>JABAKD010000023.1:4021226-4663726 GCA_012845835.1 Undaria pinnatifida | reverse complement strand
CGAAATCGCCGGTTTTTACACCGGCTCCCCTGACCGTATCTTCTGAAGCATGGTGCCCGTTACCACCCCGACGACATCGCTCGACGGCCCTTCTTGCAAACACGAAAACTTACGAAGATATTTTTTTCATGTAATCCTTCCTCGTGTCGAGCGGCCACGAAGCGTCCGTTGAAACCAACCTCTGGTGTAGGGGGTGGGCTACCGTAGAATCACTCTACAACCAGTGGGGATCCTCCAAGCAGGCGGTAACCCGATATGTACAGCGGTGGGCAATATCGCTTGGTGTAAAACTGAGTCGCTCTACGGAGGCTCCCCCGACTTGAATTTAACGACGTCGCCGGTTTTGAAACCAGCCCACGGCCATTTCTCCTGATATTCGCGATGTGCCCCTTGACACCCCGACGTCATCGGTCGATGGTCCTTCGCGAACAAGAAAACATATGAAAATGTTATTTCTAGCGCACATTTCCTCGTACTTTTTGAGCAGCCGCAAAACGGTCGGTGAGGAAAGTGCTGGGTTAGGGGGATGGCTATCGTAGAATCAGTCGACTGAGCAATTTTTCAACTAATATAAACTGGGCAACGAATAAGGCAGCTTCTCCCAAAAAGCCGCGGTCGTGCGTATCTCTGGCACACCACCTGCTCACTGTAGTATGATAGGGGAGGTTCCCTACTGTACAATAATATGTACCAGGTATAATATGCTATCTAGAATACCATGTATGGTGCTGTGTATCGTACAATGCATAACATCGTGTATTTTAAGATAATAATGATATCTTCCGTAGCCTTTGTGATATCTATGTATATATGGTCGGGATGTATGAGGTGAAATCTGTGCGGTGTATGAAATACGTACAACAGGTAAACTTTCGATAATTTCGTGAAGAAAAGCTGGCGACGCTGGTCCCGCCACGGTAACGACCCCCGCACGCCCGACAAGGCTTAAGACTCGTGTTAGCCCTAGACCAAGACCACGGTACTACTAGGGAGGATGTTACGACGATGTTATGATGTTATGATAATGTTATAATGATGTTATAATTATGTTATATGATGATGTTATGGTGATGTTATGGTGATGTTATGATGGTGTAATACTAATGATGTGGTTACGATGGTTTTATAATGATGTTATGGTGATGTTATGGTGATGTTGTGATGATTTTATGATGTTATGTCGGTGTTATGTTGATGTTATGGTGATGTTATGGTGATTTTATGATGGTTTTATTGTGATTTTATGATGAAGCTATGATGATGTTATACTCTTGATGCTGTGATGATGTTATACTGATTATGTTATAATTCTGTTATGATGACGTTTTAGTGATGTTGTGATGATGTTGTGATGATGTTATACTGTTGATGTTATGATGATGTTACGATGGTGTTATGATCGTGTTATGATGATGACGTGATGATGTTACAATGAGATTATGATGATGTTATGACGATGTTATGGTGATGTCATGATGATCTAATGATGTTATGTTGGTGTTATGTTGATGTTATGGTCATGTTATGGTGATTTTATGATGATGTTATGACGATGTTATGATGAAGCTATGATGATGTTAAATACAGTTGATGTTATGATGATGTTATACTGATGATGTTATAATTATGTTATGATGATGTTTTGGTGATGTTGTGATGATGTCGTGATGATGTTATACTGTTGATGTTATGATAATGTTACGATGGTGTTATGATCGTGTTATGATAATGTTGTGATGATGTTACAATGAGGTTATGATGATGTTATGACGATGTTATGGTGATGTTATGATGTAATGATGTCGTTACTAGAGGGGATGTTACGATGATGTTATGATGATGTTATAATGATGTTATGATGATGATATGGTGATGTTATGATGATGTTATGGCGATGTTATGATGGTGCTATGATGACGTTATGATGTCATGATGATATGATGATGCTACGATGATGTTATGGTGATGTTATAACGATGTTACGATGGTGTTTTTATGGTGTTATGATGGTTTTATGATGATGTTATGATGAAGCTATGATGATGTTATACTGTTGATGTTATGATGATGTTATACTGATGATGTAATAATTATGTTATGATGGTGTTTTGGTGATGTTGTGATAATGTTATGATGGTGTTACACTGTTGATGTTGTGATGATGTTACGATGGTGTTATGATCGTGTTATGAAGATGTTGTGATGATGTTACAATGAGGATGTGATGATGTTATGACGATGTTATGGTGATGTCGTGATGATTTTAAGATGTTATGTTGGTGTTATGTTGATGTTATGGTGATGTTATGGTGAATTTGTGATGATTTTATGATGATTTTATGATAAAGCTATGATGATGTTATACTGTTGATGTTATTATGATGTTATACTGATTATGTCATAATTATGTTATGATGATGTTTTGGTGATGTTGTGATGATGTTATGATGATGTTATACTGTTGATGTTATGATGATGTTACGATGGTGTTATGATCGTGTTATGATGATGTCGTGATGATGTTACAATGAGGATATGATGATGTTATGACGATGTTATGATTATGTTGTGATGATTTAATGATGATATGTTGGTGTTATGGTCATGTTATGGTCATGTTATGGTGATTTTATGATGATTTTATGATGATGTTTTGATGAAGCTATGATGATGTTATACGGTTGATGTTATGATGATGTTATACTGATGATGTTATAATTATGTTATGATGATGTTTTGGTGATGTTGTGATGATGCTATGATGATGTTATACTGTTGATGCTATGATGATGTTTAGATGGTGTTATGATCGTGTTATGATGATGTTGTGATGATGTTACAATGAGGTTGTGATGATGTTACAATGAGGTTATGATGATGTTATGACGATGTTATGGTGATGTTATGATGTAATGATGACTTTACTAGAGGGGATGTTACGATGATGTTATGATGATGCTATGATGATGTTATGATGATATGGTGATGTTATGATGATGTTATGGCGATGTTATGATGGTGCTATGATGACGTTATGATGATGTCATTATGTTATGATGATGCTACGATGATGTTATGGTGATGTTATAACGATGTTACGATGGTGTTATGATGGTGTTATGATGATGTTATGATGATGTTATGATGGTGTTATGGCGATATTATGATGTTGTTATGGTGATGTTGTGATTATGTTATAATGATGTTTTGATGTTGTCATGATGGTGTTATGTTGATGTTATGATGACGTTATGATGATGTTATGATGATGTTATGGTGATGTTATGGTGAGGTTATTCTGATAATGTTACTGTGATGTCATTATGATGTTTTGGTGATGTCATTATGATGTTGTGGTGATGTTTTGATGATTTTATGACGATACCATGTTGATGTTACGACGATGTTTCGGTGATGTTACAATGATGTCATGATGATGCTATGATGATGTTATGATGGTGTTATAATGATGTTGTAATGATGATGTCATGGTGATGCTACGATGATGTTACAATGACGTCATGATGATGCCATGGTGATGCTATGATGATGTCATGGCGATGTTATGATGATGTTACAATGATGTTATGACGATGATGTTATGGTGATGCTACGATCGGGGGGGCTCTTTTGAGGGGAGATTTTGGCAGTGGCTCGGGGATGACTCGCGCGAGTGACCGACCTCTCCTGCTCCTTTGCGGTCTTTTTGCAGACCTTTTTGGGGATGATTTACCTTTGCGATATTAACCTGCAATGTGGAATGGAAATAAGCTATTTTGCGCCAAAAAAATCGTCTGGATCAGCTTTTATCTCCCTGAAAATTGGGGAATGCCCTCCCTGCCGTGTAGCCGGCCGTTACTAGCTTTGAGCTATCGTGCTCGCACGAGTGACTCTCTCTCTCTCTCTGACTACCTCACGGACGAAAGGAACTTGTTAAGGACATACTTTTGGCGCAACTTGCCGCTTTTGCCCAATTCCATATTGCGGGTTTCCGGGGCCCGCGCGGAAATTTGAAGCAGCACGACGAAAAAGCGTGTAAGACCTCGCAAGAAGGAACAGGGGGTGGGGGGGTGACTCGCGCGAGTGAAACCGAGAAGGCCCTTCTACCGCGACAAAAAAAGCCCCCCCCCTGGAATAAAAAAGAAAATGAGAGACACACCCCTACCGTGTAGCCTTGGCCCGCTGTTGGTACGAGATAGAGGAAGAGTCATCCCACGGTAAGGGTTGCAGTTGTTGGATTAACTAGTAATGTTCTTGTGACCGATTTGAGAGCTCTCCTCAAGCGAGGAACTACCGGTTAGCCTAGCAGTTTTCAAGAGCATAATGATTTGTTTTACGACTAGGGCACGGACACTTGGTCGCGGGTTGTTCGAACGAACGAACGAACGAACGAACGCCTTCGAAGGCGTGTTTTCGGGGGTGAGATATCGAGCATTTTTCCTAGTCAGACCTGTTGTTAGGAGATCTTCGGAAAATTCTTAGAATCTGCTGTGCACACCCCTGCAACCGTGGGTTGGCTCTACGATAAAGAGGTGGCATTGTTTCGGTTGAGAAACGTTTTTTTTTCTGGATTATACGGGGGCTACATATATATGTACATATATGTATAACCCGAAATCGTCGGAAACAGGCCATTTTTTTATTTCATGATTCTCTCTCGCTGTATACCTTAGGCCATGGGATTTTTCATCTGGTCGTAGCAGCTTTATTTTAGATAACACTTTTGATGGATATATGCGTGGTCACCCCTCCCACCCCCCCCCCCTCCCCTCCGCCCGAATGAGCATCTCCCCCCCCTCCCCCCCGACCCTGGCGGTACATACTCGGATAGTAGAGTCGTTCCACGGTAGAGAAGCGGCACTTTTTCGGTTCAGAAACGTCTTTTTTGCTCTGAACGATACGGGGCTACACATAATGGCTACATGTAATGACCCGAAATCGTCGGAAACAACAGGCCATTTTTTTTTTTTTTTTCGTTCATGATTCCTCTCGTTGTATACCTAAGAGGCCATGGGATTTGTTTCGTCCGGTTGTGTGGCAGCTTTGTTTTTCCCCCCCTTGTAAATCAGTTCTTGATAGAGGTCTTAAGCTCCCAAATCGAGGGGTAGTATTAAGAAGAAAAAAAAAAGTGGTTGCGCACACAGTGTGCACCTCTATCGTGTAGCGCGCGTTTAGGCTCAGGGGTTGTTCATTGTCGGGTACATATTATTCTACGTAATCTAAATTTTATTTATTTTGCCCTGAATCGGTGTTTGGGAGAGGTATAATCTAGAGCCCCTTACGCGGTTATGAGCCTCAGAACACAGACATACATGGTGCACCTACTTCTACACCGTAGCATGCGTCCTATTCGAATAACACTTTTGGTGGATATATGCGTGATCACCCCCACCCCCCCCCCCCTTCCCCCCGGCCGCGGCAGTACTCACTCGGATAGATAAAGTCGTTCTACGGTACCCCCCCTCAACTTTTCTTTATTCAACGAAATCGCTGGTTTTGAAGCCAGATCCCGGCGGTGTCTCCCGAAATACGGTGCCCCTTGTGGAAAACCCGACGGCGTCATTCGATAGTCCTTTGGAATCAAGAGCAATGCGTGGAGGTCTTCTTGCCATAGCATCCTTCCTCGCGCCGAGAAACCATAAAAAGTTTGTTAAAGAAAACCGCTGTTTTTTTGTGGGGGGGGCTATCGTGGGATCAGTCAATAGCACTTCATTGCCGGTGTAGACTCAACTTGCTGTCATGCCGGTGCCTCCGTAGGCCACCCTCGGCAGTTCTTTGGCCTCTCAGGGTACTAAAACCTCAGCTCTTTATTTTTGCCGTGATGATGAGAAAAAAAAAAATATATATATATATATGTGTATATGACGTGAGTACATACCCGTGCCCCTCCGACCCACCCTACGCGCTCGAAACGGTCTACGTGCGGTATGTGCCCCAAACCGCCTTGACCCGTATTTTTGAGTTTTCAGGTCCTACATATGACTGATTCGAAGTTTTTTTTTTTTATATCCTCCGGCGGATGGGGAAAAATAAAGCTTTAGCTCACCACACTTCCACGTATTTTCATACGCGTCGTCGAAGCGTGCTACGACAGAGGTGCACCACTTTTTTTCTGAGGTGTTCCTCTATTCGGGAGCTTAAGACCTCTCCCAAGCACTGATTTTGGAGAAAGATAAAACTGCCATATACCGGATAAAAAGTCCCCTCTTGACCTAGGTGCAAGACGAGAATCATGCAAAAAGAAAATGGCCCATTATTTATTTATTTTCCGACGATTTTGGGTTAAGGAGCCCCTGTCATTCAGAAAAACATTTCGAAACACGAACACTGCTACCTCTGTCGTAGCACGCGTCATTCGACGATACCCGCCCCCCCCCTCCAAACCCAAAAAATGGTCACACCGAAAATTAAATCAATTAATTGAAGCTGTCATCCATAGGCAAGTCCGCCTCACGAGCGGTTCTTGGAAGGATGCAGCTCGAACCCTTCATAGGCGACTCGCCGAACACCTCACGGCGCCTCTTCGCGCTTGGTGCAAGCAAATGCCTGCCCCTGGTCGGTGAAAACCCGACGTGCTCCGTCCCGACATAGTAGGGATGCGAGGGTCTCACGGTCATACGACTACGTCCATGCACAAACTGAGTACACCCCCCCCCCCCCCCCCCCCCGCCCCAAACCCAGCGTTTTTTTTCCATCAAACGTTTCATTGCTCCTCGACCCGAGGAAGGGTCAGCTTATATGATTAAAGCATCTTCATTTATTTGCTTTTTTGGAAAAATAGGACTATCGAACACGATGACGTCGGGGGCGGCAAGGGGCGCCGTGTTTTAGGAGATACGGCCCCGGGAGCTGGTTTCAAAACCTGCGATTTCGTGGGAAAACAGAATGGGGGGGGGAGCTTCTGTAAAACGACCAAATCCATAACCTCCCTCCGAAAAAAATGGTTACAGCGCGCAACTAAAAAAAATTCCCCTTGTTTTGGTGTTTTTTTTCCAGACTACAGTACTCGTATTTCCATGCAGTCGAGATTGAAAAAAAAAAAAAAACATCACACCCTTTTTCGTTCGTCACGTAGACTGTTATCTGAATTGTTTTAAATTCAGGCTTGGTGGAAACGTCCGATTTAGTTCAATTATAATCGACCATTTTCATTCGGATCCGACAAAAAAAACGCCTAGTTTTGTTCATGCCAGACGCATTCTGCAGTCAAAACCCCCGCGAAAAAGCATCTTTTGGTTTATCTGCTAACCAAAAATATGAAGGGAAAGAACCTCCTGATTTTGTTCATCCCAGAATTGAAATATTTTCCATTCAGGCTTTGATGGAAACGTCTGATGTTGTTCATTGATTCCCCGCACATTTCAATCATAGCTCTGATGAAAAAACGCCCAAGTCCTTGTTTATGTCAGACGTATTTTTTAACTCAGATCCCGAGCGAAAAAAACGCCCTGTATTGTTTTTTGTCACCAAATCGGCAAAACTGGAGAAAGAAGAAAAAAAAAAACACCCTCTGCTTTGTTTTGCTCTTCCGAAAAAATAAAAACGTATCCTATGAACATGCAAAACCGTACGAGTAGTACGTGCTGCGCCGCGCGTTTTTCTGTTTTATAGTCAGCACCCACAAGCGCGAAAACATGGAGGCCAGACAGAGCCTACAAGGCTGCTACCTGTACCCCTTCGATCGTCGTCGCACCGCAAACAACACAAATGTAGGGAGGGGTGGAGGCAGGGACAGGGGCAGGGTGGGTGTGTGTGGGGGGGGTCTTTGTCAAGTCAGTGACTCCAACCCTCCATACCTCACCCCTTCCCTCCCTCCGTCTCTCTATCCAAGTCCAGATATTATCCACTACGTAGATCACACAGATGCTCCCAAAAACAGAATGTCAACAAGGGGCAAGAAACGTAGGCTTGAACCGCCGGGCCCCCCTACTTCGATCCCGTCCCTCCATACCTTCCGTCTCCCTTCACTCCACCCCTCTCACTCTCTTCCAAAGCCCTCCGTTCTTCCCTTTCTCCTTCCGCCTCTGTCTCTCTGCCAAACCCAAATCATAGTACGAAATACTACAAAGCTGTTGAAAAAAACAAAGAACGCCGACCGACAGCGAAGAATAAAGGGAGGATTGGTCCAGCAAACCACCCCGACCGAAAATTCTCGATACACCACCCTCTCCCCCTCCCGCCCCCTCTCTCTCTTCCAAATCCAGATAATATTTAGCATATGACCGCACAGCTGTGCCCCCTCCCCTCCTCCCCCCCCTTCTCTCCTTCCCGCTCACCCCCCCGAAAAAAATACAGGTATCTAAAACGACCACACAGAAGGCGGCAGCTGTTTCCAAAGATCAACATGGAGACGCGGAGGAAGACTACGAAGTAATTTTCCATGCAGCCACCCCGAACCCCCCCCCCCCCACCCTTCCATACCCCGCCCACCCCCTCCGTCCCTCCCCTTCCTCAAATACAAGCATATAATAAAACAACACAGACAGCAGCAAGCAGCTGTTTCCAAAAACACAGGATGGGAGACAGACGAGCACAGAGAGGAAGATAACGAATCTTGTCCATATATAAACCCACCCTCTGGCTGAAACCCCAAGCCCCCCAAACACCCCGGCCTGAAAAAAATTGAACATAGACAGCAGCCGGTTTCCGACAAAAAATAACTTAAAGCAGTACTTCGGGAGATGGGGCGGGAGGGAGAGGACGCGTAGGAAAAGGAGGCGAAAGAAGAGGAGGAGCAGGTGGAGGCGGAGAAGCTGATTTGGCTGCAGGGTAGCCATCTTTTTTACCCCCAGCTGATACCCTTACTCTCCCACCCTTCTTCCATCAAATCTCGCAAATCTAAAGCAATAGCAATCAACGCGCTCATACAGATTTAAGCGCGGAAGGAGGGACGGGAAGAAGAGAAAAAAAAGGTGTAGCTCTTCGGGAAAGGCGAAGTTCATTTTTTTGCCTTCTGAGGATGGCTGCTTATTGTTTTCGCCTCTTGAGGGTGGCGGCTTAAGAAGTTCTATGCCTCGCCCGATGCCATGAACTGATTTTCGAAGTAAACCAAAAGCGCATCCAGATAAACAGATCCATGGGCTTAGGTGTACCAAAAATGAAAAAATAAAAAATATAATCCTTGCGAAAAAGCGAAACACCACAGAACGAAAACAAAACACTCTCCGACGAGTTTCGATTTAAGGAGACTGCTCGTTCAGATTTCTGTTTTTTAAGCCAAAGACGTGCTACTTCTCTGATTTCCGAACGAGGCCTCCGTCAGAAAAAATCCACCATACAGCTGTTTCCAACAAGCAGAAACGAAAAGCAAGAACCAGCGTGCCGGGAAGATGGCGCCGCCGACTTCCTCCGGCTCACGGTATCTTGACTCAACAAGGCGCCGCCCATTTCCTCCGGCTCACGGTATCTTGACTCACAAAGACCATCAAAACACAAAACCATGTCATACAGATAATCACAAAAAGATAAATGGAAAAAAAATAAATCATCACAACAAGGTCTTTTCGAAAACATCATCTCGAATAGATACGAAGCACGAGTAGTCTCATAACGTTATCTCAAAAGATAATTTCAAAACCATTCTCTCGAAAAAGATCTTCTCAAAACGCTTATTCCAGAATCATTCCAAGAAGATGATAAATCTCAAAAAAGAATCATAAAACATATCACCTCAAAGAAAGAGAAAAAAAATACACAAAATGCCATCTCCAAAAGATCATATCAAGACAGGACATGTCCAGAAAGATCCTCTCGAGAGATCATCGCGAAAAGCTCGTGCCGAAAGGATCCCCAAAGCTAAATAGCAAAAAGATCCTTTCCAAAAGGATAAATCTCCAAAGCATCATCCCAAAAAGGTCACCCCGAAAAAGAAAAACTCACCAAAAGAGAGATCTCGGTCCCACATGAATCCTTGTCATCTAGAAGGACCGCGCGTGGTCCCAATCGTCATCATCCTTCAAGTTCTCGGTACATTCACAAAAATATACATTTCAATCACTCGCACGTTCACGACACAGTCCACCCACCCACCATCACCCCCCCCCCCCCGCCCCAACCCCGCACCTCATGCTCCAAATCGAAACCCCCCCGCCGGAACTCGCCTCCTATTGATTTTCCACCCGATCTTCCACCTCGAACACGGCAAATTCCCCTTCCCCCTCGTTTTATCAACCTCCAATTAATCTCCCCCCCACTTGGATTTCCACCCGCCCTCCCCGCCCCCCTCCCCCATTTCCTCCCCCATTTTGTTTGTCACCCCCTCGCACCCCACGTAACCACTACACTCCCTCCCCACCCCTCCGTCCCATTTCGTCCTCCATCACTACTAATTTCCTTTTCCCCCTCATGGGTTTCTGGAACCATCCCCCCCCCCCCATTCTAGAAGCCCAACCCCACCCCCCGAACACATCTTCCCTCCTGGTTTTCCAGCCTAACCCCCCGTTGTGATCTTCCACGCGTTCAATCGTTCCCACCTGTTTGGTTTTCCATCCTTACAAAGTCCCCTCCCCCTGTCTGGTTCTCCGACCCCCCCCCCCCCCCCCCCGACCCGTCCCGTCCCACCAGTCCAGTCCCAATTCCCATCTACTCTCGGGTTTCCACTCAAAACAAAATCCCGGTTCATGTGTTTTTTTTTTTGTCCATGCCATCAACTTCCCGCCTCCTTTGTGGTTTTCCATTCCTTCAATAAAAGACCCTGCCCAGCACTTTGTTCTCCACCCCCCCCCCCCCCCTTCACTCACTCCAGCAGCCCAACCCCCATCCCCTCCCCTGCCCCCCCCCCAAAAAAAAAAAACGCCCTCTGCTGGCACAACCTACGGTAGAGGTTTAGCACGTCTTCTTTGGTCGATAGGGTTCCTCGCTTGAGGAGCTCCAAAAAAAAAAAAAAAAAGGTGAGCAAAATCGTAACCCTGCGATGCCATTGACAAAATCCTTTGGCCCAGGTGAACAAAACAACAACTTTGCGACAGAAAAGAACTAAATTCCAACGATTTTGGGATAAGGAGTTCCTCGTCATTCGGACGTTTTTTTCGGAGGGGGGGGCAAAAAGCGGTAAACTTTCACTTATCTATCGTAGCAGGCGTCTGCCTGCGGTTTCCAACGAAAAAAAAAATGTTTCCTGTCGCTCTCCCACACGGACACCCCCCCTCCCCCTCCCCCCCGCTCCCTTTTGGCTTTCAAATTGGTTTTCCAACACCCTATATCTCATTTCCCCTAATCCCGGGCAACTTCCACCTTCCTTTAGTTTTCTACACCAACGCTTTCCACCTTGGCTCCATTTTTCCATTTCATCCCATCCAGGTCCATCCGTACCATACTCCGCGTTCCTTTTTTTTTCTGTTTCGTCACCGACAAAAACCGTCACCGAATGAAGCCGTCAGCGTCAGCGCACAAAAAACGCAAATGAAACCGTCACCGAATGAAATTGGTAGCGATTGAAACCGTCGGGGAAGCCAAACCGCCAGCGAAGACAACCGTCACCGAACGAAACCGTTGGCCAATCAAGTCGACCGCCAGTGGATTGAAACCGTCCGACGGATGTAACCGTAACCGAACACAAACCGTCAGCCAATGAAAACCGCCAGCGTATGATACCGTCAAACGTATGAAACCGTCACGAATCGAAACCGTCACCGAATACTACCGTCAGCCAATAAAACCGCCAGTGGATGAAGCCGTCACCGAATACCAACCGTCGCGGAATGCAAACGTCATCAAATGCAACCGTCAGCCAATTGGACCGCCAAGGGATAAAACCGCCAAACGTATTGAAACCGTCAGCAGATGAAACCGTCGCGAATCGAAACGGTCATCAAAATGAAACGGTCAAACGAAAGAAAGCAGCCACCCAACGAAAATGAATCCGTCACCCCAATGAACAATAAAACCGTCAGCCGGATGATAGTGACACCGAAAACAACACTAAGCGGATGAAACCGTCGTCGATAAATGTAATCGTCAATGGCTTAAAACAGCCACCGAATGAAATCACCACCTGGATGAAACCGTCAAACGAACGAAACCGTCACCGAGGAAAACCGCGACCGAATAAAGCCGTCACCGAACGAGATCGTCGCCGAATGAAACCGTCATGGGATGAAACCGTCATCGAACGAACTATCCTTTCCCACCCCACAGCCCGCCATCGAACACCACTGTAAAACCCCAAACCCAACCCCTTCCTTGCTGAGAGCGAAATTCGACAGAAATTTTGGCCGGGGACACAAACAAACCCGCCACGCACCCGGTGACGAAGAAACAAACCCGCCCCCCTCGGGGATACAAAAAAAAATCCCCTCGGGGACACAAGCACCCCGTCCCCCTCCAGAGGGTGGAATCCGAATCCAACGTCCCTCTTACCCCTTACCATCACGAAACAAAGCTAGCCGCCGATTTGAAAAGTCGGCACAAAACGGATGATGGACGGATGGACAAAGAATGGGTGGGTGGATGAAAAGGACTGATGGGTGGAAAAAACTAGATGGAGTAAAAACCAAACACACAACAATGAAAAAAAAAAAACGGACGGATACAGAAAACAATACAAAAACACTGGACGGAAACACTTGATTGGAAAAAAAAAACTGGATGAAAAAAAACTGGATGGATGGAAGACTGCAATGGGAAATTGATGGGATGAGAAAAATCATGGGATGAACGCACTGCTCCCGGGGCCTTGTTCGTCACCAACCCCGTCCAAAAACAGGCCTTTTCCTTTGTCTTGACCACAAAGGACATCGCCCCCTCCCGCAAGCACTCATAGATCTCCCCCCGGCTCGCAAGCCCTCCCCCCTCTCCCCCTCCACCCCCTCTCCCGGTCTTCACACTGTATTTCTCGAGACATGCCTCTACGAATTATTACAAACTCCCTGCACACCGCAGGCCCTTGGTACATCAGCCCCCCCTCCCGCAACCTGCCCCTCCCCCAACCCTCCCCGCCAGCCCCCCGTCCCCCCAACCTCCACCTCCCCCCCGCACCCTCTCCTACCCCCAACCCTTCCCCAAAATCCCTTCCTCCACCTATAAAACCCTCCGCATCCCCTATAAGAAATGTGAAATCGAGAACGATCTCAATGTAAAATCAAGGTCGGTCTCAATGTCAACTCAAGGCGGACCCAGGTCAGTCAAAGTTCTTACCACAAGCCTGCCTAGAACAGCACCAGTATCAACTTCCCCCAAGAAACCAACGCCTTCAACTCCCACCCTCTTCCCCTTCCACCCCCACCCCTCCCTCCCCTCTAGGAGCAAACGCCATACCACTGTATCAAAACCGATCTCGATGCCAAATCAAGGTCGATCGCGATGTCAAATCAACCAACGCCGATCACAACATCGAACCCCAGGCCTATATAGGACAGCTGCAGCAGCAGGGTCAATCAATATCTCAAAAATCAAAGTCTTCCAACCCCCCTTCCCGCGCTCTCCCCCCCTCCCTCCACTCTCCCCCTCCCCCCAGCCCTCAACCAGAATCCTCCACCTCCCCATCATGAGCAAAAAAAATCACAGGCCCAGGACAGCAGCTGTATCTATCTCGCCGAAGTCAAAGTCTTCGAGACCTCCGTTCCCCCCACTCCCCCCACCCGCCCCCGCCCCCGCCCCACCCCCCGCCGAGCCTGACCCGACCGCCCCTCGTCCATGCCTCGACATCTGCCGCTGCTGCTGCGTTTTCCAGAAAAAAGGCGGGACGGAGAGGGGGGGCGGGGGAGGGGGTAGATGTTAGTCCATGAACCATTATTTTTTCTGTCTCCAATATTCCCGGTGCTGCTGCTGTCTATTACGGTACACACTTAGGGACGGAGGGGGGGTTGGGGTAGTAGTGGGGAGTGGGGGAGGGGGGGGGGGGGCGTACTTATTTGGTGCTTGTCATAAGTCATTTGACCATTGACCACGCATCCCTTTCGAGAGGGAGCACCGTTCCTACTCCTTATAGACACCTCCAACATTTGGGCGCTCATTACGCTTCTTCCATATATTACATGAAAACTGTTTGCGCATCATATCCCCATCCTGTTTCGCCCGTCTGCGGCCACCATCTATCTCCTAGGATAGCGATCGTTTCCTCGCTACTCTCTATTATTAGTCTACCAAACTCTTCCATGCCACATACGTCTACTTTCCCTCATCTCCTCCTCTAACGCATCCCGTTCCTGCTTGTATATTTCACTTTCTCCTACTACGTGCATCCTACTCTCTACTATTGTATCACAGGGGCACGTATTTGTAGCCACGTCCTCCTTCTCCTCCCGACTGCTGGTATATCTCTTTCTTCTTTCTGTAGGTCCCGCTCCCCTACACGAAATCGCAGTTTCAGCTATTTCGCGCAGTCCATTGGGCCCTGCAGATACGTTTTCATTCCAGTATCTTCCCTCAACCCCCCGTACATCTCTTAACCCCTTCAGAACCCCCGAACCCCTCCTTATACTAAGTCCAAGTAATTTTGTCCCCAAAAACGGGTTTCCAGTTGTAAAGGGGTTAAGTGCTGCTCCTCCCCACTATATTTCTTAGCGCTAGCCTTTCCCTTTCTTCTTCCAATATTTATTTCACTTCTGTCTTGTACCCGCCAAACTTCTCTATAGACAGTACCTCTTCTTGGTCTTCCCCTAAATCCTATTCTCGACTACGTTATCCCATCTTATTCCAGCTCGCCCCCGGGGGGAGGGGGGGGGGAGTAGGGCGGGGGGGGGGGAGGGGGGGTGGTAGGGGGGAGGGTGGTAGTGGGGGGGGGGGGGGGGGGGGGGTCATTCGTTACCGTACCCATTTACAGAATCGCCTGGGATAGCCCCAGCCTCGATCTAAATCCCCCCCCTGTTTTTCCCGCTGGGCAGTGGCGGCTGCCACGAGCGCGTTGTTATTGATCGGGACGCTTTGTTCACACCGTTCAGCGTGGCTTGCTTCAGAACGATTTGCCCAAATGGCGACAGCTACGTCTAGCCTTTCAGGCACGCCTTAAAATGTGCCTTAACGCCTGTACAACTGGAAACCAGTTTGGGGGACAAGTTACTAGGAATTAGTATAGGAGGGTGTTATTGGGCTCCAAAGGGTTTAACGCCCGGTTCCCAAAACCGGTGTCTTAAGGGCTTTTTGGAGCCTTAAAACTTGAAATTGCTTAAAGCCGTTCACTGTGTCCAAGCACAACGCCGTTAGACCGGAAACCAAACATACAGGAGATGCGGTAGAAACTGCAGGAATGTTCGTGAAGAAATTCCTTTCCCTGTTGGCCAAAAAGCACATTTCAAATCAATCGCCCTGGTCCGCTACTGTTGGGAATTCCCACCTAAAGGCGTACGGATCGAACACGATGCTCGCCGATCAAGGTAAATCAAGCACTTGATTCCGCAACAAATATTTCACTCTAATTTCAAGTAATTTCCGCCCACAACGTGGGAGCACGACCCTTAAAACATGCCTTATCTCTGGTTGCACGGGCGTAACGCGCGCTTTAACCATACCAGGCGCGCCATAACGCCATCTGAGGCGCACCGCAAAGGCTAGAGCCTAGTGACAGCATAGAGGCCGACGCGCCATGGTACTGTTGTTGTTCTCACATTAACTCGCATAATCAAGTCCATGGTCACAGGACAGGCTCCAGTCACTTTGGAGTGGAACAAAACCTTAGGGAAAACAAAACAAACCAGAAGTGAATCACACAATGATACACACGAACAGTTAGTGGCATAAAACGGCATAACAAGTACTTCGTATTGATTTGGTGCCACTTCTTCTTCTCTCGTACTTGTCCCTTTATTTCTTCCTTGAAAGTAGTCTGGCGTGCTGGCTTGCATTTATGTGTTCAGCCCTCGTACTCGTTGCGGCTGGCATTGCACGGCCAAACCACCTTGCTGCATTAGCAATGAATGCCTGTCTTGTAGGTTGTGGCCATAGAGCTCGTCTCTCTAAGAAAAGGCATCGGCACGGACGCTTGGTGCGCTGGATGTACATGGGTGGAAAGATCAGTGTAACGCTCGTTCTCAGGCAACGTGTATCTCTGTGCTGTAGGTTGTGACCACAGAGATCGTCTCTCCAAGAGGATGCATCGGCGCGGTATGCCGTATGCAGATAGGTGAAAATGTCAGTAAAAGCTCGTTTTCGTGTTCGGTACAGGGGCCACGATGACGATATAGGAACCACCACTGTAGTCATAAACCGTGCGCAGGCGTAACGAGGACACCGCCGATAGGGACAGCTCACGCTATCGCCATAGTGGAAACCGAAGGACACGCCAGAAAACCAGCTGGATTGCGAAGGAAATTGAGTTAAATCCATACACGACGTGTATGAAAATACGTGGAAGTGTGGTGACCTTAAGCTTTTTCTTTTTTGTTACCCCATCCGCCGGAGGATGAAAAAAAAAAAAAAAAAAAAAAAACGGCGATGGTCACTCGTTGTGCTGGGTGTGGATGGGTGCAAATATCAGTTTAATGCGAAAACACACACGCACACACCGAGAGCCCAGAGCCGAAAACCATTGTCTCGACGTTCTTCCCCACTTTCAGTTATCGATGGAAGCTCGATCTAGAGACGCAAGCACACCAGGGCCGATCGACGCTGCTCCGAACAACGCCACATGAATGTTGATTATGTGTGTTAAGTGCCATCACTAGCCTAGATAGCGTCCGTTATATCCATTATTTTCTATTTCAAGATCAGGGACTTGGTCAGGCGCTCAGCATACTGGTTCGATCAGTGTATTTTTATATGAGATTAGACAACAGCCACAAGCTTTTACTGGACTGCATCAGCATACCGGGCGCGTTAATCGTAAATGCAGGGACTTTTCTCGCAAGTGATAAAAACGTTTCGAGACTTTTCCGGGAAGGCCCGGCGAGCTCGGCGAACAGGACTGCGAGACTTCCCGCATGGCTGCGGGTGACACGTGCGGAGGCACCACCGCGAGCGCATGGCCGTCGGGGCCCTGAGCGGAAGTTACCAGTCGCCGTAAAAAAAAAAAACGCGGACCAAAAACTGCGCGCACGAAAAGATAGCCGTCTGAGGAAAAAACAAAACAGAAACTAAACCCTAAAGAGATTTCTATTTATTTTTCATCATGTTTGTCTTAACTAGTTACCAGTTGGTGCTTCTGCATTTTCCACAAAATAGGGAAGGTGCACGAGCAGTTTTGTCTTTTTCGTCGATCAGTTTATACCCTTACAGCAGCTTTTCTATGGGTTCATATATCAACTGTTAAAAAAGTTGCTGACGAAAATATCAGGAGCGCGCGGGGGGGGGGGGGGGGGGGGGGGGGGGGGGGGGGGGGCGGGGGAAGCTGTGTTTTTCATTTTCTGTAAAAAACAATCGAACGAACACGCCTGCGGGAAAAGTAATAGCTTCCTCGTAAGCGTTGCCTTTCGTTAACATCGCGACTCCGTTCCGTGACAGCTCTCGCCGAGTATGTTGCACCCCACACACTGCTGCTAAAAACTACAATAACATGATTTCACGAAACAGGTGGGGGGGGGGGGGGGAATCGATACAGGGCGCTGATGAGGGTCATCCCAAGGAAGGGTTTGCACTTTCCGGGCCAAAACGTTTCTGGGCGGCGGGCGTTTGAGTTTCTCAGGTGTAGGCAGAGCTATGGGTGTTTTGTGCGATAATCTTACAGGTATATTTGTTTTAGGACTAGCAACATACAAGCGTTGGTCGGGTTGCCCGAACGAATGTCTTCGAAGGTTTGGTGCAGGAGAGATGTTGAGCTCCTCATGTTAGGAGCTCAGAAAATTATTAGAATCTGCTGCGCTCCTAGCGCGTGGGATGACTCTGCTGACAACTTCATTTCACAAGATAGGGGAAGGGGTGGAGGTTGGAGGGGGGGGGGAGGGGGGGTCAATCGATACTGGGAGCTGATAGGACAAAGTAGGGTCTGTCTGCCGGGGGGATGTTGATATTAATAGGACAGAGTAGAGTCTGCCTGATGGGCAGCACACGGCAAAACGTGAAAACTCGCACCACACGCGGCGCAATATCGGAACGAAACACAAGCTACCTGGTATTGCGTCGAGATTTCTCCACACGAAAGAAAATAAATATAGATATATTTAGATATATATAGATATAATACACAGTATTGTTACGCGCAAGGCGGGGTGATTTGTTGTTTTTTATCGGAGGCAATCGATACCTGGTGCTGATAGGACGAAGTGGGGTCGGCCGAGGCAGACCTGAAGGTAGAGGGCGAGAAGGACGGGAGGCCCTCGCGGATTCCGGGAGGGGGACCCTGTCGACCGAAAAAAAAAAGAGAATAGCACACGACGGACAATACACAAAATTAGTCGTCTGGAAGAGGAAAAAAGTGCCACAGTGGGCACCCCGACTTAAGAGAACCCGAGATAAGACCTACTGCTGTAAGACCAGGGTTGGCCGTCAGTGGACCCCGGATTATGCTTCTGTTGGAGACACACCACAATAACTGAGCACTTCAACCATTGGTGACTGAATGGTACGTGTCTCGAATAGTATCGCCGCCTGCATAGCTCTGGGGTGATGGTATATCTCGAACAGCATCACCCCCCTCGTTCGTCTCTAACCGCTGCCTGCATAGCTGACGCGTTACGTTATACCTCGAATAATTATCACCCCCGCCCCACCCCCCCATCTGTAACCGCTGCCTGCATAGCTCAGTGGATATGATGTATCTCGAACAGTATCACCCATTCCTAGAGCTGTGAGTCGGCACGACTTCAGTCACCAACTAGTTACTAGTCGGACGAATAGTTAGTCGTTTGCCGGAGGTGCCGACTATTGGAGTTGCTGGGGTTTCCGTACATTGTAGGAAGGCTGCTTAACGCGGGATGCATTTCGGTTTTTTTGACCGGCGGCCCCTTGGCCAGGGGGGGCTAACTTGGCTCGCTTCGCTTGCCCGACTTAAGTCGGCAAGTCGGCTGGCCATCAGCTGGCTTCGCCAGCCGACTTGCCGACTAAAGCCAGTTATAGTTGGCGAACGGTATCTACCGACTAGCTAGTAGTCGTGAAACTCTGCCGACTCACAGCTCTACCCGTTCCCCATGCCACCCCTCCAACTCACCGGCGAAAGTCTACCACCACCACCAGCACTGCCTACAGGGCTGCCATGTCTCCCCAGCACGGAAGGACTGCCGCCGGAGACGCTCGAAGGGTGGGATCCTATTGTGACGGGGCTTGTCTCGCTGCTCCTAGCGCCGCCGGGCAAACGTTGGAGACCTGCGAATAGACAAAAAAAAAAAAAAAAAAAACGAAGCAAAAGCGAGTCAACAGAGACAGTTTTTTTTTTGTTCCGTTCAGACGCGCACCACGGTAGAGAGGGGTGGGGGCGGGGGATAAATCACTTTTCGACTATTTTTCTAGAATGCGCGACGGGTAGAGCTACTGTGAGTCGGCACGACTTACGTCACCAACCAGTCACTAATCGCACCAATAGTTAGTCGTTTACCGAAGGTGCTGACTATTCGACTTGCTGGGGTTTCCATACATGTAGGAAGGCTGCTTAATGCGGGATGCATTTCTATTTTTTTGACCGGGGGCCCCTGGGCCAGGGGGGGCTAACTAGGCTCGCTTCGCTCGCCCGACTCAAGTCGACAAGTCGGCTGGCCATCAGCTGGCTTCGCCAGTCAACTTACCGACTAAAGTCAGCTAGTTGGCGAACGGCATCAACCGGCTAGTTAGTAGTCTTGAAACTCTGCCGACTCAAAGCCCTACAAATCTTCAAAAAAACAAATCCAGGACTCTTCAAGGGTCACGACCAGGCCCATGGGCCATACCAGAAATTGTTCAAGACGGATCGGGTCAGGAGGTGGGCGAAACCTCACAGGTCGGGTCGGGGTCGGGCCGGGACGTCGTAAAATCCCACCGATCGGGTCGGGTCGGGTCCGGTCGGGTCGAATCACATGGACCCGACCTGACCCCCGACCCATCGAGAAAAGACCCGATCGCGAAAAGCCCTGCTTTTATTTTGTTGCCTCCAAAGCACCAAAGGGGGGAACAAGACAACCTATTGACTACTGCAATAAAAAATACTCCACACAAAATTCCAAGCAGTTTGTTTTCAAAAACATGGGCGCCGTCTGGTAAGGGTTAAAAAACAACATAACCAACAACACCAACCGTAACGCCACCCCTCCACCACCTATACCAACACCCACCCCTCCATAACCAACACCACCCTAGAACACAACCACCACGACACCACTACCACGCCCCCCCCCCAACCTACAAGAAAAATGCAAGGATCTATACAAAAACACCCCTCCGTCGCCGAAAGGAAAGAAAACACCAACACCATCACCGTCCCGCCCAACCAACACCACCATCACCACCATTACCGCTCCTTCCAACAACACCGCCATCACCGCCACCACTAATCCCCTGCCAACCACCACCACCTCCCTCCCCCCTCCGCACCATCATCAACCACCAGCGCTACCACCAGCACCACCAACACCAACAACCTTTTCCATCGACCACTACACCCTCCAGCCTCCCCCGACCCACCCCTAGAGCTACCGCCTCCTCCTTCAGCACCAGATAGCAAGCCGTGGCTTCGAGAGCAAGTCATCTGTTGCTGCTGCTGATATAAACTGCCTACCTCACAACCTCCCATTGCCATTACCCACTACTACTACCACACTAACCACAGCCACAACAACACCAACTGCCCCCCCCCCTCATCCCCCCCTCTCCCCCCAAACGAACACCACCCACCTCGAGACCTACCGCCTCCTCCTCCAACACAACGCCCCCTACTCAATCACCACCACCACCATCCCCACAACCACTGCAACCACCGCAACCACCCAACCCAAACAACTCCCCCCCCTCCCCCATCTCCCCAAACCAACACCACCCACCTCGAGACCTACCGCCTCCCCCTCCACCACAACCCCCCCCACCCCCCCCACCCCTCCCCCATCCCCTGAAACAAAAAAAATACACCATCATCACCTACCTCTAGAGCTACCGCCTCCGCCAGCAGCAGCCAACAACCCATGGCTTCGAGAGTGCGTCATCTGCTGCTGCTGCTGCTGCTGCTGCTGGAAGTCACTCCCGCCCCTCGCAATCCCCCTCCTGCCGCCGTCCTGCAAAGCAACCTTAACGACCGACAAGCAGGAGTAAGCGTGGGAACAGCCGAGGGGGGGGGGGGGGGGGGGGCATCAGAGATCATACACGTCGGACGGCTCAGACCACTCCCAGGTGGAGTAGTACGGAGGCGATGATATCAACCACGGCTACGGTAGTAGGGGGGGAGGGAGGGGGGGGAGGTGTACTCAGTTTGTGCGTGGCCGTAGTCGTATGACCGTAAGACCCTCGCATGTCTACTATGCCGGGACGAAGCACGTCGGGTTTTCACCGACCAGGGGCAGGCATTTGTTTGCACCAAGCGCGAACAAGCGCCGTGAGGTGTTCGGCGAGTCGCATGAAGGGTGAACTGCATCCTTCCAAGAACCGCTCGCAAGACGGGCTTCGGCACCTTGTGCCTGCTTTCTCGCTTGCGGATGGCAGCGCCAATGACTTACTTTGTTTTCTGGTGTGAACACTCCAGAGACAGCAATGGGGAGAGCACTACCATGTAGCTGCCTCGTGGGTGCCTTGCCATTTTCACACTACGTGATGCGATCATTCCCCTTGTGCGGAGTTAGCCCCCCCCTCGCACAATACGATCTAACTCGACAACCATCATGGTGGCCGCCAACAAAAAAAAACGGTGCCCTCTGGTTGTCTAGCTCAAGCAGTGATCGGCATGTTATACAGCGTCGTTTCCAACCAACGCCAACCCCAAGATACACATAACGTTTCACAGCGTCGGTGTCAACCGACGCCAGCTATGATACATAAATTTCAAGAGGGAGAGCGGGGAGCGGGGGGGGGGGGGGGAGGGGGGAGGAGGCATCAGAGAACATATACGTCAGACAGCTCAGCACCACTGTCACAGTCCCCCGTGGCTACGGCAGCAGGGAGTTCACTTTTCGTAGGCTTTGTTGAGCGGTGGCTCGGGGGCCGCCTCACTCTCGCGCCGAAAGACCCCGACCCCCCCGTGTCCCTTTGCGGTGGTAACCTCTCTCGCGCTGGAACATTTCTAGATTGTTAATCCGCAAAAAAACGGGTGGGGCAATCTACGCTGCGCCCAAGAAACAAAAAAAATCGCCGAAAGCACATTTTTGTCCGCGAGGTATTTGGAAAGAATCGCTCGTGGGAGCGGTGAAAAAAGGGTGTGTTAACGTCCCCTCTGCAGCAGCCAACGCTGTACAACATGACATTCACTGCGTGAGCTCGTAGACAACCAGGGTACCGTTTTTTTTTTTTTTTTTTCTTTTCTTTGGCGGTCATCATGATGGTTGTCGAGTCAGATCATATTGTGAGGGGTGGAGAACCCTAACTCCGCACAAGGGGACTGATCGCATCACGTAGTGTGAAAACGGCAAGGCACCCACGAGGCAGTCACATGGGAATACCCATTGCTGTCTCTGGAGTGGTCACACCAGAAAGCGAAGCATCACTCGTTGGCGCTGCCATCCACAAGCGAGAAAGCAGGCACAAGGTGCCGAAGCCCGTCTTACGAGCGGTTCTTGGGAGGATGCAGTTCACCCTTCATGCGACTCGCCGAACACCTCACGGCGCTTCTTCGCGCTTAGTGCAAG
Source organism: Undaria pinnatifida (assembly GCA_012845835.1). Lineage (NCBI taxonomy): Eukaryota > Phaeophyceae > Laminariales > Alariaceae > Undaria > Undaria pinnatifida. The sequence continues at coordinate 4,641,125 of JABAKD010000023.1, read as the reverse complement.
CAAATGCCTGCCCCTGGTCGATGAAAACCCGACGTGCTCCGTCCCGACATAGTAGGGATGCGAGGGTCTATGGTCATACGACTACGGCCATGCACAAACTGAGTACCCCCCCAACCTCTACCGTAGCCTTGGCGATGAGATCCGACCCGCTGGCGTCGGGCCATATGTCCCATGGAAACCCCCGAAACTAAAGGTTGCCTGCCTGTCTGGGATTTTTTTTTCCGTACGAAAAGAAAGGGGTACGAATTGATATACGACACACGCGGAAAAAATAGCGTGGTGAGCTACACTAACGTATTTCCAGCTGGAAACCTTTTTGGGTGGAAATTACCTGGAGTTAGTATAGGGAGGGGTTTTGGGGCTCTAACGTGGTTCAAGCTTAGTCGTTACCCTATCTGCCGGAGGACATAAACATGTGATATTGTACAAGTTGTATCCTAAATGAGGGCACACACCCAGTAACACGCATGTTCGGAGTATCACACACAGCTTGCGTTGATAAGCTTCGACCGAGTCTTCGATCTGGAGTGTGTTTTTATTTACTAATTACACTACAGTCTAGACCTATATCGTTAATGAGGACACGCATCCAGAAACACGCACGATCGGAGTAAATATCACACACAGCTTGCAAAGATGAGCTTCGACGAAATATTCGATCCAACAGCTGTAGTGGATCAAATATTTTATAATATAGGCTCGTGCTATCATATAGTCTTTGCTGCTTGTAGCGGTAATGTTTGCATGTTTACACGTCTCACCAGTGCGATGCAGCCCCTCTTACAGTAGTATGATATACGTAGGCAGCGGCAAACGAGCAAGCATTGTGCAGCAAAAGGAAGGGCACACGTTGCAGCAGGAGATAGAAAACTGCATGGGCACAAGGCACTACCGTAGTAGCTGCCAGGCATCTATCTGCCTGCTGCGGGAAAAAGAGGAATTAAAGCAAAAAAAAAAAGACAAAACAATAACTTGCCACCTAAAAACGAGCGGCCGGTGTATCACGCAGCTTGTAAAGATGAGTAATATCGACCGTGAAATTGTCCAACTCAAACCTGACGTAGTTGAAAAAAAAAATAGAGAAACATGCTCTCACCTGCTCGAAAACCGCGCCCTCTCCATACACGCCCCCGGAAGGGAAAACCCCAGGTGGGTATTTCATCGTCGCGAACGCCATCGTATCCCTCGCGGGGTCACGGTCCCACCGCGCTCCACCACCAACACCGCCACCGACACCACCACCACCCTCCCTAGATAACCCTGCCGAATGAGCGCGAGCCTGAGCATGAGCTTGCGCCTGCGCTGCCGCGGTTGCTGTAAGTGGCCCGCCCGTAGGAGTCTGTCCCCGTTCCCCTCCTCCCCCCCCCACTCCTCCAATTCCTGCTCCGCTTAACCCTGCGGCATCACTAGGATGGTGCCTATGGTGCCTAGGAACAGGAACGGCAAATTCCGTAGCGCGGCCACCCGCACCACCACCACCGCCGCCACCACCCCCAATCACACCAATCATTCGACCGCTGCCTCCCAGAGGATCCCCCGAACCGTGACCAGTTCCCCCGCCCATTCCCACGCCATGGTGACCGATCTCTTGACCCGTCCCGTGACCCATCCCGTGACCGACTTCTTGACCCGTCCCGGGAACGGTCCCCGCGCGAACGCTGTTCTGGTCTGGCAAGGGGGCGGATTGCGACCAGCTTCTATCCGGCATCTCCCCGTGGTATTGCGGCCCACCATCACCACCACCACCACCACTACCACTACCTGCAGCAGCAGCAGCAGCTCCAGATGACGGTGGAGGGCCAGCTGTTCCCCTCAGCCTGCTCGAGGAAGAGCCGGAGGACAGGTGCTGCTGTTGTTGCCGCTGGTGTTGCTGTTGCTGTTGCTGTTGGTGCTGGAGCTGAAGCTGGTGCCGCTGCTGGTGGAGGTGGTGCTGGTGCTGGTGCTGGTGCTGCTGGCTGGTGGGGGTCTCGTCGTAGGCATCGTAAGACGTGTACCGACGGAGCGACGTGACCTCTCCGAACGGCTACGTACCAGGCACAAGAAAAAAAAAAGAGCCCCGTTCAAAAAATCCGAATTTTCACCCACGTTCATTTTTTTTTGTTGTCGATTTTTATCCGATTTTTATCCGATTTCAATCCGATATTTATCCGCGTTCGGTCCCGTGATGTTCGCCACCATCCAGCGTATCCATTTAGGAGTCAAGCACAAACAGGTAAGGGACAGGGGGGGGGAGTTCATTAGACCTATGAATGCAGTATCCGACAGCGCCAAGCGCAAAAAAAACACCACATTTATGGGGGGGGAATAACTACTCCAAACTATTCATCGTGTGGAATAATAAACGTGGTACAAGCGTTACGATACGTTTGTGGGCCTTCGACTTTTTTTTTATCAAACGAAAGAAACCCATCAAGAAACCGCCACAACCAACTCAACCAACGCCATCATAACCATCGCCAAAACCACCAACGATTACCTGCGAATGACTGCGCCAGCTTGACCCCAGCAGACTAACCCCCCCCCCCCCCCCCCTCTCCGCCACTCGCCCCCCCCCTGCCACATCACCATCACTACCAACGACCACCACCAACATACTCAACACTACCGCCACCACCACAACTAACCCTGACCCTAACCTGCGAATTACTGCGCGAGCTCGCTCCAAGCCGACTGATCCCTCCCCCCCCCCCCTCCCCCCCTCCCCCCCCACATTTCCACAACCACTACCAACACGACCACGCCAACAATGTTACCAACAAAATCCTCACCACAACCACCACCTAAACCACCAAATCCTTACCTGCGAATGACTGCGCGAGCTCGCTCCCCCTCGACCGATCCCTCCCCCTCCACCTCCCCCCGCCGCCACAGCACCAGGAGCAGCCCCTCCCGGCCTACCTACTCCGCCGCCCCCACCCGCGGCGAAAGCCGCAGACGAGGCGTTAACGTATCGTGCGAATTGCGCCTCATCGTGTCCCCTGGCTCCCGCAGCGGGAGCAACGCCTGCTTGCTGCCGTAGGCGCAGCTGTTGCTGTTGTGCTTGCTGCTGGTTGTGTTGATGTTGCTGTGCTTGCTGTTGGTTGTGATGTTGGTGCTGCAAGAGAAGTTCATCCTCACGGGAAATCGACCCGCTGGGGTTAATTATTCGATTCGCTGGGGATGGGGTCAAGGTGGGGTTGGCGGTGGAGGTGGCGGTAGGGTTTGGGGTGGGGTTGGGGTTGGAGTCCGGATAGGACTCGCTCCGGACACCTCTAGCGCTTTTGGGGATAGGAGGGGGGGGAAAGGGGGGGGGGGGGGGGGAGGGAGGGAGGGAGAAGGAGAGAGAGAGATAGAGAGAGATAAAGGGAAGGAAGGAGAAGGGAGGGAGGGAGGGAGGGAGGGAGGGAGGGGGGGCAGGACAGACAGACAGACAGACAGACAGACGATTTTCGGTTAAGGAGGCAAGCCGTTCAGAAAAATGTCAGCCTAAAATGTCTAACCCCAAAACGTAGCACGCGTCACCTGCACAACACGGGATAGGGTTGCCGCACGCAGTTACTACAACGAGTAAAAGTCATACCAAGCCATACCACCGGCACCACAGAGATCCGCGGCACTAATCATTCGGTACTACTGGGACCCCCCCCCCCCGGTAGATTCAGGCAAATAGTAAATAAAAACTGTTATAATACCAGGTACACATGGGGGGGGTTCCCAATCGGGCCGGTACGTGCCCGCCGAACACACTGGCACTATCTGGGGCACCCGCGCTATCGGGAACAGGGTTGCTATTATATAGAGTTCCAGTCATACCAAGCGATGCCACCGGCATTACACATATCAGTGGCGCAAACCAACCGGCACTGTTGGGAACCTCCCACTGTAGACTAATCCAAATGCATGCTAAAAACTGTTACAATACCATGCACAGGGGGGAGTTCCCAATAGTGCTGGGATGTGCCAGCCCAACATACCGGCACTATCCGAGGCACCGGCACTATTCGGAGCACCGGCACTATTCGGAACAGGGTCGCAACATAGAGTTCCAGTCGTGACAAGCGGCTCCACCGGCACTATATAGAGCAGTCCGCACAAATCAACCGGCACCATTGGGGGACCCTCCCCTCCCTGTAGACAAGGATCCTGGTACTTGGTTCGGGAGTCCTCGGGTTCGTACATTGGTTTGGTTTCCTAGGTGGCATGCCGTGAAGCCGGTTTCAGGTGCGAGTTGTAAAACGTATGTGCCGGTATGGGCCTGGCACGTACGTACGCCGACTTCCGATTCAATTTTCATCCTTTTCTGGCGGATGTATGACTTGCTTCAGCTATGATATAGCTATGATATATATATGACCCTGATAGCTACACTGTAGTTGTAAGGGGAGTCGCCGACCTATATCCTTAATGAGGACACACAACTCGTAATGCGCGCGATCGGAGTATCACACACAGCTTGCAAAGATGAGTTTCGACGAAATCTTCGATCTCACAGCTGGAGTGTATTTTCATTTTTTATAATATATATATATACGTGTACCACTTTTGGTTTGTGTTACTTTTGCTCCGCGATATTCTTCCATTCCAGGGTGATTGGACTTGATTATGCGAGTTACCGTGAGAACACCAATAGTAGCAACAACAACAACAACAACAACAACCGGCACTATCCGAGGCACCGGCACTATGGGGAACAGGCTTGTAATATTGCTCCAGTCGTGCCACGCGATTCCACCGGCACCATACAGGGCAGTGGCACTATTCGACCGGAACTATCCGGGACCCCCCCCCCTGTAGATAATAAGGATCCCGGTACTTGGTATTTGGTACCACGGGAGCCCTTCCCGGATTCTCACTCACGGCTCTTCAAACTTAAAGCTGCATCTATATGGTAAAGGACAGAGCTGTCAGTCGGCACGACTTAACGCCTCAACAACTGAAACCCCTTTGTTTTTACAAATTTTACTTGAAGTTAGTATAAGGAGGGATTTTGGGGCTCTAAAGGGGTTAAGACGCCGACTAGTAATTAGTCGGACTAACAGTCATCTGGTAGTCGTTTTCCATAGGTGCCGACTGTCCGACTTCTATAGGGTTTCTATACTGGAAGGATTGTTTAAAGCGGGGGGCTTTTTTCTGTTTTCGTCGGGGCCCCCTCGGCAGGAGGGGGCTGATTTGGCTCGCTTTGCTCTCCTGGCTTGAGTTGGCAAATCGGCTGACCATCAGCTGGTTTCGCCAGTTTCGCCGGTCGACTTGCCGACTAAAGTCACTTAGTTTGCTAACAGCATCTACCGATGAGCTTTTAGTCGTCAAATCCTGCCGATTCACAGCTCTAGGAAAGGAGGAAATATCCAGGGATTTTGATTTTTGCGGGCCAGGTTGCTTCACATACTCTGCCTCCGTTGCAGAGAGCGCGACGCATTCCAGTGTCCCAGGAAACCAACGAACACAAGAAACCTCCACACATGACCACCTTTTGCTCTCCTGTGAGCCGCCACACTTGCGCAGTCTGCATCAGCAAACACCTGCAAACTCAAACCTCCTCTTGCATCTCGCTGGTAGGCAATTCCGAAATAATTTTCGGCATTAAGCCGAGACGGTGGCGCAGCTTTGGCGTCGGGAGGAGGATGCGGATCTGCAGGAAGCCGAGAGGGCGGCGCAGCAGAGGCGTCGAAAGGACCCCGATCTGCAGGAAGACACCCACTAGGCTTTCTGCAGATCCCGGTCTTGCCGACGCCTCCGCTGCGGCGCCCTCTCAGCTACCTGCAGGTCCCGGTCTTCCCGGCTCCTCCGCTGAGCCGAGGCGTCGCCGCCCTCTTGGCTTCCTGCAGATCCAGGAGGCGTCGGGAGGAACCGTGTCTGCGGGAAGCCAAGAGGGCGGCGCAGCGAAAGCGTCGGGAGGAGGACCTGGATCTGCAGAAAGCGGGTCCTACTCCCGACTCCTCCGCTGCGCCGCCCGCTCGGCTTGCTGCAGATCCGGGTCCACCTCCCGACGCCTCCGCTGCGCCGCCCTCTCGGCTTCCTGCAGATCCGGCCCTCGCGACGCCTCCGCTGAGCCGTCCTCTCGGCTTCCTGAAGATCTGGGTCCACCCGACGCCTCCGCTGCGCAGGCCTCTCGGCTTCCTCCAATGCACAGCTCGGAGTGATGAGCAGTACCGAAGCCACTGCTCTTACTGCGTCGGAGGCGCCTGGCCGAGGCTAGGATGATAGCCAAATGAGTGAACCGACGAACTCACGGAATGGCCATCCCCCCGGTGTTTCATCCACGCCAAAGTTTGCAAGTCTCGTGTCAATCGAGAGTGGAACGTCCATACCATACTCTATCCCGTAGTCGTTCGCCAATTGTTCGGCGAAGGTCTGCTGGGAAAACCTTCAACCATCCCTTCCTCCCAACCTCTCTCGTTGAAACACCCCAAACACCAACGCAACTCTTGCAGACTCTTAACGGGAACCACTTGGTCCAAGTCCCTGCCAAACTGGTCAAACCTGGTCTTCTTTCCTACCACAAAAACGCCATCCACGTGCACTACTACTAGTCATCACTGCACCCTCCATCTTCCAACAATCGGAACACACACGCATCGGCCAGGCACTGCACAAAACCTACGTTCAACAAACACCTACTAAGGTGCGCATGCCATTGCCTCGACGCCTGCTTCAAACCGTACAGACTCTAACTCAGCCTTGTTATCTTCCCCTATAGTTTCCCACAACCCTGAGGCAAACGCACGCGCACGTTCCCCTCCAGGTCTGGCTGGTTCTGGGTTATGGGTTTCGAGGCTATTCCCTTCTGGATATGCGTTTGTCTTGGAATTAACGCATTTCATTTTCTTTTTCGTTTTCTTTAAACTGGGTTTTAGATTTCATGTTTTTGGTTTCAGTTCGTTAGACGAATACTTGCTTGATTGTTTTCGGATTCGATTGCTTCAGATTCGATTGTTATCCTAGTTTGATGATTGTCGGGATATCACAGGAGGGGGGCTTTCACTGGTTACGTTATCATGTCTGCACGTACGAGTAAGGGGACCGTCGAGATTACTCGAACTCGTGGCAAAGTCTGATGCATGTGAGTTGTGTAATTTCACATGTTCTACGGAGATTGCGGTGCGTTGTTTACGTTATCCCTAAAGGGTGTACACATACGGATGAATCTCTTAGATGCCTATTAGGGTCCTGGGACGAGGGAGAGGACGATGCGCTCTCTTACTCCGGTCCTCCGCCATTAAAAATCAACATCTGACCAAACATAATGGCTTTGCCTCACGGCATGATTCACCATCCAATCCACTGCGCGATCGACGGTATCCCGCCCACGAGTTGTCCACTTAGTATAAAAAATAATACTTCGAAGCATAAAAAATGAAAATACACTCCAGCTGTGAGATCGAAGATTTCGTCGAAACTCATCTTTGCAAGCTGTGTGTGATACTCCGATCGCGCGTATTACGAGTTGTGTGTCCTCATTAAGGATATTAAGTTATCAGATGTATTATATTTCGATATATATGACTCCAATGGATATTGCCGAACATTTCGCAAAAAAAAAAAAAAAAAAATGAAATGAAATTTCGATTCCGATTCCGATGAAGTGGGGTTATAGCTAAGGTGCCCTCCCGGTCGTTCAGAAAACCGTTTTAGCTTAAAATTGTTTACCTATATCATAGAAGGCGTTCTGGTCCGATTCGGGGATTCGGGCATGCCCCGGTGAAAGCTCTGCAAGTATCCCGAAGTTGCTTACGGTACGTTTATGACCAGGCTGGTATATAAACAGTGGTGGGGGGCTCCCAACTGTGCTAACGCTCGCACTACAGCGGCAACCGGCACTATAGTGGCAACCGACACTACCGCGGAAACCTGAACTCTAGCGGCAGCTGACACTATAGGGTGAATGGACACTATACCGGAAACCTGCACTATAGCGGAAACCGGCACTAATCCGCGTACTGCCACTACTGGCTGCTTCCACCTGTACCAAGCGATTTTACAGACACTTTAGCGGGCAACCGGCACAACAGAGACCCAATATTGCTGCTTCCACCTGCACCAAGCGATTTCACAGGCACTATAGCAGGCAACCCGCACTATAGCGGCAGCCGGTACCAATCCGTGTACTGCCACTACTGGCTGATCTCATTATATGTGCCAGGCGATTTCACAGGCACAATAGAGGGCGACCGGCACTACTCAACCGGCAATATAGAGGGACCACTAGTGACCGTTGTAGAGTGCCAGTATGTGCCAGCGGGAAAATACCGGCACTAGAGCGGAAAACCGGCACAACTCCGCATACTGCCACTACTGGTTGCTCTCGTCACATGTGCCAAGCGATTTCACAGGGGCTATAACGGACAACCGGCGCTACTTAGCGGGGAAGGCGCCATTCGATGAGAATCGACGAGGGAGGAAAGGGCTGAAGACTTCTCACGACCAAAAAGAAGGCACGCACCGCAGTGGATAGGGAGGAAAGTCTGATCAGTGACCCTGGATCTGAGTTACGTCTACGGAGGGAGAAAGAGAAAAAAAAAGTACGAGAAAAACAGATTGAGATGAGCAAAACAACAACAACGACAACAGCAACAGCAACAACAACAACATCAGCAACAGCAACAACAACAACAGCAACAGCAACAGCAACAGCAACAGCAACAGCAACAGCAACAGCAACAGCAACAACAACAGCAACAACAACAACAACAACAGCAACAGCAACAGCAACAACAACAACGACAACGACAACAACAGCAACAACAACAACAGCAACAGCAACAACAACAACAACAACAACAACAACAACAGCAACAGCAACAGCAACAGCAGCAGCAACAGCAACAGCAACAACAACAACAACAACAACAACAACAACAACGACAACAACAACAACAACAAAAACAACAACAAAAAGGCACTATGCAGGGGCCTACCTGGTACACAGTATACTACAAAAAAATATACCTTGATGCGAAGCCCATTCCATATGGGCCAGCGGCGGCCTGAGCGTCCTGAAACTGCTGGCGGCTGCGGATCTCTCGGGTGTGGCTCGGATGCCGCTGGGCCGCGCCTGGCACTCAAGGAAACGAGCCAATTAATGAGAGACAGGGGAAAGCCAGAGGCGCGTCGAAAAGGGGAAAGGGTGGGGGGGGGGGGGGGGGCGTAAGAGAGAACGGGGCCCAACGCTAATACCAATACCGCCACCGCCCACCACTACCGCCCGTTACCACCATCACCACCACCACCACCACCAACGACATCGACAACCACAACCACAACCACAACAACAACAGCCCACAACAGCAACAGCAACAGCAACAGCAACCACAACCACCAACGACAACCACAACGGCAACGGCAACAGCAACAGCAACAGCAACAGCAACAGCAACGGCAACAGCAACAGCAACAGCAACAGCAGCAGCAACAGCAACAGCAACAACAGCAACAGCAACAGCAACAACAACAACAACAACAACAACAACAACAACAACAACAACAACAACAACAACAATAACAACAACAATAACTCACCCTGTGAATCCACCCTCTGGCTGGATAGCTCCGCCTGGCGCATGATCGTTTTCCGCAACGCCTCCACCACCCTCTCCAACTCCTGGTTCCTTTCCTTCATCCATCGTGCCTCCTTCTTCCCTTCTTCTAGCTGCAGCGTCAAGGATCGCACCTGCTACACATGGCACGGAAGTTTTCAAGCCTTGGACGTATCGGTCACGATCTAAATAATATACCTTCTGCAGTAGAGTCATCCAATCCTATCGAACACCGATAAAAAAAAACGAATCGTGACAGAGAAAAAAACGTGACACTTTCACGAATCGTGACATTTGTCAGGAGTCCTGATTTTAACCAGATTTGATTTTTTTCCATACCAATTGATGTCAGGATTCCTTAACGAAGAAAACTTGTTTTTTTTTTCTTTCAAAACGCGACATTTTCCAGAACTTCAAAATGTCAGGAATCGCGATTATTCGCTTCGTTCATTAAGAACGACCCTTAGCCCTGTTTGGGGACCATGTCCAGCGACAAAACAAAGTACAGTGGGTACCCCGGTTTAAGAGCACCCTGTGACAACCCGAAAAAAGCGCTCTTAACTACAAAGCGCTTTAGTCTTTCTTTTTTTTTTTCGCATTTCTACTTTCAAGCTTCTGGACAAGCCGTGGTCACAGGTGTCGTCCCTTCTCCCCCCCGGTTCTTGCCTTTAATCTCTTTATTGCGCATAGGGTTCTGGTTCGGCAATCCCAGTGCTCGTCGATTCTTCATCGAGTGTTGCTAACTCACGCTCTCGCGCTTTCCGCAAGTCAATTTGTGCACAAGAACAAAGTCCCCCACGAATTATTACGAGCATGCACTCGGGGGGACTCGAACTCACGAAACTGACCTATACCAGGCTCGAGGACAACCTGATGCGCCACCGGGGCGACCGGCATTTGTAGTTGGAAACATATAGTCTGCAGTGCTGCGGGACATGCCGAGTTGGCCGCTCTTAACTCCCGGAATGCTCAAAACTCGGGTGCTCTTAAATCGAGGTACCCACCGTATAAGCACGTTATTATCACGGTCCGAGCACGCAGCACACGGCGGCAGTGCAAGCTATGTGCGCGTCATACAGATGCTTGTATCGGTGGAATTGTGAGTCGGCACGACTCAAATTTAAGTCAATCAACTAGTCACTAGTCCGACTAGTAGTTAGTCGTTTGCCGGAGGTGTCCGACTTGCTGGGGTTTCCATACTTGTAGGAAGGCTGCTTAATGCGGGATGCATTTTATTTATTTGACTGGGGGGCCCTGGGCCAGGGGGAGCTAATTTGGCTCGATTCGGTTGCCGACTCAAGATGGCAAGTCGGCAAGTCGGCTGGCCATCAGCTGGCTTCGCCAGCCGACTTGCCGACTACAGCCAAGTTAGTTGGCGAACGGCATCTACAGACAAGTTAGTAGTCGCGAAACTCTACCGACTCACAGCTCGATGTATTGCAGTAAATTCGTCGTCAGCTAATCTACTATTAATAGCAGCCCGGGTTGCTTGTTGCGAAGGGTGCTGCAATCGTCAGTCCATTATTCGTAATTGTTTCCCCTCTGAAGCCCCAAAAGGCTTATAACTAGAGCTGTAAGCGGGCACGAATTAACGCATTTTCAGCTGGAAACCCGTTTTGGGGACAAAAAAACTTGAAATTTAGCATAGGGAGGGGCTTCAGCGCTCTCAAGGGGTCAAAACTCGCCAACAAATCATTAGTCGGACTAATAGCCGTTTCCCGGAGGTGCCGACTAACCGACTTGCTGAGGTTTCCATACTTGTAGGAAGGCTGCTTAATGCGGAATGCAATTTCTTTCTTCTTGACCATGGGCCCCTGGGCCACGTGGGGCTAATCAGGCTCGCCGCGACTTAAGTCGGCAAGCTGGCTTCGCCAGCCGCCTTGCCGACTAAATTAAGTTAGTTGGCGAACGGCACCTACCGACTAGTTCGTAGTCGTGAAACTCTGCCGACTCAAAGCCCTAGCTATAATAGGTAGTCTAGGTCCCTGCATTTGCCGTGATGATATGTCCCCTCGTTCTTCCCTTCCCCCGGCTGCTGGGTCAAGGGGCCTCACACATCGAGCAGTATCACACATCGAGCAGTATCAGGATCTGTGAATAAATAATATATCTACCAGTCCGATCGTAAAAATAAGCTTGGTAAGGAATTTTACAGGAATTTTCAGGGGTCATGACCCGCCCCGAGGGGATCGGTTCATGAGGTTTACAAAAACTCACAGGTCGAGTCGGGTCGGATCAGGAGGTGGTGTTCGAAATGTCACGGGTCGGGTCGAGACGGGTCAGGAGGTTTAAACAAAATCCCGCGAGAACTGATCTGGCCCGTGAAAAGCCGTGGAATTTTAGATTAATGTTCTAAACTGACACAAACCCTGCACGGCATACCATAACGACTAGAGCTGTGAGTCGGCAGGATTTCACGACTTAAAACTAACAGGTAGATGCCGTTAGCCAACTAAGTTACTTTAGTCGGCGAAATCGGCTGGTGAAGCCAGCTGACGGTCAGCCGACTTGCCAACTTACGCCAGGAGAGCGAAGCGAGCCAAATTAGCCCTCCCATGCCGAGTGGGTCCCGCCGACAAAAGAAAAAATGCACTCCGCTGTAAACAATCCTTCCTACCCGTATGGAAACCCAATAAGTCGGATAGTCGGCACCTATAGAAAACACCAAACTATTAGTCCGACTAATAACTAGTCGATGACTCAAGTGGTGAAGCCAACCGATGGTCAGCCGACTTGCCAACTTAAGCCAGGAGAGCGAAGCGAGTCAAATTAGCCCCGCCTGCCGAGTGGGTCCCGCCGACAGAAGAAAAAACGCACTCCGCTGTAAACAATCCTTCCTACCCGTATGGAAACCCAATAAGTCGGAAAGTCGGCACCTATAGAAAACGTTTAACTATTGGTCCGACTAATAACTAGTCGGTGACTTAAGTCGTGCCGACTCACAGCTTTCATAACGACAGATATAGGGTCATGAACATCTGGACTGTGATATGTTCCGATGTATGCAAGGGTCGTGAAAAACAAACAAAAAAGCACACACACAAGGTTATAGGTTACACAAAGGTCACATTTAAGGTTACCGTAAGGTTGCTTAGAGGTTACCCTTAAGGTTACTTGGAGGTTACCTTAGAGGTCACTAAAAGGTGATCTTGAAAGACCACTTCAAGGTTACTGTAAAGGTTACTTGAAGGTTACCTTGAAGGTTACCTTGCCGGTTACTTAACTTTACCTTAAATATTACTTACAGGTTACCTTAAAAGTTACCTGGTACGTCAAAGGTTACCTTCAGCTGATCCTCGTTGCTGCCGTCGTCGCCCCCTCCTCTCTCAAGCTCGCCGTTGCTTCGCAGGTCACCAGCGGTGGCCGTGCCACTGCTGCCGACGACGCGGCCGCCCCCGATCGCGGCCCGGCGCTCGTCCTTGAGACTCAGGGCCCTCAGCCCCCCCCCCGCCTCCTCTTCCTTCGCGCTGGAGAACCAAGGAAGAAACGAAAAAACGACCATGAAATTGAATGAACAACTGGTTCAAAATATCCAGAGCTCATCACGGTCCAGGAGAACAAAAAAAAAAAATCGCCTGCAAGAGCCGGGTCGGGTCGGGCTCGGATCGGGTCGGCCAAGAGGCCTTCAAGTCTCACGGCCCACCCTGACTCGATTGGACCCGCGAGAAACGGCCCGACCCGCGAAAAGCCCCGAAAACAAACAAGACGGAGGGCCACAGTTAACAAAGCGCGAGAGGGTGACTTAGCAACAACACTCGACGAAAAATCGACGAGCAGCGGGATCGCTTAAGAACCAGAACCCTATGCACGATAAAAAAGATTGAAGGCAAGAACAGGGGGGGGGGGGGAGAAGAAGGGACGACACCTGTGGCCACGGCTTGTCCAGAAGCTGGAAAGTAGATGTGTGTGAAGAAAAAAAATAATAATCAAGTAGAGGCGTTCATATTGCTCTGGCACACCACCGCCTTACTGGGAGGCCCTACGAAAAATATCCATGGCGTTTTACGGTGGCAGAACTTTTTTTCTCGCGCTTTCGGCCGCGCGTTCATCAAGGGAGCCTTCGCTACGTTACGACACAAGTCTGGGTCCCAGCCGAGCTCCGTGGCGGTGCTCTTGAGTATTCAACGTCGCTGAACCGACTCTTCAAAACTTGCTCCGCCTCGCCGCGACGAGCAGGTGCATGGACGAAACCCCACATTTTTGGGGGGGGGGGTTATAGATAGTCCGCTCCCCCCTCACATGCTCGTTTTCGCTCCGCTCCTCCGCGCGCTGTACAACATCAGGCCTTGTTTTTACCTTCGCTGCTGTGTGCTACGCAGCAGCAGCACTCTCTAATGACAGCCACGGACGGTGCTTCTGTGTGTATAATTTGGTGCTACGTGGAGTGTGTGCTGTCATGGGCACACAAGACGATCAACACGAGCGGTGTTTTATTTAATTTTTTGACGAAAAAAAACAGCCGCTCAGCCTCACAGCCACAAATCAGTATACAGCAGTACAGCAGCAGCGATTCAACGGAAGCGTTGCTCCAAGCTCTCGCCTTTGTGCCAGTAGTCACGGTATATGAGTGTGTGTGGCTGGTGTACAGCAGCAGGAGATCGAACCATGAAGACATCACCACGTCCAAGGCAACACAGTAGTCACACACACATTGTCGGACCCCACACCAGGTATACGAAGCATGCAGCATCAGGACAAGCAGTACTGCTGTGTAGCTTATGCCTGTACGTAGCATTGCAACGTGTTCCCCGTCTTCAATCTGCGACGCCCACCGGATATCAAGATAACCCCGTGGCTGGTGTACAGCAGCAGGAGATCGAACCATGACGACATCACCACGTCCAAGGCAACACAGTAGTCACACACACATTGTCGGACCCCACACCAGGTATACGAAGCATGCGGCACCAGGACAAGCAGTACTGCTGTGTAGCTTATGCCTGTACGTATCATTGGTGAACGTGTTCTCCGTCTTCGATTTGCGACGCCCCCCGGATATCATGCCCACCTCATCCCGAAAGGACCTCTTGTACAAAACGCAAAATACTGTTGGCTATAGTTACCAAGAAAAAAAAAAGTTGCCAACAATCGCAAAAACACACACACACAAAACACCTGGGGAAAATCCGCACGACAAACTCCCCCCCTCCACCTCGCTGCCGAAGAAATACTTAAAAAGGAGGATACGGAACAAAACTGAATCAAAACAAAAACAAAAAACGCCGCCACCTAAAAACCACTCATACAGCGACAACACACCGCACACTGGGGTGAATCAAACCAAAATTATGTCCCGACCTGGAAAAACCGGTGGCCTAACACACACAAACACCTGGGGAAATCTGGGACCCGAAGGGTGCGCCATGGGACCCGAAGGGTGCGCCAGCTAGCGTTGGGCTGCGAAAGCAGCTGAGTTAAATCGACGCACGACGCGTATGAAAATACGTGGAAGTGTGGTGAGCTAAAGCTTTATTTTTTTTTTTCCCCATCCGCCGGAAGATGAAACAAGAAAAAAAAAATAATAATAAAAAACTGGGGAAATCCGCCCGCCAACTCTGCCCCTGCTGCCGCCGATTATACGGCCGCCCCCTGCTCCGACCGGAGGCCCGGCGCCCGGCGCGTGCTACGACGAGGGCCGAGCACGTTTAGGCGAAAACATTTTCTGAAGCAAGGAGCAACTTCAGCCAAAACTGTCGGGAGCTGTGCGCATATCCTAACCCCTCCAGAGCCCCAAAACCCTTCCCTGTACTAATGCCAAGTGTTTCTGTACCAAAAGAAAACGGGTTTCCAGTTGTACAGGCGTTAACCCCTTTAGAGCCCCCAAATCCCTCCCTATACTAAATGTTGTGTCCCAAAAAACGGGTTTCCAGTTGCACAGGCGTTAAGAGGTACCATACCTGCCTTGCAGTTCGACGGTAACATCGTCGTCACCTAAGCTGCTGCAGTAGGCCGGGTTGCTTCGTGTAATGGATGCTGCAATCGTCAGTTTTATCTCCCCAAAATAAAACCCCCCGTTGCCAAGCCCACGAAACGGTCAAATATTTTGCTTTACCACCAATTATAGTATTACCCAAGTACAGTAGGTGGCCCTATGTAGTGCGGGTCATATAGTGCGGGTGTCCGATATTGTGCGGGTAAAATCGTTAGGCACAATATAGACCCCTCTATAGTGGCCGGTTTTTATATAGTGCAGGTGCTCAGTATAGTGCGGGTAAATTTTCGTGACACATACCCGCACTATATAGGACCACCTACTGTACCCTGTTTCTACTTTAATAAGGTAGACCAAACCGGTACCCAACAGCTACCTAACAAAACATCAATGAATATGAAGCTCTTAGTACATCAAAATATCCAGATAAATATTAGTATGCCAATTGGCCTACACCTGATGGGTAACAAATACAATGTCATCGTACGTTAGGTTTTGATTTATGAAACTTACTAAAAGGCGGGCGATCGGTTTAGTACGCAGCTTGCAAAGATAAAGTATCGAACCTAAAGCTGTCGAACTCACAGCTGGCGTCGTTGCAACATTCTTATTAACTAAACCGTAGTAGTCCCTAGTGGAAAAGGTGCTTCCATGTATTCGATCGCCGCAACCTGATTCTGCTTTGGCAATCACCAGGTACCTGGTATAATTTTGTTTTTGATTTTGAGGGGGGTACCTAGGCCATACATAGCACAGGATTGGTGATCGGGTTGTCTTCTTTTCATTTTCTCTCAAAACATTATTTTCGCGGTGCATCTCTGGTCGCACCGGTGGTCTAGCGGTTACCCTCGAATTCTACTACGTAGCGCTGGTCCTGTGAGTTCGATTCCCACCGTGGTGAGATTTCACCTTACTTGCAAAAATTTCAAAGAAATAATCAACAACTAGCTGCTGAGAGCGCCTAGCAGCGTGGCTACGCACAATTCGACGCGAGTCGACGAGGGAAGAAAACGCTGAGTTATTCTCGCGATCATGATGAAGGCATGTACCGTAGTGGGGAAAGGGGGGGGGGGGGAGGAGGGCCCGCTATGTGACCCCGGATCTGAGTTACTACTGGGAGGGAGGGCGAGAGTAGTGCGAGGGTAAAACGGGATGGAAACAAAAAAAAATCTCCAACAGTCATGTGTTCTCAACCGGGGAACCTCAGCAACAACTTGGTGCATCTCCACCATAGCCATGCGCTTGCCCACTGCGTTTTACTTGGCGCAGCGGCAATCGATCATGGCCAGCGGTAGGCACCCCGTTTTCGTTGTTTGCGGCAGCGCCACAAGCATTAAAGGGACCAAAAATCGTGCCATGCCGACATAATGCCTGCCGTTGCTTTGTACAGCGCAACAGGAGTAGTATACTACTGGAAGAGCCTCAAAGAAAAAATAAAGTCCAGCTCTGCCGGAGATATTGTCTCCACTACATCTTGCAGTACCTGGTAGTACAAACTCGCGGCCAGGGGTAGCCCCATTTCGTCGTTTGTCGCAGGACAAGCATTACGGGGCCAACATCGCAGCACGCCTACCTGGCAAGCTCCTCCTCGAAGGAGGCCCTCAAGCGGCTGAGCTCTGCGCTCTCCCGCTGCTCCTGCTCTTCCAGTCGCTTTCTCCACTAAAAAGAAAACGGGACGGGACGGGACGGACGGGGAACATCCGGAGGGGCGAGGTTGACACACCGGAGGGGCGAGGTTGACACAAAGTCTGCGTTCTGCAGATGGACGAAAACTGGTACACAAACGAAAGTGTATGGAGCTTGAGTTTTTTTTAACCCGGATCCCCAGGAGGATCTAAAAAAAAAAAAAAAAACATAAATATACAGTAGTACCACAGGACGACGGACGCCTCATAATAAGAAACGTGGGTGGGTGATAGGAAAGGCAAGCCCGATATGTTCTCAGGGAAGATAAGAAGTCTAGGAGCCGATAAGCTGAAGCTAGTGTAGAATCGAGAAACATGGGTGATAAGAAAGGCAGACCGATACTTTCTCAGGGAAGATAAGAAACCTGGGAGCCAACAAGCTGAAGTTGGTGTAGAATCGCACCCGTTCGAAACAAGAGTCCCACCCAACCCCGGCAAGGCGTGCTACGATACAGGTAAAACGTTGTCAGAACGACGGGGGGCCACCTTAACCCAAAAATATCGTCGGAATTTCGTTATTTTGGATTTTTTTTGCGAAAAAAATCGGTGAACGATCACAACTGGAAACCCTTTTTTGGGAACAAATTCTACTTGAAGTTAGTATAGCGAGGGATTTCGGAGCTCTAAAGGGGTTACGCCTTTACAACTGGAAACCCTTTTCGGGGACAAAAATACTTGAAGTTAGTATACTGAGAGATTTCGGGGCTCTACAGGGGTTACGCCTTTACAATTGGAAACCCTTTTTGGGGGGCAAATTAACTTCGAGTTAGGGCCGTTCTTATCGGAGACCTTTTTTGTCTTAAATTTCCTAAATTTCCTAAATTTCCATATTTGTGAAATTTGTCTTAAAATACGGAGGCGTTCTGTCATAATTTGTGCAATTCTTCAGCCCCAAAAAATATGGAAAAGTTAACGATCACAAATTAGGAAATCCTGTCGTCCATTTCCATATTTCCAAGGCAGTGCTCCGACAAGCGCCGTGGCTCAACGCTGGGACCATCGGGTAGCTTTTAACGTTGACCAGGGTGGTCCAACATTATGGCCGATGGAAGCAAGCGGCCTGGGCCTCCGGAGGACTCATCCTCGAGTCGGACGAAACAACGATTCAGCCTTCCCAATTATCCAGACACGAGGCGCAGAAACATGAATACGGCTATCGCTGGTGTCCTCGTCGTGCTCGGCATGTTTCTGACACCAGGAGCTACACCCTACGCCCCCAAGACACGGGCGCCTATCTACGAGCCGCACCGTATGGCATGGCCAGAGTTCAGAGAAGATCTACATCGACGCGCATGACCGCTGGTGTGGGTGGTGGCGGTCTTGCTTTATGGCTCGGCTTTCAAAAATCAGGAAAAAAAAAAAAGACAAAAACAACCGCGCGCTCAATAATAATATGCAGACGTTTTTTCATTGGAAATCGTGGAAAAAAAAAAAAGAAATTAAGAAAATTCACATCTCCGATAAGGACGGCCCTTAGCATGGTGAGGGATTTCGGGGCTCTGAGAAGGGGTTAAGAGGCCAAGGGGTTGCTCCATCAGGTTCTTGTTTAGAGGCGCAGAGGACGCGCGCTACAATAGAGGTGCACTTTTTTTCGTGATACTACCTCTCGATTTGGGAGCTCAAGACATACCTCTACCAAAAAACTGCTGTGTGGAGAAAAATAAAACTGCTAATAGTAGCTAGCGGATGAAAACAATCCCATGGCCTAGCTAGCTAGGTACACAACGAGAACCACGCGCCGAGAAAAAAAAAATGACCTTTACTTTCCGACGATTTTGGGTCAATAAAGAGCTCCGTCGTTCAAAAAAACACTTCGGACGAAAAAATCCAAACCTCTAAAATATCGTAGCACGCGCGTCAGAGGTCCTCAATCAAGCCACCACCCTCAGAGAAGGCATCAGAGAAGGCGAACAAAAGAAAAAGGTGCACACGTATTCTTGTAGAATTAAAAACTCCGACTAAAATTTCACTTGCCAAGTTTTGCCCCTCCTTCATATTTTTCGGTCATCGATTCGCGTCACGATAGGGGTACTTTTTTTTGTTTCCCCTCTGAAAACACGGGACTCCTTGATCCAAAATCGTCCGAACGCCATGCGATCGTTCGGCAGGTTTTGGGGTCAAGCAGCCCCCCCCAGAAGGCCAAAAAAAAAGGGGGGGGGGGGGGGAAGGGCGGACGCTACCGTAGCATGTGCCCGTCACTCTCACTCTCCAGCTCAAGCCTCGTAAGAGTTTTTCTTACCCTCAGCGACCTTCTAGACAAGCCGCGGTCACAGGTGTCTCCCCTCCCTCCCCCCCCCCCCCGGTACGTACGTGCCTTCGTTTTCTTTTATCGCGCATATAATAAGGGTTTTCAGCACTCCCACTCTTGAGTTTATTTTTTATGCTGGTCGACCTTTCCATCGATACTTTGCTACGAGTTCACTCACGCTCTCGCGCTTTTCCGCTCGTCAACCTTTTACCCATTGCCCAACTCCCGAAATTATCCTAGTCTACCTCAAAGTGTTTTATCCCGGTGTCGAGAGTGCGATGCTAAAACGGCTAAGCAAGAAAAAATAACTACATGAGGAGCACGAGCATGCACTCGGTGAGCCTTGAACCCATGACCTTGACCTTAGCAGCGACGAGATCCGGATGCATACTACTCCATCGGGGAGGACGCCGACACCCGATCGGTCACGTCGCGACACCAAATAAACAGCAGCACGAAACTCAATGCTTCTTAAGATAAGCAGAAAAATGGCAAGGCTTGTTTATCACGACGGGTCGTGACCCGGCCCGCGGGTCGGATCAAGATACATTTCCAAAAAAAACGCGGGTCGAGTCGGGCCGGGTCGGGCTAGGAGGTGTTGGAAATCTAGAGGGTCGGGTCGGGTCGGGTCGGGTCAGGAGAGGTGTTGGAAGTCTCACGGGACGGGACGGGTCGAGTCGGGTCGGGTCGGATAGGTGTTGGAAGTCTCACGGGACGGGACGGGTCGAGTCGGGTCGGGTCAGGATATCTTCAAAATATCGAGTCGGGTCGGGCCGGGTCACCCTGATCCGACCCGATCCGACCCGATCCGACCCGCGAGAAGTGATCCAACCCGTGAAACAGCCGTCAAAAGTAAGGTGGCCACGTAGCCAGTCGCAAACAGGGTTTTTGAGCCGCCGAAAATATGGAAGTCCTTTTACGTTACCCCTAACGCAACCATCCTCAATCGGGAAAAAAATAAAGGCGCGCGCAACAAAGGAAAACGGTTTTCACAATTTCTAGAGCTGCGAGTCAGCACGACTTTAAGTCACCAACTAGCTATTAGTCGGACTAACAGCTAGCCTTTTCCAGGCTAGAATTTATTTTCGCTCGAATTAATATTTTTTCTCGTGTTTTTCTCGCATAAGCTTTGTATATTGTTCAGTGCACCTAGGCGAGTTTGAGGCGAGTTCGCAGGAAACAAGGGCCTCCTTTGCCTAACTCGCAGACATTCCAATTTAATTCGCTTATTGGATCAAAGCCAAACTAAAACCTAGTATTTTCCCGCGCGAACATCCGACCTATTGGGTTTCTACTCTTGTAGGAAGGGTTGTTTATCAATGTGGGGGGGGCTTTTCTTGATTGGGCGGGGCTCCAATCATGCGGGAGGGGGTGATTTGTCTCGCTTCGCTCGCCTGGCTTATGTCGGCAAATCGGCTGGTCATCAGTTGGCTTCGCCCACCGATTAGGCGACTAACGTCAGTTAGGTGGGCAACGGCACCTGCCGACTGGGTATTAGTAGTTAAATCCAGCCGGCTCACAGCTCAAACAATTCCAAATATACCTGAGCCTCTGTGTTGATCATGTGTTGCCTGTTGTTTAGGAGCTCGAGCTGCACTTCGTTGAG
Organism: Undaria pinnatifida; assembly: GCA_012845835.1. Lineage (NCBI taxonomy): Eukaryota > Phaeophyceae > Laminariales > Alariaceae > Undaria > Undaria pinnatifida. The sequence continues at coordinate 4,620,142 of JABAKD010000023.1, read as the reverse complement.
TTGCTTCTTGAACGCCTCCGTGCTCTTGTTGTGCTCCACATCCTGCGACACCCACGTATACAATGTAGAAATCAGAAAACACGTACGCACAAGGACACACGCACGCAGCACAACAAGAACAAGATCATCAAGAACAAGAACATCATCGTCAACAACAACAGCAACAGCAACAACAACAACAACAGCAACAACAGCAACAACAGCAAATGGAACGCCAAAAAAGACCATTAACGAAACAAGATAAAAACGCCAAACCAGGAGACGCCCTCCCCCCCCCAAAAAACGAACAAATAGTGCAAAAGAAAAGAAGAAAAAAAACGGTTTCGCCGTATCTCCACATGAGTATCCGTCGGTTGGCCCGATGGCGTCGGCTACGACAAAAAAACACGCACGCTTGCGATAGAGGCACGGTAGCACTTTTTCGGCTTTTTCGTTTCTGAACGATGGGGCTCCTTAACCCCTTCACAACTGGAAGCCCGTTTTGGGGACAAAATTACGTGGATTTAGTATAGGGAGGGGTTCGGGGGCTCTAAAGGGGTTAACCCAAACTCGTCGGAATGCATGCCATTCCATTTTCCTTTTTTTTTTTCTTTGGGGGGGGGGCAATTTTCTTAAAAGTGTAGTCTATACCTCTACCTACGCCATGGGTTTATTCGCGACGAGCGCCACGACAGAGGTATCAAGGTATACCACGTTTTGGGCCAAATTATGTTGTTTTGAATGACGGGGGGGGGGGCTGGACCAAAGTCGGCTGAATGACATTCTTGTTTCGAAAAATCGATTAATATTGTTTGGGTATAATATATAGACTACATACCCAGGTCACGAGTTTGATTATCGGATTGCGCTTTCAAGTTTGCTACAAAAAAGAAAAACAAGAAAAAACAGTTTTCGGGCAAAGCAAAAGAGCTCCTCCAGCGAGGAGCAGTATTTAAGAGAAAAAAAATTGTGGACCTTTTACCACCGTAGCACGTGTCAAAAAATGGGTTTGCATTGTCATTTTTCTCAAAATCGGTGTTTTGGGTGAGGTAAAACAGTGTTCGGGCGAAGCGAAAGAGCTCCTCCAGCGAGGGGGAGTATTGAGAAAAAAAATGGTGCACCCCTACTACCGTAGCATGTGCCACAAAACGGGTTTGCATTGTCAGTTACCTCAAAAATCAGTGTTTTGGGTGGGGTAATAACAAACAAACAAACAAAGTTTTCGGGCGAAGCAAAAGAGCTCCAGCGAGGGGGAGTATTGAGAAAAAAAAATGGTGCACCTCTACTACCGTAGCATGTGCCACAAAACGGGTTTGCATTGTCAGTTTGATCAAAAATCAGTGTTTTGGGTGAGGTAAAACAACAAAAAACAGTTTTCGGGCGAAGCAAAAGAGCTCCTCCAGCGAGGCGCAGTATCAAGAACAAAAAAATGGTGCGCCTCTAGTATCGTAGCATGTATCAAACAACGGGTTTGCACCGTCCTTTTTCTCAAAAATCGGTGGTTTGGGTGAGGGAAAACAAAACAAAACAATTTTCGAGCAAGAGGGACAAGAGCTCTTCTAGCGAGGAGCAGTATTAAGAAAAAAAATGGTGCACCTCCACTGCCGTAGCATGTGTCAAAAAACGGGTTTGCACTGTCATATATATAAAAAATCAGTGGTTTGGGTGAGGCATAGAGCTCCTCAATAGGAGCCTCGAAAGCACTCACGGTTCAGAGCGCACAGGAACGATAAAAACACAATACGTTTGTTCTTCAACTTCAAGTACGATGTTGATGTCGCATGCAAATTTCCAGTTCAGTTCGAATCAGCCCAGTGCTGCTGATTGCTGCTGCTGTACCGGTAGCAGAATCAGTGGTTGCTCTGTACCTATGCCGGTATGTGCCAGCTGGAAATACTGGCACTATACTCGCATAGCGGCAACCAGACAAAAAAAATGGTGCAGGTGTGGAGCTCCTCAAGCAGCCACCTCCATAAGGAGCGATACACATCAATGGCTTTGTTTCAACCATTTCACCCCATGTGACGTCATCATAGCGTTCACTAGGGGACACTTCAACCGGTATTTAGCAAGGGTTAGGGTTAGTTTTTTTTTTTTTTTCACACTTTTTACTTCCCAGCTTCTGGACAAGCCGTAGTCACAGGTGTCGTCCCTTCTACCCCCCGGTTCTTGCCTTCAATTTTTATCGCGCATAGGGCTCAGCAAACCCACTGCTCGTCGATTTTTTATCGAGTGTTGCTAACTCACGCTCTCACGCTTTCCGCAAGTCAATTTGTGCACAAGAAAAAGTCCCAACGAATTTATACGAGTATGCACTCGGCGGGGCTCGAACTCACGAAACTGACCTATACCAGGTTCGAGGATAACCTGATACGCCATCGGGGCGACCAGCTAGGGTTAAACAGGGTTAGTTGCATTATTAAAAAAATATCAAAAATGTCAACTCACCCTTCAGAAGGCAAACAAGAGCCAGAGTACTCGTACCTCTATATTGTAGTATCATTCATAGCATGTGTTCTTCTAAGCAACCACCCTCGGAAGGAAAAAAAAAAGAGCCAGTGCACCTCTATGTACCATTCATAGCATGTATTATTTCTGCCACCCTCAGAAGGAAGAAACATGGTGCTTGTTTGGAGCTCCTCAAGCAGCCACCTCACAAGAGAGGCAAAAAAGAGCCAGTGAACCTCTATGTATAGTACCATACCACATAGCACGTGTTCTTTCGCCTCAGAAGAAATAAAATGGTGTACGTAGCCACCATCAGAAGAAGAAAGAAAAAAAAAGTGGTGCACCTCTACCGTAGCACGTGTCAAAAAAAACACACACACACCAAAAAACGAGTAAAAACGGTGCGAAACGCCCAAAACAAAAAAAGAAAACCCTTGTATCAATAAATGAAAGCAAACCATGAAACGCCAGAATATAAAGGAACGCCTCCCCCCCCAAAAAACAAAACAAAAAATACTTCGAGTATATTAATACTACAGTAAGCACCGCCTCTCACCTTCTCCATGAGTATCTGTTGGATGGCCCGGTCGTGTTGCTCTTTCAAGTCTTTCACATGCTGGGTGGGGCACAAAAGAGAAGAAAAGAAAAAAAAAACAGAACACAGATACAGCGAGGAAGAGGATGAGGGGGGAAGAGGGGGGGGGGGTGTACTCGGTATTCATGCATGGCCGTAGTCGTATGGCCATAGACCCTCGCATCCCTACTATGCCGGGACGGAGCACGTCGGCTTGCCACCGACCAGGCAGGCATTGCTTGCACTACGCGCGGAGCGCCGTGGGGTGTTCGGCGAGTCTCATGAAGGGTAAGCTGCATCCTTTCAAGAACCGCTCGCGAGGGGGGCTTGCATATGGATGACAGCTTCAATGAATCACTGAATTTGCGGTATTACCACTTCCCGGGGGGAGGCGGGGGGGGGGGGAGGGGGGGTACTTGTTGACTGCTTGGCTTTTTTTTTTTTTTTTTTTTTTTTAAATCCTCCGGCGGATGGGGAAAAATAAAGCTTTACGTGGTAATTTGGCCATTGACCACGCATCCCTTTCGAGACGGAGCACCGTTCCTACTCCTCATAGAGACACCTTCAACGTTTGGGCGCAAGCACGTTTCTTCCGTGCATTGCATTAAAAAAAAAAAGTTTTGCTTATCTTAGACCCTTCCTCTTCGGCCGTCTGTGGCCGCCATCCATCTCCCAAGATGGCGATCGTTTTTTTGCTACCATCTAGTGCACCAAACTTGCCTTCGTCACATGTTGTCTCCACGGGCACAGGAAGGTGTAAGTGCCGTTCTCCACGGAGACACCGGCTTTTATTTATATACGAGTACTACAAAGTATTATTTTTATCGTCTCTTCGGCGCGCTTGCAAGCCGTACATACATTGTCACCTTTCGTTCGCTTTGGCACCCTGGCACAACTTTTTTTCTTTTCTTTTCTCATATCCTCCGGCGGACGGAGAAAAATAAAGCTTTAGCTCACCACACTTCCACGTATTTTCATACGCGTCGTGTGTCGATTTAACAACACTTTTCTGGTTGCGTCGTATACGACCTTCGGTTACATCGTACAATGTACCATATCGTGGTCCTCTAGCATGGCGGTACGATCTCGAAGATCTTGATGCATCACCCTGTCCACCTTGCCGGTGTCCACGGAGACAAGGCTACTTTTTTTTTTTGTTGTCTTCGACCGTATTTTCGTGAGCTTTTTTTTCGCGCTTGCAAGCCCTATACATTTGTCACCGTTTCCTACGTTGGTAGGTACTGGCACAACAATTTTGGTTACAGAAAAAAACACCTTCCGTTACATCGTGGTAGAAGTGCACTGGCTCTTTCTTTCCTTCGGAGGGTGGTGGCTTGAGGAGCTCTATACCTCTTCTTGCTGTTGTTGCTGTTGTTGTTGTCATTATTTTCACACTCCTACTTTCCAGCATCTGGACAAGCCGTGGTCACAGGTGTCGTCCATTTCTACCCCCCGGCTCTTGCCTTCAATTCGTATCGCGCATAGGGTTCTGGTTCAGCAATCCCACTACTCGTCGATTTTTCATCGAGTGTTGTTGCTAACTCACGCTCTCGCGCTTTCCGCAAGTCAATTTATGCATAAGAAAAACTCCCCACGAATTCATACGAGTATGCGTTCGGGGGGGTTCGAACTCACGAAACTGGCCTATACCAGAGGCTCGAGGATAACCTGATACGTCACCGGGGCGCCCGGCTACCCTATGTGGATACTTAGCCGAAAAAAAGGGACACATGACGCACGCTACGGTAAAGAGGTAGTAAGGTATACCGTTTTTTTGGCTAAAACGGTTTCTGAATGATTGGGCTCCTTAACCCAAAACCGTGGGAAATGCCGCGTGCTACGGTATAGAGGTAGTAAAGTATACCGTTTTTTGGCTGAAATGGTTTTCTGAACGACGGGGCTTCCTTAACCTAAAACCGTCGGAAATGCCGCGTGCTACGGTATAGAGGTAGTAAGGTATACCGTTTTTTGGCGAAAATGTTTTCTGAATGACCGGGGCCTCCTTAACCCAAAACCGTCTGAAATACCGCGTGCTACGGCATAGATGTATTAACGTATACCGTTTTTTGGCTGAAAAGGGTTCTAAACGACAGGGCTTCCTTAACCCAAAACCGTCGAAAATGCCGCGTGCTACGGTATAGAGGTATTAAGGTATACCGTTTTTTGGCTGAAATGTTTTCTGAATGACGGGGCTTCCTTAACCCAAAATCGTACGTACGCCATTCTTTCTGCGTGGTGATTCTCGTTGTGTACCTAGCTAGCTAGGCCATGGGATTTTTCATCCAGCACTAACTGTAGCAGTTTTACTTTTCTCCGAATGAGTTTTCGGGTGAAAGACAAGTCTCAAGCTCTTCCTAAAGTGAGGGGTAGTATTGAGTAAAAAGCTCGGCGGCGCACCTCTATCGTAGAACGCGTCACATAGCAAAAAAAAGGCTACTTCTCAGCTCCTTTGCGAACTCAGGTACACTAAAGACAAGCCAGAGATGTCCCGACTCCCGACAAATGGGACATCTACCTTGGGTGAAGCGTACAGAGGCACTCAGGGCAGGGCCTTGCGCCCAGGTAGTACCAGCTTCGGGGCATGCAACAGGCTCTTAGCCAATCGTGTTAATTTTGCTATTTTGTTATCTCGATTCGTGGATTTCACATTGTTTGGGCATCTCCACAGGGTTAAAGCGCAACCGTCACTCGGAAAAGAACATAGCCAAAAAGCGGTATACCTTAATACTGCTACCACGGCAAGCGTCAAATACCTTGCGATGGTCCTCTAGCATGGCGGCGCGATCCTGGAGGTGCATCGCCCTGTCGGCCTCGCTGCTGTCGCCGGACACCGCCAAGTGAGCGGTCAAGGCGTCTCTCATCCCTGCCACGGAACAGTCTGAGGAAGCGGCGCACAGGGACAAGGGAACAAGGGGACCAAAACAATTGTCTGCGGTGGTGATGCAGAAACATTCTTAACGCCATCTCCCGAAAAAAAAGCAAATGAATCACGTGAAACAATTAAACGCTCTTGCGGGGTCTTTTTCAGAGGGAGAAAGACACGAAAAAAAAACTGACGACTGCAGCATCCTTCACACGAACCGAACGAACCCGGGCTGCTAGATTTAGCTGACGACGATGTGCGCCATTCACTCTCCAATGCAAATACCTGGAAGACGCGCGCATGCTTTGCGCTGCTGCTGTGTGTTGCCTGCTCGTACCACGATAAGAACGCGATTATGCTTTGTTTCGTCGCTATATACTACGATTAAGTCCCAAACGGGTTAAAATAATACTGGTGATTAAGATCATACCACATGTTTCTTAGAGGCAGCCAATTCGGAACACAAACACGGAGACCGCGTGAACACGTTCGAAGCTTCTTTCATCCACACCCCGGAACGGTCCCAGGAACGTGTCAAGCGAAAGGTCCCATACGTCGTGCAGATCGCTGATGCCGCTACTTGATGTACATCTTTCAGAGAAGATCTGTACGGTCTAATAGCTCATGCCACCGGGTGGGAGCAGTATGATTTGTGTGATCTGGCAAATTATTTCCCGAGGGGAGTCGTTCTATGGTACCCCCCCCCCCCCCCCCCCCCCTCCCCCCCTCCCAACATTTCTTTAACAAAACCGCCGGTTATGAAAGTAGCTCTCGGCCGTATCTCCCGAATTACGGCGCCCCTTTCCACCCCGACGTCATCGTTCGATAGCCCATGGCAAACAAGACTACACATAAATATATGTGTCCTAGCATCCTTCCCCGTGTCGAGTAGCCGTGAAACGTCCGTTAAAGAAGATCGCGGATTTTTTTTTTTTTTTTTCTTTTTTTTTTGGGGGGGCTGTCATAGAATCATTCAGGGTTGGATCTGTCTTCTTCACCACAGCATCTCTTAGCCGGGCCAAGGCTACGGTACGAGGGATATCGCCGGGGGATACCCCGGGGGATACCCCCGGGGGATACCCCCATTTACATTACTGGGTTGGTCTCTCGCGCTGATGACCCCGGAGGATATCCCCGGGGGATACCCCCGGGGGATACCCCCATTTACACTACCGGGTTAATCTCTAGCGCTAATGACTCTCTACCTCACGGACCAAGCATTACTTAGGGCGATTTTGTTGGACCAGCCAGCGTAGCATTACCATTCCTTTCGGCGGATTCATATCGCCAAACAAAGCAGCATGAAAGCTTTTCGCTCGACACGAGGAAGGATGCTATAAGAAAATGTATCTACACATATATCCTTGTTCGAAGAGGATTGTCCAACAACGAAGTCGGGGTGGCAAAAGGGGAACCGTATTTCAGGGAACATGGCCGGGAGCTGGTTACAAAACCGGCGATTTCGTTCGAGAAAAATTGGAAGCGCTACCGTAGACCGATTGCAATTGTAGCACGTGCAGTGAGCGTGGCTTCCCTTCTTATCACCGCGACGGAACAGAGGGAGAAGACAAAGCCACGCAGAGCGCGGTTCGCCTCATCCGCCCCCTCTCAGCGTCGCTCGTGCCTCTCGCCAAGAAGCGTAACGCTTCCGCCGCTTTTCCCCGGGGACATTTTTTTCCTTCGACCCCCCCCCCCCCCTCCAGCACTCACCCCAACACAACGAAGAGGCTTTCTAGTCGAAGACAAAAACGGCCACACACAAAACATGAAAGAATACAAACACAAACCACTCAAAATATTGAAGAAAAAACGAAGAAAAACGAAGAAAAACGAAGAAAAAACAACAGAAACACGACTTCGTGCCGCACACTCGGGGCATATCGCCTCACAAAAAAAAAAAAAAAAACACGACAACAAAAATCACTTCGTGAAAACGGCCTCACGTATATGTGAAAAACAAGAAAGTATGTTCACCTCGCTCGCGATTAGCCTCGTCGGTCCCCTTTTCGGCATCTCCCGCCCTCCTCGCCAAGTAGCGTAACGCCTCTGCTACTTTCCCCGGGGATACGATTTCTCTTCCCCCCCCCGCCTCCGCAAGTCCATCGCGGTCCTCTTCGGAAAGCGCCCCCTGAGTAATCAGCGGTAGGGGTTGCAGTGGTAGCAATAGCGGGGGGGAGGGGGGGGGGTACTCGGTTTGTGCATGGCCGTAGTCGTATGACCATAGATCTTCGCATCCCTACTATGCCGGGACGGCGCACGTGGGGTTTTCACCGACTAGGGGCAGGCATTTGCTTGCACCAAGCGCGAAGAAGCGCCGTGACGTGCTCGGCGAGTCGCATGAAGAGTGAACTGCATCCTTCCAAGAACCGCTCGTGAGACGGACTTTGGCACCTTGTGCCTGCTTTCTTGCTTATGGATGGCAGCGCCAGTGAGTTACCTTGTTTTCTGGTGTGACCACTCCAGAGACAGCAATGGGTATTACTATGTAACTGCCCAATGGGTGCCTTACCATATACACACTACGTGATGCGATCATTCCCCTTGTGCGGAGTTAGGGTTTTATTCGGGGGGGAGTTGTAGTACTGGTAACGATAGTGGTAGCTAGTGGTATCATCAATAGTACTATAGCAGTAGTATGTAGCAGTAGTATATAGTAGTAGTAGCAGTAGCAGTAGCAGTAGTAGTAACAGTAGTAGTAGCAGTAGCAGTAGTAGCAGTACGGGTAGCAGTAGTGGTAATGGTAGTAGTAGTGGTGGTGGTAGCAGTGGTAGTAGTCTCAGTAACAGCAGCAGTGTCAAAAGGAACAGATTCGACAGCGAAGCAAACATCGTGCAGCAGGAGTAGTCTCAGTAACAACAGTACTGTCGAAGGAGCAGATTCGACAGCGAGGCTAACATTGCGCAGCAGCAGCAGCAGTCTTCGCAAAAGTAGTATTGTCAACGCCAAGTGCAGTAGAAACAGTAACAGCGGAGTTAGCGGTAGCAAGAGCCGTAGCCGTAGAACTATAAGTAGCATAGTGTAGTAGTAGTAGCCGTAGCAGTAGCGCTAGCAGTAAGCAATAACTGGTAGTAGTGGTAGTAGTAGTAGTAGTAGTAGCGTTAGCAGTAGCACGATAGTGACAGCAGAGGCACCCGCAAACAACGATAGAGAACAACAGCAGTAACATCAGAAGCAGCAGTAATCGTAGCAGCAGTACGAAGTATAACAACACCAGCAGCAGCTATAGCAGCAGCAGCACAACCAACAGCGGATCAGCAGCTAGCAGAGGCGGTATTAGCAGCAGCAGCAACATCACATCAGCAGTAGCAGCATCAGAACCAGCAGTAGCAGCAGCAGTAGCATCACACGCAGCAGCAGCAACAGCAGCGGCGGCAGTGTACTGGTAGCATGCCCTGTCACCGCGTTTGCAATATGTATATACCATTCCAACACACAACAAAAACAATCACGGAACGCACCAGCTTAGCTTGCAGCAGCAACATCACATCAGCAGTAGCAGCATCAGAACCAGCAGTAGCAGCAGCAGCAGCAGCAGCATCACACGCAGCAGCAGCAACAGCAGCGGCGGCAGTGTACTGGTAGCACGCCCTGTCACTTACCTTTCCAACATGTACATACAATTCGAACACACAACAAAAACAATCACGGAACGCACCAGCTTAGCCTCTCCTCCAGCCGAAGCATCGCCTCCCGCAGCGGAAAGCGGAACTCCCAGCGAGGAGGCATCCCTCAACAGGGGAGCATCAGGGCCAAAAGATTCGTTCCATTCCTAGCGATACATGGGGGGGGGGGGGGGGGGAGGGGGGGTGTATCCATTATCTTGGGGGGGGGGGGGGGGGATGAATTCATGCCACGCATATGCTATGGTCTAACCCCGGGAGCCTAGCAAGACAAGAACCTACGATGTGGATACGGTATAAAAAGGGTCAACATGCCTTCGAAGGCATGTGCGTGTAGGGAAAAAAGAGGACGACACCATTGCTTCACGGACTTTGCAGCGCGCTTAGCGCTCAGTTCTATCCGCCGGTCTAGTGGGAACAAGAGCCGCTCTGAGACAGGTAAGCGACCAAACGTGGAACCTGCCTATATAGTAGAGAGACCCGCAAGAGGATGGCCTGTGTCTGTCATCAGGGCCCTATCTTGTAATACTTGGTGGCGATATCTTAGAATACATATACAGCCGTACGTAAGCCTTAGGGCCACAGGGGGGGCATGTTAAGCGGGGGGGCATGTTGAGCGGGGGGGCGTGCTCATTTGTTGCTTGCCTTTCGTAGTCATTTGACCATTGACCACGCATTCCTTTCGAGACGGAGCACCGTTCCTACGCCTAATAGAGACACCTCCAACATTTGGGCGCTCGTTACGCTTCTTACATATACTACATACAAACTGATTGCTTATCCTATCCTCGTCCTGTTTCGCCCTGTGCGGCCACCATATATCTTCTCCTAGGATAGAGATCGTTTTCTTGCGGCGGCCGGGGGGGGGGGGGGGGGGGGGCAGTAAGGAGTGTTCGTTAGCCCCAGGCAAAACAGTAAGACTGTTGAGCGCTCCATGCATTATGAGTGTTTTAAGCCATGTACTATCAGCCTCCCAGCAGGGTAAAAACCTAAGAAGTGACCGCATGATGCATCATAATGGCTACGTTCGTGTCCACCGTCGACCTACAAACGACAAAAAAAAAAAAAAAAAAAAAAAATCGGAGAACGTTCGTCACGGGCCAAACAATGTTTTTTCCAGCCTCCCTCCTCAAGAAGAACAAGGAGGGCAGATAACGCGTCTAGAACTAGAACTAGAAAAGAGCACAGAAATTTCGGGAGAACGCTCCTCACCGCCAAAAGTTTCTCCGCTTCCACCTTGGCGCGAGTCTGGGTGGCCCCGTCGAGCTCTAGGCTGGCCACGACATGCTGAACCTCCCGCGAAAGCTGGAACAGGTACCTGGGAGGGGGGGGGGGGGGGGGGGGCGTACTCGATATTCATTCATGGCCGTAGTCGTACGACCATATCGTATAGACCCTCGCACCCAGACAATGCCGGGACGGAGCATGTCGGGTTGTTACTGGGGAGGAGGGGGAAACTGGACGGGGCAGGGGGGAGGGGGGAGGGGCGTACTCGATATTCATGCATGACAGGTAGTGGTATGACCATAGCTATTAGACCCTCGCATCCCGACAATGCCGGGACGGAGCATGTCGGGTTTTCACCAACCAGGCAGGCATTGCTTGAACCAAGCCCGAAGACGCGCCGTGAGGTGGTCGGCGAGTCGCACGATGGGTGAGCTGCATCCTACTAAGAACCGCTCGTGAGGCGGACGTGCATATGGATGACAGCTTGGATGAGTTAATCGAACTTCCGGCATGGTCACTTGCAGAGACAGGGAGGGGGGGGGGGGAGGGGGGGTACGAGCTAGCCTTACTATGTTGCCGAGCGGACCTTCGGTTTTGGTAAAGAAGTAAGCTGTTCGCGTTTCAGGGCCAGGAAGCACGCACTCCTTGGTGGGATCAACGGTACGGGCGTAGACCCATCCCAGCCCCCAGCCCTAACCCTGTATCCCTAGCCGTAGCCCTAACCCCAACCCGGACCCACAACGGGCGAGAAAAGCGCGACTGCGCCGCTTTTTCGACAATGTCGGGTCGCGCGGATATCGTTCGGTTTGGTTGCCTAGGAAGCACTTCTTTTATGGGATCAAGGTACGGGCGTAGACCCAACCCAACCACCAACCCCTAACCCTAACCCTAACTCTAACCGTATTAAACCCCGACCCCAAAACCCGGAAACCCCACAACAGGCAAGAAACGCGGTTGCGCCTGCTTTTCGCTTATTTTTTTTTCTTCAATTCCTATTCCGATCTTCGGATCGAAGAACAGTTCTCGGCCAATGAGAACGCGCCAAAACTACCCTCCACCCCCCCCCCCCCCCCAAGATCCTCCGGGCCGGGTAGTGTCAGGTTTACTGGTGGGGCGTGTATATTGTATCCCCTTTCGGACTTGGGCGTTCGCGGGTTGGGTCAGAACGCTTAAAAAACTCGCGGTTCGAGTCGGGGCGGGTCGGGAGATGTTTTAACTATCACGGGTCGGGTCGGGTCGGGTCGAGTCGGGTCGGATCGGATCCGGTCGGGTCTACTTGTGACATCACGGGTCGAATCGGGTCACTCTGACCCGATCCGACCCGCGAGATACAACCAGGTTGCAAAAGGGGTGATTTTCAGCCATTTGACACACTGATCACCCATCCCCCTACGCACCCCCCCTCCGAGATGGAAGGATCAAAAACAAGCAGCTTCGCAGAATATTCCGCGTCAACCATAGCTCACCTTGCCGCCGCGGAGTCACTCGCGTAGATCCCGCTGCACTTAGTCTCGTAGTGCTGGCAGATCTTGGTCAACTCCGACAGCCGGGGTGGAGGCCGGGTCCTCAGGGACACTCCCGAGCTCACTCCAGCGGGACCGATCCTGATTGGTCAAGCGATTTCATCGGTTGGTAAGTCCGTTGGAAAGGGGGGGAGCTCTCCCCGTTCTTCGCTAACAGGTTTGAGCCACTCACTCGCGCGGGTGACTCTGTACGTCACTGACGAAAATACTCTACGCGATAAGCTTGGCGCAGCGTGGCTAACTACTGCACTGCGGATTCATGTCGCGAGGTTTTGATAGCACCCAAGCTTGGGACCGCAAAGGCAAAAGGGGTCACTCGCGCGAGCGACCCCGGGCAACTGAAAAGAAATGCCGCTTATAAAGGGACACAACCCTCCTATCGTGGCCCGTGTCGTTTGGTAGGGGGGGGGTACTCATTTCTTGCCTGCCTTAAGTCATTGGACCGTTGACCTCGCTCCCCCTTCGAGCCGGGAGCACCGTTCCTACCGATAACAGAGACATCTCCAACATGTTGGGCGCTCATTACGTTTCTTTTCAAACATAACACAAAAGAAACAAAAATGTTTGGCTTATCTCCTTCCTCTTTGGCCGTCTGTGGCCACCATCTATCTCCTAGGAAAGACATCGTCTTAGGGCGAACGGGGGGGGGGGGGGGGGGGTACACATTCACTGCATAGCCGTAGTTGTATGACATTAGACCTTCGCATCCCTGCTATGTCGGTGCCATGAACGACGGGATTCCACAGACCAGGCAGACACCAAGTTGCACCCAGCGCGAAGCACGGTGAGGTATTCGATGAGGGTCGCATGAAGGGTGAGTTGCGCTGCGTCCTGCAAAGAGTCTCACTTGCGAGGCGGACATCAGCAACATGTGCGTACTCTCCGGCAGGGCTTTTTACGGGTCGTCACCGGACCCTGTGGACAGTACCTCACCAGAGAGTGCGTAGTGTTGGTGATAAGAGAAGATAGCTGATCTTGGTGGTGATTGACCGCTGAGGATCTGATGTGAGCGTTAATTGCCTCTGAAGACGACAGGGGTTTCCATACGTCTTCCTCTGCATTCTGGTATAGGGATCCGAGGATTACGTTAAAGATCGCTTGTGTTCTCGTGTGGGTCTGAATAAAACACAACTCATCTCTCTCTTATTAGCACCTGAACGGTGTACACCAGCACCCCTCAGGCCAAGCCTACGAGATAGATGGTGGCCGCAGACGGCCAAACAGGACAGGGATAGATAGGATAAGAAAACCATTTCTTCTATGTAACACATGGAAGAAGCGCAATGAGCGCCCAAGCGTTGGAGGTGTCTCTATTAGGAGTAGGAACGATGTTCCGTCTCGAAAAGGATGCTTGGTCAACGGCCAAATGACTATAGGGCAAGCAACAAATGAGTACCCCCCCCCCCCCCCCCCCCCCCCCCCCCCGCTTCCCCTCAGGCCAAGGGGGGACAATCTCTGGTTAATGGACCCTGTCTGACCTAGGCGTGTCTAGAACCCGCGGGTCAGACCAGAAATATTCCGAAATCTCGCAGGTCGGATCGGGTCGGGTCGGGTCGGGTCGGGTCAGGTCGGGTCGGGTCGGGTCAGAAGGTAGCTCGGACTCTCATGGGTTGGGCCAGGATGGTTTCAAATCTCGCCGGTCGGTTCCGGCAACTTTGATCCGACCCGACCCGACCCGCGAGAGATGATCCGCCGGGGTCGGTTCGGGTCACTTTGATCCGACCCAACCGGACCCGGGAGAGATTATGCGATCCGTGAGAAAGCCCTGCTCTCTTGGCATATGGATGACAGCTTCGAATCAACCATTGCACACCACCGACAGATCATCATCTAGATAATGTAGATAATGTACACAATCTAATTTAGATAATGTAGATAATGTAGATAATCTAATCTAGATATTGTAGCTGATATAGATAATCTAATCGAGATAACGTAGATAATGTAGATAATCTACTCTAGATTATGTAGATAATGTAGATAAAAAAATCTAATTTAGATAAACGTAGATAATGTCGATAATCTAATCTTGATAAATGTAGCTAATGTAGATAATCTAATCTAGATAACGTAGATAATGTAGATAATCTACTCTAGATAATCTAGATAATGTAGATAATCTAATGTAGATTATCTAATCTAGAAAATCTAACCTAGATAACGTAGATAATGTAGCTGATGAACATAATCTAATCTAGACAACGTAGATAATGTAGATATAACCTAATCTAGATAATCTAATCTAGATAATCTAATCTAGAAAATATAATGTAGGTGTATGCCGCTATGAGACGTGATGCTGGATCTGTATCTTGATCTGTCATACAGTAGATCCCGTATATGCCGTCATGAGACGTGATGCTGGATCTGTATCTATCGAGTATGGATCCAACCCCGGAAACATGCGCTGGATCATACAGAGCGCACGGCTCCCGCCGGGTAACATGAGCTACTGTATTGTAGACCATACAGATCTTTATATGCCGTTATGAGACGTGATGCTGGATCTGTATGTAGATGATCTGTCCTACAGTAGATCCCGTACATGCCGTTATGAGACGTGATGCTGGATCTGTATCTATAGAGTACGGATCCAACCCTTGAAACATGTGCTGGATCTTGCAGATCGTACGGCTCCCACCGGGTAACATGAGCTACTGTAGACCATACAGATCTTCCCTGAAGCATCTAGATCGTCAGGTAGGGATCCGCGATCTATGCGGTGTTAACTATTGTGGGTTAGTCGGGTGACGAACGACACTTTACTACAACAAAAAACGTGAGTACGTTCTTCTACTCGCCCTATTGTACGGTTTAATACTACTGCGATTATGGGCTATCACCACCACGATCCCTCCTGCCATTTAATGATGCTACTAATACCTTGCTACTTGGTATACTCTTACTGCTGCTAGAAGCACTACTGCTGCTGCTGCTGCTACTGCTACTGCTATATACTGCTAACACTTCTACTACTATGACTGCTAACACATCTATTGCCACTACTACGACTATAAACCCTTCTACAGTCACTACTACGACTACTAACACTTCCTTCCGCCGTCACTACTAATACTACGACTACTAACAATTCAACTGTCACTACCACGACTACTATGATACTTTTTATTATACGACACTATCAAAACTACCAAGTACTGCCTACTGCTGCCACGAACCGCTACTGCCGCCGCTACAGTCTGCCGCGCTTACAGCAGCCCTTGCTGCTGCTGTACCTGCTGCTGCTACAGTCTGCTGCACCTACAGCTGCCCCTTGCACCTGCTGCTACATCAGTTGCGGCTGCTGCTACGTACAGTCCGCAGTTCTTACAGCTGCCCCCTGCTGCTGCTGTACCTACTGCGACTGCTGCTGCGGCTACTAGTCTGCTGCGCCTACAGCCGCCCCTTACTGCTGCTGCACCTGCTGCGACTGCTGCTGCTGCTGTTGCTGATACAGCCTGCTGCGCCAACAGCTACCCTTTGCTGCTGCTGTACATGCGGCGCCTGCTGCTGCGCCAACAGCTATTAATAGCCGCCCTTGCTGCTGCTGTGCCTGCGATTGCAGCTGCTGCTGCTTGTTCTACTATTCGTACGATTCATATCCGAATACTACAAATACCATACATACTACCTAGGTATTCAGAACCGCGTCGGGAGTCGGGAGTTCACAGAGAAGAATGGCCCAAAAACAAGGGTGACCGGCGCGTGGTTAGGCAAGGGCGACACCGTCTTTTTTTGGCTCAGGATCCTCACACAAGGGGCTGCTGTTGGTGCTATAGCGCTACCCACTGCACCACACAATCACGTGACTACTGTAGTGTTTGGCTATCTCACTCTTGGCCGAAACTTATAGGTCGGCCGAAGTGCAACGGGTTGACTAAACCGAAGGGGCGAGGTTAACACCAAGCCTGTGTCTTGCAGACGGACAAGAACTGGTACACAAACGAAAGTGTATGGAGCTTAAGCTTTTTTTACCCGGATCTCCAGGAGGATGTGAAAAAAAAAAAAACAAGAAAAAAACTGTAGTGGTCTAGAGGAGAATGGATGCTGTGTAACTAACATGGGTGTGTCGTGGGTTCGAATCCCATAGATCCCTGTCTTACCAAGTCGGTGAGAATCAATCAACGAACTAAAAAAACATCTTTAGTTGGTAAACTACCCACTGGACCACGAAATGACGCGACTACGTCGCTTGGTGGGTATACAGCGCTATTATAGTAACAGCTGCAAACCTCGCCCGAACACAAAAGCTGATACAGCAGTGGGTACCCCTTTAGAGCCCCAAAACCCCTCCCTATACCAACTTCAAGTGAATCTGAGACCAAAAAGAGTTTCCAGTTGTAAAGGCGTTGAACCCCTTTAGGGCCGCAAAACCTCTCCGTATACAAAAATTCCAAGTGACATGTCCCCATAAGAGGGTTTCCAGCTGGGAAGGGGTCAAGAAGGAAGGAGCCCCCAAATCCCTCCCTATACTAACTTCAAGCAATCTTGCCTCTCAAAACGGATTTCCAGTTGTATAGGCGTTAATTACGCTCACTACAAATTCGCATGAAGTTATTGAAGGGGGAGGTTTTGGGGCCCTTCTGAGCAGCCGAGTTTAGAGCATTAGGGAGATGACAGCAGTCAACTCGGCATGTCTCGCCGGTACTCCAAGCTATATATTCCCAACCCAACCAAGGATAAGCAGTGCTTTGTGGTTAAGAGCGTATGCTTCGGCTTTTGTCAAGGGGCGCTCTTTAATCGGGGTACCCACTGCAAAACAAAGAAAAGTTTACACGTGCTACGATAGAGGTATTAAGGTATACCCTTTTTTGGCTGAGAGCTACGATAGAGGTATTAAGGTGTACCCCTTTTTGGCTGCGTGCTACGATAGAGGTGTTGAGGTATACCCCTTTTTGGCCGCGTGCTAAGACAGAGGTATCGAGGTATACCCCTTTTTGGCCGCGTGCTACGATAGAGGTATTAAGGTGTACCGGTATCTCTTTTTGGCCGCGTGCTACGATAGAGGTATTAAGGTATATCCCTTGTTGGCCGCGTGCTACGATCGAGGTAATAAGGTATACCCTTTTTGGCCGCGTGCTACGATAAAGGTATGAAGGTATACCCCTTTTTGGCCGCGTGCTACGATAGAGGTATTAAGGTATACCCCTTTTTGGCCGCGTGCTACAATAGAGGTATTAAGGTATACCCTTTTTTGGCTGAACTATTCTTCTGAATGACGAGGCTCCTTAGCCCAAAATCGTCGAAAAAAAAACTCTTTTTTTTCTTCAATGCGAATTGTTTCTTGTATATTCAGGCCATGGGTTTGTTCATCTGATTGCACGTTTCAACTCGTGTAGCACCGCAGTCCCGATTTGGGTCTAAACACTTGAAAATATACTAGGATCATTTCAGGAGTTAGACATGGGTAAAGTTTGCTAACAAAAGTGTGTGGGGGGTGAGAGGTATAGAGCTAATCAAGCCACCACCCTAAGAAGGAAAATCAAGCCACCACCCTCAGAAAGAAAATCAAGCCACCACCCTCAGAAGGAAAAAATCAAGCTACCACCCTCGCAAGGAAAAAAAATCAAGCACCACCCTCGAAAAGAAAAAAGTCAAGCCACCACCCTCAGAAGGAAAAAATCAAGCCACCACTCTCAGAAGGTACAAAAAATCAAGCCACCGCCCTCACAAGGAAAACCAAGCCACCACCCTCACAAGGAAAAAAAAATCAAGCCACCACCTCACAAGGAAAAAAAATCAAGCCACCACCCTCACAAGGAAAAAAAAATCAAGCCACCACCCTCACAAGGAAAAAAAAACAAGCCACCACCCTCACAAAGAAAAAAAATCAAGCCACCACCCTCAGAAGGACAAAAGAACAAGCCACCACCCTCACATGGAAAATCAAGCCATCACCCTCACAAAGAAAAAAAATCAAGCCACCACCATCAGAAGGACAAAAGAACAAGACACCACCCTCACAAGGAAAATCAAGCCACCACCCTCACAAAGAAAAAAAATCAAGCCACCACCCTCAGAAGGACAAAAGAACAAGCCACCACCCTCACAAGGAAAATCAAGCCATCACCCTCACAAAGAAAAAAAATCAAGCCACCACCCTCAGAAGGACAAAAGAACAAGCCACCACCCTCACAAGGAAAATCAAGCCACCACCCTCACAAAGAAAAAAAATCAAGCCACCACCCTCAGAAGGACAAAAGAACAAGCCACCACCCTCACAAGGAAAATCAAGCCACCACCCTCAGAAGGAAAAAAAAACAAGCCACCACCCTCACAAGGAAAATCAAGCCGACGAACAACCAACCTCGTGGGCTACCGTAGGTATATATATATATAAAACAAGATTGCTATGATATATGCAAGAACGGAGTTCCGATGGTATTGGGTAAACCCTTTGGGGGGGGGGGGACGTACATCGCTAAAACAAATAAATAAAAACGCCTACTTATCATGGTGCGAGCGTTCAAAACACGACGGTAGCGCAAGCTGTGCGCGAGCCATTTACAAGTGCTTGCATTGAGAGTTCAACCGGGAAATCGTCTCCACCTGCTAACAATCTAGCAACCGGGGTTGCTTCCTGTAAAGGATGCCGCATTCGTCATTCGTCAGTCTGTGTAAAATAGTTCTAGCAACTTCAGCTCATGAGTTCGACAAAATTTAGGGCGACAAACATTAGGGTCGATCCTCATCTTCGCAAGCTGCGATAATACCCCGGTCACCCGTCTTCAGTAGGTTGTCATGAGTCAAAACCTAGGCGCCTCCAGCGGCCCCCCCTCAACAGCCGGGGGGGGGGAGGGGGGGGGGGAAGGGTCGCGGCTCTTCGCCGCGACCACCAGTGCCAATAATAGCACATTCGTCCATTTTTTCCGCAGAAGCCCCAGCTCTTCGCCGCGACCATCAGTGCCAATAATAGTATATTCGTCCATTTTTTCCGCATGAGCCCCAATCAGGGTCAAGCGGCCACGTCGCGCGAAAATTGTTTCAGCCAAAAAAAGGCTAGCACAGCAGTAGAGAGGTGTGTGCACCACGACTTTTTTCCGAGGTTCCTAACCCAATTGAGGAGCTTTCTACCTCTCACAAAGAAAAAAAGAAACGAACACATGTGGATACCAGGCCCTATTCCCTAGATCGTACCGCCTCGTTTTATCACTATAATCCTCCAACACCACCCTGGCTCCATGGAGGGCGCTCTGAGGTGTTGCCTCATCGTTGACCCTCGAGAGTGCGTTTACGCACATAACCCACCTTGGCGTATCTCCACACCATACATCTCAAGGAAGGGAAACCCGCAGAGAGGCCTACCGTCCCACACGCAAGAAATTAAAAAAAATAACGCTACCATGCGCGATGACGGCAACCGCAGGATATTATTGAGCTGCCTGAGGGTTTGTCTACGGTATCTACTCGTTTGTTTGACAAAAAAAAACTGAAAAAAATCCAGACCGGTGAACAATCCCATAACATAGCTCATTTTTAGCTTTTAGGCATACAATACATTGATAATGCAAAAAACAAGGATGAAATTTGAGCAAATTGAAAGCGCAATCCAACAAAACAAACCCCAGAAACAGCTTAACCCCTCTAGAGCCCCCGAACCCCTCCCTGTATCCCTGCCCCCGAACCCCTCCCTATACTAAATCCAAGTAATTTTGTCCCCAAAAACGGGTTTCCAGTTGTAAAGGGGTTAACCTTAGCTTAGGTACCACAAAACATTGATATCGCAAAAATAAGGATAGAATTCCGAACGCTTTTTTGGGGGGTTACGCCCCTCACCTAAATTGAGGAAATCTTTACCACACACACAAAAAAAAACATGCGTGCTTTCGACAAAAAGCTGGAAAAATCCAACCCGACGAATACACCCATCGCTTAGTTTTCAGCCTTACCGTGTGTGACTGTGTATTATAGCACACCCCCTCGAACGAGTTTCGTATGCCGATTTCTCGACGACCGGTAGAGTTTATACGCCGAGCGACATGTCTATGGAAAGATCTGCACGACATCCTCCCTGACAAAGCCGCCGCCGTTGTTATTCGCGCCGCGCCGGTTTTGGAGGAAAATGGCTCGGCATTTCCTCCGGGGGGGGGGTTATGCACTGTCATATACGGTAGACCTACAAAACATTGATACCGCATAAAACAAGGATGCAATCTGAGACAACTGAACACAGGCGCAATCCGATCAACTAAATCCCAGAGACAGCTTGAAGCTCAAGCTTAGGTACCACAACACATTGAATATCGCATAAAACAACAATGAAAACTCCGAGCGTTTTTTGTGGGAGGCTCTTAAGGAGCTCCGTCCTCCCGAAAATGTCCGATGATACGAAGCAACAACAAATAAAGTGCCACCCCTCGATATCGTTGCAAAAACATGCGTTTAACACTATCGTAACGCGTGTAAAAAACACGACTTGCTTTTAGAACATCGGCAGCACCAAGCAGCCCGGACAGTTGCGATAGGGCACGTGGACACATGCTGTCCGCAGAAGTAGATGCGCCAACTTTTTGTTCCGAAGCTACTCCCCCTCCGAAAAACTTTCCTCTTAAAGAAACGAACGTGAAAACCGATGTATACAAAAATCTCATGGCCTTAGGAGCGTGCACAAAAGACAACAACAACAAAATTAGTAGAAACAAAAGCACACCTGAAAAACAAAATCGGGCGATTTAGGGTTGTAGGGTTATATAAAGTTCATTTTTGGAGAAAAACAATGAAAAAAAAAATATCCATGGCCTTAGGTACGTGCACACAAAAAAAAAATGCAGAAAAAAAACGCAAGCCTGAAAAACAAAATCGGGCGATTTAGGAACAAAATCGGGCGATTTAGGGTCACAAACTCTCTTTTTAGATAAAAAACGAACTTGAAAACCGGTGAATAAAAAATCTCCATCGTCCTAGGTGCGTGCACAAAAGACAATCAACGAAAAAAATAGCTGAAAAAAAAGCAAGCCTGAACAACAAAATCAGGCGATTCAGGGTTACAAAATCGGGCGATTAAGGGTGATAAACTTTCTTTTTAGATAAAAACGAACTATTAGTACGAACTTAAGGGTTTATATATAACCCCGTAAGAACCCCGAAACCCCTCCCTGTACTAATTTCAAGTAAATCTGACCCCAAAAGGGTTTCCACTAGTAAAAAAGAGGCGTTAAGGAGCTCCTTTACCCTGGATAAGGGCTACCTCTACCGTAGACAAGGCAACGCTCCTCAACAAAAAAACGGCCTTCTTTTAGGGGAAAAAAGAAACGAACGTGAAAACCGAATTAACAAAAAACAAAACAACAAATCCCCGTGGTGGCCTTAGTTAAGTATACAAAAAAAATATATCACGATACTGCTGTATAACAGCAGAAAAAAAAAAAAAAGTCTGCAAACGAAGAAAAAAACGGGCGGTTTTGTAATGCAGGGTTACGGAGCTCAAACCATTTGGTTTTTGCTAAAAAAACGTGCTATTAATAGCTTCAAAGTAGAACGCGTCAACGCCAAGGCAGGAGGTTTAATTTCGTCGGGCAGGAGGGGGGAGGTGGGGTGGACGCGTGCGAGCTATGAGATACGCTACAATAGAGGTAGCAGTTTTCGGCGTTTTTGTTTTGTGGATGACGGGGCTCCTGAACGCCGTTTCACAACTGGAAACCCGTTTTTGGGGGGAAATTACTGGGAAACAGTGTACGGATGTGTTTGGGGGTTCTGAAGGGGTTAGGTTAAGCCACAAACAACCCTTGGAAGGTCGTTTTCTTGGTGCTGCTTGCTACCTTTACAGTAACACGAGTCAAAGCCCACAGGGGTTAAAGCCCACACCCCTGTTTAAACCCCTTAAAGCCCAAACCCCTAAAGCCCACAGGGGTAATAAAAATAACCCCCTGAAGTAACCCCCTAAAAAAACCCCTTCGGGCCCAAGTTTTTTCTGAGGCTCAAAACCGCTTGAGGAGCTGTACACCTTTCTTACCCGAAGAAATGGTTTGGAGATCACAAGCACTCCACAACAAAACAATCCCAGTGCCCTGGGGATACGTGCAGCGAAACATACTTGGCAACAAAAATTAAGAAATAGCGAATTCCGGACAATTTTAAGTTAAGGAGCCCCCGTCACTCAGAAACCATTTCAGCCAAAAAACGGTATACCTTACTACCTCTATACCGTAGCACGCGGCATTTCCGACGGTTTTGGGTTACGGAAGTCCCGTCATTCAGAAAACCATTTTCGCCCAAAAACGGTATATCTTAATACCTCTATACCGTAGCACGCGGCATTTCCGACGATTTTGGGTGAAGGAGCCCCGTCATTCAGAAACTATTTCCGCCAAAAAACGGTATACCTTAATAACTTTATACCGTAGCACGCGGCATTTCCGACGATTTTGGGTTAAGGAAGCCCCGTCGTTTAGAACCCTTTTCAGCCAAAAAACGGTATACCGTAATACCCCTACACCGTAGCACGCGGCATTACCGACGGTTTTGGGTTAGGGAAGCCCCGTCATTTGAGGGAAAAAAAAACCCAGCCAACAAGTGCTACCTCTATCGTAGAAGGCATCCCAAGCCCAACCCAAAGGGGTTTAATAAAATGACCCCCCCGGGCTCCATTGAAAACGGCAGAATATAACGGGGTTGTTCGCGGGTCGGGAGAATTTCAAAATGTCAAGGAATGGGTCGGGACGGGTCGGGTCGGGTCGGGTCGGGTCGGGTCGGGTCGGGTCGGGTCGGGTCGGGTCGGGTCGGGTCGGGTCGGGTCGGGTCGGGTCGGGTCGGGTCGGGTCGGGTCGGGTCGGGTCGGGTCGGGTCGGGTCGGGTCGGGTCGGGTCGGGTCGGGTCGGGTCCGGTCGGGTCGGGTCGGATCGAGTGGCGTCACGAGATTCTTAATGTCCCGGGTCGGGTCGAGTGGCGTCACAAGATTCTCAAAAAGTCCGGGGTCGGGCCGGGTCGCCCTGATCCGACCCGAACGAACCCGACCCGACCCTACTCTACCAAATCCTACCCTACCCTACTAGCCCCTGCCCGCCCCGATCCGCCCCGCCCCGCCCCCGTCCTACCTGCCCCGCCCCCGTCCTACCTGCCCCGCCCCGGCCGACCCGACCCGACCCGTGAACAGCCTTGAACAAAACAACGACGTCGGCAATACCACGCGAAGGAAAGGTAGCGCGTATCGTACAGCCCCTTCCGGTGCAAATCGGACACGCACGCATACCCGGTACAGCAGCAATTATATTGTAAGCTCGGGCTGCTTCGAATGTACGGCCGACGTTGTCATCGTCAATGAGCTTCATTAGTCTGTTTCGACCCTATTTTTTGCTCCCAAGTCAGAAAAGCCCCCAAAAGCTAACAGCGGTTACAATATGGAAGGTCGAGCGAAGCGATCATTGGGGTTGTGGAGCGGAAATTGACTCTTAAGATGTTGTCGGGGGAGGGGGGCGTGCTTGATCAGGTGACACCCACATATTTGACAGAATGAGCACGTTTGAGGTTCAACGCGTAGGGAGCAGATATGCAATTCTGTTTTCTTGGCGCACTACTTATTTCTGCCTGTCGAATAATACACGTTCTCATTACCCCGTTTCAAGGATACTGCACGGCGAAGGTGCAACGTTTCGCGCAAAGCAACGCATGTAAATACTGTAAGATACCAAACAGCGCCTGAGACAGACAAGTCTCGCCTGCTACGTAAAGGACTCAAAGGACATAAATTATACAATTGGAGACACACTATGCTCTGCAACATGCAACCCCGTCCCCCGCCACTAAGGAGTTCATGTACACCCTTCGGCGTTATGTAGGAGCAAGGGTAGCAAGGTGGTGCCATGTCTTGCGCAAGCAAAGCACGTAAGACACCAAACCCGAAACCGGGCATAAGACAACCCTCTTCGGGAAAGGACTTGTAACGCCATTACAAACGGAAACCCGTTTCGGGGAAAATCACTTGGAATTAATATATGGAGGAGGTTTGGGGCTCTTAAAAGGGTTAATACAATGCTTACAATATGCGTAGCCTGCAATCCTGACCCGCGGAGTAAGGAACTTCGAACACACCATGCCCTCCGGCGATATTTTGGTGCACGGGTAGAGGTGTGTTGTCTTGCGCAAGTCAAGCACGCAAAGACACCAAACATCGCCCCAGACAAGCCTCTTCTGGGGAGGCTCCAACTCCAGAATGTAAAACACTGCTGTAGCTTGCAACCCCGTATCCCCCTCTTCAGGGAGTTCGTAGATACCCTCCGGCGTTACTTATGGTGCAAGGGCAGGGGTATTGGTCTTCCGCAAGTAATAAAGCACAAAAGAAACCAAAACCCGTTTCAAGACAATCCGCTTCGGGCAAAAGGTTCACAAGATGCATGCATTGTTTCAAGAAGGAAAAGCCTGCAACCCCGATCTCCGTTTTAGAAAGTTCGTATACCAGGAATACACCTCAGGCGTTAGCTTCGTGCCAGAACACCATAGGGAGGTGCAACGTCTTGCGCAAGAAAAAGCACTAAGACACCCCTCGCAAGACGGGAACTGATAATCACTACTATGCAGTCGTGATTTAATCAAGACCACGGGGGCGTTTAGGAGTTACCCCCGGGTTTCAGACACCAATAGCCTCTATAACCCCAACCCTCCTCATCCCTAACCACAGCTCAAACACACAGGCCTGAAACCCGGGGGGGCTGCTAAACACCCCGCAAGTCGTGATTTAAATTACGAGCATGTAGTCGTGACTATCAGTTCCCTCGCAAGAACACCATTTCCTGGGAAGAAGCTTGCACAAAAAGATGCAAAAATATTTGCAAACTATGTTTCCAAGAAGTCCGCCCCCGCAAAAAAAACATGTTTTTCGGGGTTATAACTCCTTCAGAGGCCCCAAATCCCTCCCTATACTAAATTCAAGTAATTTTGTTCCCAAAAAGGGGTTCCAGCAGCGGAGGCGTCAAGAGACGCCATAAAGCCTGCAATCTCGTTTATCTCAGTTTAGGCTCGCCCGATGAATATGTGCAGGACGGGTCTCTGCACAGAAAACCGTGCCGGTCGTTGGTCTTATCGGTCGAGGCTTGCCTTTTTCGGCCGCCTGTTTTTTTTGTGTGTGTGTGAAACAAACACCGCCAAACACGCGGTGGAGCCGCTTGCACCTGTTTTCCTCTTTTTTGTTGACAAAACGCCACCAAACACGCGGTTGAGCCGCGCGGCTGCCCTTGCCAATGGCAGCCGACCGCGAGCCCAACACGCGGTGGAGCCGCGCGGCTGCCCTTGCCAACGGCAGCCGACCGCGAGCCCGCCAAAAACAGGAAGGGCTCGGGTTGGCGCTAGGGCTTTTGGTCTGGGGTTAGCCTGGCTCTATGTGGAAGGCTAAGGTTGAAAACGATTGCAGGCAACATGCGCAACCGTCTGCGCAGGCAGAGCCGTCCTGCGCATAATATAGGGCGAGGAGACCGCTATGTAGGGAGTTCGTAGGGCATCCAACGGCATTGCTATGGCGCACAAAACGTCCCGCTTGTGATACGTGTGCTGAGCGATCGTCCCTTTTCAAGCGTCACATCGTAGGCGCCTTGCTTGTCTAGCGCGAGTAAAGGCCCCAACAGGAGTAAGTAGACTCGCCCATCCTTCAACTCCTGCCAAAAGCAGCCTACACTACGTGCCCCAACTAACGCCGAACCGGTCAACGGAACTCCGGAGTTCTGTTTAAAAGCAAGCCGACCGCGAGCCCGCCAAAAGGTTAGGGTTGGCGCCAGGGTTTTTTGGGTCTGGGATCGTGTCGGTTTCTGCCGACGTAGAAGGTTGAAATTGATTATAAGGGACCGGCACGATTGTCTGTGCATACCCGTCCTGCACACAACATAGGGCGATACCGCAATTTAGGGAGTTCGTATGATACCCAATGGCGTTGTTACGGCGCATAACACGTCCCTCTTACCTCTTACACCTATGTATTGAATGTCCCTTTTCAAGCGTCCTATCGCATACTCCGCAGTATATCATAGGGGCCTTGGTTGTCTAGAGCGGAATGAGGATAGAGGTGGTGACCAATTAAAATGGAGGCTGTGGTCTATTGCCCCCCCCGCTTCAACCTTTTCAAACCTAATAATAACAGGATAACAGGATGTGGACTAATGCACTTAACGCCTATACAACTGGAAACCCTTTTTTGAGGGCGAATGACTTGGAATTAGTATAGGAGGGGGTGTTGGGGCTCTTAAGGGGTTAGTTAATATTCCCCTTTAGAGCCCCGAAACACAGCGTGGCTTGACCCTTTTAGAGCCCCCAATCCCCTCCCTATACTAAATCAAAGTAATTTTGTCCCCAAAACGGGTTTCCAGTGGTGAAGGGGTTAACCCCTCTAGAGCCCCGAAACACCTCCCTATACTACTTCCAAGTAGTTTTACCCAAATCGGGTTTTCAGTTGTATAAGCGTTGTTAACCTTTCAACTACTAGGGGGAATCACTACCCTCTAATTCCAAGTATTTCGTTTTAAAAAACAGTACGGTTCCCCCAATAAGGCGGTATCCCTATATAAGGCGATATTCAAGGCGGTCAAAATCGCTTGGCGCAATTGGGGAAGCGCCCTCATAACCCGGCATGAACAAGGTGGCTTCCCCCGACAAGGCGATCATGTTGCTCCGGCACACCGGGGGGACCCCTGAAAACCCTACCCCATGTGAACGATGTAAGATTTGGCACGAACAAAAAATTGGAAGTAATGAAACTGAAGGAAACGCCAGCTATTAATATTGCGCTGGAATGCGCATACAATCGATCGAGTTCAATGACATGCATGAAAATGAAAATACGTGAAAGTGTGTGGTTCATTTTATTTTTATTATCCGGAGGATACTTGGAAAAAAAAGGCCGTGTCTTCGTATGTAGTTGGTGTTTACAGAGTTTTTTTATACGCAACTACTGCTGTGGATCTCAGTTTACGGGTCGCCGTTGTTTTGGGGCGCATCACTTATTGTAGGATACATTTGGCAGGAGTAAATGGGTGAGTCATGAGTCTACCTGTTGTTGTAGGTGCATTTACATGCGTTAGATAAAGCACCTACGATATGACACTTGAAGAGCGGCAATCAATACATGTACGAGAATATAAGCGATAATTGCAATAATTGCTCGCTACAGGCTATGTTTTCGCTATTCCCCAAACGGTCAATTATGCCCAAAAACATTTTTGACCAAAAAAAGGTCATTGTTTATTCACTCGGTTTGGTTTTAAACAGAGGAATTCCGTTCTAAAACGGAACTCCGGCCTCGGAGTTGCCGGAGTTCCGTTTATCGCTACCACCCAAGACGGGAGTGGACATGCCGACATATATGCAAACCCGCCGCTGGGACAAACAGCACCTGTTTGCATCATCGGTGTCCAACGAAAATGACTGCACACCATGTATGTGTCTAATTGGTTGGGGCCTGCCTTTCGGCCCGCTGACTATTTTTGGAAAAACGCCCACGAAACACGCGGGGGAGCTGCGGGACCGCCCCTGCCAACCACGAGCCCCGAAAGGGCTGGGGTTAGGATTACTTTATGGTTGGGGTTTATGGTCGGATCTGGGCCAAAGGTGTTGGGAGACGAGTCAATGTCGAGGACCAACGCCCGATTGGGTAGGGTGGACCGTAACCGGCACAAGCCCGGCGGAAGTTTGTTTTCTCATGGCCGGGGGTCTTGTTAGTGGGTGAGCTGGCGCAAATCCCACACTACCCGGAATGATGCCGTGCCGGGTGGCTATCTCCACCGCACCTGACCCTCAGGGGTCAGGTCGGGTCGACATATTCACGCATCCTTACACAACGGCAGCTTGAGCTGCCGGAGTAGTAACGGGGACCGCCGGTAGGGACAGCTCGCGCGATCGCTATAGCGGGAGCCGAAGGCCACGCCAGCTAACGCTGGATTGCGAATGCAATTGAGTTAAATCGACACATGACGTGTGCGTATGAAAATACGTGGAAGTGTGGTGAGCTTAACCTTCATTTTTCCCCAGCCGCCGGAGGATGAAAAAAAAAAAATGTCAATGTCAAGATGTCTGTCTGTCAAGGCTGTCTGTCAAGATGAATCTCCATGTCTAGACATGTGTCATATATCCTTGCATAAAACCCTTCATCATCTGTATGGAAACCCCTATTGACGCTATTTGTTACTAGTTGTTTGGGTGCTGCCATGCCTAGCAGCACAGCAGCCGCAGCAGCCGCGGCGGCAGACCGCAGCAGACACAGGCAGCCGGCAGCGAGCAGTTAGCGGTTGGCACCATCAGCAACAGACCACCATGGACGCCTTTCTGGGGCAGGGGAAACGTTCTCTTGCGCCTCCCAGTGATGTTCTGCGCGGTGTCTTTGACGCAACTCTAGATCGCCGCAAACCCGCCAGCGTGCTCAAAGGGCAGTGCAAGACTTGCCAGCACCGGTTCACCCGGCGGCAGGACCGCCTGCGTGCCCACCACTTTGGACGTGTTATTGCTGTTGCCCGTTCCAATTTGAGAGTTTTCGGTTTTTACATCATGAAAAATCCGCAGGAAACGTATGAAATTCATCGATTTATGGCCGTCTCTTTCTTGTCTCTCATTAATGTCTCCATGCGCGCGCTGCTATGCACCGCCCTGCTCCCTGCTCTGTGCGCCCGTGCGGCAGCTGGCAGTAGCTCAATTGCGATGTTCACGATTGATACTGCTGCTGCAGATTTGAAAGCAGTTTTTTTTGCATTCTAAACAGAATTCGGTCGGACACCAGGCATTCCTTCAAAAAGCGGGGATTTTTGGATCGTGTCCCCTGTTTTTTGCTGTCAAGGCTGCCTGTCTGCCAAGGCATTGCTTGCTTTAACGCTGTCTGTCAAGGGGTGAAAGTGCTGTCTCCCGACATCTTTGGTCTTGGCTGTCGTGCAAGATAAAGTTGACTTCCTGTAAGTTGGTGTGCAGCCATTTTTGTTTGCGCACCGATAATGCAATTTGGGGTTGCCATGCTGGGAACGGGCTCGAAAAAAAGGCCACCCTCTTTTGCACTGCAACATGTTTTCCTGTTTAGTTCCAAGTAATATGGCCCAAAAACATGGGTGCAGTTCCAAGCATTAGCGTTTCTTCGTGGCCGGAGCTTAGATACAACAAATAAAACACCTGTGCAAACTGCATGAAATTATGGCGCTGTAGTTGTAGACTATATTATAAAAAATGAAAATAGACTATATGTAAAGATGTTTGCAGCTCGAACAATCAAACTATTCTTAGCTATTAGACTAGCCATACGATATAGACTAAATATACTGATTAATTTCGTAATCGTTGTTTTTCAACACTTGGAATTAGAGTGGGGCGATTTTGTTTTGCTTGGGGTTACTAATACGAAGTAGAAGAGGATGGTTTTCGCAGTACAGAAGTGCTAATATCATTCTGGTATCAATTTCGTTTTTGAAGCCCACTTCTTCGGTACTTGCGAAAACTATTTTATACCGTAGTGTCACTTAAGACGTACCTGGTGCACAGAATAAAATCCCGCAAAAAAGAGCATAAAAGCTACGAAATCAAAATACAAAACGCAAAATCAAAACCATCAAAGATAAAATCAAAATGCAAAATGAGCCACAAAATTACCAAAATAACTGGTGCAAATTAGAGACCCAGGAAACGAAAAAAACGCCCACCTGTGTTGCGGTTCGTACATTACAAACGTGGGTACCTCTTCTGGCGAGACCGAGTAGCTTAGACTCTAAAAAAGCGCAAAATACAATCACAGCATCGAAGCAAAGTGCAAAATACAAAATACAGAATCAAAATTCAAATATACAATGCAAAATGGACCACAAATTACAAAACAAAGCCTGAAAACACAAAAATGCTCACCTGTGCTGCGGCTCAGGCATTGCGACGCTGCGCATCTCTTCTGGCGATACCGAGTAGCTCAGCCTCCAGCCCTCCTCCCTGGCTCCGTCGCCAGCCTGCTGGGCCTGCCCCGCCCCTCCCTTCTGTGTCTGCTGCATTGAGTGGTGGTGGTGCTGCTGTGTGCTGTGCTAGCCAAGCCAGGCCTTTGGATGATGGTCCCGAAAAAAGCAGAAACAAATAAAACAAAGAGTTTTTGAACAAAAAAAACTTTGTTTTTCGGCGGAAATATGCTGCGAAAAATACAGAAGCAGCAAGCAGCAGAAGCACAAGCAGCAGCAGCAGCAGCAGAAGCAGGAGCAGAAGAAGCACCAGCACCAGCAGCTGCGGCAGCAATACCAGGAGCAGCACTAACAGCCGGAGAAGGAGGAAGAGTATTCACAGCCGTGATCTGTGTGGTGTAGCTAGCTGCTGTGTGGTGTCACCAGGTTGTTCTTCTGTGGTCGTCGCAAGCAGATAGCAAGCAAACAGCTTGAGACAGCAGCTGCTGTTGTTTGTTGGTTCGGTTTTTGGGTTGTTCGATCGATGCCGATTTGCGATTTGCGGGGTTGAATTTCTGCTCTTTAGTTCTGCGTCGAAAGACCCGAAGACATAACGCTACCGAATTTCACTAGAACCCCAAAATCTTAAAAAATACAAAAACACGATGCGCGCCCCACGATTGCTCGTGCTGACGTCGACCCCCTCAAAGGGTTGGGTCTAGGCAAAGGGTTAGGGCTGGTGGGGTCTCGGCACAGGTTTAGGGCTATCTTCGGAACTAGGATGATCCGAGGCAACGTGCGAGGTTGAATGAATGAGCACAAAGACGACCGGCAGCAAGCCATCCGTCCCATTCGCATTCTGCGGAGCTTGAAATCTTAATCTTTCCGCATGTATTCAGGTTTAGCCATAAAAAGGTATACCTTTTTATCATTTCATGTTGACCGTTTTTCCCCACCCCTTTTTTCCCCGTAAATCGTCTGGTGTCACTGATGTTGCTTGCCCCGCAAACCTAAATAAAAAGCATGACAACCCCTGCTGCAGACTCCCGGCAATCTGTTTCTGTTGCGGACAAACCACCACTACGACCTCAAGCTAAGTAGGTCGTGCACCGCTGTCCCGCTGCCGTTGCTGCTGCTGTTACTTCTCCGTTTCGTCACATACATGGTAGTGGCAGAAGCAGGAGAAGGGAGGCCCGAAATTATGTCGGCTGCACAAAAACAAGGTGCAAAAAAAGGTGTAAGAAAAAGACTACTACTGCTGTTGTATCGTCGTCACCATCATTGTTGTGTTCCCGAAGGGCCTCGTTGTTTGGTTGTCATCATCATCACGGCGGTGGTGGCCGCAGGCTGGACTTTGCCGGTAGCTGGAGAGAAGAGCATCAACATCGCCCTACACGCGCAGAGCAACTACGCCACGCACGGCTGGGTCGCAGGTGGGTCGGTTCCGCTTGGTCGAGTTCGTCGTCGACATGTTTTCACAGATATTTTTTTCTCGGATTTCCTTGGGATTTCTGTTGATTATTTTTTTCTCCGCAAGATATTCTAGCTCTTGCCAGTCCCAGGAGATAACTACGTACCTGGGTACCGGATACTACTTTGTACTACTGCTGCTGTAACTGCTGCAAGGCCAGCTATCTTCGATCAATATGGTATTGCTGTATTCTCCGTGCACAAACCTTGAACAATCATAGTCGACCAAAATACCAGCTCGCGAACAGAGGGCTTCGGTTGCTGCTCTGCTTTTGGAATCTAGCTGACGTTTTTGATTTTTATATAAAATCTTGATTTGTGGTACACGATCTGTACTCTTAGACTATTATAGTCTAGATGTACAGTATATATACCGGGTACCAGTAGGTATATTTACCGGTCGCGACAGATAAGATCTTGGATACCTTTTTCTTTTAACCAGTGGTTATTGTTACTTGTTTGCATGACGTGGATTCTGTGTTTCCTGTGGTATATCATGTGTTTTTATCGTTTTGATCGCAGTAGACAAAGAAAGCGGGACCAAAGAACCACCAGCACAGCAGCCCTGAAGCGTCACATCACCATCATCATGTCATCATTGCATCCTAGATAATGATAGTCGGATAGTTAGTTCACAAAGAAGGGGCGCGTTCCGGTCGCGTTGGCGTCGTCTGAGAGAGGTTGCCACTGCTCCAATCTTGTGCCGTTTTTCTTATCCGCGCACGATATGAATACGACATCGAGATGGTCTTGGATACCTTTTCTTCGCCTTTCTCCACACTATTTCTTCAACCCGGACTCTGACGCGCGTGCTACGAATAATTTGTTTTCTGGACGACGTCGCGGTTGCCCCTTGACCCAAAGTCGTCGGTATGCCATTCTTGTGCTTTGCCAGATGTTTTTCGTATACGTGGCAGGCCACGGATATGGCGGGGCTCCTTAATCAAGAGCCCCAAAACTACTCCACTATCAATAGATACTAGTTCCAAACATTTTGTCCCCAAAAACGACGGACCCGTTCCGGTTTAAAGGGAGTTAACCCCCAATAAAGATCGCCGGAATGTCAACATTGTTTTTTGCGAGGTGTTTTTCGTTTTCGTAAACCTAGACCATGGACTCGTTTGTCTGTGGTTGCAGCGCTTTCATTTTTATCCCAATACTCAGGTTTTGGGGTGAGGTAGCTAGAGATGTTACCCTTTTACCAATTGCCCGGGTACTCGCGAGTATTACCCGCGGCTTGCTTATACCCGTCACGGGCACGAGTAGCACTTCATACTCGCCGAGTATTTGGGCTTGCTTCGGGTACCCGGGTACCCGGGTACTCGTTAGATTACATTTGAAATCCAGGGCATGGCGACTTGCCATCCCCTCAATCACGTCCCCTGCGTAATATTTCGTGCGCTATTCTCCAGGAAACCCTTCTCAAAATGAAACCCTCCTCAAAATGAAAATGTTGTCTTCTGCCTCACGCCTCACGCCTCACTGTGGTCTATACGTGAAGCACTTCATATTCGCCGAGTTTTTGGGCCCCGGGTACTATTAATAGTTAGGTCACGTTAGAACTCCCGGGCATGGCAACTTATCATCCCCTAAATCACGTCCCCTGGGCACTATTTCATACAATATTGTCCAGGAAACCCTTTTCAAAATGAAAATAAATGCTGTCTCATGCCTTTCGCTTCACCCCCGCCTGTGCTTTGAACCCACAAGCACACACATACATATTTACGATGCTTTTGCATCACGTAGTCTGTTTTCACTGATGTATAGAAATCATTGCTTGAGCCTTGTGGCAGGGTTGACATGCCGAATCCTGTACCTTTGGCGTTACAACACCTCTGTTAAGAGTTTGTTCGTAGTAGCAGTTAATTCGTAGCAAACATTGAGGACCGAGCTTGATGAAAAATAATGTCCTGGGTACCCGGGTACCAGACGGGTACCCGTCTATTAGCCGGGTACCCGTCTGTTAGCTGGGTACCCGGATGTTATACGGGTACTCGGGTACCCGCCCAAAATAGCCGTAAATACTCGCGAGTACCCGGGTATTTTCCCCCCGAAATTGTTATCGGGTACCCGTTTAAGACGGGTGCTCGTCGGGTAACACCTCTGGGGTAAGGTATGGAGCTCCTCAAGCAGCCACCCTCAGAAGGCCAAAAAAGGGTACGCCAAAAAAGGGTACGCCAGAAAAGGGTACTCCAAAAAAGGGTACGCCAGAAAAGGGTACGCCAAAAATGGGTACGCCTCTTTCTACCGCCTTAGCGTGTGTTCTTTAGCAGCCACGCTCAGAAGGCCAAGAAAAAAGGAGGGTGCACCTCTTCTGTAGAATGCATCATGCGTACCCTTTTTTATCGATTTCCGAGGCATGCCACGGTAGAGATGTGTTAAGGAATTAGTGGGGTATTGGTCCGTTTGACCACTTGCAGAAGTCCAACCAATTGCTCACCCAAACTAAGCCTTATAGCACTCCCCCCCCTGAAACGGCGGGATAGCAGGTCGGCCAGATATACGGGCGGACGTGCCAATAATCCAAGCGGTCTCATTTCCTGGGGATACCGGGGAGAGTATTCTTCAAGTTCGACATTGATTGGGGAAAGTCTGAAAAAACGTTTATTATTGGTGGATGGTGGCATTCGAACCCTCGACCCAACAAAACCTATGGTCCTGCCGTCGACGCCATTTTTTGTGAAGGTGGATTAGGGGGGGTAATATGAATAGACCGTTTGATCACTTGCGAAGAAAGGTTAACCCATCGCTTTTTTTTTTTTTTTTTTATCGAAACGGGCGGAAGGGGAAAAATAAAGCTTTAGCTCACCACACTTCCACGTATTTTCATACGCGTCGTGTGTCGATTTAACTCAGTTGCTTTCGCAGCCCAACGCTAGCTGGCGCACCCTTCGGGTAGGTTAACCCATCGCTTATCCCAAACCAAGCCTTGTGTAGTAAGACTCTACACTACCGTAACAAGGTGCAGGAGAAGAATGTGTTGGTTTGTGCTTGTATCAAACCCTGATTGGGATATTATTTTGTGGTTTGTGAAACCGTAACGCATCTGAGGAGATGCGGCAGAACCAGGTTGGTTCCCCGAGAAATAATAACAGAATTGTATGTGGTCTCCAATCTCTCGTGATTGGGGTCACCACGTGGCTGGGGAGGAAAAGCCCCTCAGCCGCACTTCAAAACTCTACTCTACTTCCCTTCCCAGCCCGATGGCTCTCCGGATTACGTGACTTCTGTCTCCGTGTGTGAGCCAGCCTACCACCCGGGTACGTTGATGGTCAAACAGAATGATCCCGACTTCCTCAAATGAGGCTCTCGATGTCTCATGTCTCGCGGTGGGGGGAGGGGGGATGCAAAAGAGGAAGAAGATCCTGACCTCCTAGCCACGAGGCTTTCGAACTCTCACCCGAAGTGCGCCTTCGAAGACATCGGGTTGCCCAAAACCCGACCAACGCTTATACGCGTTGTTGGCCCTAAACCAATACACGCTCGAACGATTAAGATACTAACCGAGGCGCGTGCTACAGTATAGAGGTATTAAGGCATACCGTTT
Source organism: Undaria pinnatifida (assembly GCA_012845835.1). Lineage (NCBI taxonomy): Eukaryota > Phaeophyceae > Laminariales > Alariaceae > Undaria > Undaria pinnatifida. The sequence goes on along the minus strand of JABAKD010000023.1, from coordinate 4,585,081 downwards.
TTTGGCTTAAATGGTTTCTGAATGACGGGGCTTCCTTAACCCCAAATCGTCGGAAATGCCGCGTGCTACGGTATAGAGCTATTAAGGTATACCGTTTTTTGGCTTAAATGGTTTCTGAATGACGGGGCTTCCTTAACCCCAAATCGTCGGAAATGCCGCGTGCTACGGTATAGAGCTATTAAGGTATACCGTTTTTTGGAGGAAATGGTTTCTGAATGACGGGGGCTCCTTAACCCAAAACCGTCGGAAATGCCGCGTGCTACGGTATAGAGGTATTAAGATATACCGTTTTTTGGCTGAAATGGTTTCTGAGTGACGGGGGCTCCTTAACCCAAACCCGTCGGAAATGCCGCGTGCTACGATAGAGGTAGTAAGGTATACCGTTTTTTGGCTGAAATGGCTTCTGAATGACGGTTTCCTTGACCCAAAATCGTCGGAAATGCCGCGTGCTACGGTATAGAGGTATTAAGATATACCGTTTTTTGGCTGAAATGGTTTCTGAATGACGGTTTCCTTGACCCAAAATCGTCGGAAATGCCGCGTGCTACGGTATAGAGGTAGTAGGGTATACCGTTTTTTTGCTGAAATGGTTTCTGAATGACGGGGGCTCCTTAACCCAAACCCGTCGGAAATGCCGCGTGCTACGATAGAGGTAGTAAGGTATACCGTTTTTTGGCTGAAATGGTTTCTGAATGACGGTTTCCTTGACCCAAAATCGTCGGAAATGCCGCGTGCTACGGTATAGAGGTAGTAGGGTATACCGTTTTTTTGCTGAAATGGTTTCTAAATGACGGTGCTTCTTAATCCGAGATCGACGAAAATCTCGTCCATTTTTGTTTTTGAAATATTCTCGATGTATACCTAGGCCACGGGAGGGGGGGCGGGGGGGCGGGGGGGTTCAGCCGGTTGTAGCAGTTTTATTTTTTTGGTATACCGTTTTTTGGCGGAAATGGTTTCTGAATGACAGGGGCTCTTTAACCCAAACCCGTCGGAAATGCCGCGTGCTACGATAGAGGTAGTAAGGTATACCGTTTTTTGGCTGAAATGGTTTCTAAATGACGGTGCTTCTTAATCCGAGATCGACGAAAATCTCGTCCATTTTTGTTTTTGAAATATTCTCGATGTATACCTAGGCCACGGGAGGGGGGGCGGGGGGGCGGGGGGGTTCAGCCGGTTGTAGCAGTTTTATTTTTTTGGTATACCGTTTTTTGGCGGAAATGGTTTCTGAATGACAGGGGCTCTTTAACCCAAACCCGTCGGAAATGCCGCGTGCTACGATAGAGGTAGTAAGGTATACCGTTTTTTGGCTGAAATGGTTTCTAAATGACGGTGCTTCTTAATCCGAGATCGACGAAAATCTCGTCCATTTTTGTTTTTGAAATATTCTCGATGTATACCTAGGCCACGGGAGGGGGGGCGGGGGGGCGGGGGGGTTCAGCCGGTTGTAGCAGTTTTATTTTTTTGGTATACCGTTTTTTGGCGGAAATGGTTTCTGAATGACAGGGGCTCTTTAACCCAAACCCGTCGGAAATGCCGCGTGCTACGATAGAGGTAGTAAGGTATACCGTTTTTTGGCTGAAATGGTTTCTAAATGACGGTGCTTCTTAATCCGAGATCGACGAAAATCTCGTCCATTTTTGTTTTTGAAATATTCTCGATGTATACCTAGGCCACGGGAGGGGGGGCGGGGGGGCGGGGGGGTTCAGCCGGTTGTAGCAGTTTTATTTTTTTGGTATACCGTTTTTTGGCGGAAATGGTTTCTGAATGACAGGGGCTCTTTAACCCAAACCCGTCGGAAATGCCGCGTGCTACGATAGAGGTAGTAAGGTATATCGTTTTTTGGCTGAAATGGTTTCTAAATGACGGTGCTTCTTAATCCGAGATCGACGAAAATCTCGTCCATTTTTGTTTTTGAAATATTCTCGTTGTATACCTAGGCCACGGGAGGGGGGGCGGGGGGGCGGGGGGGTTCATCCGGTTGTAGCAGTTTTATTTTTTCTCTCCAAATCTGGTTTTGGGAGAGAGAGGTCTTAAGCTCCCAAATTGAGGGGTAGTATTAAGAAAAAAAAGTGGTGCGCCTCTGTCTTAGCACGCGTCCCGGATAGTTCCACGCTTGAGGAGGTCAACCAACCAGTCAAAGGCCTCTTTGACCCGAAAAGTTCGGCCCCTGCCGCCGCGGGATAACTGTTCGACCGAAAAGGCAACAGAAGGCAACGCGCAGGGTCCTCCTTGAGTCACCACTTTTGCGAGGAGGGCTTTCTTTTCCCCCCTCGTTGGTGTCTGAGGGGTTGCTAGTGTTGTTCCGCCTCTCTGTTCGTCGGCGCACGATACGCGTAGCGGAGTGGAGTGGTTGGTATGGAGAAGATCTTGGGTACCAATTTTCTTGTCATTTTTGTAGTAGTTTTGGTGTGCACGGGCACCCCCCCCTTTTTTTTTTTTTTTTGATGATTTTTTTGTTGTTTTTGGTACGCATGCATTGTTTATGTAGTGCATGATCCGTATATTTTTTACCAGTCTAAATGATCTGTTTGACCCCAAGTGCACACCAACAACAATGCGGACGGGTCGTCAGACCACCTCTAAGCAGTTAGCGGAAGAGGGCGACTTCGTTCGGTTATTTGTTGGCGCGGAAGAGGTTTGCACGATGACTATTCCGCTCTGCCTCATATACCCGTGCAACAAATGCATGCATCGTCTTCACAGAGGAAATATCTTGGATGTGTACAGTACCTGTCTTGTTTTTTTTAATTTTTTTATTTGTTTGTTCTCATTATCCTCCGGAAGTTGGGGACAAACAAAGCTATAAGCCATTGGGGGGGGGGGGGGGGTCAGACATGATACAGTATATATTTGTTTATTTGACGAATGCAAAACTAACGGCTGCAAACATTTTTCACCAAATGAAATCCCGGTCTGGTAGAGTATAGGGCGAAGACGTCGGTTGACGCGATCGACACAACAAGCTACACGGTAGAGTTGCACCTTTTTTTTTTCGGAGGCGGCTCCTCACTTGATGAATTCTATACTTGAAACCCTATGAAAAATCTCATGTCTTAACGCCTTTACAACTGGAAACCCTTTTTTTACGCATTTACTTGAAGTCAGTGTAGGGAGGGATTGTTGGGGGCTTTTTTAAAGACGGAAACAAAAACAAAATATAAGAAAAAACACAAAAATAAAACGTCCATTTCAGCGATGTTACGTTAAGGAGTCCAGAAAAATGCAGATTTTGTTTTTTGCGAAAAAGTGCCACCTCTTTCGCAGCGCGCACCCGTCTAGGTTTTGACTCGTCAAGGCGTCTTTGGACTACGTCTTTGGACTAAACACAAGGAGCTCTAACTGCCCCTCCCCCCACAAAAAAAAAGTAATTCTGAGAAACATTAATAGTGCAACACGATGGACAATCCCATCGCCTTGGTGATAAAAAAATATATATAAACGCAAACTTTATGACTGATTCCACGATAGCCCCCCCCCCGCCCAAGAAAAAAAGAAAAATCCAGCGGTTTTCTTTCAACGATTTTTTTGCGTTTTTCGGCGCGAGGAAGGATGCGATATGGCAAAAAGATCTAAAAGATCTTCATGCATGCTCTTGCTTCAAAAGGATAATCGAATGACGCCGTCGGGTTTTCCAGGGGGCACCGTATTTGGGGAGATACCGCCGGAAGCTGGCTTCAAAACCGGCGATTTCGTTAATGAAAAGTTGGGGGGGCTACCGTAGTAAGACTCAAAAAAATGATGACGTTCCGACGATTTGGGGGTCAAGGAGCACCGTCTTTCACAAAAACGTTTTAGCCAAAAAGAGATATACCATGCACCTCCATCGTACCACGCGTCTATCGTACTAGTTTTAGTGTGTGGAGGTCCTTGACGGCCGTGCAAACACCCTTCACGCGAAGCAACCCGGGGGCTATACCATATACCGCCATCGTACCACGCGTCTATCATGCCACTTTTAGTGTGTGGAGTTCCTTCACGGCCGTGCAAACACCCTTCACGCGAAGTAACCCGACTAGGGACGAACATGTCGGATGACGGTCTAGTTTTTGACCCGTCAAAGGACTTACCATGGCGATCTAGTTTTTGACCCGTCAAGGACTTACCATGCTAGTTTTAGTTTGTGGAGCTGCTTGACGGCTGTCCGTCAAGAAACGGCTGCCCGCCAAGGGGTAAGAGTGCCGCCAACCGGCGTCTTTGGACATCGGGGGGGGGGGGGGGGGGGGGCGCGCCTGCAAGGAACGACGCAAGGAACGACGCAAGGAACGACGCAAGGAACGATCGAACTCCATTCCACGATAGGGGTGCCGCATAAGATTCTAAGAAATTTCTGAGCTCCCAACATGAGGAGGAGGAGCTCAGTATAATTTGTCATATATTTGTCCCCCGAAGCATGAATCCGAAGACACTCGTTCGTGCAAACCGGCGAACCTTTCCAACCGCAACGACTCTTTTGAACAAGTTAAACTCGTTTTCACGGCTCGCGCTATTGTTGCTGTCGCGGGAGCCGAAGGACGCGCCAGCGGGAGCCGGACTTCGAACGCGGTTTGAGTTGAAACCGAGACGCACACGACGTACATGAAAAACACGTGGGAGTGTGGGGTGAGCTTCGAGGGCTTTGTTTTTTCCGATGGATCCGTCGGAGGATAATTAACAAAAAAAAAAGAAAACTCGTAAAATTAACATACTATACATGGCGGATAGTTGTTGTGGTATTCCCCGGCCTGTGTCTGTAACAGCTCCTTAACCCCTTCAGAGCCCCCGAACCTCTCCCTATACTAAATCCAAGTAATTTTGTCCCCCAAAACGGGTTTCCAGTTGTAAAGGGGTTAATGTTATTATGTAGTTCCACGCCTGAGAAGCTCAACCGGCCAAAAAGGTCAGAAACGTATTTGGCCCCAAAAAATGCGCAAACCCCCCACCGTGGAACGACTCGCACGACAAAAAGCTCGTACCTCCAGGCGCCGCGTGTTTCGCACCACCACGATTGTTGAACGCGGTGACTCTTTAAACTCTCGCTTTTTTGTGGTTTAATCATCGCTGTACATGGGGCCCAAAACGGTTAATCTCCGTGTGTGTGTTTTTTTTTTTCGACACACGCTGCGATAGAGGTGCTGCACCACTTTTTTTTCTTAATACCACCCCTCACATTTGGGGCTAAAGATTTTTCCTTTCTTGAACAAAACAAAAACAGTTTTTGGAGAAAAATAAAAGCTGCTACCGGATGAACTCCCCCCCCCCCTTTCTTAGGTATACAACGAGAATCATGCCGAACTAAAAACTATTTGGCGCGCTACGATAGAGGTGCACCACTTTTTTTCGTAACACTACCCCTCGATTTGGGAGCTTAAGACCTCTCTACCAAAAAACTGATTTTGTGGAGAAAGTATAAAAACTGCTACAGTGTACCGGATGAAAAAAAAAAACATGGCCTAGGTACACAACACGAGAATGATGCACAAAAAATTTCTTAATTTTTCCTACGATTTTTTTTTTTTGGGTTAAGGAGCCCCGTCATACAGAAAAAAAATCAGACGAAAAGTGCTACCTATATCGTAGACCCAAAACGGTTAATCTCCGTGTGTTTTTTTTCTTTCGACACACGCTACGATAGAGGTGCTGCACCACTTTTTTTCTTAACACCACCCCTCGATTTGGGAGCTTAGGACCTCTCTACCAAAAACTGACTTTGTGGAGAAAAAATAAAAACTGCTGCAGTGTACCGGATGGAAAAAAATAAAACACATGGCCTAGGTACACAACACGAGGATCATGCACAAAAAACGGCTTATTTTTTCCGGCGGTTTTGGGTTAAGGAGCGCCGTCGTTTTGGGTTAAGGAAGCCCCGTCATTCAGAAACCATTGCCGCCAAAAAACGGTATACCTTAATACCTCTATACCGTAGCACGCGGCATTTCCGACGGTTTGGGCTGAGGAGCTCCGTCATTCAGAAACCATTTCAGCCAAAAAACGGTATACCTTAATACCTCTATACCGTAGCACGCGGCATTTCCGACGGTTTGGGCTGAGGAGCTCCGTCATTCAGAAACCATTTCAGCCAAAAAACGGTATACCTTAATACCTCTATACCGTAGCACGCGGCATTTTTTTTTTGCAGATTCGGTTATATTTGAACAACAATCCGCACCGCACACAACAGGTAACCAGGTGATACTACAGGAGGGGGGGACGGGGGGTGGGGGGGGGGGCATTTAAGAGGGCGGGGGGGGGGGGGGGGGGGGGGGGTGCTTCGAGATTGATGCTACGATAGGGGGGGTCTCTCTTTTGGGCCGTTTTTCACAAGCGGCCCGGAGTCCCTCGCGCGAGTGACCCCCTGTTCCTTTGCGGTGTTCTTAAAACTTCGCGACATCGAATAATACCCTGGTCCGGCACTGGGCAGGGGGGTTCGGCAGGACAGAAAGAAAAAAATAATGGACAAAAACCGCCCCAAAACCCGACGAAGACCCTCAGGACACTTAAGAACAACCCGAAGACAAAAGACTCAAAACCTCAAGACCCCAAAAAATTGAAGAACTGTCGAGGAGCGGTGGCGGCTTGGAAGTAAACTGGCCACCGCCGCGCCTCGAGATTCGTCTACGTTACGTTGGATTCCCCGAGTAAGCCACGCTGCGCCAACGCCTATCGTGTGAAGTGGTTTCGTCGGTGGGGCACTACAGGGTCACTCGTGCGACTGCCTTAGACCCCGGACTGATTCTACGATAGCCCCCCCCAAAAAACAGCGTTTTTCTTTAACGAACGTTTCGTGGCTGGTCGACACAAGGAAGGATACTATTGAGAAAAACATATCCATATATTTTTCTGGTGTGCAAAGAAAGGTCTAACGATCGACGACGTCGGGGTGTCGAGGGACACCGTGTTTCAGGAGATACCGCCAAGAGCTGGTTGTGAAACCCGCGATCTCGTTTAAGAAAAGTCGGGGGGGCTACCGTAGTAAGATTCCCCGGTAGTAAGATTCCCCGGTAGCGAAAAATCGGGGAGCACCCCCCTTACACGTATCGCTTAAACCGGCACGTTTTTGACGTACGATGTATGCTAGGATGGAGGCAGCACTTTACTCCCCCCCCCCCCCCCGCTGAAACGGCTCCGTTTGTGACGGGGCTCCTTCGCAAGCCGGCAGCCTGCACGAGTGAGAGTCCGTGCCGTGGTCACCGGCTGAAGAGACCTGCACAGAAGGCGTTGTAGGAGGGGGGGGGCGCGGGGGGCGAGGTTGACAAATGCTGTATGTTTTGTGATTAGTTTTTTTGCCCTTTGACGATATAGCGTGGATGCCGTTCCGATGTAGAATCGAATGTCCTTCCAATATAGCAGTAGTAGCTATGACCTTCTGCCAACCATTTTCCCTGTTTCCTTTTCCCCACATCTTGTCGTTTTACCTACTGCTTCCTTTCCCTACATCTCTTCATTCTGTATATATTTAACATCTATTACTATACCAAGCATGGACCGTGGCAACTCACTACCTCAAAGCGAGCGGTCGGTGTATCACTCAGCTTCGCAAATATGAGTATCGACCCTAAAAAATTGTCGAACTCACAGCTGTCACAGTTGAACACAATTTAATAAAATACCGGGGATTTTTCAACGAAAAAAAACAACACAAGCACAACTTTTAACATAGGGGGAAACAATAACAAATTGTCATCATACTGCGAGCGAAAAACGCATAAAAAAGCCAAGGTGAAAAAAAAACGGGGACAAGCAAAAAGTAGAAAACCAGGAGAAGCACTCGTGGAATGGGAAACCCGAACTATCGATACCAGAATTGTACAGACTTAGCCCACCTTTTTGATTACTACGTCTCAAGCGCGGAACCTTAGCGAATCAAGAGGCTACCCCGACCAAATATGTCAGGGGACGGCACTTTGACGCCGTGACGGACGGCAATTTTCCGATCATTTACCTTGATTGACGCCAAACTACTAGCTTTTAGTGTGGAACGATCGGTTTGACATCCTTGACTGCTGGACGTTTTCCCTAGACTGACCGTCTCCTGACGTGTTTGACCCCAACCGTAACAACGCGCCGTCAAGATGTTAATCTGAGGAAAAGAAAAAGGCTCGGAACCTTGCTGTGACACCAAACCTTGAGCAACCTTCGGCATATTATTAATAGAACAAGAAAATTCCTGGTTAACAGGGCTTATAGTGCGTCGGCCATCTCTAAGGCTCAATACCTTGATGTGGCACCAACGTTGAGCCCGCAACATACTATGACAATTATATTCCTAGTGAATAGGGAGTATTCATTAGTAGTGTGTCGACAATCGCTGAACCCGAGTTCTAAAGTCCATTTTTTTCTAAAATCGCCCCAACCTGAGCAAAAGGCTCGAAACCCTGCTATGGCACCAACCTTGAGCACGCTGTTCAGCATATAGGACAAGTGTATTCCTGGCGTTGACATAGGGTTTAGCGTGTCGCCCATCGGGTCATCCTCCCCCGCTATAGGGGTGCAGCAGAAGATTCTAAGAAGTTTCTGAGCTCCCAACACGAGGAGCTCGACGTCTCACCCGCAACCAACCTTCGAAGATGGTTCGCTCATGCAACCCGACCAAACGTTTCTGCGCGCCAGTCCTAACGCAAAAGCACTCGAAAAAAATAATAATGCACTAAGCGAATAGTTCCTCACTTGAGGAGAGCTCAAACCATTTCAGCCAAAAAGAGGTATACCTTGATACCTCTATCGTAGCACGCGTCTGTACTCGTAATGATTATAACGATTATAGCGATAGTTCCTCACTTGAGGAGAGCTCGACCAGTTCAGCCAAAAAAAGGTATACCTTGCTACCTCTATCGTAGCACGCGTCTGTACTCCTAAGGAATTATAACACTAACCGATAGTTCCTCACTTGGGGAGGGCTCAAACCAGTTCAGCCAAAAAAAGGTACACCTTGATATCTCTATCGTAGCACGCGTTTGTACTCCTGAAACATATATAAACCGTTTCAGCCAAAAAAAGGTATACCTTGATACCTCTATCGTAGCACGCCTCTGCACCCCTAAGGATTATAACGCTAGCCGATAGTTTCTCACTTGGGGAGCTCCACCGGTCAGAAACGCTCGGCCCCAAATAGTGCATACCCCTACCGCACTATAGAGGGATAACTGCGCACCTAGACTGCGCCACGGCGCATCACGTTTTGTTACAAGCACAACTACTGAGAGCTTTGGAAGGAACCCTAGACACGCATGATACGTGTTGCTTATCCGGGTCCTGCAAATATTTCCAAAGCGCCTAGGCACAATCCTTTCCCCGTTGCCTCCCCGCCCGCTTCCCCCCCCCCTTCCACCTCGGCTTCTCAGGATTCGAAACGCCGCCCCTTCTCCACCCTCCCGCCCCCCCCCCATCCCCCCTCCCCACTCCCCTGATCCTGCCCCCCCCCCCTCCCGCCCCCCTTCTCGCGCTTCGTGCACGCGAGGCCTGCCTGGTCGTTGACAATCCGACGTGCTCCGTCCCGGCATTGAAAGGATGCGAGGCTCTATGATATTCAGACTATGGCTATGCGTGAAAAGAGTACACCCCCCTCTTTCCTCTCGCCCCTTCCGCCCTCCCTCCGCCCCTCACCCCCCCAGCCCCCACCCCCCATCCCCGCGCCTCTCTCTCCCCCCTCCTCCCCGATTCCCCCCCTACCCCCCCGGTTCCTTCTCTCCTCCTCTGGTCCCCCCTCCCCCCCAACCCCCCCGCCCCGAGGCATACTGAGCGCCCAAATTTTTAAGGTGTCTCAATTTGGAGCAGGAACGGTGCTCCATCTCGAACGATATGCGCTGTCAGTGATCCAATGGCTAGGGCAAACAACAAACGCCCCTTCCCCCCGCCCCCTCTTGACCCCCCCCCTCCACCCCCGCCCCCGCTCCCCGCGTCCCCCCCCCTCCACCTCCGCCTCCCGTCCCCGCGGCCCTCCCGCCCGTCGCCGCTTCTCAGGATCGGAGGTGACGACGGGGGGGCTGCAGCGAGCGTTTGAGGCCCTTCGTGTTGTCGACCGGTGTGAGGTTAGTTGGATTTTTCTATTTTGAGCAACCAAAACAAAACGAACATATATATATACATCTATATCACAGACCCTGCCAGGTAAAGACGGAGCGTTTCCAGTCCGCGGATGGATCCGATTCTCGTTCATGACCTAGGTAGAAGGGGTCAATTTCGTCTTGGTGGACCTTTTTTTTTGCAGCGTGTGGCTCGGTGTCACAATTGCGCGAGTGGTGACCCCCCCCCCCCCCGCCCTTGTTCCTTTCGCGGTTCTTAAGCTTTCATGGCGGCTATTAATTCGCCACACACATCTGGAATGGAAGGGAATGGTAAGTTTCTCTGTTCCTTAAAAAAAATAACCAAAGCGGTTATCGTCGGTGAGGTTCAGTCACCCATGCAAGCGGTGGAAACCCGGCAGTATAAACGGGAGGTACCCCCCCCACCCCCTATGTTGCCCCCCCCCTAAAAATACACATATATATATAATAGTTAGTCTCGGTTGGCACCGAGGCTGTAAAACATTATATATATATTGGGGTTGGAGTTGTTGGTTGGCAGCGACGCTGTAAAACATGCCAATCACTACGCGAGCTAGACAACCAGGGTGCCGTTTGTTTTTTTTCTCTAATTTTTTCGGCGGTCACCAGGATGGTTGTGGAGTCAGATCATATTGTGAGGGGTGGAGAACCCTGACTCCGCACAAGGGGAATGATCGCATCACGTAGTGTGAAAATGGCAAGGCGCCCACGAGGAAATTACATAGTAGTACCCATTGCTGTCTCTGGAGTGGCCACACCGGAAAAGCAAAGTAACTCGTTGGCGCTGTTACCATAAGCAAGAAAGCAGGCACAAGGTGCCGATGTCCGTCTTACGAGCGGTTCTCGGAAAGATGCAGTTCAGCCTCCATGCGACCCGCCGAACACCCCACGGCGCTTTGCGCTTGGTGCAAGCAATGTCTGCCCCTGGTCGGTGAAAACCCGACGTGCTCCGTCCCGGCATAGTAGGGATGCGAAGGTCTATGGTCATACGACTACACCCATGCGCAAACTGAGTACACCCATGGTAGCCTTGATAGCCTTGGTCGCAGACAGATCCCTGAGCTGTGTGATATGTGAGACACATAGATCATGCTTACCGGGTGTAAAACAGCGGTGTCGGTCGGTGCGAGGTCAATCATACTTTTTCGTTCGGCACGAAAGAAAAAACGTCGGTGACCGTTGCCACTGTAGGTCAGTTAAGATACAGCAGAGGCTCTCCATCTTGTAGCACGGACGCTGGTTGTGCCTTGCGCTGCTGTGTGCGGCGCTGCACATAATTTCCCGTGATGAGCCGGCCAGTTTCGAGATACGGATTACGACAAATACCAAACTAAACAGTGCTTGAAGTGTGAGTCCGCACGGCTTAAGACACCAAGTAATTATTAGTCATACTAACAGGTAGTTGGTTGCCGGAATCGACAATCTGTATGCCCGGCGTAGGGTTGCTCACGGGGAGATTGCTCTCGGTACCCGACGAGGAACCATCAGGCGGAGGAGAAGATATGAAAATAGAACATGTATTAAAGTATCGGAGTCCCGGAGGCCACTCTGAACATGCACACCCGAAGATAACAAAATTGTGAACTGAGTCAACAGCAGTAGTACTAGTACACTGAGCCAAAGGGGGCTCAACTCGAACGTATCGAAGATTGGGACCGCCAATCATATCACTAGTTCTACTCTACCATCTCTGTAGATTCTATGCAGTCATACGCATCATACATCAGACTTGTGCGCAGGCATAAACCAACATGCCGGACTTGCCAAGTATCCGACTTATTGGGGGGGTCCATACTCGTAGGAAGGATTGTTCAATGTGGAGTGCGTTTTTCCTTTTTTCAGCGGGACCCGCTCAGCCGGAGGGGGCTGACTTGGCTCGCTTCGCTCTCCTGACTTAAGTCGGCAAGTCGGCTGACCATCAGCTGGTTGCACCAGCCGACTTGCCGACTAAAGTCACTGCGTGGACTACCGGTGCCTAGCGGTAAGGTTTTAGTCGTCAAATCTTGCCGGCTCACAGCTCTACAAAATACATAGTACCTGCTACGCTTAAAGTCGAGCGATAAACTCCTAGCTCTCAATGTCTTGGCTGTCATTTGCTTAGGCCCCAAGTTCTTAAGAGTTTCAATTTTTTTCAGCTATACCTGGTGTGTTTCTTAACGCTATATTTCTTGAGCGCTACTTCTTGTGGTACCACCGCTCTGTGCTGGGTACTCACTCGCTGGCGTTTGCTCCGTTCCCGCGCAATCCACGGTTTTATTTTTGTTTCGTGCTCAAGTCGAGTGAAGACAAAAAATTCGTACACCCCCGTTACTCTATCTCAATTTCTCAACTTCCAAGCTCTTGAATACTACTGATAGGGTTTTCAGCGATTCCCGAACCCTGTAAAGCTCTGTTGGGTTATAAGACATGCAGTAATGGGATTAGAATCGACGAATATCGTAACAGCCCCAAAAAAATATCAACCAACTCACGGCAATAATTAGCCTAAAAAATAATATGATGGTAGGAAAAACATGTTCTAATATTTTTTTGTTCGCTGATTGGCTGGATTGGGTTGGCCCAGGGTTATGGCGTTTGACGGTTTCAATACTAACAGCACATGGTTTCCTACCGGGTTATGGCGTTTTCATGCTGACAATGCTTGGTTTCCTACCAGATTATTATGGCGTTCGGCGGTTTTTTAACGGTTTCAATACTAGCCTTGTATGATTTCCTACCAGATTGTGGCGTTCGACGACGGTTTCAATACTAACAGCACATATTTTCCTAACCAACTCCTGCCCGAAAACAAATTTGGCATCTCGCAAGAATACACGATAGCGTCTTAACGCCAATTTCTTAAACAATTAGCTGGCGTTCGCTCCGATTTTGATAACTTCGGTCTGTAGAGTCGGACGTGGGGGCCCACACCTGGCCCTGGTTTTCTTGTATTTCGCGCGAATAATCAATCCCAAACGTTCTGCTTGACCTCCAGATTCCTTGACTTCTGTTTAATTAAATTCCGAACCTCATTGACCCTCGCGTTCTTAGGTACAAATTATCAGTGTTCTTAGTCTGAATTTGTTAATTTCCCGATGTTCTGAACGAGTCATGCGTTGTTCGCTCCGTTTTGGTGCGATGGCCTTTGGGTGTTTTTTAAGGTACGGCCTTGAAAGGTCGACAAAGGTTTGCCTTCTCATGGTTCTTTTTCTGTTGTTTGTTTTTGCCGTAGAGCCTTTTCTGTCCCCACCCCTCGCCACACCGGCGGTACGCGGCAGGTTTTGGATGGGTGGTTTGCGGTTTTCGTTCCCTTGAACTGCTTTTCTTCGCGTTTTTCTGGTTCCATAGCCAGGCCGTTAGAGGTGTGGGCGTGGGTTTTGAGGAGCCGCATGTTCGACTCATGGTCTAGTTCGTAGAACAGGAGTTTCCCCGAATCTCCCATATCTCTTAATGTGCGGCTTATCAGGGTGGGCTAGTGTTAAGGTACGGCCTTGAAATACCTCAAATGATCAGATTTATAGGTAATTGGCCGTTTTCGTATGATAGGTTGGCGTTTTCTATCCGGCATATAGTCAGGAAATGAAACCGAGGCATGCACCTCGGTTCTCAGTTGTATCCGGGGCTCTGTGGAAATAATAAAGCTGCTTCTCTACTACGGCTAAAGGATTGAGTACTCACCGAGGACCTGCTCAACAGGCAGACCTGCAGGGGACACTCTGTGTCCCCACCCGAATATCTTAAGATGTTCGCTTCGTTTTCGCACAATAGTTGTTTTTTTCTTGTATGGTTTGGTACTCAAGTCGAGTAACCAAGTGACTACTGTGGCAAAAAACCGGTTAATTCAAGCCCAATTTCAACTTCTTAACTATTAAGTTCTTGAAAAAATAATGTGACACCGTCCAACTTCTTAACAAAGATGGTTTTCGCTCCGTTTTTGATGCTGCGGTTTGTCGAGTCGCAAGAGAGACCTAACTCTGGCCCTGGTGTTCTTATGTTTAGTGCGAAAATCGAGCCGAAACGTTCTTCTTAAATTCGCGATTTTCCTAACTTCGATTTTCTTGATTTTCATTTTTTTTCACTCTCACCTTCTTAAGTGTCAAATATCAACGATGCCAATTTGGTTAGTTCCCGGTTCTCTTATTTCTGCAGGTGTTCGCTCCGTTTTGGTACGATGGCCTGTCGAGCCGGAGATGGGATCTGGTCTTGGTGGAAGGGTACACGGGGTCGGTCCCGGCGTTCATACACGAGGTAAAAGCCACCGCCGATCGAAACCCGTTTCGGCTAATTCATCCACTTTTATGGGGAGAAAAGCGGTTATTGGAGATAAGAGTCGGAAGGGTGTCGGTTTCTGGGTTAAATAAAATACCAAGAACCGCCGGTTTTGCTATTCCGGGGGGACCATACATAGTAAGCAGGACCAAGGATACACAAAAATAAACAAAATAAACAAACCAGTGATGCGCGCGGTCGGAGTATCACACACAGCAGCTTGCAAAATGTGACTTTTCCGACGAACATGCTCGATTCCATCATCACAGCTGGAGTGTATCTTCGTTCGTTATCGTATGTGATGCACCAAAAACCTAGGTATTCTCCTTTTACTGTAATTTATTGGCCAAATTTGGCGCTGAATACTGCAGCATGTACACCCGGGAATAGATCGATTGTTGAGCTATTTGGCGTGGACATATGGTGCCCCCCGTGGTTCAATATCATTGAGATCCATCGTTAGTGGGGAGAAACAAAAAACGAGAGAGGGGCCAAAAAACAATAAAAACGCCCACGTTTTTTGTTTAGCTTTTGAAAAAGTCGAGGACAGGAGTCGCCCGGTCTTCTACCCAATAGTACGGCGCAATTCACGACCACAGCACGGCAGCCGTGGCGCAGGAGAAAAGGGCGACCGTAACTCGGGGATGCTTTCCATTATTTTTGTGTCTGATTTAGTCATGTTAAGAGTAGATCTCTACAGTAGTAAGCCGCGGGGCTATTGAGGTCGATGTCGTAGGTTCGAGTTCCACAAGGAACTCATTCATACGAAAAACTGACATGCCGAAAGTGGGAGAGCACGAGTTAGCGAAATTCAATGCAAATTGACGAGCTCAAAGAAGCTGAAACGCATGAATACTTGATGAACCCTGTGCGCGATAAGCATGAAAGCAAAGTACGACCGGGGGGGGGAAGAATGGAAAACACCTGCGACCACGGCTGGCTGTCCAGAACGCAGTTCGCTGAGGGTAACAAGACCTTCCGAGTTGATCTGGAAAGTAAACGTGACATAAAAAAAACGTATTCAAACCCATGATCAACACAAAAACTTATCAATAGAACAATACAATGCATTCCCCTTGTTTTTGCTCTCTCTATTTGATCCTATTTACGCTATTTTCAAACCTCAATAATGAAAGGAAATTTCGATAATGAAAGCAATCAAAAGCGCCGAGAGCGCGCCTGGCAGCGTGGGTAGGTGCCATTTGATGCGAGTCGACGAGGGAAGAAAGGGCTAGAGACGCATGCTTCGATAGAGGTAGCACTTTTTGGCTATTTTTTTTTCTGAATTGTGACTAGAGTAGCACTTTTTGGCTATTTTTTCCTGAAATGTGACGAGGCTCCGTAACCCAAAATTTGACGGAAATAGGCCAATGTTTGCACTATTCTTGTTGTGTACCTGGGCCATGGGATCTGTTCATCCCGTATGTAGCAGTTTTGTTTTGTCCAAATCAGTTTTCGGGTTAAGAAGGACATGTCTAAACCTCTTCCTAAAGTGAGGGGTAGTAATAAGAAAAACAGTGGTTCAGCACCTCTATCGTGGCACGCGTCAAAGTATTGTTTTTGAGGCAGCTTACCGCATTAAGAAAGAGCACCTGCTACGGTAGAGGTATACCTTTTTTTGGCGAAAATGGTTTTTGAATGACGGGGCTCCTCAACCCCAAAATCGTCGGAAATACGCCATTTTTGTTTTTGCGTACTGATTCTCGTTGTGTACCTAGGCCGTGATGGTATTTTTCATTCGCGATAAAGCAGGTTTATTTTTTGTCCAAATCAGTTTTTGGGTTAAGAAGGACATGTCTTAACCTCTTCCTAAAGTGAGGGTTAGTATTAAGAAAAACAGTGGTTCAGAACCTCTGTCGTAGCACGCGTCTGGAGCCTTCTCGCAGGCTAAAATTGAAAGCACGTACGGCACTGTAGCGGGGAGGAGGGGAAGAAGAGCCTGCTTATAGTGGCCCTGGATCTGAGTTGCGTCTAGGGAGGGAGAAGGAGAACATACAGTGCGAAGAAAAGAGATGGGATGGGCAAAAACAAAACCCATATCCGGTACATTCTCCTGAAAACAGATCGGACATCGAGCTATTACGGAGACCCATTGTTAAAGACTTATTCTACGATACCCCCCCCCCCCCCCCCCAAACCAGCGCTTTTCTTTAACAAACTTTTCATGGCTTCTCGAAACGAGGAAGGATGCTATCAACAGCGCGCCTCCATGTATTTTCATGTCTGCATCGGTCTATCGAACGATGACGTCGGGGCGGCAAGGAGCGCCGTATTTCAGGAGGTACTGCCGGGAGTTGGTTTCAAAACCGGCCATTTCGTCAAAGAAAAGTTGGGGGGGGGGGCTACCGCCGTAGAACGACTCGATAACGGGATGAAATTAAACACAAAAGAGGGAAGGCATCGCGACCTGGCCACCTTTCAGGGGAGCGCTCCCAGGCTACGGCAGCGCTCGATTGGGGCCCTATACGCCTGGTGACACCAGCCAAAAGATATGACCTTGTCCAGGTCAACAAAAATAAATGAATCAAGCACTTTTAAACAAAAGGCGGCCTGTGATGGTACTCCGAGTGGGGGATGCGTGGTTGGTCGGTGTTGAGAAGCGTGCTCCTCATGGGTTCCGAGGGCGCTCCCTTACAGGCCCCCTTTCTTTGCGTTTGAAAATCCACTCGGCCAACGGCGGGTCTCCGAACATATGACGTGAGATTGTAGTGTTAATCAGAGCCCACGATATCAACGCAGGAACCTATATACCCTCCTAGGTTTGCTGCTAGCAACCACACGTGGTTCCGGTTGCCACTACAGCATGTTCCCCGATAATAAGTCGGGTGTACAGCGGTAAGGCGGTGGTGTGTCAGCGCAAAAGATGAACCGCCTCCTTCGGATGGAAAGCCGCGTCATTTCGTCCCGGATTACCAGTGCGTTTCGCCAGCCGCGCCTAGAGCGGTATTGGCCGCCTTGTATCGGGATACCGCCTTCCTCGGATCGCCTTATTTGGCGGGTGGGGGGGGGGGAGGAAACGTATCGAGCTATCAGATCGGATATCGAGCTATCGCGGGGGACCATGACGGCCAGAACCCATGACATACACAAAAACGTACTGGTATGTATGTTCCCTTTCAACAGGGGTGTCCCGTCAAGGCGGTCTATGTAAGGCAGCTTCCCCGTCTCATTGGGTTAAAGGGCCCCGGTCTTTCGGGAAGCGTTTAGGCCCGTACGTGCTACCAGGTACCTCCGAGTCATCCCACACTAGAGGTGCAGCAGAAATTTCTGAGGCCCCTAACACAAAGGGTTTAAGGTCTCACCCGAATAATGACTTCCGAAGACATTCGTTCGTGCAACCCGACCAACATACCTTTTTTTCTTTTTTCTTTTTTGACACACTTCTACTTTCCAGCTTCTGGACAAGCCGTGGGCACAGGTGTCGTCCCTTCTCCCCCCCGGGTTCTTGCCTTCAATTTTTATCGCGCATAGGGTCCAGCCATCCCACTGCTCGTCGATTTTTTTATCGAGTGTTGCTAACTCACGCTTTCGCGCTTTTCCGCAGCTCAATTCGTTCGCAAGAAAAAGTCCCTACGAAATTATACGAGTACGCACTCGACGTGACTCGAACTCACGAAACTGACCTACACCAGGCTCGAGGATAAACCTGATACACCACCGGGGCGACCTACGTGATATCCACTAGTCCCGCAAGAAATGATACTCGTAAAGTTGTCATGACCGACCGGTAGTCCCACACTTGAGGTCAACCGGACACAAACATTATAAGTTAATCCAACAACGGCATCCCCTACCGTGAGATGACCCCTACCGTGGGTGCGCGTGCCTTTCTCCTGTTTTCGACACCGTTTACCCCCCCCCCCCCCCCTCCCCCCTGCTCCCCGTTTTACGAGATTTCGTTAATTATTTCTTCACTCCCTCCTCTCGTTCCGTTTTCAGACTTCACGGTTCAGCCCCGCCCCCTCCCCCCCCCCCCGCCCCCACCCCGCGCCTCCTCTCCCCCAATTTTGACCTCCCCCCCCCCTCCTATCCCTGTCCCCGCTTCCCCTCCCCCCCCCCCTCCCCACCCCGCGCCTCCTCTCCCCCGATTTTGAGCTCCCCCCCCCCCTCCTATCCCTCTCCCCGCTTCCCCTTCCCCCCCCCCCTCCCCCCCGTCCCACCGCCGACACCACCCTCCACCCCCCCTCTTCCCCAATGTTGGTACTTGCCCCCCCCGTCCCCCCCCAGCTCCCCGCACCGTCCCTCCCTCTTCCCGAAGTTGTGACCCCTCCCCCCCCCGCCACCCCCCGCAAAAATATATTTATAATAGTAGGCCTCGGTTGGCACCGACGCTGTAAAACACTATTATGTAAATTGGGGTTGGCGTAAGTTGGCAACGGCGCCGTAAAACATGCTAATCACTGCGTGAGCTAGACAACCAGGGTATCGTTTTTTTGGTCTTTTTTGGCGGTCACCATGAGGGTTATCGGGTAGATCATATTGTGCGGGGTGGAGAATCTTAACTCCGCACAAGGGGAATGATCGCATCACGTAGTGTAAATATGGTAAGGCACCCACGAGGCAGTTACATAGTAGTACCCATTGCCGTCTCTGGAGTGGTCACACCAGAAAACAAAGTATAACTCATTGGCGCTGTCATCCATAAGCAAGAAATCAGGCACAAGGTGCCGAAGTCCATCTTACGAGCGGTTCTTGGAAGGATGCAGTTCACCCTTCATGCGACTCGCCGAACACGTCACGGCGCTTCTTCGCGCTTAGCCGGCAACGTCTGCCCCTGGTCGGTGAAAAGCCGACGTGCTCCGTCCCGGCATAGTAGGCATGCGAGGGTCTATGGCCATACGACTACGGCCATGCACAAACTGAGTACGCCCCCCCCCCCATCCTTCTCCACCCTCCCTCCCCTCCTCCAACCTCCTCCTCCTCCTCCTCCACTCACACCCCCTCCAGCCGCCCCCTTCCCCCTTCCCCCCTTCCCCCTTCCCCCCCTTTCCCATTGTTGAGGATTAGGGCTCGGAATTCCTGCTCCACCCTCCACCTGTCCCCCCCATGACCTCGCCCCCCCCCCCCCCACCCCCCCCTATCCCCCCCGTCTCCCCCCTCCCCCCCCCTCTGATCCCCCCAACCTCTACCCCATTTCCCTCCATAACATCGACCGTAGATTCGGGGAAAGCCAAGCCCGTGCAGGTGCGAGTGAAGCCGTGATATTGCTCTACTGCCCCTCTCTCCCCCACCCCTTCAGTAGGATGCAGCTCACCCTTCACGCGACTTGCCGGAACACCTCGTGGCGCTTCACGTTTGGTGCACCTCCCCACGCCTCACTAGGATGCGAATTGCCCTTTACGTGACTCGCCGGAACACCTCACGGCGATTCGCGCTTGGTGCAAACAAGTTCTGCCCGCCTGGTTGGTGGAAATCCGACGCGCTCTGGCCCGGCATTGCAGGTCTAATTGCTATGCTCACACCACTTCGGCCACGACCAAGGCTGCGGTCGAGGTGTACCGTTATTTTTTCTGAGCATCATCCCTACTCTAGGACCGCCATCTAGCTCGTACAAAAACTGACGTTTGTTGAGCGAGACTGAAAGTGCTTCTTGTGACCGAAATAAAAGCGGTTGGCCTTGGCAATAAAAAATCAATGACATTCCCAGGAATTTGTTTTTAAACGACTCCCTGTCGCCCAGGAAATATTGTCGCGACAACGGGCTACCTCTACCGTATCACGAGTCTACGGCTACGCACGAAATGAGTATACCCCCCCCCCCCCCCCCGCACCTCTATGGTTTCGGTAAGGCTACGGACGCGTGCTAGGATAGAGGTGCGCCGTTTTTTTTCTGAGGTTCCTCTATTTCGGGACCCTTTAAGACCTCTCCCAAGGACCAATTTTGGAGAAAACTAAAACTGCTACCAATAGGATGAACACTTCATATGGCCTAGGTACACAACGAGAATCATCATGAATAACAAAAATGGCCTATTATTTATTTTTTTTCCGACGATTTTGGGTTAAGGAGCCCCTGTCATTCAGAAAAAATTTCGCCAAAAAAGGTATACCTCTATCGTAGTATGCGCCTACGGCCGAGACCGCGGCAGGGGAGATGGTCATTCAGAAAACCATTTCAGCCAAAAAGAGGTATACTTCCATCGTAGTATGCTCTTACGGTCAAGACTGCGGTAGGGGGGATGGTCATTCAGAAAACCATTTCAGCCAAAAAGAGGTATACTTCCATCGTAGTATGCTCTAACGGTCAAGACTGCGGTAGGGGGGATGGTCATTCAGAAAACCATTTCAGCCAAAAAGAGGTACACCTCCATCGTAGTATGCTCCTACGGCCAAGACCGCGGTAGGGGGGATGTTATGATATACACCAACTTTTCCAGCAGGGCGTTCACCCCTCGCATGAGTGACTCTGTATGCGCACCTCAAATGGAAAACAAAACAAAACAAATAAAAAAAAACAAAGCAAAATAACAACACACACACTCTTGGGTGATTTTTTTTTCTTGGCGCAATCGTCATTTTTTTTTTCTTACCATGCCATTGCGGACTAATGGAGCCGAAAAACTAAAGCAGCACGAGAAAAAAAAAGCGTAAGGCCGCGAAGGGACAGGGGGGGGGGGAGTCACTCGCGTGATTGGCCCCGAGCCACCGCTGAAAAGGCTCCCAAGAATGACTGACCCCCCCAGCCGTAGCCTGGATCCAAGCATGACAATGAGGGCACCATCCCCCCCCCCCCCGCCTACCTCTCTCCTCCCCCCTCCGCCCGCCTTGTGGATTATCCAGTGCATCAAACTGATCAAGTAAGACCTCTTTCCCCAAACCCCGCCCGCTGCTCGCCGCTTCGCCGTGAAAGGGATGTATGGGCACTGGTCATATTACTAAGGTGAACAACAAGTGAGTACGACCCCCCCGGACGCCCCCCCCCCCCCCCCCTCCCCATACTCCATTTTGACCCTCCTCACCCTTCCCCATCTCCCCAAGGTTTGACCAGGTAACAGGCAGATTGTGGTGCAGTCCTACTGCCTCGGTACGTGTCGCCCCCTCCCCCCCCCTCCCCCCCCCTTCCCCTCCCCGCCCTCCATCTCACCCACTTCGCCAATGCCCCCCCCCCCCCCCTCCCGCCCCCTCCCGCCCCCCTCCCCCCTCTCCCCTCCCCTCACTTCCCGCACTCCATATTTTTGACCGTTGTTGACCGTCTCGACAAGGTTCGAGCCAGGAATAGGGAAGTGGTGGTGCTATTCTATTGCCTGGACACCTACCCGTCCCTCTCGACCGTGGGGAACCTGGATGTCGACGCGTTCCTCACGAACAGCCGGGTCCTCCTTCCCCTCCTCCAGCAGGCAATGGCATTTTTTCAGTCGGTTCCTTCGTATGGTTCCTGTGTTGCTTTGTTTGTTTTGTTTTGTTTTGTTTGTTCGTTTGTTTGCTTGGATGGTTTGTTTGTTAGTTAGTTAGTCAGTTGTTTTGCAATCACTAGTTAGCTTTAAATAGTTAGTTTTTCTTCACTTTTCCTCCGGCGGATACTGTTGTAGAATACAAAGGAAGCTTGTTAGCCTCTTGCGAACTACAAGCACGTGCGCTTTTTGTTTTCGTTTTGGTCGAGACAAGAGACTTGGAATTTGTACGGGGGGTCAGATTTTCCAAGGGGGTTTTCACGGGTCAGGTGGTGAAGCCAGGGTAACCCGTCCCGACTCGCGACCTTTAAAATCCTCCTGATGCGACCCGATCCGACCCGACCCGTCCCGTCCCGTGAGATTTGAAACACTTCCTGACCCGACCCCACTCGACCCGCGACATTTTCCGGAGAACTTCCTGAATCGACCCGACCCGACCCGACCCGACCCGTCCCGTGAGATTCCGAATGGCCCAACCCGACCCGCGAGATTTGAAACCCTCTTCATCCGACCCCTGGGATTCCGAACCCCTCCTGACCAGGTTAGGGTGGCCCAATTTTGCCCGACCCGTGAGAATTGAAGCCCTCCCATGATACTTCGAACACCTCCTGACCTGGTCACGGTGGACCAACCCGACCCGTGAGATGTGAAACCTTCCCGATCCGACCAGCGAGATTCAGAACACCTCCTGACCGGACCCGATTTGACCCGTGAGATTTGAAGCCCTCCCAATCCGACCCGTGTGAGATTCCTAACACCTCCTGTCCCGGTTAGGGTGGCCCGACCCGACCCGTGAGATTCGAAACCTTCCCGATCCGACCCCCGTGTGAGATCCCGAACAGTTCCTGGTCCGGTCAGGGTGGCCCCACCAGACCGGTGAGATTTGAAACCCTCTCGATCTGAACCGGTGTGGTTTCGAACATCCTCCTGACCCGGTCTGGGTGGCCCGACCCGACCCGTGAGATTTGAAACCCTCCCTATCCGACCCGCGTGAGATTCCTAACACCTCCTGACTCGGTTACGGTGGCCCGACCCGACCCGTGAGATTTGAACCCCCCCTAATCCGACCTTCGTGGGATTCCGGACATCTCCTGACTCGACCCGATTCGACCCGTGAGATTTTAAACCCTCCCGATCCGACCCGTGAGATTCCGAACACCTCCTGACCCGGTCAGGGTGGCCCAATCCAACCCGTGAGTTTTGAGACCATCCCGTTCCGACCCGTGAGATTCCGAGCACCTCCTGACCCGTACCGCTGTGGTCGTATCATTGGGGCATTTTTCCGTGCATAGAATGGTTGGATACGATTTGTCAGGGAGTCCCACTTTCGCTGTTTGCGTTTCTAGTGAGCTCTTGAGAGATGGACAGGAAGGTCCATGGCCGATGGCATGGCCCTTCCCCGTGTGATAACGAATGAACTCAAATGCACTGTGCACAAATGCACTCCGAGAGTTCGAGCGGAAGTCCTCAGAGCTGATGCCGCCGGGCCCGCGGTCGCGAGTCGTTACACCTGACCCGACCCGATTTCGACCCGCGAGATTTTCAAAATTTCCGGGCCCAACCTGCGAGTCGGGTCATGGTCCGTGAAAAGTCCTGATTAATTTTCTCACGTTTTACTTTACCCAGCCCAATCCTAAGTGTCCCGCCGAATAATGCCTCCCCGCCCCGACTCCCAACGGTTCCTTTCGGGGCAATTCCTATTGGCTTACATTTACCCGGGCCTCTCCTTCCATTTTGTTGCACCCGGCGCGACCAACACGCCGGTGATGCGGCGCTCTTAAAAAAAGTAATGCAGGCGCTTTTCATTATTTCGCTCGTTCGAAGCCTAAATCTAATGGAATTCGAGTGATGTTTTTCCCGGCCGCCCTCACCTCGCCCTTGCCTCTCGGGTTGTTTTTGATTTGGCCAGATTTCTCCGGCCTCTCGTCTCTTGCACCTGGCGGCCGATCCCCTGGTCATGCGAGAAGTCCCGCCGCATCCCAAGTACGAGGACCACACCGTTGTGTACCTAGGCCAATTCAAGCGCACGAAGCACCGCATCGTCGAGGTAAACAAAAAAGGAAGTTCTTTTTTATTTGTGTGTGTGAGATACGAGGGTTCGAGGCTTTCTTGCTGTGCACTGGAGTCTGCCTGTAACCACTTGCTGTAGATTTGTGGCTACGCGTGGGTAAACAAGTTGAAAAAAAAAAAAAAAAGTCAGCCTCGCCTAAGAGGCTGGCTGCCCGCACGTAGCACCGCGTCGTCGGGGAAAGAAAAAGATTTTTTTTTTTTTCAAGTTTTGCTCTTTTTTTCGTTCGGATGGGTAACGAGAAGTGAATAATAGAGGCTGCCTGCAGTTTTTTTTTTTTGTGTTTTTGGCAAAACCTATTAGGGAGTGGTGAAGGAAACATTTTTTTTGCATTGGCAAAAGAAAGGTGTACTATCCCCGTCAGCGCCTTCTTGAACCGATTCCAAGTAATTTGTCCCCGAAAACGAGTTTCCGGTTTTAAGAGGCGTTATTTAAATCTCGCCACAATTCCAAGCGTGCCTCGTCCGTAAGAAAACGGGATTTGTTTTTTTTTCGTTTTTTTTGGTTCGTTCGTACGGGTTACAAAACTTGAAAAAAAAAATATTCTCACCCTCGTTTAGAGGCTGCCCGCACGTTTTGTTTTTTTTGGAGAGCAACCTTTCAATAGTACAGGGGAGACGCGCGCTACGATAGAGGTGCACAACTTTTTTTCTTTATACTGCCCCTCACTTTATTTAGGAGCTTAAGATTTTTCCTTTCTTGAATAAAAAAAACTGCTTTTGGAGAAAAATATAACTGCTACCGGATGAAAAAAAAAACATTTTTTAGGTATACAACGAGAATCATGCCAAACTGAAGAATATTTCGCGTGCTACGATAGAGGAGGTGCACCACGTTTTTTCTTAATACTACCCCTCACTTTACGAGATGAAGAATTTTCCTTTTTTGAACAAAAAAAAAACTGTTTTGGAGAAAAATATAACTGCTACCGGATGAAAAAAAAACCATTTCTTAGGTATTCAACGAGAATCATGCCAAACTGGAAAATATTTCGCGTGCTACGATAGAGGAGGTGCACCACGTTTTTTCTTAATATACCCCTCACTTTAGGAGCTTGAGAATTTTCCGTTCTTGAAAAAAAAAAGACTGTTTTTGGGAAAACATAACTGCTACCGGATGACAAAAAATCCATTTCTTAGGTATACAACGAGAATAATGCTAAACTGAAAAATATTTGGCGTGCTACGATAGGGGTGCACCACGTTGTTTCTTAATACTACCCCTCACTTTACGAGATGAAGATTTTTCCTTTCTTGAACAGAAAAAAAACTGTTTTTTTTGGAGAAAAATATAACTGCTACCGGACGAAACCCCCCCCATTTCTTAGGTATACAACGAGAATAACGCTAAACTAAAAAATGTTTAGCGTGCTACGATGGGGGTGCACCACGTTTTTTCTTAATACTACCCCTCACTTTACGAGATGAAGATTTTTCCTTTCTTGAACAAAAACAAAACTGTTTTTTTTTGGAGAAAAATATAACTGCTACCGGACGAAACCCCCCCCATTTCTTAGGTATACAACGAGAATCATACTAAACCAAAAAATTATTTCGCGTGCTACGATAGGGGTGCACCGCGTTTTTTCTGAGGTTCCTCACTGTAGGAGCTTAAGATTTATCCTTCTTAAACGAAAAAAAAGCTGTTTTTGGAGAAAAATATAACCGCTACCGGACGAAACCCCCCCATTTTTTAGGTATAGAACGAGAATCATGCTAAACTAAAAATTATTTCGCGTGCTACGATAGGGGTGCACCTCTTTTTTTCTGAGGTTCCTCACTAGTAGGGACGTTTTTTCTTAACACTACCCCCCACTTTAGGAGCTTAAGATTTTTCCTTCTTGAACAAAAAAAAGACTGTTCATGGAGAAAAATATTACTGCTACCGGATGAAAACACTCATTTCTTAGGTATACAACGAGAATTTCATGCACAACAAAAAAAAATAAATGGGGCGTATTTTCCGACGATTTTGGGTTAAGGAGCCCCCGTCATTCAGAAAACATTTTCGCCAAAAAAAAGGTATACCTTAATACCTCTATACCGTAGCACGCGGCATTTCCGACGGTTTTGGGTTAAGCAGCCCCGTCATTCAGAAACCATTTCAGCCAAAAAACGGTATACCTTAACAATACCTCTATACCGTAGCACGCGGCATTTCCGACGGTTTGGGTCAAGGAAGTCCCGTCATTCAGAAAACAATTTCAGCCAATAAACGGTATACCTTAGTACCTCTATACCGTAGCACGCGGCGTTTCCGACGATTTTGGGTTAAGGAAGCCCCGTCATTCAGAAACCCTTTCAGCCAAAAAACGGTATACCTCTACCGTAGCACGTCCGGGGATTAATGCAGGAAAGGCTTTACAATACAAAAAAAAATGCTATCACAGCCCCTTTAGAGCCCCAAAAATCCCTCCATGCACCAACTCCAAGCAAATTGTACCCGAAAGCGGGTTTCCAGGTCAAGGGCACGAAGCACCGCATCGTCGAGGTAAGTGGAGGGCTTCCAATAGTGCATGTTTTAATAGTGCCGCCGCTTTCTGAATGCCGGTGAAATCTCTTGGCATGGCTTGAATTTTGTATCCTACCTACAGCGAGGGGTTCCCGATAGTGCCGATTGAATAGTGCCACTTCCCTCTGTAGTGCCGGTGGAATCGCCTGGTGTGACTGGAACTTCCTGTAGTAGCTGTTTAGCGCCTGTGTTCCGAGTAGTTCCGGTATGTTGAGCTGGCGCATATATAAGTAGATCGCTTCATTCTGCACCCAGTGGGGGGGGTTCCCGATTAGTGCCTGTCGAATAGTGCCACGGACCTCCACAATGCCGGTGGAATCGCTCGGCATGGCTGGAGCTCTCTGCAGCAACTGTGTCACCAAACAGTGTCGGTGCCCAAGATAGTGCGCGTATGTTGGGCCGGCACATCTCAGCACTATTGGAACCCCCCCCCCCATGTACCTGGTTTTTACAACACTTTTTATTATGCATTCGCCTGAATCTACAGGTGGGAGGGGCTCCCGATATTGCCGGTTGAATAGTGCCGCGGACCTCTACTTTGCCGGTGGAATCGCTTGGCACGGCTTGAAATATGGGTCCTACTGACAGTGGGGAAGCCCCAATAGTGCCGATTGAGTAGTGCCGAATTCATCGCTTGGTATGACGTTTACTCTCTCACTTCGTAGCAACTTTTTATTTTAAACGTATTCTTAATAGTGCTGGTGCCCTGTGCAGTGCCGGTTCGTTGGCCTGGTGCATACTGGCACAGTCGGAATCCCCCCACTATAGTGCTGTGTAAGAGCAACCAGTTTAAGAGCGTCGAGCGCCACATCATCGATGCAGGAGGAGGAGGAGGAGGAGGAGGAGGACGAGGAGGAGGACGAGGAGGAGGAGGAGGACGAGGAGGAGGAGGAGGAGGGAAAATTCATCCCTTCCTGGGTACTAGTAGAGCTTGCGGGGCTTGTATCACACCAGGCATGCCTTAGAAAGGAGCTGGGTAAACTGGATAGTTCGGCCCACGCTGGTGTTTTCGAGATCGCGCCCGCGGAAAATAGTCCCGAACGAACCAGCACTCGAACCGTAACACCTTGTCCGATCCCGCCGCATTTTCCGGACCACAATTCTATTCTTTTTTTCAGACCCTGATAGAAGTTGCGCCGCTGGGGTTGTCCATCTACGGAGGAGGGTGGGACCTGCACGAAGATGCGGCGGAATTGCTGCCGTTTTGGAGGGGGGTCCTGCCGCTAGGGGACATCGCCTCCTTATACGCGTCCGCTAAGGTGAAGAATGGAAAACAAAATGAGGGCCGTTGTAGGCAAGAACACCAAAAAAGGGGGCCGTTGACGCATGTGCTGCGGGGACGCCCGCCACCACAGAGATGGCACTTTTTGACATTTTTTGTTCTTGATTGGCGGAGCTCCTTAACCCAAAATCGTCGGAAAAAAAAAAAAAATAGGCCATTTTTTTTTTTTTGCCTGTGATTCTCGTTATGTACCTAATAATCCGAACGCGACTTTTTTTCAATCTGGTGGCAGTTAGTTACATTTATTCTTCCAAAAAAAAAAATCTCAGTTTTTGGGAGAGGCCTTAAGCTCCTAAAAATTGTGGAAACCTTCAGAAAAAATGGGGTTGTGCCTCTATCGTGGCACGCGTCGCTACTACTGAGAAGAAGCCATCCCACGGTAGGAGTGCGCAGCAGATTCTAAGAAGTTTCTGAGAAGAAGCCATCCCTCGGTAGGGGTGTGCAGCAGATTCTGAGAAGTTTCTCAGCCCCTAATCATGAGAAGCTCAACACCTCACCTCGAGTGATGACTTGAAAGACATTTAATCGTGCAAACACTCGGCCCATACTTCTAACAAGTTTTTGAGCTCCTACATGATCTCACCTCGAGTCATGACTTCAAAGACATTAAATCGTGCAAACACTTGACCCATATTTCTAACAAGCTTCTGAGCTCCTACACATGAGGAGGAGCTCAACGTCTCACCTCGATCGAGTAATGACTTCGAAGACATTCAATCGTGCACACACTCGACCCATGTTTCTAACAAGTTTCTGAGCTCCTACACATGAGGAGGAGCTCAACGTCTCACCTCGATCGAGTAATGACTTCGAAGACATTCAATCGTGCACACACTCGACCCATATTTCTAACAAGTTTCTGAGCTCCTACACATGAGAAGGAGCTCAACGTCCCACCTCGAGTCATGACTTCGAAGACATTCAATCGTGCAAACACTCGACCCATATTTCTAACAAGTTTCTGAGCTCCTACACACGAGAAGGAGCTCAACGTCCCACCTCGAGTAATGACTTCGAAGACATTCAATCGTGCAAACACTCGACCCATATTTCTGACAAGCTTCTGAGCTCCTACACATGAGGAGGAGCTCAACGTCCCACCTCGAGTAATGACTTCGAAGACATTCAATCGTGCAAACACTCGACCCATATTTCTGAAAAGTTTCTGAGCTCCTACACATGAGGAGGAGCTCAACGTCCCACCTCGAGTAATGACTTCGAAGACATTCAATCGTGCAAACACTCGACCCATATTTCTGACAAGTTTCTGAGCTCCTACTCATGAGAAGGAGCTCAACGTCCCACCTCGAGTAATGACTTCGAAGACATTCAATCGTGCAAACACCCGACCCATACTTCTGACAAGTTTCTGAGCTCCTGCACATGAGAAGGAGCTCAACGTCCCACCTCGATCGAGTAATGACTTCGAAGACATTCAATCGTGCAAACACTCGACCAAGATTTCTAACAAGTTTCTGAGAACATGAGGAGGAGCTTAACATCTCATCTCGAGTCATGACTTGAAAGACGTTCAATCGTGCAAACACTCGACCAAGATTTCTATTGCATTATTCCCTAACATAACTATATATAGACTATACTATACACGCAACATTATTGTGCTAACCGATAGTTCCATGCTTGTACTTGAGGAGCGCAACCGGGCAGGAACATTTGGCCCAAAACACGCACCCCCTTCGCGTTGGTTGGCAACGACGATGGAAAAAACATGCCAATCACCGCGTGAACTAGAAAACCGGGGTAACCGTTTTTTTTTTTTTGTTTTTTTTTCTTGTTTTGGCGGTCACCGTGATGGCTATCGAGTTAGATCATACTGTGCGGGGTGGAGAACCCTAACTCCGCACAAGGGGAATGATCGCATCACGTAGTCTGAACATGATGAGGCACCCACGAGGAAGTTTACATCGTAACACCCATTCATTGCTGTCTCTGGAGTGTCCACACCAGAAAACGAAGTAACTTATTGGCGCTGTCGTCCACAAGCAAGCAAGTAGGCACAAGGTGCCGAAGCCCGTCTTACGAGCGTTTCTTGGAAGGATGCAGTTCGTTCTTCCTTTGTGGGACTCGCCGAACACTTCACGGCGCTTCGTGCTTGGTCTAAGCAATGTCTGCTCCTAGTCGGTGAAAACCCGACGTGCTCCGTCCCGGTAAAGTTGGGATGCGAGGGTCTATGGTCATTTCACGACTACGGCCATGCACAAACTGAGTCCCCCCTCCTCCGATGCGTGCTACGATAGAGGTGCACCTCATTTTTTTGAGCTTCCTCAATTTGGGAGCTTAAGACCTCTCCCAAAAAAAAATATTTTTGGAGAAAAATCAACTGCTAACGGATGAAAACATCCCATGTCTTAATTGCACAGCGAAAAATCATCAAAAAAAACAAATGACCCATTTCCGACGGTTTCGGGTTAAGGAAGCCCCCGTCATTCAGAAAACATTTAAGCCAGAAAAAGGTATACCTTAATACCTCTATACCGTAGCACGCGGCATTTCCCACGGTTTTGGGTTAAGGAAGCCCCGTCATTCAGAAACCAATTTCGCCAGAAAAGGTATACCTTGATACCTCTGTACCGTAGCACGCGGCATTTCCGGCGGTTTTGGGATAAGGAGCCCCGTCATTCAGAAAAAATTTTCGCCAAAAAACGGTATACCTCAATACCTCTGTACCGTAGCACGCGGCATTTCCGACGGTTTTGGGTTAAGGAGCCCCCGTCATTCAGAAACCATTTTCGCCAAAAAACGGTATAGCTTACTACCTCTATACCGTAGCACGCGGCATTTCCGACGATTTCGGGTCAAGGAAGCCCCGTCATTCAGAAACCATTTCCGCCGAAAAACGGTATACCTCTATTGTCGCTCGAGTCGCCCCCTACGGTGGGATGACTCCCAGGGTTGCCTCCCTAAAATCGCGACCACCCCTTCTTTTGAGGAGCCTTTAAATCTTTTCAGCAGCGCTCTAGACCGAGGATACGGTATTCTAGTATCACACACACCCTTTTCGCTGCTGCGCTTAACCCTTTTAGAGCCCCCAGATCCCTACCCACACTATCTTCAAGTAAATTTGTCCCCAAAACGGGTTTCCAGTTGCAAAGGCGTTAAGCCAACTCGCACGGGTGAGTCGGCAACTCACTGACGAGAAGACCTTCATAGAGGCGATACGCCCTGGCGCAGCGTACCTATTCATTTTCCGTTGCGGATTCCTATCGCCAAACTAAGACAGCGCCAAGTGTTATAAGGCTTAGTTTTGGGCAAGCTATTGGTTAACCTTTTGCAAGTGGTCAAACGGTCTAATACCCCACTAATGACTCAACAAATGGCGTCGTCGACAGACCATGGGTTGTTTGGGTCGTGGGTTCAAGTCCCACATCCACCATAATAAACTTTTTTAGACTTTCCCCATGTCGAACTTGAAAATTCTCTCCCCGGTATACCCACGAAATGAAACGCCTTGGATATTTTGACAGGTCCGCCCGTATATCCGGCCGACCTGCTATCCCGCCGTTTCAGGGGGGGGGAAGAGTGTTGTATGGCTTACTTTGGGTAAGCTAATGTTTAACCCTTTGGCAAGTGGTCAAACGGACTAATGATCTCCCACTAATTTCTAAACACAAGACTTAAAACCGCATAATGGAACAGGCGTCACTCGCGCCACTGCCAAACAAAAAAGGCCTCGAAAGTGATCCCCCCATCGTAGAATTGGTCTCCATACCGCAGCCACAGCCGACGTTTTTCTGAGTTCGTTCTACGGCAGCCCCCCCCCCCCCCCCAGCTGTTCTTTAACGAAATCGCCGGTTTGAAACCAGCCGCCCCCGGCCGTATCTCCTGAAATACGGTGTCGCCCCTTGCCCTCCCGACGTTATCGTTCGATAGCCCTTTGCAAAGAACATAGAAGCGTGTGAAGGTTTTTTTTTTTACAACGTCCTTCCTCTTGTCGCGCAGCTTTGAAACGCTCGTTAATGAAAGTCGCTAGATTTTTTTTTTCTTTTTTTGGGGGGGGGGAGGGGGCTACCGTAGAATCGGTCTGCTTTAAAGCTTGAAAGTGCAAGCCGCCGATGAAGCAATTCTACGATCAAAGCTAATTCACGAACACTGCTGTACCACCGCAAAAGGCTGCAGTCTTCTCGCGATAGAATCAAAGGCGCGTACCGTAGTGGGTAGGTAGGGGGGGGGGGGGGGGAGAAGACGATGAGCCTGTATTATGCGCCCCTGGATCTGAGCGATGTCTAGGGAGGGAGAAAGGAGACAGAAAAAAAGAAGTGCCAAGGGCAATAAACATAGACGATAAGCAATCAAAGCAAAAATAATCAGTAGCAAAAAAAAAACGTACGAACGGGTTTTCCAGTGATAATTGGGGCGGTTTTCATCAGGTGAGGAAGGAGCCCCGTAAGGCAGAAAAGCATTTGGCAAACTCAAGTAGGGTTTCCACGGGAGGGATCGAGGCTAGGGTGGGGGGGCGTACCCCCTTTTTTTTTCACTGCCGGGTCTGAGCCACTCGCGCGGGTAACCCTGTACATCGCTGAAAAAACCACGTACGCGACTTGCTTGGCGCATTGTGGTAGCGAACCATCCCATCGGGGATTCGTATCGACAAAATTTGAACGGCACGAAAGGCTATGACCGCGAGGAACCGGGGGGGGGGGGTCACTCGCGAGGGCGACCCCGGGCCGCTGACAAAAAATGGCCCCGAAAGGAAACCCCCCTCCTAGCCCAGCCTTGGCCGAGGGTCAGGTCGAGTCAGGGTAACCCGTCCCGTCCCGCGAGGTTGGAAGACCTTCTGATCCGACCGACCCGTCCCGTGAGATTTTCAAACACCTACCTACCCGACCCCGCCCGACCCATGTGGTTTCGATAACCTCGTGGCATGATCGGCGGGTCGGGTCATGACCCCGCGAAAAGCCTTGAAAAGACAAAGGTGCCACCTCTGTTTTCGCACGCGTCGATGCTGCACTGAAACTGCTTTGCTCCTTGGCTCTCGAGGTGCGGCGGGCCTACCCGTTACACGAACAGCAGTGAGTGGTGGTGTTAGACTGACTCTACGATAGCCCCCCTCCAGAACCTGCGATTTTCTTTCACGAACATTTCATGGCTGCTAGACACGAGAAAGGGTGCTATGAAAAAAAAACATCCTCAAACATTTTCATCCTTGCAAAGGTCTATCGAACGATGACGTCGGGGCGACAAGGGCACACGGTATTTCAGGAGACACGAACGGGGGCGGCTGGTTTCAAAAAACGGCGATTTCGTTAAAAGAAAAATCGGGGGGGTTACCATAGTAAGACTCGTCACAAGGGGCGTTTGTTTTCGTGTTTTTTTTTTTTTTTTTTACTCAACCCATCTACTATCTCCACACTTTTTCGTTCTCCTTCTTCTCCCTCGCTATTACGGGGGACCCTAGTAAACAGGACCTAGGGTGTACACAAAAACCTATATATTCATCTATTTTTACTAACAATATTTGGTCCTATTTACTATCGTCCTCCGGATTCTGGGTGGGGGGGGTCACCAAGCAGCCTCTCTTCTCCCTCCCTCCCCACTACTGTATGGGCCTTCGTCTTTTATCGTGAGAAGAGTTGTTCAGCATTTTCCTCCCTCGTCGACTCGCGTCGAATGGTATGGTCCAAATTCATCGTGAATATCTTATTCTCCCTCGCCGGGCATCCGTGTAGTCATCAGGTCTCTCACGAAGGGATAATGATCAAGTAGATAAGTAGAGTGCGGGGTACACCCGGAGGAAGATTAAAAAAAAGTGGCTCAACCGGGGATAATCCGCGAAAAAGAATTGCCCCTCTACAGCACGATGAGGCCAACCTTCTGCCGGAACTCCCTGAGTACCATCAAACCGTTGCCCGCTGCCATTGCTGTACTCCTGATTGTGCAAAGCACAAATCAACAAGACTGTGTGAGCGTTTCCGTGTGTTGTGGCTGCTTGTTGCCGTCCCTTCAGGAAACGAAGCACCCGTCATCCGTCAATCCTCTTGGAGCTAACTGCGCCCTCGTTTTTTTTTCGGGGACAAAAACAACTCGAAATTCGTGTGGGATAGTCAGTACGGTTTCTGAAAGAGTTGACCCTCCGATACCGCGTTGAAAAGGCTTTTGAGTTTCCCTCCTCTCTAGCTCGTGGTCCCTCAGTACTCGAAAAACGAAAGGAGGGATATCATCCAGTAAATGAAGAACCTGTAATCCGCTGAAACCGCAGACACCGCGTTAGAAACAGCTTTTTTTCAGGTTTCCGCCCCCTGTAGTCACTCAGTACTCGAAAAACGAAAGGAGGGATATCATCCAGTAAATGAAGCACTTGTAATCCGTTGAAACCGCAGACACCGCGTTAGAAACAGCGTTCTTTCAGGTTTCCGCCCCCTTTTTTTTTGCAGCCACTTGCCAGTGCTTGCCATTCGGCAGATACGACACTTTGGTTTCGCGCAAAAAAACCCAACATCATCGATACCCCTTGATCCCTTTTGCAGGGCACTTTTTGGCGTCGTTTCCTTGTTCAGCGACGCAGAGGCGCTCACGGCGTGAGTGGACCTCTGCTGCAGGTAGTTTTGAGTTCGTGAAAAGCACCACCATCCAATTGTTTTATTCTACGCCAACTATTTGGCGGAGGGCCATGCTAATCAGGACTCACGTTTAGCGACGCAGATGTGCTCACGGCGTGAGTGGACCTCTGCTGCAGGTAGTTTTGAGTTCGTGAAATGCACCACCATCCAATTGCTTATTCTGCGCGAACTATTTTGCGGAGGACCATGCTAATCAGGACCCACGATGCACACAAAAAAAAATGTATGTTTCCCATGATTCTGCTCTGAATAACCATTTTTTGGTTGTTCATTTTATGTTCTCCCGAAGTAAATAACGTTTTACTCCTTTTTTTGATTGGCGTGCATCTTGCCACTCGGAGGAGTGGCGTCGACGAAATGGCAGTGAAGATAAATTGAAGTGCCCCCCCCCCCCCCCCCCCCACCCTGACCTTCGTCCTGACACATCATCACACATGGAGGCGTTTTGCAGGACCCACCTTGTCTAATGCTGGAATCAACCCAAGCTACAGCCTAAGAGCGGGAAGGGGGGGGGGTGTACTCCGTTCGTGCATGGCCGTAGTCGTATGACCATAGACCCTCGCATGCCTACTCTGCCGGGACGGAGCGCTTCGGGTTTTCACCAACCATGCAGAGCTACACACATTAGGGGGGGAACTTTTTTGGGCCCCCTTTTCTTTTTGGTGGCTCGGTTTCACACTCGCGGGAGTGGCCTCCCTGTTCTAATATTTTTGTGGTACGCATCCGCAACGAAATGGTTGTAGACTAGCTACGCTGAGCCAAAAACAAGCCGCCTAAAGTCAGCTTGTCAGTGAGGTACAGAGTCACTCGCGCGAGTGGTGAACATCTAGTCATCTAGTAGTACAAAGGGGGATTCCCCCCCCCCC
Organism: Undaria pinnatifida; assembly: GCA_012845835.1. Taxonomy (NCBI): domain Eukaryota; class Phaeophyceae; order Laminariales; family Alariaceae; genus Undaria; species Undaria pinnatifida. The sequence goes on along the minus strand of JABAKD010000023.1, from coordinate 4,550,118 downwards.
TCCCTACCCCCCCCCCCCTACCCCCCCCCTACCCCCCCCTACCCCCCCCCCTCCCCCCCCCCCCTACCCCCCCCCCCCACTCCCCGCCCCTACCCCCCGCCCCCTACCCGCCCCTACCCCCCTACCCCCCCCCTACCCCCTCCCCCCCTACCCCCTCCCCCCCTCCCCCCCTACCCCTACCCGCCCCCCCGCCTACCGTAGCCGCAGACGGCGAAACAGGACGGGGATAGGATAAGCAAACAGTTTCTATGTAATATACGGAAGAAGCGTAATGAGCACCCAAATGTTGGAGGTGTCTCCATTAGGAGTAGGGACGGTGCTCCGTCTCGAACAGATGTGTGGTCAAGGGTCAAACGACTAAGCAAGCAACAAATGAGTACACCCCCCCTTAACATGCTCCTTCCCCCCCCCCCCCCCCCCCCCAAGGTAAACCTGGTTCGATCACACACAGGCCACACACAAAAATCACCGATTTCCGTGCTTCATCCTCGGCCTTCATTCAGCGGTGGGGTAAAAGGCGGCAGAGTCCATTCGGCGGTAAACAGAATGCAGGTCTTACTACTGGAACCCCACCCCGTACCACACAAAAAAATCCCGATATACGTATTTTATCTAATCGGCAAACGCTTCAGACCTCTGAAAAATCACGATCTAGAGCATGTAGATCATCTAGATAATCTATATAGGTCGTCGATAGCATGTGTTCCCTGGAAGACACAGATCATATAGATCACTGATTTGACCAATCCGAGGTGTGAAACATTTTTGCAGGTGGTGATGTCCACGACGGAGGAACAGCAGCGGAGCCTCGGCATGGTCAACAACCGGGTCTTCGAGGCTCTGTCCTGCGGAGCCGCCGTCGTTGTGAGAATCGAAAACAACGCTGTTATCGATCGGATTCGCAAACTCATCGACTAATGAAAATGGTTATATTTCGCTCAAATGTATTCACGATTTCGTTCACGCGGGTTAAAAAAAAACACCCCCTCAGATAACACCGTGCGGCCATACAAAACAAACTAAGTGAGTGCAGCACCGGACACACCACGAAGCCGACAAAAAGCAACCATTTGATTCCGAAGAAACCGCACGGTAGGTACTGTAGCCACCCACAAGCTCCCAAGAGTGGTGGCTCTGAGCCACCGAACATATATATTATAAAATTTAAAATACACTCCAGCTGTGAGATCGAAGATTTCGTCGAAACTCATCTTTGCAAGCTGTGTGTGATACTCCGATCGCGCGTATTACGAGTTGTGTGTCCTCATTAAGGATATAGGTCGGCGACTCCCCTTACAACTACAGTGTAGCTATCAGGGTCAACAGGATGATTTTAGTCAGTCTGTGCGCGGAAACTATAAAACCCGTTTCTGAGGGGGACAAAATCTGACAGCTGTGAAGGGAAATGTAACCTTTGATCAAGTGAATCTTGTAAGTCGAATAACCGGTGAGGGGGGTGGGGCGGAGTTTTGAAGGACGTGGGGGCCTGGTTTTGATCAAAAGCGAGCGGGTTTGGAGGGGGGGGGGGGGGGGGGGGAAGGGGGCAATTTGTGCATGTAAGCTATAAATCTTTTCGAGGGGATAAATCTGACGGTTTTGGCATCAGTATATTATTGGGGGCGGGGGGGGGGGGTTGGGGCTGGGGGGGGGGGGGGGGGGGCGTGTGGGGCAGCTCAATATGTGCCTGGAAACTATACATTATTTTGAGGGGATAAATGTGACGGTTTTGGAAATAGTACATCAGTTTATCATGTATATCCTGGGGTAAGTCGTACAATCAGTGAGTGAAGAGAGGGTGGAGTGTTCGAGGGGGTGGGGTTGGGATGGGTTGGGGGGGAGGTGGGGGGTGTGGCGGCGGGGGGCGGGGGGCGGGGGGGGGAGGAAGGGCTTTACGTGAGGGGTTTGTTATACGTGTGGTGCTAGGTCTAGGCGATGGTGCGGGTGATGGAGAAGAAGGGGGCGTTCGAGGCGGGGGGCGGGGGGGGAACACAGCGGCATGGATGGCTCTCGAAAGATAATGAGGTGATATCCTGTGCGTGAAGTGTTTATTAATGTGGCGGATTTCGATATTTGGTGGGGCGTTTGAGTAAGGGAGAGCAAGAGGGGGGGGGGGGGGGGGGGGGGGGGGGGATTTTTTAGGAGGTTTAGGTCACAAATAATATTCAAATACACTTCGGCTGTGAGATCAGAGATATGTAGCAGCTTGTTATACGCGTGGTGCTAGGTCTAGGCGATCGTGCAGGTGGTCGGAAAAGAGGGGGCGTTGGAGGGGGGGGGGGGGGGGGGGGGGGGGGAGGAAGGGCTTTACGTGAGGGGTTTTGTTATACGTGTGGTGCTAGGTCTAGGCGATGGTGCGGGTGATGGGGAAGGAGGGAGCGTTCGAGGCGGGGGGGGGGGGGGGGGGACACAGCGGCATGGATGGCTCTCAAAGTATAATGAGGTGATATCCTGTGCGTGAAGTGTTTATTAATGTGGCGGATTTCGATATTTGGTGGGGCGTTTGAGTAAGGGAGAGCAAGAGGGGGGGGGGGGGGGGGGGGGGGGTTTTAGGAGGTCTAGGTCACAAATAATATTCAAATACACTTCGGCTGTGGGATCAAAGATAAGTAGCAGCTTGTTTTACGCGTGGTGCCAGGTCTAGGCGATCGTGCAGGTGGTCGGAAAACAGGGGGCGTTGGAGGGGGGGGGGGGGGTTGGGGGGAAAATAATTGAAAACTACGTCATGGATGGTCAGAAAGATAATGACGTGATATCAACTGCGTATAGGTGTTTATTACTCAGGCCGATTTTGATTGTGAGTGGGGCGTTTGGACAAACTAGGCGGAAGGGGGGGGGAATCGGGGGACGGAGGGGCGGGGGGGGAGGGTTGGGGTTTTTTCATGAACAAGAGGGGTCAGTGGAGGGGGAGGGGAGGGGGGGGGGGGGGGGGGGGGGCGGGACATTTCAATATGTGCGCGGAAACTATAAATCCTCAAAGGGGACAAACCTGACGATTGAAGCAATAAGACATCCCTCTATATCATCTGGCTTGTAATGTTTACTATTCTAGAAGGTTTGATGTTAGATGCAGCATGCAACCCAGTGTTTTAAGTGTAGTAAATAACGTGTTAAATCTTCATAATTTGTTGTTGTATGATACATCGATCTAAAGCTAGAATATTTTATAGAATATTTGTAGGTACCATTATTTTCTGACATCGCTAATTATAAGGAAGAGATACGTATTGTCAAATACAACAGGCGAGGTGATGTGGTCATGCACTGTTTGTCACCATCATCATACAGTTACCATTATTTTCTGACATCGCTAATTTTACGAAAGAGATACGTATTGCTAAATACAGCATGCGAGGTGATGTATGTGGCCATGTACTGTCTCCGCCATTGAGCATTAGGGGGAGGGATGCGAATCGTCAGTTTTAAAGGAACGCTTGGTATACATGTGCTCAATTACGTTACCTCGTTAGTCATACTTGGTATACACGCGCTCAATTACGTTACCTCGTTAGTAATACTTCGCTTGGCATAGGTTGGGAGGCGATCATGCAGACGGTATGTACGAAATACCCTACGTAATGGGTTGGTAAGGTTGTTTACCGCAATTTTAACACATCTGCCTGTGCTTCCTTTTCCAAATTATTTTTGTCTTAAATAAATGTACGATTTCACGCCTATGATTTTACCTTGTCGATGTGGGGCTCTGCGGTCGTCAATTTTAAGTCAGAGATACGTCCTACAAATACATCAGGCGAGGTGGGTATGTGATGTCATATATATGCGATGTCATCACTATTGATCGCGAGGGTGATTTTACTTCGTGAGGTAAATGCTACTGTGTTTCGTAGAGGTCGTCTCAGGAGGGTATGCGATGGGTCGGCAGTGTGGTTTATCGCAATTTTATCAGGTATGCCTGTGCTTCCTTTTCAACTTATTATTATCTCAAATGTACGATTTCACGTCCATGATTTTTACCGTGCCGCTGTGGGGCTGTGAGGTCGCCAATTCTAAGACAGAGATACATGTTACAAATACAGCAGTTGATGTGGGCATGCAACGTCATATATATGCGATGTCACTACTATTGAGCGCGAGGGTGACTTTACTTCGTCAGGCATATGCTACTGCGTTTCGGAAATGTTGTCTCACGTGGACATGCGATGTCCCCACTATTGAACGCGAGGGTGACTTTACTTCGTTAGGCACATTCCACTGCGTTTGGAATGGTAGAGGTTGTCAGGCAATCATGTAAGCGGATGGAGGCACGAAATACCCTGCGTAATAGGTTGGTCGTGTGGTTTACCGCAGTGTTAACATCCCTGTCTGTACTTACTTTTCACATTAGTATAGACTATATATAGTGTACGCTTATACGTCCTGTTTTCTCCCCACTGTCGTCGAAGATGTTGTAGTCCTGTAGATGTCGCGTCCATGTCTGGTGCACTTGTTAGTGGTGTTCATGAAAACATGCCCTAACATGTTGTAGATGACCGCTGAGTGGTGTTCCTTTCCTTTACATCAAGCCAGGTAGTATATGCCAACGCAACCGCTTGCTTGAAAAACGACAAAGAAATTCCTCACACACCTGACACAGAGAAGACGCGCCCGAAGATTATTCAGTATACCGACGGTCAGGAACAGGTTATCGAGCAGCGCACTTGATTTTTACTACCACTCCTCACTCCACCTAAGACACTACGGGCATGCGTTGGACCCAGTTTGCTGATGCCCAAAACCAATTTCAAAGGAGGTGATGTGGTGGGCGAATGCTATAATGATTTGCGCTGCTTCGATTACCCTGCCTCTCGTTCTGTTTGTTCTTGCGTTCTTGATGAACCTGTCATTTGGCAACGAGCAGTTGTGACGCATTTTTAGGTTTGTGGAAAGACTTTATGTGGACTATGTGATGTTTCTGACTCGTAGGGACCTCAATTTGGAACCCAGGGTATATGGGTTCCATCTTTTGACTGGTGTTCGTATGCGAACGTATATATGGTTTTGTTAGTGTGTCGTGTGTCCGCGTGGTTTTGTTTCACGTATGTTTTGGTTGATATTCTAGACTTGGTTATCGTATTGTTTCAAAGTGGTGCTTTCCGCGTTTTTGATGCTACACGTATATGTTTTGGTTTATGTTCTAGACTTTGTTGTCGTGTTGTTTCGGAGCGGTATTTTCGAATACATGTTATTTTGTAACCACGTAGTTTTTGCTACACGTGTACGTTTTGGTTGATGTTCTAGGTTTCGTTATCGTATTGTATCAGGGTGGTGTTTTCGAATACATATTATTTTGTTTTGTTTGGTTTGCAACCACGTGGTTTTTTCTACACGTACTTTTTGTTTGATGTTCTAGACTTCATTATCGTATTGTATCAGAATCGTGTTTTCGAATATATATTGGTGTACAGTGGTTGGGGGGGGGGGGGGGGGAAGGGGGGGAAAGGGGGGGGGGAAGGGGGGGAAAGGGGGGGGGGCTGTTGTATATATCTGCAAAACGTATTTTTGTACGCCGAGAAAACTGCTTCGGGGGGCCTAAAACGAAGTTGCGAGGGACGTTTGGGAATTTCAACGTTTCCCCTCGCGGCTTTTGTCAAGTATGGTTAAATGCATATTTATCCCTGAAGATAGACATGCAGTAACCAGCCTTGACAACTATGGGTTGTAGCGGTATCATAATACACTTATGATACCGTTACTCTTCATAGTTCGGCTATGTGTGTATTATTTATTTTGCTACACGGTGTGGGTTGAATCGAAATGCGGAATGAGGCTAGGGTTTAAGAAAAGGGGGGGGGGGGGGAAAGGGGGGGGGGAAATTTGACAAGAAAGCGTTGGTATGTATAGGTATACTTATCTGTTTCATCGCTTCTGTTTCATCGCTGGGAGGAGGGGGTGGGGGGGGGGGGGGGGGGTTATATAATATATATATATTTATTTTTTCAAAAAAGAAGAAAAAACTCACACATATTATATTACAAGTAAGTACCAACAACGCAGCTTGCAAAGATGAGTATTGACCCGAAACCCGTCTAACTCACGGCTGACGTCCTTAAAATATTTTTATAAAAACCGACGGAGGCCCGAAAAGCGACCAGTACAATTCCACCGCAGCCTTGGGCAGCAAGAGGTTTCTATAGAGACCACGGCTACGGTAGGGGGGGGGGTCACTTTTTTGACAGCCTCGCTCTTCAGAGGTTCAGAGACGCTCGACTGAGCGGCGCTACCCTCGTTTGATGGTCCTTCGTTTTCGATTGACGGGATGCTGATGGCAGTTAGATGGCTTATTACACCGCGCAGCAAAAATAAACGCGGCTGTGGTAGTAGGGGTCTTCCAGTGAGGGAGTGACGTGCCAGAGCAGCATGACCGCTTCATTGGAGGAAGCCGCCTATTCATCCCAGCTACATGAGTGCAGAACCCCGGTCGAGTCAAGCCATTTTACAACCTTGTATCGGGATACCGCCTTCCTCCCAGCCCGCCTTAAGAGGGGGACCCCTAGTGCGTTGAAGTCCGTCTCCGACGCGTGCCACGATAGAGGTGCGCCATTTTCTTTTTTCTTCTTCTGAGGTTTCCTCAAGGTTGGGAGCTTAAGAACTCTCCCAAAGAAACTGATTTTTGGAAAAAAAACTATATAAAAAAACCTCTCGTACCGGATAAAGAAAAAACAAAATGTCCCACGAGGTACACGACGAAAATCATACAACAAAAAATGGCGTATTTCTGACGATTTTGGGTTAAGGGAGCCCCGTCATTCAGAAACCATTTCAGGCGAAACTTGCTACCTCTATCGGAGCGTGTGTCCTCTTACGAGACAGGGAGGGAGCCACAAGCGCGAGTTGCATGAACCGGGCAGTTAAAAATGGATATAACCCCCCCCCCATTGCCGTCATACGTATATACTTCGAAGTATAGTCTATATGTATTGGTTGGCCCCGGTTGGCACCGACGCCGTATAACAATATATAGATGTAGAGAGAGAGATGTTAGGGTCGGCATCGGTTGGCAACGACGCAATAAAATACACGCCAATCGCTGCGTGAACGAGACAACCAGGGTACCGTTTTTTTTTTTTTTTTTTTTTCTTGGCGGCCACCATGATAGTTATCGAGTTAGATAATATTTTGCGGGGTGGAGAACCCTAACTCCGCACAAGGGGAATGATCGCATCACCTATTAATAGTGTGGATATGGTAAGGCGCCCACTAGGCAGTTACGTAGTAATACCCACTGCTGTCTCTGGAGTGGTCACACCGGAAAACAAAGTATTACTCTTTGGCGCTGTCATCCACAAACAAGAAAGTAGGTACAAGGTGCCGACCTCCATCTTGCGAGCGGTTCTTGGAAAGGTGCAATGCACCCTGCCAGCGACTCGTCGAACGCCTCACGGCGCTTCGTGCTTGGTGCAAGCAGTGTCTGCCTGGTTGGTGAAAATCCGACGTGCTCCGTTCAAGCATAGTAGGGATGCGAGGGTCTACGGTCATACGACTACGGCCATGCACAAACTAAGTACCCCCACCCCCCCCCCAAACCTACGGTGAGAGTCTATGGTCCCTCGACTACGGCCATGCACAAACTGAGTACACCCCCCCCCCCCTCAACGTACGGTGAGGGTCTATGGTCACACGACTATGGCCATGCACAAATTGAGTACCCCTCCGCCGCGCGTACGACAGTCCAATACTGGAGGAAGCCTATAGTCAGTTGGCCGGTGGGCTTGCTTCGCCACTTCGCCACACCGACCAATAACTTACCATCAAATCAAATCAAGCCCAGTCCAGCCTACTCAAAGCCAAGAATAGCTTCCTAAAGAGACAGACGCTTACAACGGTAGAGTGACACTTTTTCGCCGAAACGTCTTTTTAAGAAAGATCGGTCAACTTTTTTTTTTTTTTTTTGTTCAACGGCCCGCGTCCGTGAGCTTTTTCTATTTTTTTTCTTGTTCCCTTTTCTTTTCTTCTCCTTCTCAACATTCCGTTACGGCTTGTTCCTGCAAACCCCGAAAGCAACTCACGAGCAACACCCACAGTTTTCGGTAGACTCGATTTTGACCCTCGCGGGCCAACCCACAACTTGGTCGATTCATTTGGACCATGTCGTAGTAGCGTACACGCGACCTAGCCTGCGGTTATGGAGGCCAATGTTGGGGACCTTCGTGTTTCAGTAGGGTGGCCTCACTCGCGCGAGTGACCCCCGTCATTCCTGGCGGTCATACCTTTTCGTGTTTTTATTGCTCGCGGTGCGACACAGCCATGGATATTGCCGGTCGCCCCGGTGGCATATCAGGTTATTATCCTCGAGCCTGGTACAGGTCAGTTTCGTGAGTTCGAACCCCCCCCCCCCCCCCGAGTGCATACTCGTATAACTTCGTGGGGACATTTTCTTGTGGACAAATTGACTTGCGCGGAAAGCGCGAGAGCGTGAGTTAGCAACAACACTCGATGAAAAATCGACGAGTAGTGGGATTGCTGAACCCTATGCGCGATAAAAGTTGAAGGCAAAAACCGGGGGGGGGGGGGGGGGGGGGGAAGGGGCGACACCTGTGACAAGCAGCCATGATACGTTCGTTGAAGGAAATCGTCGGTTTTTGGGGGGGAGGTTGCTATCGTGAAAAAAGTCCTGCTGCACCAAACAACCCCCCCTGAAGTCTGTTTTTGCAGTGAGCTACAGAGTCACTCGGGCGAGTAGCCTAAATACTGGTGTGAAAAACAGGTCACCCCCCAGACCGTAGCCTGGGCCTGAACATATGTTACCATAAATGAGTCTTACTACGGTAGCCCCCCCAAACTTTTCTTTTATTGAATCGCTGGTTTGGAAACAAGCTCCCGGCCGTATCGTCTGAAATACGGTGCCCCTTGCCCTTGCCGCCCCGACGTCATCGTTGTTCGATAGTCCTTAGCGAAGAAGAAAGCACCTGAAAATGTTTTTTTTTTTTCGTAGCATCTTTTCTAGTGTCAAGCAGTCATGAAACGTTCCTTGTAAAGAAAATAGCTGTTTCTTGGGTGGGGGCTATCGTAGAACCAATTGTGTGTATTTTTCGCCAGTACATTCTGGGAATCTTAAAGCTGCCTTCTCTTCTTTCTCTGACAGTACGTAATCAGTCCTCTTTTTTTGGAACGATCCATGTCGTCGGTGTGCTTTTTTTTTGTGTGTGTGTGCTCTCTCTCTGTTCCCCAAAGAGCGACAGTTTTCCCGAAATGGAGGCGGTTTTCGGCGACCACGTGCTCTACTACCGGCAAGCCGGCGACGCCAAACGAGCGGTCGAGGTACGAAAAGAACTACCGGGGCTTTGATAGGATAATAAGGCTATTGTTCCTTCTTTCCGATATGGTATCCAATCGGGATTGTTAACGCCTATGGGTCGGGCTTTTTCACAGGAGTATTTTTGACGAAAACACCTGACGATTGCAACATCGGCCGCGTAAAGCAATCCGAACTGAGCGGGGTAGGATATGTGCTCGAACAGCAACGAAGGAAAGCTGTGAGGCACAAACGCGTGAGGCATGACGATACTCGGATTGTTGCCTCAAGCTTTTCTCCCAGACGCTCCGTTTAGAATCGAGCGCGCTCGTCGCTTTTTTGGTATGTACACTATAATCAACATATATTCAAGCCCCCCAAAGGGCTGATTCCGATTGCGAGTCACCGCGATCCCACATTACGTTTTTGTTTCGCGATACTATTCATTTTTCGAAACGATACTATTCGTTTTTCGAAACATGAACGTGGTTTATACGTCCTTTTGTGGCACGTCATGAACCACCCCCCGGAAATATTCGAAACGACGCGGGCTCTGATAGAGGTAACACTTTTCGATTTTGAAAGCATTTTCCGAACGACAGGGGCTCCTTAGCCCCTTTAGAGCCCCCCAATTCCCTCCATATACTAAATTCAAGTACGTTTATATCCAAAAAGGGTTTCCAATTTTAAAGGCGTTAACCAATATTGTATCGGAATATACCATTCCTGCTGTGTTTGCAACATGTTTTTGGTTGGGTGGCGGGTAAAGATCCTCAAGCGAGGAGCGGGCCTCATGAGAAAAATGGTGTACCTCTGCCGCAGCATGCCCCCCTCCCCCTCCCCTGGCATGCCCCCCCCACCCCCCCCTCCCCCCCCCGCCTCTCCCCCCCCCCCCCCCCCTCTCCCCCCCCTCTCGCCCCCTTCCCTCCCCCCCCCATCCTGGCCACCAGGCTGTGGAAATCAGCTGTTTTCTGTTTTCCTTCTCCTTTTTTTCTTCGTTGCTCATCTCGTTCGTCTATTACCCTTCGCATTTTTTCTTTCTCTTTCTCCCTCCGTAGACGTAACTCAGATCTAGGGGCGCTAGGCCCGGGCTCTTCTCCCCCCCTCCCCGAATGCGGTACGCGCCTTCGTTTGTATCCCGAAAAGGCTTCAGCCCTTTCTTCTCTCGTCGACTCGCATCCGATTGATCACCTAATTCCAACAAATACGTGCCCAAAACGAGGGTGGAATGGCGAAGGGTCAGGCCGTGTTACCCTAGCCCCCCTCCCCCCCCCCGATAGCGCCTGTTTCTCACCATGTGGAAACCCGCTAAGTTCTGATGAGGAACGAAACGCGGGGGAGAATGTGAAATCGTGAATGAGTATTGTTGTCCTCCCTCTCCGTCTTTTCCTTTTTATCTTTTTTAAGTTTTTGTGGAGACCGATATTTACTGTAGATCATATTGTGAGGAGCGGAGGACCTCAACTCCCCGCAAGGGGAATGATCGCATCACGTAGTGCGCATATGGCATGGCAGCCACGAGCCGGTTACTTACCCTCTCTGGAAGCAGCCACACCAGAAAACAAATATAGTAATTCGAAGCTGTCATCCGATACGAAAGAAAGTACGCACAAGGTGCGGAAGTCCGTCTCACAAGTGGTTCTTTAGTATGGCGCAGCTCACCCTTCATGGGACTCGCCGAACACCTCACGGCCGCTTTGCGCTTGGTGCAGACGGTTTCTGCCTGGTCATTGAAAACCCGACGTGCACCGTCCCGGCATTAAAGGGGTGCGAGGGTCAATCGTCTTAAGACTACGGCTACGCATGAAATGCGCACACCCCCCTCTCCCCCCCCTTCTCCCCCCCTGGGAAAACCTTCTAGATTCGGTTGCGGACCGAAACTAGGGTAAAATTGTGAAGGAGCCCCCCCCCCGCCCCCCAACAGTGATCCGTGTCGAAAGGGATGCATGGTCAATGGTCAAATTACTAAGGCAAGCAATATCTGAGGAACTTCCCCCCCTCGCCCCTCATTCCCCCGGCCCCCTTCCGGTGGAAATCCGCTGGTTAATGTTTGAGAACGATACGGCATGGGCGGAGATCTCCCTCGCCCCTTTTCGGAAAGGTGACGGGCGAGGGTTAGAATCATCCAACGCCAGGTAGCGGTGCAGAAGATTTTAAGAATTTTCTGAACTCCTAGCGCGAGGAGCTCAATATCAATCACCATCACCCGAAATATGACGTCGAAGAACGTTCTCTTGCGCAATCCGGTCAACACCTTCCACGCCCTATTGCAGTTTGTTGGATTAACTAATAGTGTGCGTGTGTCCGATTGAGCTCCCCCGAGTGAGGAACTAGCGGTTAGTCATTAGTCAAGTAATTTTCACGAGCACGTATTTGTTTTATGGACTAAGGCATCGAAAAAGCTTGGTCGGGTTGTGCGAACGAATAATGCCTTCGAAGTCATTTTTTTCCGGTGAGATATTGAGCTCCTCATGTCGGGAGACTTCAGGGACTTTCTAATGCACCACTACCGTGGGATGGCTCGGTAGAGGTTGCAGCTGTTGGATTAACAAATAATGCACCTGTCCGATAGTTCCCCACTTGAGGAAGTCACCCAGGATAGCTCAGGGACTCATGCTGCACCCCATACCGTAGGATGGCTCGGTAGGGGTTGCAGTTGTTGGATTAACTAATAATGCACCTGTCCGATAGTTCCCCACTTGAGGAAGTCACCCGGTCACAAATGTTTGACCCAGAAAACGCAACTTCTACCCGTGGAATGACTCGGTACTACTCCATGTGACTACAGGTGAAGTGTCAAGACTTGATACCTATGGCCCCTAAACTAAGGCCTATAACAACCTTCCTCCCTGATCTCTAGTACCTCTCCACCCCCTTTCCCCCCCCGCGCAAACCCCCTTGCGTGGAAACCCGCTAGATTCTGTTGGGAAACGATACGGCACGCGCAGAAATGAGCAGGAGGGGACGCCTCCTCGTCTCGTCGAGGCACACCTACGCCGCACGCGTGCCATCCGTTCTATCCGTCATGGAAGACGTTCTTTCTCAGAGAGGAGTAGCCGCGGCAGTCGCGCCGACGATGACTGACAGAGCCGAGAACATCTCTATCGTGCCGATCGACACCGCCACTGAAAACGATTCAACCATAACACCCACCGAATTTTTCTCGGTTTATTCGGCGCCCACCGAATTTCACACGGGTCATGACTATTCGGCGGCCGAAAACGCAATACCTACGGAATTTCGATCTCATTGGGATTGCGTAGGTTCAAACGCAACTCATCCCGATCTTGCTTCGAGTTCGGCGGATGAAAACACGACACCCACCGAATTTCTCACGGAATATTCGGCGGCTGAAGTAACTACAGCCTCCAATGTCCGACAGGATTGGGCGACCGATTCAAGCGCACCACTTACCAAATTCCACTCGGATTCGATGGTTCCAAACACAACAGCCACCGAAATTCGCTCGAAGTCCGCGGCTGACAGCACGGCACCCGCCGAATATCGCCATGTTTCGGTGGATACAAATACATCAGCCACTGGAGTTTGCTCGGGTGATTCGGCGGCAGTCTGGAAGCCCTTGCCAAGCGGCGGGCCCACGACAACAACGGCGATCGCGATGTCGTATCGAGACACAACAGTAGCGGTGATCTCCGAGCGCTCGCGACACTGCGGCGAACCGACTACGGCGATATTGCACCACGACCTCGTTGCCCTATCGGTTTTCTCCGAGCTCGCACAAGACGGTGACACAGCCAAGGCGGTTATCCCTGCGCTCCCGCAACATGGCGCCTCTACTGCCGCGGCAGCAAATTCGACGGCGGTCTCAAAGCACTCGCGAATGGGAAGGGGGGAATCAATCACGGCGACGGTGGACCCCGACAAATCAGTATCGGGGGCAATCTCCAGGCTGGTGAAAACAAACCGCGCCACATCTACTAATACCACCGCGCCGACGTATCGGGACACGGCCGCAGCCGCAGTCACTCCAGAGCTCACGCAAACCGGTGCATCAACTGCTGCGGTAGCGGTGGATAGCGACAAAGCTGCGGCGGGTCACGACACTCCTGCAAAGGGAAAGGCTGAGTGCAATCCCACCACCCGGTTGGGTGATACCAACAAGTGTCGACGCGGTCGTGACAGATATCAGCTGCCGCCAGCGATGGTGGGTAGCGAAAACCAGCCCGCCCGAGAGGGAACAACGAACGCTACAAGCGGAAACGCCTTTAGTCGGGGACTCAACAGCTCCGGGTCAAGCGCTACAACCCCCCCTAGCCACGGACGGAACAAACCCGCCTCCGTGTCGAGTGCTCCAAACACATCCAACCGGGGACGCGAACCGACCGTTCCCGAGTCGAGCGCTGATAACGCCTTCCGCCGGGGACGCATTAAACCCGTCCCCGAGGTGAACAACTCCCACCACCACCCGCAGCAGGCGTCAATAGCGCTTCGACCCAATGCGCCTATGGTATTGGTGATTTATCGGTCAGAGTCGCCACCTCCGAAGAGCTTGCGGCGGAACATCGAAACCTCTGTGGATGATGTTGCTGGTGGCGCTAGATTGGGGTTCCTAGGAGTAGGTGAGGCGTTTTCCCACGCTTCTACGACCAGGGGTGGTGAGGAATGGGCGCGGTGGAGGGAGTTAGAGCACCATCTTTCGCGGCTGTTATTGGCAGGTGAGGAGGTGGAGGGGAAGGGGGGGGGGGGAGGCATATGCCTGAGCACCCAGAAAAACCGACCGAAATATAGGGTTTCCTTGAGGCGGATGCGGCTTTCTTTCTGATACCCCGGAACGTCGATGGGCTGGCGCGGTGGCAAGAGTTTTGAAGCAGTCCTTGGTGTTTTTTTTGGGGCAGGTGAGGAGGTAGGGAGGAAAGGGGGAGGGGTACCTACCCGCGCGTTCGGTTGTCATTTTTTCCCGCTTTGGGTAGGACTGCGAGGTGGATGGATCTGACGGTTACCATCTAATTGAGTACCTAAGGTTTTGTTGTGGGTGCGGCGTTTTCGTTTTTTTTTCTACCCGGGAGGGTGAGGAAGGGCCGCGGTGGAGAGCGTTACGGCACCGTCTTTCCCGGATGTTCTTGACGAGGTCTAGAGCAGGCGAGGAAAGATGGGGGGTGGTGGTATATTTCCGCACATCCAGAAAAACGTACCGAACCGATTTGTTTTCGGGTTTCCTAGCGCTGGTTGCGGCGTTTTGCGATGTTCAAATTTAGGATTCCCACGCATCCAGAAAAACCGCCCAGAACGTTGGGTTTCCTAATGGTGGGTGAGGTGTTTTCCGATAATTAAATTTATCCCGGGCGGCAAGGAATGTCCGTCGTGGAGAGCGCCGCAGCAATGTATTTTGCGGCTATTGTTGGCGAGTTCAGTCGCAGGTCAGCAATGTATTTTGCGGCTGTTGTTGGCGAGTTCAATCGCAGGTGGGGAAAAGGTGTGTGTGGAGGGGGCGGGGGTAAATACCCGCGCATCCAGCAAAACGCGCTCGCAATATTGAGTTTGATTGGGCCTTGGGGTGGGAGCGCTCCGGAGTCATCCCACGGTAGGGGTCGCAGTTGTATGATTTCGCCAAAGAGTCCCTGGGTGATTGAGTTCTTAATTTGAGGAACTGCCGGTCAATGAAGCATTTTCACGAGTACATTATACTTTGGACTAAGGCATAGAAGCTTTATCGGGTATTGCGAACGAATGCATTCGAGGTCATTTTGGGGGTGAGGTATTGAGTTCCTCATGTGAGGAGCTCAGGGACGTTCTGCTGCAACCCTATCGTGGAATGGCTCTGCGGCAATTTCCGGACTTTTCTGGGCTACCCTTGTGAGGGCGGGGAGCGGCCGTGGTGGAGAGTGCTGGGGCGCTGTTTCTCGCGGCTGTTGTGGGCGAGCTCCACAGCGGGGGGGGGGAAAGGGGGGGGGGGGGCACGTGCCACGATGGTGGTGGTTTCCCCACGTTTTCCACGGGCTGTAGACCCGCCGTGCGCACCGCTCATATCCTCGCCTCCAAAAGGACATACATATGTTTCACTGACGCAGATCAAGCCTACGGCAGAGGGGGGGGTACCCCCTTTTCAACCAATGAAAAACATTTTAGCCGAATCGTTAGGCGCAGCGCAGGTATAACCATTCCATTGCGGACTCACATCGCAAAACGAAGAGCGACAGAGACCGCGAAGGAACAGAGGGTCACTTTGCGCGGGTGACACCTAGGCCAACACTGCAAAAAACAACCCCTCCCAAAGGTGACCCCCCCCCATACCGTAGCCTCAGCCCACTGGTGTAAAAACAAAAAGCTGTTCCATGTCAGTCCGTATCGATAAGCCAGCAAGCACACGCAATCCAGGTTGGTAGCTTTTAATAGTCGCTCGCGCCGTTGGCTCTGAGACGGTACAAAACGAAGCCCCCAAACGTGACCCCCCTACCCCCTTGCCGTAGCCTGGATCGGGGGGCGGGGTACCCGCGCATGTAGCTGGAAGTAGCCCTGTCGAAATTCGGAGGGGGAATGTCTACACGGAACGACGATGACTGCATCGGCTACATTTTTTTTTTCAAGAGACACTAACTGCTGCTGAGAGCGCTATATATCGTGGGAAAGCACAAGTCGATGCGAATCGCGGATGAAACAAATTCCTGAAGTCTTCTCGCGGATAAAAATAAAAATGAAGCCGCGTACTGTAATGGGGGGGGGGGAGAAGAGCTTGTCTGAGTCCAGGGGGGTGCACTCAGTTTGTGCGTCGCCGTGGTCGTACGACCATAGAGTCACGTCTAGGGAGGGAGAACGATAAAGACAGATTTGCCAAGATTGCAGAAGGGGCGAGCTAAATAAAATGCACTAAATACATCGAAGTTAGTGTCATAGACACCTTTTTCATAAAAGCAAGTCTGGCCTTAGCCAGTCTTACGGTTTCGTGTTACGTGCCCCGTTACATGCCCGGTGTTGCGGTATCCACCGCGCCAGCAGTTGCTCTGATATTGGCGCAGCCATACTGCGGGGTTACACCATGGTCCCAAAGAATAACCGCGGGGGCACAGCATGGGCCCAAGAGTAAGAAATAGCCTATAAATTAGCGCCGTTGAGAGCCCCCACATCTCTCCCTATGCTAACGCTAAGAAACCTTTCCAGTTGTAAAGGCGTAGCCCCTTTAGAGCCCCGAAATCCCTCACTATACTAACTTCAAGTAAATTTGTCCATCAAAAGGGTTTCCAGTTGTAAAGCCGTTAACCCCTTTGGAACCTCAAAACCCCTCCCCGTACTAATTGCAGGTGGTTTGTCCCCTACAACGGGCTTCTCTTTGTTGAGGCGTTTAGAGCCCCAAAATCCCTCCCTATGCGAACTCCAAGTGAATTTTGTCAAAAAAAGGGTTTCCAGTTGTATTGGCTTTAAGAAAGTAAGACATTTTAAGACACATGCTACGGCGGAGGTTGCTCCATTTTTTTTTCCGAGGCTCATAACCACTTGAGGAAAAAACAAATTCTATGCCCAACCCCCCAAAAAATCCGATTTTCAGAAAAAAATAAAAGCGCGACCCCCACGACCAGTCTCATGTTTTAGGCATAAAAACGAATAAAAAATGCAAAAAGTAGAAAGGGCATTCTAGCGATATTGGGTTAAGGAGTCCCGAGAATCAAATTTTTGTATTTTTTGGCCAAAAAGCGTTACCTCCATCGTAGCGCGCGCCTTAAGTCGCCCGGGTTTAGGGAGCGTCTAAAGTTCGGACTAAGAGGTCGTTCTTGGCGGCAAGAAGAGCTAGGCCGAGGCACGAGCATTTAGCCTATGATCGACCTGGCTCGGGCAGTTGTTGAGCCATCCCGCGCTAGGAGCCCAGCAGATTCTAGGAAGTTTCTGAGCTCCTTAAACATGAGGAGCTAGCTCAACATCTCGAACCCGAAAAAAAAACGTGACTTCGAAGGCGTTCGTTTGCGCTACCGGACCAGCATTTCGATGGGCTTGTCCTGAAAACAACTATTGTACTCGCAAAACAACCATTGTACTAAACGATCCAGGCCACGATAGGGGGGTTATGTCCCTTTTTAAGGGAAATTCTTTTGTTTCAGTGGCCCGGAGCCAGTCACTCGCGCAAGTTCCCCCCACCCTATTCCGTTGCGGTCGTAAAAGCTTTCGGTGATGGTTTAATCTAGCGACATGAACTTTGCGATGCAAGATAATTAGCCACGCTTGCCCCAATCCTGTATCGCGTAAAGTCTTATCGTCGGTGAGGTACAGAGCCACTCGTGCGAGCTTGGCTCAAATAAATTTCTGAAAAAGGGGGGCGTATTAGCATCCCCCCTGCCGTAGTCTTGGTCTAAAACCCATAGTGCCACACTTGAGGGGGTCAACCAGGCAGAGACGTTTGGCCCAAAAACTAAAACCCCCACGTACCGTGGGATGACTCGGTTGGGGTGTCGCAACGAGGTTTTCAAGCCTTGCTTCAGTTTTTGGTGTTTGTGTGGTACCCCCCCCCTCTCTCCCTCCCCCCCAACTTTTCTTTGAGGACATCGCTGGTTTTGAAACAAGCTCACGGCCTCACTTACCTCCCGAAATACGGTGCGCCCTGCCCTCCCCGGACGTCATCGTTTGATAGTTCTTTGCAAGAACAAGGAAAAAAAAACTATATATATATTTTTTTTCTTGTCGTAGAATCCTTCCCCGTGTCGAGCAGCCATGAAACGTTCGTGAATGAAAATCGATGTTTTTTTCTTGGGGGGGGCTATCGTATATTCAGTCGTATACTGTCGAGGGATGCCACCATGGGGGGTACCGCTTTCTGCCCCAGACGTTTCTGGCTGATGGGGATCGTCGAACAAGGGACTTCTCCATATATATATATATTTTTTTCTCTTCATCCTGCGGCGGATGGGGGAAAAATAAAGCTAAAGTTCTCACCACCCTCCCGCGTGCTTTCATACACGTCCTGCGCCAATTGACCTCCGTTGTGCTATCAAACCAGCCCTGTAGCTTGCGTATCCTCCAGTTTACCGTGGTAGCGACGGCTCGAGAGCTGTCCCCACCGGCGCGGTCACCCCTTACTACGCCAGCAGCGCAATACCGTTTTAAGCTTCTGGAAGAGTCCTCCCACGCTAGCGGTTCATCGCAATTTTCTGAGCTCGTAACGTTAGGAGCCCAAATGTCTCGCCCGCAACACGCCTTCGAAGACATGGGTCGGCGAAACCCGACCGCCGTTTCTATGCGCAGGTCCCAAAAAAAAACAAAATACACTCGTGACGTCATCACACGCAAACAATCGAGGTGCACCACTTTTTTTTCTTAATACTACCCCTCAATTTAGGAGGAGCTTAAGACCTCCCAAAAAACCTGACTTGGAGAAGAAAAAAACAAAACTGCTTGTATACCGGACGAAAAAATCCCACGCGGCCTAGGTCCACTACGGAAAATCATGCAGAATAAATGTGGCGTATTTTCTGACGATTTCGGGTTAAGGAGGCCCCGTCATTCAGAAAAATCCATTTCACACGAAAAGTGCTACGTTTATTGTAGCACGCGTCTTAGCCGATACTTCCACACTTGAGGGAGCTAAAAAACGCAACCCCTTTCGCGAGATGCCTCCCAATGTTTTTTTCTTGTCATAACTCGGTCCCGCGACTGCCCATGAGGTTGAAAAACCCTCGTTTACTCTCAAAACTCATTTTTTTTTTTCCGGGTGAGGTCTAAACAGCGGGCCGAAGAAGGACCCCGAGCCTTGGAAAAAACCGGCTGCACCCCTCTGGCCGCACGGTGTCTGTTGCTAGGCCCACACCGCTGCTCTTTAACCCTGCAGTGCGCCCAGGGCCAGCATCGCTGTACACCCCGCTGCGAAGAAAGACCCCCAGCAGCCCAACCTACGCATTCTACGGTAGATGTAGCACTTTTCGTGTGAAATGTTTTCTGAATGACGGGGCCTCCTTAACCCAAAATCGTCGGGGAAAAAAATACACAATAGGCCATTTTTTTGGCATGATTTTTCGTTGTGTATCCACGCCATGGTATTGTTCGTCAGGTAGCAGTATTTGTTTTTTCTCCAAATCAGGTTTTGGGAGGGGTGTCTTAAGCTCTCAAATAGAAGAGCTCCGGAGAAGAAAGTGGTGCCCCTCTGTCGTAGCACGCGTCAACTGCTGTTGTAGGTAGCAAGTACTACTGTAGGTCAGTTTGTATGCGGCGCAGTCGATGGCGTTCAAATGCCTCTACTGCACAGGTTTCGTCTTTTTAATTTTTTTCCCTCAGTTTTTTTATGCGCTCGGATGCGTGCTGCGGTAGACGGGCGCCATTTTTTTTTCAACACTACTCTTCACTTGAGGAGACCCTGTTTTTTTCGCCACAAACCTCACCCGGAAGAAACCCAAAGACCTACCCGATGAGCAATGCCATGGCCTGGGTGTTCGACGAAAAATATCGCAGAACAACAATGAAAAAAACTCGGCAATTTTACCCCCGTCATGCAGAAGACAAAACTTTCAGCCAAAAAAGTGCGACCTCTATCGTAGCACGCGTGTTCTGGGAATTACTACAAGTTATATGCCTTGGAGCTCGTGCCGTACATTATCGGATGGCCAAGACGAAAAGAGTTACAGTTGGTTACTCGTCACGGCTCGAGTGGCAGCTTGTATATGCCTTCGCACCAGTAGAAAACCCGAGGATAGTCAAGGACGCCCGCCCCCAGATACCACGTGTTTAGCGAGGCCCTCGCCGATGAGTACGACTTTATTAAACAAGTGTTTTCGGCATCCCTCGAACATGAGCCTGGTGTTTTTACAAAGAAATAGGCTAAGCCTCGTTCGTGGGAATACTTTGTAGGTGGGGGTGATCGCTTCTTTGGGGAAATCCGATCTGAAATCTGGTGCGCACGCGCTCCCTCTATGTACGACAACGCCACCACCACCGATACAACTATTACCGCCATCCACAAGACCATCATCACCGCCACTACCGACACAACCACCGCGACCCACCTCCACCACCAGTACTACAACCACCACCACAACCACCACCACAACCACCTACACCAATACCACCACCGCTACCACCACCACCACCACCACCACCACCACCACCACCACCACCACCACAACCACCACCACCATCACAACCAACACCAACAACACCACCACCATCACCACCATCACAATCAGCACCATCACCACCATCACAATCAGCACCACCACCACCGCCACCAATACCACCACCCACCACTACCTTCAAGACTACCACCACCATCAACCCCAACATCAACATCACCACCACAATCACCAACAACAACACTCACCACCAAACCACCACCACCAACACCACCAACCCCAACAACAACACGACCATCACCACCATCACGATCACCACCACCACCAATGCCACCACCACTATCAACACATCTACCACCACCACCTCCAACATCAACACAAACACCACCATCGCCACCAACAACAGCACCCACCACCAACAACACCACCTACCGCGCCACCACCATTACCACACCACCAACAACAACGCGGGGAGCACCTGATCCCTTTTCAGGGGAGCAGTGGCGGCGGATCTATCGTCCTCACGAGTCCGTAGAGCCGTAAGTCGCCACGACGTAAGTCACCGATTACTATTAGTCGGACTGTTAACTAGTCGTTTCCCGGCGCGGTCGACTATCCGACTTATTGCGCTTCCACACTTGCAAGAATATTGAATAGTGAGGGATGTGTTTCATCGGGTTTTAGCGCCCGCCTCCCCCCCCCCCCACACACGCACACTGGCGGAGTTAATTTTTCTCTCTTCGCTCGCCTGACCTAAGTCGTCGTATCCGCTAAAGCCAGTTGCTTGGCTGGGGGGACCTACTGGTCAGGAAAATCGTCGTGAGCGGGCGCATGCTGCACCCCCCCCCCCCATTTTTTTTTCTCCTGGAGCTTGTCACAATTGCTAGAGAGTCTCTCTACCTCCGACCAAAACTGGAAATTTGAGCAAAACCTTAAGAATTGCGAATCTGACGAACAAACCGGTGGCCCTGGAGTACAACAATGATGTTTTTTCCGACGATTCTGGGTTAACCCCTTTGGAGCCCCCAATCCCCTCCCTATACTAAACCCAAGTCATTTTGTCCCCAAAAAGGGTTTCCAGTTGTACAGGGATTAAGGAGCCCTCGTCCTTCAGAAAACAGGTTAGGTTAGCCAAGACTTGCTGCCGCCGTCGATAGCAACCAACAGCTGTCGCTACCACGGGAACTCGAGGATACGCCAGCTGACGCTGCATTGCGAGTACCGTTGAGTTGGACCGGCACACGAACATGCATGAAAGTACTTGGAAGTGCGGTGAGCTTAAGCTTTAACTTTTCCTGAGCCGCCGGAGGACATATAAGAAAGAAGAAGGAAAAAAAACAGCTGTTGCCGACTTCCAGCTCTACGGATTTCGTCGGAACTCGTCCGTATGACCAGATCTTGAAAAATTATAGTAAGCGCATAGGGTCGTTCTTATCGTAGCCCTTTCGTTTCCAATGGTTCCGTTCGTTTTCGTTTTCAGAAATTTATCGAAGTACAGAGGCGATCTGGCATAAGCTGTGATTCTCTACAGAGTGCGAAAAACATGAAATAAGTGATATTTCCAACGTTTCCAACAACGTTTCCATCCAACACCTCTGGTACGTAGTTTGAGCAATAACGTTCATTTTCGTTTTGATCTTTTTTTTTTTTATTGTTTCGATAGAACTGCCTTCTATAACAAGATTGTTCCTTGCTCCCTCTCTCTCTGTGGCCTCTGCTTCAATTGCAGGGGAGCGGCGGAGTGGGTCTGGCGTTCTGACGGAACTGGGCATGGATGCGGCGGTCGAGGCGATAGGCTACCTCGAGTGGTGCTGTTCTGTTGGTCTGGTCGCCGTGTACGCCCAGGTATGGTTGCTTATGTGCCGTCGGTACGTATTCTACGGGACGGGTTCGACCGTCGGTACGGGTTCCGTCGCTATGGACGCCAAACAAAGAATGCACTATTTATCATGCGAGGTACAGTACAGTAGACAAGTATATATGTATAGGATGTATTCTTTGTGTTTGGATGGCGTCCGAATTGATGCGACGGTCGAGGCGATGGGCTACCCGGAGTGGTGCTATGATGTGAGGTTGGTTGTTGTGCACTCCCAGGTGACTTTACGTAGGTACCGTTGGTATGGATTCGGTAGGCATGGATCGAGCTGCCGGTATGGATGCCGTAGGTATCGACGCCATGCAATAAACGTATTGCTATGCCATATAGTATAGTATAAAAGTGTATGTGTATAGGATACGTATAGGAGAAAATGAAAAAAGGGCGGAATGATATGGGATAACGCAGTCGAGAAAATATCGAAGGAGTTAGGGGAAGACCAAGAAGAGGTAACGTCTAAAGAAAAGTTTGGCGGGTACCAGATAGACGTTAAATAAATACTAGAAGAAAGGGAAAGGCTAGCGCTAAGAAGTAAGGTGGGAGAGGAGCAGCACTTAGAGATATACGACGCGGGTTGAGGGAAGAAATTGGAATGAAAACGTATCTGCACGGCCCAATGGACTGCGCGAAATAGCTGAAACTGCGATTTCGTGTAGGTGTCCGGGGCCTACCAGAAAGCAAGAGATATGCCAGTAGTCGGGAGGAGGAGAAGGACGTGGCTACAAATGCGTGCCCCTGTGATACAACAGTAGAGAGTAGGATGCACGTAGTAGGATCATGTGCAATGTACAAGGAGAAACGGGGTGCGTTAGAAGAGGAGACAAGGAAATTAGACGCGTGTGACATGGAAGAGTTTGGTAGACTAAAAGAGTATCGAGAAAACGATAACTAGCCTAGGAGATAGATGGTGGCCGCGGACGACGAAGCAGGACGGGAATAGGATACGCAATTAGTTTCTATGTAGTAGTGGAAGAAGCGTAAATGAGCGCCCAAATATTGGAGGTGTCTCTATTAGGAGTAGGAACGGTGCTCCGTCTCGAAAGCGATGCTTGGTCAATAATGGTCAAATGGCTAAGGTAAGCAACGAATGAGTACGCCCCCCCCCACCCCCCCCCCGCCGATGTCCACACGATCGTGGTTGTGCCCGGGGACGCCCAGGAAGGTGATGTCCTGGAGCGGCACTTTCTTCACTACATAGCCGGTGACAAGCCTTTCCGCACGGTGCGCACCGGCCTGCTCGTGCCTTGGGGCCCCTCACGCGAACCCTCGCACCTGCCACCCAACGAGATGTTAGCGCTGACGTTTCGGATGGACCGGTACGAGTTGGTACATAAGTGCTGGCAGGTGAGGGGTCGGGTGGAGGCGTGCAAAATTAATCCCATAATCAGGGGAAGACCCATCAATTCTGGGAGCGAGCCCAAAAACAACTAACTGCGTGTTACTTATGCCGTGTCTCGGGTTCCTGAGAGGACCCATGGCCTTGTGCGTCTCACCCGATCACCGTCCTGCGAACCCTCGCGCGCAGTGTCATATCATGTTCTAGTTCTCGGCCCGAGCGACAGGAGTTGTTGGTGAGGTGGGATTGATTCCACGGTAGCCCCCACACAGATCTAGCGATTTTGATTTACTTCACCGAACGTCTCACGGCTGCTCAACACGAGGAAGGATGCTCCGGAGCAGTCGTCTTCATATATTATTTTCTTGTTTCGCCAATGACTGTCGGACGGTGGCGTCGGGGCGGCAAAGGGGCGCCGTGTTTTTAGGAGGTACGACCGGGGAACTGGTTTCAAAACGGGCGATTTCGTGGAGGAAAAGTAGGGGGGGGGGGGCTGCGTACTGTAAAACGACTCGTAGGAGCATGATCAAGAGACCAAGAGTGTTATTACCCTCTATAGTAACTTGTTTGGGACACGTTTCTCCTCGACATCGTGCTACGATAGAGGTAGCTAAGTTTTGGCAATGTTTTTTTTCGGAATGGCGGGGCTCCTTAACCCAAAATCGTCCGAACATTTTTCGGCTCTTGCTTTGCAATATGTTTCTGTGTTTGAATTAGGCCACGTACTTTAGTTGCAAGCTGGTTCGTGTACGTAAAAGACCCCAAAATTTATTTTATAAAAAAAAAAAATTCAAGGACGTCAGCCGTGAGTTCGACGAATTTCAGGTCAATACTCATCTTCGCAAGCTGCGTTGTTGGTACTCGTAATTTCCCGGCGAGTGTACGCGCCGCTTGTCCGATTCAGAAAGTGATTTTTTGCGCACGTCTTTTTTGTGCCCTTGCGAAGATCTCGCCCGTGTGTGTTTGCTTGCCTACTTCTTTGCCAGTTGAGTTTTTTTCGGAGAGTGTGGACCACATCAGCTCAAATATTTTCGGCGAATAAAGAAAAATAACCCCCCGTCCCAGGAAGGTAGACGTCGGGATGGGCAAGTAGAATACGTGAGCAAAATTTCAGGGTCTTTCTCTCAAAAACGGCGGGGACATTTGGACTTTTCGTGCGTAAACTGAGTAATTCGTTGTTTCCTTCAAAAATTGCTCGATTTTAGCGTAGGGTCCAGTTTTTTCGCTAGAGTTTGCTTCATTGGTGAACACAGGCAGGTCAGATTTTTCATTTTTTTGCGCGAATTTTCTACAGACATGCCGTGGAGTACGTCCGACCGGATCGTGCAAAATGCGGCACAATTTTTGTTTTTTCGCCCCCGTTTGCAAAACAGAAACTGGATACTGTATTATTAAAACAATCGAAGGCCTGCCATTGGCCGATACGAGTTTTGCTCCTATTTATAGAGACAGCCCGAGGCCTTTGACAAAATACCACCTGGCCATCTCACTCTCTTTTCACTAGTCAGGGGGGGTCAGTATGATACCAATGGTTCAACCTTTTGGCTAGATATTGCGAGCGGCATTCGTTAGGGAGATAATTTCGGGCATCTAACGTGACCCAGCGTGTATCTTCATGTCATTTTCTTCTCTTTTGCAAAACCCTATCGGCCGGTAGCGTCGGGGCGGCGAGGAGCACCGCGTTTCAGCAGATACGGCCGGGAGCTGGTTTCGATTGACCAATCACCACAACAACTCCTCCCCCTCACACCCCCTGGGCAGCCCCCTAGCGAGCAAACGCAACACCGTGGCATTCGCGAGGCGCCTACACCGCCCGGCAAGCGGCTACGGCGTGACGGCGACGGAAATGGACGTGGAGCGGCGTCCACCCCAGAGGACGAGCCCGGAGTTGGGATCGAGCGTCCTCTCCGACGGCCAACACTGCAGGACGGCTTCGAGAAAGCTTTGTTTGGGGTGAGCCTTCGTTTTCGCGGGGCCTTTGCTATTGCTGGAAAAACAAAAGGATGGATACGATAGAGGTCCAAGAATATTCTTTACGGACTTTGAGCAGAGCTCCGAACCCGAACCTCGCCCACAAGGTTGACGTTGAGTCTGGCTGAGCGCGCGACCCGATGAGCGAACCCACGGCCTAGGGAGTGCTCTCACGGGCAGGGGTTGCAGTTGTCGAACTCGAGGTTTGTGAAGGGGATGGGCTCCTCAATCGTGGGACTATCGGTTAGTATGTTCGTGGGACTAGCGCATGGAAATGTTGGTCGGTTTGCGCGAACGATTGTCTTCGAGGTCATGTCTCGGGCGATGAGATGTTCACCTCCTCATTTTGGGAGGGTCTGCAATTTCTTAGAGTCTTCTGCACCGTTCTGGGCGAGGGACGGCTCTAGAGAGGTGTGGACTGAATCAGGGTAAAAACGGCAAGAAATGACCTTCCGATGATTTTTTGGGGAGGCAAAATATGTTGTAGTTTAGGGTCGGCGAGCCCCGTCGATAAAAAAGCGCATGCTTATTTATTTATTTATATTTTTCATCCTCCGGTGGATGGGGGAAAAAAAAAGGAGCTTAAGCTCGCCGCACTTCCACGTACTTTCATACTCGTCGTGTGTCGATTTAACTCGACTGCCTTCGCAATCCAGCGCTAGCTGGCGTGTCCTTCGGTTCCCACGATAGCGATAGCGTGAGCTGTCCCTATCGACGGCGCCCGCTACTACTCCGGCAGCGCAAGCTATACTTGTGTACGGTGTGCGCGAGTATGTCGACCCGGCCAAACGTATCCCCGCAAAAGTGATTCCCCCCCCCCCCCCCCTCTTCATAGTTGCCGAGGTTTGAGCCGCTCGCACGAGTGACTCTGTAACTCACTGACGCGACGAGTTCAGGCCAGGCGACCACAGTCGCTTTGGGTCAGGGCTAGCAAGCAAACTATTCTGTTGACAGACGCACGTGGCAAGATAAAAAAAAAACAGAGCGCGAAAACTTAAGGCCGCAAAAGGACAAAAATCAACAACAACAACAACAACAACAACAACAACAACAACAACAACAACAACAACAACAACAACAACAACAACAGAACAAATATCTCTGCGCGATTGGTTTGGCTCAGGGTAACGAAGCCATTCCGTTGCGGATGTCATCACATCACAAGATTTAGCACAGCAAGAAAGCGTTCAAGACCGCGAAGGAACACCGGGGGGGTTCACTCGCGCGCGCGATTGGTCCCGGACGCTACCATAGAGGTAGCGCTTTTCGTCTGAAACGTTTTCGGAATGACGGGGGCTTCTCAACCCCCCCAGAAATCGTCGGAAAAAAATCGTGCCATTTTTTGCTTGCATGATTGACAATCGTTGTGTACCTAGGCCGTGGGGATGTTTTCAACCGGTAGCAGCTTTAGTTTTATCTAAAATCCGTTTTTTGGGAGAGATCTTAAGCTGCTCTCAAGTTAAAAAGTGGTGCACCTCTGCCGTGGCATGGGTCCCTGAGCGACTGCTTAACCGCCCCCCCCCCCAAAGCGACACCCCAACCGTAACGTTTAGCAGCATAAAAAATACTCAGACAGGGAAGGAACAGAGGAATCACTCGCGCGAGTGACTCCGAGCCACTGAAAAAAAAAGCCCCTCCCCCCCTCCCCCCCCCCTACAATGACACCTCCATACCTCGTAGCCTTGGTACAAGGGGAGTACTAACGCTTCGCCCCTCCACGCGCTCGGGATGGCAGGTGTCTCGGCACGGCGCCAAAAGTTTGTACTTCGGTGCTTAGGGAGGAACGCGCGCGAAAGATAGAAGCATCAAGTCAATACTTTTTTTTTTCTTCTAAAATGTTTATTTTTTTTAATCCTTAACCAAGAATCGTCGGAACTTCTTTATTTTTTCTGTCTTCGCAGTTTTTTTTTTTTGTTTCTACCTACGAACTAGACCATGGGGTTGGTCACCCGGTAGCATTGGTGTGTTTCCCCAAAATCAGTTCTCAGGAGAGGTCTTAAGCTCATCAATATTTCTGTTTACACCTGCTAGAGCATGGGGTTGTTCACCCGGTAGCGCTTATGCGTTTCCCCAGAATGAGTTCCCGGGAGAAGTCCTGAGCTCATCAGTTGAGGAGCCCCAGAAAACCAACGGTGCACGTCTCCCGCATAGCATGCTTCGGGGGTACATTCGTAGAAGGCGGCATTCGGACGGGGGGGGGGGGTGCGGGGTGCGGGGTGCGCGGGGTTGCGGAGGACTGGACGACGGGTGCTTTGATAGAGGTAGCACCTCGAGGCTGAGAGCTCGTTGACCCGAAATCGTCGGAATTTCAATAACTGCTTTTGGAACAATTTTCGTTTTATGCTTAAGACGTGAGATGGTTCATCGGGTAGCACTTTCAGTTTTTCTCCTCAAATTAGTTTTTTTTTCACGTCAGAAGGCAAAATGTGGATCTCCTCAAGCAGCTACCCTCATAAGGCAAAGCATAATGGTGTGCACCTCTTCTATACACCGTAGCAAGAGTCGGGCCGAAATGTCTACGTCAAGGTTTCCAGGGCGCCTTTAAAGGCCACGCTGTGACTGACTATGTTCTCCAACATCCCTTCAGTTTCCGAACACCCAAATCTCCCTTGCAATACCGGATAGACAGCCAAGGCCACCTTAGGGGGGGGCACCCCCATTCCACTTACCACTCGCACGAGTAACTCTGTACTTTACATATAAAAAATAGTTGAATCGTTTTCTTTTTTTTGTTTTAGCGCAGCGTACCATTCCATTGCGCAGTCACATCGCAAAATCTACGCGGAACGAAATGCTCAAGACCGCAAAAGGGAACACGGGGATCACCCGCGCGAGTGACCCCGCGCCACCGCAAAACAAGGCAATCCAAACGTGACCCTCCCTTGCCGCAGTCTTTGAACTTTTCCACAAGCTTGAGGCTATAACGCATGACTCCATGAGACGAGGGCTACGACCATGGCATAGGACCATCCCTTGATAGTGCGGTAGAGGTTGCACTTTCTGGGCCAAATATTGACGCCTTTGACCGGTTGAGTTCCCAAAGTGTGGAAATATCGGTTAGTATGAAAATTTTATGAGTGTGGGTTCACTCGTTCTCGGGACTAGCGCATAGTAAATTTGGCCGGGTTGCGCGAGCGAATGTCATTGAGGTGATGTATTGGGTGAGATATCGAGCTCCTCATGTTGGGAATTCAGAAATTTCTGCTTCGCCCTTAGCGTGGGGATGACCCTATAGCACGTTTTGACCAAACCACATCCTGAACGACGGGGTTCCTACACCCCTGAACGGTCGGAATGCCGTTGTCATAAGTGCATCAATCTGTTTTTGTATACCTAGGCCATGGATGTTCTTGATCATGCTGGATTTTCAGTGTTCCCTCTTTCTTGTTCTTTTGGAGAAGCATAGAGCAGCTCCTCAGGCGAAGAAAAAGCCTTAGGAACATTTTTTGACGCATACCTACCATAGCATGTGTCCCATGATGACGAAAGCTACGGTAGGGGGAGTCAGTCTTGGAACACGTTTTGTTTTTCTTTTTCGCGGTCTCCCGGGCGAGGGACACCCTGTGCCTTCACGACCATAGCAAAAAATTGTGTGTGTGTGTGTGTGTGTTTTTTTTTTTTTCAGTTTTTCGATGTGAATCCACGATAGAATGGTTAGCAACGCTGCGCCCAACAGATAACCATAAGCGTCTTTGTCCGTGAGGTGCAGCGTCACTCGTGCGAGTATGATAGCTCAAACCCGGTAGTGAAAAAGGGGGTATTAACACGTATTACCACCCCCCGTACCGCATCTACTATCCCATGATACAATAGTCAACCACGTCGCAACGGAATACATGCACGTGGAAGGGTGCAAGGGCACACAACGTGCTCTGCCCCTCCCCCCTGCTGCCCCACCCCCCCGCCCCCCCCCGGCCGCTCCTGGGTTGACAGATCTCTCGGCATGCGAAGGTTTCCATTTCGGCTCCGACCGAGGGCACAATGGTGGCAGCGCGGCGTTCGGATTCGGGGGATCGGGATAACTGGGCCACAGTGTCCTTGTCTGTTAAGGTGAGCACCTGGTAATGCATTTCAGATGGCCGGAGCTCTTCAGCTGAGGCATTACCTGATGATGTTGTCGACAGCCCTCAGGAACATAGTCATTCCGCGGTCTAGGGGTTGCACGTCGTGGGCCATATGGTGTTCCTGTTCGGTCGGCCTCCTCAAGCGAGGAACTGCCGTTTAGTCTGACACGTTTACGAGTATGTCTGTTTTCGGACGAGCGCATAGCAGTGTTGGTTAGGGCTTCGTGGCGCAAAGGAACGCCTTCGAAGTCAGTTTTTCGGTGAGACATTGTGCTCCGCATGTTAGGCGCCCAGGCGCTTCCCCTGCACCCCTGTGCTACCCGTCGGATGACTCGATGTTATTCGCGATCAACGTAGGCCATGGGGTTGTCGGTCCAGTTCCACTTTCAGTTGTTGGTACAATCAGGGCTTGGGCTCGACAGAGCCATCTCACGGTAGGTGTGCAGCAGAACGTTCCTGAGCCGCTTACGTCAGGAGCTCAATATCGCAACCGAGGCATGACTTCGAAGGCATTCGTTCGCGCGACCCGACCAAGCTTTTTTCTATGCCCTGGTCCTGAACCAAATTATACACATATGGAGTAATTGGGCTAACCTTTAGTTCCTCTCTTGAGGAGGTTTAACGAGCGGAACCCTTTGGCTCAAAACGTGCAACCCCTACAGTGGTATGACTCGACAGGAGACCTCTATAAATGAGGAACCCAAGATAAATCAAGGCGTATCACCGTGGGTAATCACCGAAATCGTTATTCACTTAACCGTCTACGGAACGGTACGTTGGGGTCAGAAGTTTGACGGCGGGACGGGACGGCATATTATAATGGTACATCACTTCGTCCGCGAGACGGGACGGGACACGACGAGACCATCTTTGACAGCAGGTTTATAGTTCCACCACGCTGTAAATTTCCATACCGTCCCGCCAACGACGCCGTGATAAGCCTTGGGGATTTAGGTGCCGCTGGTTCCTAGCACGCGTCAAACGTTTCAGGGGGACTTCGCCACTTGCGAATGGCGTGTTATTTTCTTGTCTATCAGTGTGGCAAAGGGTCATTCTTATCGCACGCTCTGTCTGTCTGAATTTTCCAAAGCAAAAAGTTCCGTTGTTTTGGTCTGGTTGACTTAGTAATAAGCCCCGGAGACTGCATTCGTCAGTCTGTTGTCCTGACAGGTTGATAGAGTGGTAAGCCTTATGGAAATGTCCTAAGCCGCACCGAAATATATGAGCCCTCAACAGGGGAGGGAAGTTACCACACAACCAAACCAAGTATATATACAACTTTTCCTTGCAGCAGGCAACCAACGTCGGTACTCACTGCGCCGTGTGTAGCCTGTAAACGTGGACAGATTCATCACCCATAATTGATTTTTGAGCACCTGATGATGAAGAATGTCTCCTGCAGTCTGTGCTGTGGTGCGTCTGTGGACTGGACAGGGACACATCACCCATCGTTTCCAGTGCCCAATAGCGTTCGTTCTCTGTATCGGTGTGTGCCTGTTGAGTTGACGAGGTCGAGGCTACGGTAGCGGGGGGCACCCCCATTTTCACCACGACTGTGTTTGAGCCAATCGCACCAGTGACTCTATATCTCACTGACAGTATCACTTTAGGTGGGTTGTTCGGCGAGCCTTAGCTAACCATTCCATCGTGGATTCATATTGCCGAATAAATACCGCACGAAAGGTCAAGAACGCAACGGAACAGGAGGCGTAACTCGGGCGAGGGAGCCCGAGTCACTGCCAAAAGCGACCCCAGGAACTGATCCCTCCATCGCAGCTTTGGACCATGGTCTCTGTACTTTTGTTCGCTCTTGTACCTGTTGAGTTGGCAGGTATGCCTAATGAAACTAGTAACTAGTACAATTTTAGATAGCTTCATTACCCAATCCCCGCCACCCACGAGCACACATGTAGATCTTTGGCCGGTTTTTTCGGGACGTCCGTTTACTCGGTGTGCCGTTGTGCCGTCGTGTGTCTGTTGTCCCCGACAGGTCTATCATCCCTATTTTCGTGCGCCCGACGACGGACAGTGGTGCATCATCCTCGACCAAGTTGAGGTAGGCGGGAACTACCTTCGATGGACAAAGAAAACCGCAGGGGGCCACCCCCATGCTTTGACTACCGCGGTTTTGCCCGCTCGAGCGAGGGCCACTCGAGCTAGTTTGGCGCAGGCTGTGTATCGGCCGCGGACGCATGCTACGGTAGAGGTGCACCATTTTTTTTGTGAGGCTGAAAACCGCTTGAGGAATTCTATAAGACGATCCCATGGCCTACATATGTAATACGAAACTTGTTGCAAAAAATAACGAAATTCCAACGAGTTTGAGTTGAGGAGGGTCCGCCGTTCAGAAACCGTTTCAACCAAGCTATGCTACCTCGATCGTAACACGCGTCCGGCGCAGATATTCCCTACGTTCGGCATCGGCAATCCTCTCCATGCCGCGTTCGTGACAGAAGCGCAATAGTTTATTCCGAGACCTTCCGACTGGATGAGACCTGTTAACCTCACCCAAAAATGCGTGCTACGATAGAGGTGCACCCTTTTTTTTTTGAGGTTCCTCAACTTGGGAGCTTGAAGCCTCTGCCAAAAATTGATTTTGGGGAGCGAAAAATAAAGCTGCTACCAGATGAAAACGCCCATGGCCCAGGTACACGACGAGAACCAGGCGAGAAACATGACCTATTCACGACGATTTTGGGTTAAGGTTGAGTTCCGTCATTCAGAAACCATTTCAGCCAAAAAACATTATACCTTAATGCCTCTATCGTAGCGCGCGTCCAAAAACTGATTGTAGGTGAGCTGGATTTTCAACACGATGAACAATCCAAAACAATCAAACAGGATGAAGAAGAACGGCATGAAGGCGACTTCGGGTAAAGAAAGACCCTGTCATTCCGATTAAACAAAAGACTAGACCTGTCACCGCTGTCGTAGCACGCGTCAGCTGGTGCAGTGAGGTACTCTACGGACTCAAGAGCGGTTTACCTGGCTTGTCCTACCTTGTTGTGACGCCTACACCAACGCCTACAATTTATCATATCCCTTCCGGGATATGAGCGGCGTTGAGATAAGAGCGTTAGCAGTGGCCTGTTTGTGAGAGGCATTTAGATCATACGCCGCACAATAGATAAAGCTGAAACGAACAGTCCATTCTCCAAGACGTCCGACGCATGCCACACGGTAGATGTGCATTGTTTTTTTTTCTGAGGGCTTCTTACTTAAGGGGCTTTTACTTCTCGACCAAAAACCTTTTTTGAGCAAACTGAAAGTGCAACCCGATGAACAGACCCAATGGTTAGGTACAGAATAACGAATATGGCAGTAAAAATTAATGGCAATTCCAACGACAATAGGTGAAGGAGCCCCGTCGTTCATATACCGGTTTATTTGCCAAAAAAAGCCCTACTTCTATCGTAGCACGCGTCGGTACCTCGTCCTAAACTCCAACATTCGAGAAATAGGGTGCGTTTTAGCCAATGAGCCACCCAATGGCATAGGTAGGTACGCAATAATCACGTTCCCAAAAAAATCGCGAATGGAATTCCGACCATTTTGGGTTAAGGAGCTCCGCCGTTCAGGAACGTGCAATGTCTCTATCGTAGCACGCATCTACCGTACAACACGTAGTTTCTCACCCCCCCCCCCCCCCCCCCCCCCCTGATCGCATGCTACGGTAGAGGTGCACCGTTCTTTTCTTAATACTCCTCCTCACTGGAAAATCTCTTTTGCTTCGCCCGAAAAACCGATTTGGGCGAAAAAAAAAAGTGATACCCGATGAAAAAAAAACATGCTGAAAAAGTGCAATATCTCTATCGTAGCAGGCATCTACCGTACAACACGTAGTTTCTCACCCCCCCCCCCCCCCCTTCCCTGATCGCATGCTACGGTAGAGGTGCACCGTTCTTTTCTTAATATTCCTCCTCACTGGAAGATCTTTTTTGCTTCGCCCGAAAAACCGATTTGGGCGAAAACAAAAAAACTGATACCCGATGAAAACGTGCCGTGGCCAGCAGTAGGTATACAATGACGAAAATGATTTCGAAACAGTAATGAAAAATCAGACCGTATTGGGGCAAGGAGCGCCCCGTCATTCAGAAACGCCCCGGAGCCAAAACATTGGTACTGGGTATACATTAATACCCTCTATCGTTGCATGCCTCGCCTCCGACTAACTGCTACGCAGAGAGTCATCCCACGGGAGGGCTCGCACGTTTTGGACCAAGAATTTCTGACCGGTTGAGCTCGCTCACGCGTGGAAATATCGGTTAGTACGATAGCGTTACGAGTATGTTTGTTTTAGGACCTGCGCATGAGCGGTTCCACGTTAAGGGTTGCAGCCAAAAGTCCCTGAGCTCCTTGTATGAGGAACTCAATATCTCACTCGAAG
This sequence comes from Undaria pinnatifida, assembly GCA_012845835.1. Lineage (NCBI taxonomy): Eukaryota > Phaeophyceae > Laminariales > Alariaceae > Undaria > Undaria pinnatifida. The sequence continues at coordinate 4,516,252 of JABAKD010000023.1, read as the reverse complement.
AACTACTTCTAAGCCATTCGGTCGCACAACCCGACCAAGTTTCTATGCCTTAGTCCAAAAACAAAATTGTACGTGTGAAATTATTTCATTGACCGGCAGTTCCTCAAATGAGGAACTCAATCGCCCAGGGACGTTTTGGCGCAATCATACAACTGCAACCCCTACCGTGGGATGACTCGCATAGACATGCTGTTGGGGTTACGCTAACGAGTTTTTTCGGAGTCATGTTTGGGGTGAGACGCCGGAGCTCCTCACGTTAAGGGCTCAGAAACTTCTGCTGCACGCATACCTTGGGATGACTCCCGGACTCATGGGTATCCGGGAGAGTGCAACCCGCCGAGCAAATGGAACCAGATTGGATGATCTCCAGGACGAGATCTCGACGGAACGTGCAACAGAGACATTTGAGGGTCTTAACCTGAGAACGTCACCGCGTATTTATAGTACCTCGCCCACTAGCTGACTTCGAGAAAAATAGTCATTCCATGCTAGAGATTCAGCGTAGAAACGTCGGTCGGTTTGCGCGAACGAATGCCTTCGAAGTCGTCTTTTGGGTGAGATGTTGGAGCTCCTCACGTTAGGGGTTAGTCCATAAACGGCTGACGGCACCCCTAGCTTGGCATGCCTCCTGAATTGACGGGCAACGGGGAGAGTGCAAAAACGGCGAGCGACGGCACCAATGGGATGATCTCCACGACGAGATCCTGTAAGAAAGTTATTACAGCAGAGGTATCCGAGGCTCCTCCTAACCTGAGGGCATTAGTGCGTATTGATAGTACCTCGCCCCAGAAGCTGACTTCGAGATAAACAGTCAGCACACGGCAGGGACACAGCATGCGTTTCCGAGCTCCTCACCCGAGGAGCTCACAAATACCACACCTGAAAGATGACCTCCGAAGATGTTCGTTCGCGCATCCCGACCAAATTTTCTATGAGCTGGTTCCAAAACAAACATAAACTGGTAAAAATATCGTACTGACCTATAGTTCCACACTGGAGAAGCTCAACCCGTTTAGAAACGTTTGGCCCACACCTTGGAACCCCTACTGTGGGACAATTCACAAAGAAACTTCGCAGTGACTGCTGTATATAGCAACCTCCTGGCCAATAAACGGTGTACCGGCTCGTGAGCGCGGGCCAGGTGGTATTGTCGGCTCCGAGGACGTTTTCTCGCAGGCTGGGGGTGCGTATGTATACAATGAAAAAGTTCGTGTTTTGTTGACACATGGGGGGAGGCGCCGTTGCCATCTGCCACGGACGTTCCCGTACATCTCTGAAGAGCTCACTACAAACGCTACCAACAGAAGTACGACTCCTTGGCAGATTGTATCAAACCATTATATTGATTGACGATAAAATACCCAATGATGCGACCAGAAAGGTACAAGACGTACGAAAAGAACAACGTGTGGTGGATAGGTCCATCGTAGACGAGGCCGGCGGATAAAAAGTATACCTGGTATATGTTTAGACCAGAAGGTGCCACCTCTATCGTTGCAGGAGTTCCCTCTGGTTTGGAGGAAGCCGGCCTGGGAAACTCGTCGAAGACGCCTGCCACGAAGATAAGATAAAGGCACAGTAGCACATTCTTGGCCAACACGAACATTTTCGGAGGTGCGTCGGCATTTTAAATGTTAAGGTTTAGGCATTTCGTTCCGTTTCATACCTGGGCCATGGTATTGTACATCGGGTTGCACTTTCAGTGTTGTCAAAATGAGTTTTCGGGGTGGCGTATAGATCTCCCCAAGTGATTAGCGCCTGAAAAACAGTAGTGGCTCACCCCTGCGGTACTGTGTGTCTGCAGTGCTGGGTGCGTTACCTTGCGCGTGTTTTACGGCGATCTTTTTCTTCTGCTGCCAGCCAATCGGAACCCATGTGACGCATGCCACGGTAGAGGCGACATTATCATTTGTGTTTTCTGAGGCTCTTAACCTCCTGGGTAGCCCCTTTTCCCCTCTCAAAAAACTGATTCGGGGAAAAAACCGAATTTCTACCCGATGAACAATTCCATGGCCTAGGTATACAACGAAACTGTTTTTGCAAATTCAAACAATATATCTGACGATTTTGGGTTAAGGTGTCCCTGTCATTCACAACACGTTTCAGCCAATAAATGCTACGCAGATGCTGCGGGTCCCTGGATTTTGTCTGTGAGATTGGTACAGTAGGGTGATGCACAAAAAATGTACCAGGTGCAGAACAGTGATCTGACTAGTCCCGACATGTGATCCACGCTGGTGACGACACCATCCCATGGTGCGGGTGGACTGCCGGTGCGATCATGACCCAGCAGGTGTAGCATTTACGGAGATCCATTGTTAACAGGGGTAAATGCCCTACCATGTTGCAGACAATTCACCGGAAAATTCTCATAATTTTCGCAATATCTCGGCCAGAACATACTATTTTTTTATTTTTTGTTTCTGCGCCGTGACCGTAAGGCCTATGCGAACAATCCAAGCTATCGGTTACCGTTATCGACGAAGAATTGACAGAGTTATGATCCCATAGGCATTAAATGACCCCTGTAAGCAATGGATCTCCGAAATAGTAGACCGAAGTCGAAACACAAGTCGTCTATAGTTTTACGTGCTCCGTAGATCGGCCCACCCGTGAGATTTCTGCGGATGGTTCAGATCCTTCTGCACGACCTGTGTGGTCTGTACATCTGCAGTACCGTGATCTACCCTGTCAGCCATGCGATACACCTCCATGACGATACCGCCTCCATGTCGCAGGTGGGCTGCCGGGGCGATGATGACCCAGCAGGGGTAGTAGACCGAAGTCAGACGCTTGCCATGGAAATCGAGGTGGATCCCCAAGCTCTACCCAGGTTCGCCACCATCGAAGCCGTTTTAAAGGGGGGATCGCTGGAGGCGCCGCGGGTCGTGCGAAGGAGTAAGCCGGTTTCTGTCACCGTATGGCCCGTCGCTGCTCGGGATGCGGGCGCTGCTGGTGATTGATAGTCCTCGTCCAAGCGTTGCTGACTAAAGCCGATTGTGGTAGTGGTTGTGGGGCTGCTGACTAGCGCTGGCGCTGCCTTTTCTGCTGCTTTTTCTGCTGCTACCGACCAGCACTGCTGGTGTTAGTGCTTGTGCAAGTGCTAGCGCTAAGATCGGTGTGAGGGGGACGGGCTGAGCCACTCGCACAAGTTACTCTGCACCTCACGGAAAAAAAAAACATGTTTTAAGGTTGCTGTTTTGGCACAACGAAGCTTACTATTCCGTTCCGGATTCGTGGCGAAAACATTTCAACCAACACGAAATTCAAGATAACAATGGAGAAGTGGAGTTACTCACCCAAGTGACTCCTAGCCACTGTACCCCCCCCCCCCCCCCCAAATGTGACCCTCTACCGTAAACTGGGCCATGAGCAGCTGACGCGCCCGCTAACCAGAGCTTTTCCTCCTGTTCCGGACCTCGGAAGCGCAGGGCGGACTGCCGAGCCCACAGAAACGATGCAGCTGAGCACTCAGGCAAATGCAGAAGGCAACGCCAATGATGGCACTAAACGGACTGTAGCATATGCCTGATATAAAAAGTGGGGGAGGCAATGGTGGCTGTGACAAACGTCCTAAGGTGTTGTCGCCATCGAGTAGTGGGGGAGGCAATGGCGGCTGTGACAAACGTCCTAAGGTGTTGTCGCCATTGATGAGAACCCAGGAATGGAGATACAACTAAGTTGGCATGTCTTCTAAATCATGTTTCGAGTGTGATATTGAGCTCATGTTGGGAGCCCAGAAGCTTCTGCTGCACCCCTAGCGTGAGATGACTCTGGTCTGGGTAAAACTTGAGCCGTACAGATCGTTGCGAATCACCAATGATACTTCCGATGCTATTGCGTTGTTTCCTCACTTGAGCAGAGCCGCGTTACTGTAGTGCATTTTGTTTTTTTTGGTTTGTTTCCGGGAGAAGGTGTTATCCTTGCTATCGCAGCACGCGTCGGTGGCGAGGTTTTCACCCCGCCGTTTGTGTTGAAAGGTAGTGCTACCGGACCGGGAACACCATATAGTGTGTCCTTCCCGCTACCCCGTCGATGGCCCCCTCTGAGATGAGAACGTGTATGACAGTCAACTATTTGTACGACAGGTTATGGCACTACCACCCTGGAAGACCGGTAATTACCTGTAGGTATATGTAATTACCTGACGAAAGATTACTGGAAGGTTTCCACAGGATCCTGGAGTGGAGATGCGCATTGAATTTTTACATACAATGCCGGAGGGGGCAAATGGGGTTCCGATGAACTCATGCTGTGTTCCTCATTAGGCTTTCGTCCGAGAGTGGAAACTTGTGGCAATGCGGGTGATATTTTCAAGCTCAAATCACCGAACACAACCGAGAACCGACGATGACCTACTGGCAGTACTCACACATATGTGCCAGCAGTACCATTGCATCAAAGTCCAGGTCGAATCATTGTCATCATCTACTGCATCCGCGAGGCAAGCCTTCCACCTCAACAACACTCAAAACGCATATCAAGAACGCTTACAAAAAATGTAGGAAAACCCAACATCTGAGGGCCAGTATCTGAAGCAGCAGCATCACGATGAGCCACCCTACTTGATGCAGGACACGACAGGTCCCGAATAATTCTACACAGATGGTCAGGAAAAACGGCACATCCCGACCATCATCAAAAACTGCCAGAGTAAAAAGGCAATCTGAACACCAAATCTGAATACCAATATTGTCACCAAAAATCCTAGCCTTAGGTTATCTCCTAGCTCAGGCTTGTGCAATGAAAGGTCGATACAACTCATGTCCCCTATCGCTCTAGAGCGTATCAACAAAATGGAACGCATGTTGATACATCAATCCGAAATTTGCCCAGGTAACACAGCAATCCCAATACCAAAAAGTCTAAAAATCAGGTTCAGAATATATATCTTACACCAGGTATAGAGAGTAAGACAGCGACGTCGGGAAGAGAAAAAAACAGGAAGCGAGAATCAATGCAGAGCATCTGCAAACAAAAACACTGACACAATCTCCTCATAAAGACATATCACCCAATCACAGCGCCCACTCTGCTGTGTACTCTGTAGGCAAGAGTAAGCAACAGCACGTCTCCGATACGGAAACAACTCAAATCGAACTCTATTAATAGACCCGGTCGCCCCGGTGGCGTATCAGGTTATCCTCGAGCCTGGTATAGGTCAATTTCGTGAGTTCGAGCCCCGCCGAGTGCATACGCGCATAAATTCGTTGAGACTTTTTCTTGTGCACAAATTGACTTGCGGAAAGCGCGAGAGCGTGAGTTAGCAACACTTACTTGGTGAAAAATCGACGAGCAGTGGGACTGCTGAACCCTATGCGCGATAAAAATTGAAGGCAAGAACCGGGGGGGAGAAGGGACGACACCTGTGACCACGGCTTGTCCAGAAGCTGGAAAGTAAAAGTGTGAGAAAGAAAAAAGAAAAAAAAAATACCCAGTCCCCCTGCTAGATACTCTCCATGAGCGAATGCAAACGTCATAGTGCCTCTGTATGCAGCTGTTTGGTGAGGTAATCAACATGTTACTCTGCTGACGCACGTGGGAAATCTCAAACTCCCCGTTGGCCACACTCCACTTCCAGACACGAAAGCGTAACGCGTGTCTGCATCCTAGAAAAAATCAATGCACCAAGCACCAAGCACCAGCACACGTCACAACTCCAACAGCGGTAGACCTCCGACAAGTAGCTTTGCATGCATTGTTCTTATTAAAGTATCAGCCCAACTAAAACACCACTATTCTTAGCCCTCTTAAATGTGTTACCGTTACTATACCAATGCTTGTTCGCCTTCAAGCATAACTCCAACTTAAACTCCACTATTCTTACCCCTCTGGAATGTATTGTCGGTACTATATCAATGCATATCAAGACCAAATAACACAACACCGATCGCTCAAATCATGCCTCGGTATACACGCACTAGCAGTATTCGCCAATCCATGATAGGCACAGCACCGCACATTTGACATACGGTCGTAATTACCGCCCATGCGGTGTCCGGGAACAGGACAGTCCGGAGGAAAATCAGATACCCTAGAACTCGCGTCAACTCACGGACCAGGTAGCAATCGGGACACTCGACAAACCCCTGTCATTAGAGAGCGTCATATAGTAACGTGTAGTCCTGTGTTCACCTTGCTTGATGTTACCGAGTATATTTAGCACACACATATGATTGATTGACATGCACGTCACGAAATAAATGGTTGCTGTGCACGAAGAGTATAAAGCCGTCCCTCCCTGCTCGGCATAAAACATTCAGCTAGCTCGCGCGTATCTCTGACGTATCCCTAACGCACAACACAAAATACCGAGCTCCATAACATACGACGGGATATCTCTGTACCCGAGCCCAATGAACTCCCTCCTCGTGATAGGAACATCTCATTGGTAGCGGCGAACGCGAGTATGCAGTCACTCCCCCTCTTCTGCTCGGCAAACACGATGCGTCCAACTAGATTCAGTCGCCCATTGCTCGGTAGAACAAAAAGACAAAACATCGTGCTTCCATGTCAGTCCCAACCAACACCCCGCAAACCAAAAATCAACAGCCAACCCCAGTCGGACCTGCAACCAGAAGCAGTGCCCCAGTCTGCCGTGAAGCCTCAAACACATATCAACAACGCTTCCGTACTGTGAAAATCTAAATATCCGCAGACCAGTATCTGACATCGCAATACCACGAACGTTTCGTCTCTGAGGTTCGTTGTCAGTCTCGCAGTTCCAAAGAATTCACGGCTTCGTTTTCCATCCCGGCTTAAAACATTGTTTAACTAGTTTTGATATTCTTTATGAAATTTCGTTTGAAGGCACTTTCTCAACGGTAGCCACAACCGCTTGTGGACTGTCCCCGCAAAAGGCACTTCGCTGCATCCGAACAGCCATATTTCAACAACTACGGCGGAACAGTCGAAAACAACAGCAGATATGGAAAGCCACGTGGCGCAGCTATGTGGCATCAGAATGGCCTCCCATCTCCTGCAGGCTGAGTCTATTGCCATGGGGTTTTGATGGCACCAACTGCCCTCTCGTGTGCCATAAAAAACTATGAAAACGCCATCACCTTTCTACGCGACACAACTCTAGATACTCTTTATGCCTGATATGAATTTGTTTGTTTGTGCCCGCAATCGCCCGCCATTTCATGCCTAATATGAATTTGTTTGTTCGCGCCCGCAATCGCCCGCCACCAAAGATGCTCGGACTATATCACCCTCACAACATGCAACTCATCATAAGAGACGCAGGCTGCGGTGGAGGTGTACCCTCAGTTTCCTGTGGGTCTTCACTTGAGGAACTGTGTACCTCACGCAAACACAAACAAAAACGAGAAAAACAAAAAATACAGTGCGACGCGACGAACAAAAATCATGTATCCATGACCTAGGTATACAACAAACTATCTTGCAAAACAAAAATTACGTTCGGGTGATTTTTGAGTGAAGCAGCTCCGTCATTCAGAAACATACTTGAGCCAGAAGCGCTAGCTACCCCCATCAAAGCACGCGTCTATACCTCACCTACAAATTGGGTTAGAGAGAAATGATGCGCTCAACCCGGTGGACAATCGCACGACGTAGGTATACAGCAACAAAACAACTGAAAGCGCAAACGAGATGCCAACGGTATGGGGTATCCCGCTATTCCTATGGTGAGGAGCCATCACTTGGTATTATGTCGGTCGCCCCGGTGGCGTATCAGGTTATCCTCGTGCCTGGCATAGGTCAGTTTCGTGAGTTCGAGCCCCGCCGAGTGCACACTCGTGTAATTTCGTTGGGACTTTTTCTCGTGCACAAATTGACTTGCGGAAAGCGCGAGTGAGCGACACTCGATCAAAAATCGACGAGCAGTGGGATTGCTGAACCCTATGCGCGAAAAAAATTGAAGGCAAGAACCCCTGGGGGCAGAAGGGACGACACCTGTGACCACGGCTTGTCCAGAACTTGGAACATAAAAGTGTGAAAAAAAATATATATATGTTGAAAAAAAATGTGACATCCCTTTTACGCTTTCAAAAGAAACATTCAGTTTTTACTTGGAACGAGGGCCCCCTTACGGGACCGTAGGATGGGATACTGCAAAGCCTCGTGCTGCGAGATGTTGCGGCATTACAGACAAGCCCGTGCTGGAGCGGGCCGTGATCATGGCAGTGGGTAGGCTGTTGCCCATCCAGTCCCCACCTTGACAGCTTCCGACAACCCGCGACCTTGCACGCTGCTTCGAAGTTGATCACAGGGCCGCCTGCGAGGTCGCCCTTGTGCCGGGAACATGCAGTGGCCTGGCCGCTGGTCAGCACACCCCACCGCGGCTGCCTAAGGCAGGAGTCCTGTGAACACCTACCAAGGGCCTGTACCATATCGGGCTTACCATGTTTCTTGCAGTGACTTGCAGTCTTGCCACCCTCAACGTTGCCCTTCGGTCGCTTTGTACAGGGGTCATGTGAGCGCTGCTTGGAAATTACATTGACCGTGCCTTTTTCAGCATGTGGCCTGCAGTATGCGGCCGCCTTGCTGCCGTCAACATTGAAATTCGGTTGCTTGGTGCAAGAGTCATTCGAGCACCTCTTGGAAATGACATTGGCCATGCCTTTCTCAGCATGTTGTCTACAGTACGCCATCGTCTTGCCGGCTTCGACTCTAAAGGTTGGTTGCTTGGAGCAAGGATTATGCGATGGTCGGTTGCGATTGGCATCAGGCATGCCATCTTGGGCATGTTGCCTGCAGTACGCCGCCATTTTGCTTCCCACGGCGTTGAAGATCGGTCGCTTGGTGCAAGAGTCGTGTGAGCAACGTATGCGATTGACATAAACCATTCCGTCCTCGGCATGCTGCTTGCAGTACGTTGCCGTCTTGTCGCCCTCCAAGCTAAAGTGCGGTCGCCTAGTACAAGAATCATGTGAGCACCGCTTGGAATTGACACTAACCATGCCCGACTCGGCATGTTGCATGCAGTATCCCGCTGTGTTGCCATCCTCGAGGTTAAATTTCGGTCGCTTGGTGCAATATTTATGCAAGCACCGCTTGTTAAAGACGTCTATCATGCCATCTTCAGCATGTTGCTTGCAGTATGTTGCTGTTTTGGCCCCCTCGAAGTTAAAGGTTGGTCGCTCGGCGCAAGAGTCGCGTGAACACCGCTTTCTACAGACGTCTATCATGCCGTTTTCAGCATGTCGCCCGCAATATGTTGCCGTCTTGACACCCTCAAATTTGAATGTCGCTCGCTTGGTACAGGAATCGTGTAAGCACCGTTTGAAAATTACATTGACCATGCCAGTCTTAGCATGTTGCATGCAGTATGTTGCCGTCTTGGCCCCCTTGAAATCAAAATTCGGGCGCTTGGTGCAGGTAACATGCGAGCATCGCTTGCTGCAGACGTCTATCATGCCGTCTTCAGCATGTTGCCTGCAGTATTTGCCCGTCTTGGCACCCTCCTCATTGAAGGTTGGTCGCTTGGCGCAAGAGTCATGTGAGCACCGCTTGCTGTAGACGTCTTTCATGCCGTCTTCAGCATGTTGCCGGCAGTATACTGCCGTCTTGGCCCCATCAACATTGAAGGTTGGTCGCTTGGCGCAAGGATAATGTAAACACTGCCTGTTATATACGTCAATCATACCCTCCTCAGCGTGCTGCTTGCAGAACGACCCCCCCCTGCTACCCAAGACATTGAACCTCGGTTGCTTGGTGCAGGAGTCATGTAAGCACCGCTTGATGTATACGGGCACCATGCCATCCTCGGCATGTCGCTTGCAGTACGCCGCCGTCTCGTCACCCTTTGCCTTATAGGACGATCGCGTACTGCAGGAGTCATGCGAACACCGCTTGGGAAAAACTTCAACCATGCCGTCCTCCGCATGCTGCCTGCAGTACGCCGCTGTCTTGCTGCCTGCGACGTTGAAACTCGCTGTGCGCGGGCATGGGCGCTGTGAGCAAAGCCCCATTATCGCCGATGAGTGTTGCGCGGAGAAACGCCTGAGGCAGGTCAGCAGGGGAGGCGGTCGGAGCAAAGAGTTATGCTCGGAATCAACAAAATGACATATGTCTAAATCGTGAGGTTAATCAAGATTGTCAGAAGGTTCCGGAAAACGTTATTGTTTTGCAAATGATGAAAGTATCTCCAGCACTCGAGAACTAAAAAAACATTTTCGTTCCAATTTTGATCTCAATCGTACAACATGATGAAACGTATTTTGGGCTCTCGTTCTGGAATCTTCAGTTCCTGTTCAACACCAAAATAACCATGTCGTATGATAGGACGTGATACATCAGCATTCATAGTGTAGCAGTAGAGAGAGCTCTGACTTGACTCACACATATCTAAAAGTACAAACGCCCCCGATCAACAAAGCATAGCCCATACCAGTAGCTTAGCACGGCAACAGCAAGAGCGGGAACCACGTATGCAGCAGCAAACGGCCGCAAGGATGTGCCCCTCCCCCCTCGAAGACTAGAGTCGGTGCTGGCTTGCCACCTACGTAGAGGAGAGGAGAACCGTGGTCCTGGGTGGTGGGAAGAAAGAGGCTCGCAGAGATGGCTAGCTACAAAAAAGAGGCAAAACGGGCCATCGAACGTGCGGGAATCGTATGCGGTATTGCGTACTTAGAGCGCTACTCATCGCGCGCACGGCTGCTGTACTGCTGCGTGGTTTGTCGTTCTGGCAGCCTCGGCACAAGCCTGCGGTTGGCAGCTCGTCGACTTTGCGACCTGGCGTACGTGTGCTGACGAATGCTATTGGTGTAGGCGCACCGTTTTTGTTCTTAGCTCGTAACTTGAAGGGCTCAATACCTTACCCAAAAGCATTGGTTTGAATGAAAAAAAAAGGCACTACTGGATGAACAATCCCACGGCTAAGGTATGTAAAAAAATTGTCAAAAACAAAAAAATGACATCCCCACGATTTTGTGTGAGGAGTCCCGCCAGTCCAAAAACGTTTCAGCACCAAACGCTACAGTACCTTCAACATAGCATGTGTCTACTCGAAGTTAGACGTAAGAAATATCTGGTACCTGACAGGCGAATTTACACTCACCCACAGCGATGTGGGAGTCGAGAAGGATTGCCGACAACCACTGACACAGAGCCACTGCCTTCTTTTATATTCGATTCTGCTTCGTATATGCGAGCTTCTCGCCACACCCTGCTGCTACTGTTGCGACTTCTGCGTGCTTCGTTGCACAGACAGCGACAGTCTGCCGGGGGTGTAGCTATCTTCCTCCTGCTGCCGCTCGTGTGCTCGGCTAAACGCAAAAATAAATAAATGAAATGATCTTGAAACCTCTCTGCAGGCGGCCGAATTTGACACCGATCAGCACGAAACGTCATGCATCCATTTCGCTTGGAAAATGAAAGTCTCTTTCAGTCTGGAGATATTTGTTCTGGTTCTGGAAAATAAATCTTGTTTGCCGAAGCCGACTGCTGTTCTGTTTATAATCAAACCAACTGGGGCTTGATCTTATTACTGTTTTAGCTTCAAGATATCCAGCAAAATAATACAATATGCCCATGTAACAAAGCGCACGGGATTAAAAAACACTCATTTAACCTGTAGAAACCAAAGTACATGTTTTTGGATACCAAATAGTTCATATGGGCTTCAGAATCACGAGATAAAAGAATGTCACAAAATCTATGTATCCAAAGGTTCCAGTATGCCATACGAAGCTTCATACAAACCAAACAATCAAGTAATATAGATGGATCAAATCCAAATCGTAAATTTGTTGATCCCCAACACTAGCGAGGAGGCTTCCGGCTGAGCTGGGCACACCTGGTGTCCATGGCATCGCCAGTAAATAGAGACGAGTTTAACGTATCCACAAACTGACACGTCGGACAGATCACAATCTAGAATACTCTTCTATCTTTTATTGATGATTTTTTTTTTTGCCTCGGCGGATCCATAGGGAAAAACAAGGCTTAAGATCACTACACCTTCACGAATTTTTATACACACGCCGTGTATCGATTTTACTCAATTTCATCCACAATCCAGCAATAGCTGGCGTATCCTTCAGTTCCCCTGGAAGCAACAACAGGAGCTGTCCATCCCGGCGGTCCCCGTTACTACTCCTTTCGCGCAAGCTGCCGTTGTACCAAGTCCTACCTCTGTCGTTGTTGATATTGTGCAGGGTCTGTGTAGTTCAGGTATTGCTCAAGAGCCAAATTCAAGATCAGTAGGACCATCCGACCCCCACCCGGAAAAATGAGCTTTCAGCCATGCAGGTCATACAAACCCCGGACATTCCGTCCTGAAGGAGAATACGCAAACAATGCAATTAGTAGGGATCCGATCTGTCAGGTGCGACGAGAATTCCACTACTTTGCTGGGCTCTGAGCTGGCCGGGCTTCATCAAGGTCAGAGGTAGGTTGGACGACGGAGAAACACGAGAAACTAAAGTACGGTAGGACCAAAGTTACGGTAGGAGGGGTACCCCCATACGGTAGGAGGGATACCCCCATTTTTACTACTCGTATTGGGTTTGAGCCACTCGCACGAGCGACTCTGTACCTCATGAGCGATGATACTTTTTAAGTATATCTTGAGCGCAGTGTAGCTAATCATTCTTATTGCAGATAATTTCACGAAACTCAAACAGCACGACAGGTGAAGATCGCAAAGATTAGGGGAGTCACTCGCGCGAGCAACCCCGAGCCACAAAAAGCAAAAAACGCCCCGAAAGGTAGCCCCCTACAGTAGCGGCGGTAGTGGGATTGACCCATTGACACAACGGGTCGCGCCACAAACGGGTTCGTTTTGATGGAGACGCAAAATTTATCGCACGTCCCAGTCTGTAATTCCGAGACAAGGGATAATGTGGCTGGCCGTCTTACAGTCAGCCAAATCAGAGTCTAGAGGTTCGGAAATGATGACAACGTTGCAATACGTATTCATTATGGACGGGCATTAGATGGGTGAGAGACGCATGCTATAGTCGAGGGTGCACAATGTTTTTGTGGAACTCTGCCCTTGAGGAGCTATTTACCTTGCCAAAACCTCATTGGGGCAAGGAAAAAACTATCGCAGAACAAATAACAATTCCGACGTTGGGTTTAGAAGAAGCACCGCTATCCAGAAACCGTTTGAGCCAAATAGTTCTACCTCTATCGAAGCGCGCGTCGAAAACCAGCGACCCGGGGTCGTGGTGGCCGTGAGTCACACGCGTGACGCGAAACTCGTTGAGTCACACGCGTGACGCGAAACTCGTTGGGTGTCCCGAAAAATCGTGCCACATCGCCGACAAACGCAAACGAAAAGGGCTGGGCTGATAGTACAAGGGGTGGACAAGATGCCCAGAAAATAAGATCGGACATTTTGCGACATTGCTTCACCCGAAAGGAATAAGGGAACCTCGTGAAATTCACACCACGTATCGGACGCAATCCAGGATTCTCCTGCACACCCAACAGTCAATTCTCTGTGACATGCACACCCCCCCTTCCCTCCTTTCAGTCAAAACTCTCCAACAAGCACATGCTCCATCTAGGCTTTCGCCCTTTACGCTTTCGGGCAGAAGATATAAACAAGGACAAGACAAAAAATTCATCATGCTCCACCTGACATTGAAAGCACGGAACACGTTCGCGTGTAAGGAATTATTGGCCATTTTACCGCGTATCCCAACCTCTCTACACCTATCACCGCTATGTGCCAGGTAGAAGCTTTGGTGGTTGCTCCTGTGGTGACCGTTAATACCAATGAACGCTCGGTGTTAGGGCCTTGCGACGTACTCTGTGTGCAATATGCGATATACGCCTATATTTACTTCTTAGCTCGCCGTCCAAACAGCAGGCTCGTGTGGGCTGATTGCCGACGGTTGCCATGCCGTCGATACCACATAAAACTACTCCGCCGCGTCGATATACAGCGCCGTCGGTATCAATGAAGAACACAAAAAACGAAAGGGGAGACGGTATCTCCTCTCCTAGCACGATCGAAGAGTAATACGAGTATCACCATGCCGTACGCGTGTGCCGCGAAGCTCACTCTTTTGGAAATGTTTCGGAACCACCCCCTGCACCTGCAGTCCGGGATGCATAGTGCTGGGCCCGTTGATTGCCGTACAACACGCGAGGTGCTGCGTGCCCCGTGCCCCTGGTTGCTGCTGCTGTATCATTTCCATGCGTGTTCGTCACTTGTCATATTTTCCCTGCACAGTCCCAAAACACACCACTCTACGCCAGCACTGGTATGGTACCATGCGGGAATTCAAAAGCTATCAATAGATGATTCGCTGTATGGACAGCAAGCCCCGCGATAATCACCGTGAACACCACGAGTACTCGAGCCGTAAAGTTTAACAACACAACAGTTGTGAAACACCAAACACCGGTAAAATAAGAAAGCTAGCACGACTTCCCCCCCGAAGCTTTTTCTGAAACGATTTTGTGTGAACCAGGTGGAAGCATACACACACGAACATGGTGACGCTGGAAATACTTTCCTTCGAGATACTTCAATAGGCACATCGTTCGGCGTTTTCGACTTTCCCTATTCCGTCCGAATTCGAGGTTCAGAACGATGTTTTATGATACCAAGAACTAGTGCATCTGCTCATGCAGTCTGAATGCGCACACGCTGACATGATATTTACTGGTTTGAAAAATCGGCAGCGCACGTCGTCAGATGATAGAATAAAAAGGAGGCATGGTCTTTAGTTCAAGATGCGACCAACATCAACGCAATCAGCAGCAGAACGATAGGTTAGTTGGATGATGACGGAGCGGCGTCGCTTCGCCCTTGGCGCGCAGTCGGCTGTCGGCGCCACTCTCCACACCCAGACTATAGTCGGCTGGTGCGGGCCCGGATCAAGCGACCGAGAAACGCGCATTCCGCCCGCGCCTCTCCGTTGATATATATATATACTTGTAGGCCACAGCAGCACCATAAGCAAAAATCAGTCAGTCAGCCTGCTGGGATCGGATGCCTCGTTGTGTCAAAGTACAATGCACGAAGACAGGTTGAGCACACTAGGGGCGTTTTTTCGCCGCCAGAGTAGAGGCAGTCAGCGAGGGCTATGACGCTTGGGGTCCGACGCCAAGTGCATCGCAAACGGTGCAATTCCTCGCTGAGCAAGGCCACAACAATTGCTCGGCGTTATCTTGATCCTCTGGACGCACGATCGTTTGCGACTCAACACAAGATGTTTGCGTAAGAAGACAGGTTCGATCCGCAAAATACAAAGCCGACAATCAGATCCGATCTGGTCAAAATCTGAAGCTCACAACCTGGACGCCAGAATGTGGACCCCAGAATTTCGATCGCACAGCAGACAGCTATCGTTCAGAAAATCAGCTTGGACATTCGGCCGAGATGCTGTGTTTCCTTGCGCGCTATACGGTACGTATCATACCCCCTAGGCTATTATGCGAGAGCTGGCTGGTGTGCTGAAGACGACGGATACGTTAGCAAACCAGCGAAAAGCCCAAGTACTGAAACCCGGAAACCGCTCTCTACTGACCCCATGCGATAAGCCATAACTTGAATATCGCCCATAATAGGCTCACGCTGTAGTGACGGCGTCGTTTCGTCGATGTAGTTTGATTGCGTTTACCGTAAACGATGCGACCACTACATGCACCTGACCTCCATGAGACCTGCCGATACCACATAATCTTGCCAACCCCCCTCCTTAACAGCAGGCCCCGCGATCCCCGACGATAAAAGACGCTTCGCCCCGAAAACTCGGCAGGCAGGGGAGATCGGAACATCGATTTTCAGGCATGGAGTGCTTGTTTTTGTTTTTCAGCCCCTGGGTGTGGGGTTTTCCAAATGTCCCAGAGGCATAGCTTGACGGGGACATTTGAGCAGTGTCTCTTATTGGGGTTTCTATTGTCACCACGCGCGTTTTTTCTCGGGATGCCATCGACTCCCCCTAGGTAACAAGTAGGTAATATTCCTAGGGTATGCTGCTGGTAATAAAATCCACCGCTGTTGCATGTGGATGATATACGCACGTCTTGGAGTGGGTCCATTTTACGCACGTTCACGTCATTCATATATACACGTACAGCAGGAATTGTTATTATTGGGGACGACATACTATCCTCCTCCCTAAGATGGGTTATATGCGTACTTGGGAACACGGGGATGTTTTCATTGTGTCCCCGGATGTGTGCACAGCAGCAGTACCGTTACTGATCGCAAAATATGCCCATCTTAGTTCGCCGCCCGACCTGATCACGTTCAAGTCTGCGGATCTCTACCGCCTTTGATCTCCTTTACACGCAGTTTCTACGCGAAGGTGTGCCCCCGTCTCGCTTGCAACTGCCGGCTTCGGGGATCCGCGCGCTCAGCACCGGAGCGCCTGCTCGAGGCCTTGACGTCGACATCTACCACGACATGTTCGAAAAATCGTGCCCTGTGAGCGTTTTGGTGCAGAGTTTGCCGACAGTGCTTATGTCTTCGATTTTTTTTTTGCCCCCCTTTTCGTCCTCTCCTACCTCTGACACATGGGGAGGATCGGCGGCTTACATCTTCGTTTTTTTGTTTTCCTCTACGTTCTCTCCTACCACTGACACATGGGGAGGATCGGCTACTCTATCGGCGCCGGAATTGTGGAGGGCTGCGCAGGAGTTGTCTGATTGCATCTAGGATATAATTGGATGGCCCCTAAGCATGTGCCACCCACGCTTCGTGGAGAACTACTGCTACCTTGTACCAAGTCGGCACCACGTGTCAAAATGTAAAGCCGAGCTACATGTGAGTACGTACGGCTGCAGCTGGCATACC
Source organism: Undaria pinnatifida (assembly GCA_012845835.1). Classification (NCBI taxonomy): domain Eukaryota; class Phaeophyceae; order Laminariales; family Alariaceae; genus Undaria; species Undaria pinnatifida. Next base: position 4,499,526 of record JABAKD010000023.1, on the reverse strand, counting down.
AAACGTCTCCCGTGCTACGTATGATATCTAAATCAGCAGCAGCGATAGAACCTTCCAATGGAGCTACGGATGCAGAGGGCCAGCTGCAGAGCAGAGTAGCCGGAGCAGATTCCCAGCAGACGATTCTCGAGATTTCCACATAAATTATGCATTTCCCAATCGAGCAGTTTTTTTGCTTTTCCAAAACTGGGTTTTCTTAATTGTATTTGGCGTTCCATTTTTCCGAGTAGAGCAGTAGGCCTTGGCCCATTATGCCTTTTTTTCTCGTTTTTTGCGCCTGTTTTTTTGGAAAAGAATAAGCTCGAAATCATCGAATATGCTGTCAATTATGCCATATTTACGTGGATATGCCCCGCATTTATGCTTCGCGAAACGAGCGTTTTCATGCTAGTTTCATGTTAGATTGGGCGTCCAGGGGCACCTAATGCTTGTGTTGCATGCTATTATCGCTTTCTATGTCGTTGAACTCTTAATTGATCCAATTTTTGATCAAACGTGCAAGTGTGCTGTCTGTTTTTTTCTGCCTTCAGCGGGGGCATGACAACACTAAATAATGTTGTATGTGTATTCTGTATTCTCGAGCGAAGAGCGCAGCTGCGTTGCGGCCTTGTGGGGGCCTCGAAAAACCGCGAACATGAGTAAACATGAGGATGCCCCCGAGATGTGCAAAAGAAAAGAAGAAATGTCGCACTATCCCAAATCCCAACGTCGCACAACCAAGGGACCAAGGCACGGCACAGCCGAAATACTGCTACCTCGCGCCGAAATCTACGCGTTTCCCAGCCACAGAAACAAGTACGAAATGTTTGCAAATTAGGTATCTGCAGTCTGCAGTCTCTTCAGATGAATTTCCCCAACACGGAGCAACACCCACACCCAGGAGCAATGCTACATCAGCAGGATGGAAAAAGGAAGGAGTAGAACGCCACAGTCCCCCATCCCCTTCACTTCGAAAAAAACAGCCCGTCACCGATGCGGATATGCTCGTTTCTTCCTTATATGCTCCAGCATTATGCTTATGCCAAAAAAGCCTGATTATGCTAAAAAAAATGCGGGCATAATGGGCCAAGGCCTATAGAGCAGAGAGTGTGCGAGGAATACGGAAGAGCTCGTGATTACGAGCGAGCACATAGCCGAAACGGGCCCCCGCGGGCACTGGCATGTGGATGGGCCGGAGAATGCAGGGAAACGGCCTGCTTCGTGTCGAACCGCTTTGAGTCCGTCGCGGAGGGAGGATGGTCAGAGAAAAGACTGGGCTTGAGGGTGATCCCTGTATTTTCTTGTTTTTAGACCACGGCACTGATGCTGCTGCTGCTGCAGCCTGCCGCTGCCTGCTGCTACTGCTGCTGCTGCTGCGTTTGTGTCGCTGTTGTTCGTGATGAGCATACCAGGCAGTTTTAGTGCACTGCAGGTGGGTAGGTTCAGCCAAACTCTACGCCCGAGCTACACATACACTAGAGAAGCACACAGTGTTTTTCTACAGCAGTACTGCAAAACTACGAGACAAGCGACGAAACCGAAGCATTCAGGAAGGGGAGGGAGCATATCACGCATCTTGCAGAACATACTCCAGTACTTGCAGCAGACGTCGGAAAGAGAAACATTTTAACTCCAACCTTCCAACTGCAGAGTGTGTTTGGTTGGAAATACGCGCCACCACTCCCTACTGCGAGCCTCACCAGCCTATGGGTCCACCGACCACAATGTTCTCACCTGCTTTCGGCGTACCGACCAGGGTGTGCAACTCCGGCAAAATGACTGATACTGTCGATCGACTTGCTCGGACTGGGCAGCCAAGAATTATAAACCCAACTCTTGGAAGAACACGTGCGTTGTGTGCGAGAACATTCAACCACCACCCACCACCTACTCTAGGAAGCAATGAATGATTCCTATTGCTAGGAAGCTAGCCTCCAGGATATTTTTTTCACCGGTTTTATTGAGTAATATATGGCGTTTTGTTCGTGGGAATCGGGGGCAGAGCCATCATGTTTCGTGTGGTTGCTTTGTTTCCGTGACAGATACAGCAACAGACAAACTCGAAAGTAAGGCACAATGTAAGAGTCTTGAGACGACTATCCGAAAACGACGCCTCCTCTCTTCGGGGATCGTACGCCTGACGAACAACGAGCGGCTGGCCCATCGCGTCATGTTCGGGACGTAGGTAGAACCGCGTGACTCGGCCGCAGAACATAACCGAGCCAACGGGGCACAATCTCTAGCAGTCTGCTGCCTGGTAGACATCAGAGGGCATTCCAAGCCACCGAGGTGTCCAGGGATAGCCCCCCTTTGCTGTTCGGAGTGGAGACGATGCGGCGCGAAGGAGGTTGGGAACTGGCACCGGGGTTCTTTAATCCGGTGCACCGCTTCGCGACGAGATGGCACAGGAGCGAGGCGGAGACAAGATCTGGCCACGCCACACAGCAGTGGACGCCAAGAGCAGGGACAAGAAAGGGTGCGGGGTGGGGGCGTACTGATACAGCTGTCGACGAATAAAGCAACGAGATGAATGTAGATCGTGTCCCAAGGTACCGGTTCAATTAATAAGTGGAACATGTGCTACTCTAGCCCTAATCCTACAGTGAGTAATAGTTTTCGCCGGTTTGTTTTCGTTCTGTTCAATGGGGGAGGGCGCAAAAGCTGCAGCAATGACACTGCTGTAGTCTAGTCTAGACTAAATGTTCTTGTCTTGTTTTGTTTTTTTGACTTGTTGTCTGATGGAGCTCTTTGTTTCCTCATTTTCGATCCCTGCCGGCCTTACGCTGGCCTCATTTTCGTCTTCGTGCTGTTCCGTCCGTGCAACAGTTATTCTACAAAATTATTCTAACGACGCCAGCTGTGAGTTCGACGAGTTTATGGTCGATACGGCGGGTCGATAGTCATCCTTGCAAGCTGCGTACTACATCGATCGTCCGTTTTTAGTAAGTCTTCATAAATCAAAACCTACTCGTACTCTTAGATGACGTTGTATTACGTTGTTTCCTACCTGGTATCTATCATGCATAGCCACTTGTCACACCATTAGACTACTTAGGTCTACACTAATATAACTATTTTTTTTTCGACTTCAGCACGCAAGTTGCTCTTCTTGCAGCCTTTCTGATCCCGCATCACATTCTTCAGAAGAAGAGGTCCTACCTGCCGTTTGTTTTATTTTCCATTCGTTTTTTGTACATAGACTAGCTTGTTTTTGTTATGTATTTAAAAAATGAACAAATCGTTTCAGCTGTGAGATCGGCCAAAAAGCCTTTTTGACCCAAACTCAGCATATATTTCAGCTGTGAGATCGGCCAAAAAGTTTTTTGACCATACCTTTCAGCTGTGAGATCGACCAAAAGTGTTCTTGACCAAAACTCAGCTTTGCAAGCTGCGTCTGATACTTTGATCGCGCGTGTTACGGGGTGTGTATACCCTCGTGAAGGATACAGGTCGGTGGCTCCCCTGCAAATGCCAGGGTCAACATGACTAAGACACTCAGCCTTGTTCTGCGCACGGAAACTGTATAACCCGCATTCAGGGGGACAAAACCAGACATCTGCGGAATTCAGTATGCATGAAACAATAATTGTCAAATCGACACACGACGCGTATGAAAATACGTGGAAGTGCGGTGAGCTTAACCTTTATTTTTCCCCATCCGGCAGAGGATAAAAGAAAAAAGTGTTATGGTGTAAGTTGAGGTTTTTTGGAGTGGGCTACTTGGGTCTACCGGGTTCGTACGTAAGTTCCAGTGTACTCCCTGTATATGTGGCACGCCAGCGGAGGTCCAGCCCGGGCCTGATGCTCGGGTTGTTAGTGCTGCCTTGTCATGATGGTACATGCGGTAAACGTCGATCGCTACTGCTCCGAAGTTACATATTTTCTGCTCTTGATGTAGACTAATGCAAAGGCACACTCACGCACCTGGGTTAAGGTACGGCCTTGAAAGACCTGCCATAGTTGTCTAACTTGATAGGTAATTGGCCGTTTTCGTATGATAGGTTGGCGTTTTCTATTCGGGTAATAGTCAGAAAAATGAACCCGAGGCATGTTCCTCGGCTCTCGGTTGCTATCCGGTGCTCTGTGGAAATAATAAATCATCTTCTCTACTACGTCTAAGAAAGTGAGTACTCACCGAGGACCTGCTCAATAGGCAGAACTGCAGGGGACACTCTGTGTCGCCAAAAAAGTGAGTACTCACCGAGGACCTGCTCAATAGGCAGAACTGCAGGGGACACTCTGTGTCGCCACCCGAATAAGTTGTGGAATGGCGTCGTCTTGCCTTGATGCTGCTTTTTGCAGCCGTGCACCTCGACTCTCTTCGATGCTTTTTTTTTTTAGGACACTTTTTCTGCTTTTCGCCGAGCCCAAAGCCCCTCTGTTTCCTCGAGGGTAGCATTTCAACGGAGGGAGCGCTCTCTTCCTCCTACGGCGACCACTACGGCGGCGAGGCGGCAGGACCCCCTCCTGTTGGTCGCCGGGCACGTAGCGCACGGACGACTCTTTCGAACTACGTGCCGAAGACGCTGCTCCCCGGAGCACGCTCTTCGTCTCGGCTTCCTGGTCAAACGTCCCCGCCAGTTGCTTCCTGACAACTCCGCGGAGGACAGCCCAAGCCCCACTCACCAGACTTGTTCGCTCGGCTCTCAGCCAGCATGTTGCACCTTCCCAGCCTCGCGATGCGCAATGATCTGCACATCTCCGTGAGCAGCCAGCCAAACCCCAAGATCGCCCGTCGACTTGTCCTTCTTTTTGTGCTTCGGGGGCTGTGGGACAACACACAACAAAGACAAGCATACTGGCATCAGCACTTTGACACACCGCTTGCTAAGAGCCAAATCGGACTGCGTACACTTCTGCTGACGGAGCCAGACTGACCTTAGAAGGACCTCGTTGTAATGCGGGCCCTGTACTAGGATGACTCCTTACCTCGACCCAGGATCTTGTGTTAGGGCTCCCTCGTTTTTATGCTCCTTCGAGAGAACAGGTGGCGACTCGCGCAGAGTGTTTGGGCTGTCGTTTTCTTCACGATTTTGTTCAGTACACGGTAGCAGCAGGTTACTTTAGGGGTCTCAGTACATGCGCCGATCTGTCTCGTGCTTCGGACAAACTGTGTCCCCTTTCTGATGAAATAGTACAGTTAACAATTTGACGCAACATGGACGCCCATCCCGATCTTTGGCGATCAACAGCGATCCACTGCGTAACGTAGCTTTAACCACTTTCACGTTCGCAGCGCTAATAACTACATTGCAGCATGATGGGCTTGCCGTCAATGCATGCTACATACCGTCGGATTTTCTGCTGTAGAAGTCACTGTACAGCAGCCGAGCCGCCTACTTTATTTGCCGCCCATTCAGCACACAGCTCGACCCTTCACAGCCCCAGCGTCCACAGTTACAGCACTGCAGCTCTGGCACCGCCGCTGCTGTGCGAGTGCTCCTTGCAAGAACGATTCGAGAGATTAGTCGTCATGGCTCTCTCGTGGGAAGAGCTTGAGTGTAGTGAACGCTGGATTTTGGTGCTGGCGTTTTCTGTCGAAAGGCTGTCAGCGTGTGCGATGCCCTATATTTCACCATTCACGGGTACGCGGGTGTTAATACCACTTTCTGTATGGGCACAGCTGCGATAGTGCGGCACACTTCACTGCTGTTGACGTAACTGTCCCTTTATAGTGCGGTCGGTGTGGGTACGGGTTTTTTGTTAGTCTGTCCAGGCGTTAGACCGTCTTCCTACTGCTGCCGGTGCATGTGCTGCCCCTCTACAACGCTGCTGGGGTCGATGCTGCATTTTTTTTTGTAGCTGTCACGACGGATACTGTCCACACATTGCAATTCGGTTTATATTTGGCGGAGACCCTGAACATTGTAATTTTGGCACAAACACTGCCTTTCTGCTGCTGCTAGTACTCTTACTGCCCGTCGCAGCGCTGCTACGATCGATGCTGGCATTTTGTTCCTGCAGATGTTAGGACAGCTACTGTCCGTTCCAGAGCGTTTACTACAGTCAGCAGAGATGCTGCGCTTTACTGCTAGTACAAGTGGGGATCTGTCCGTTTGATGCTGGTACTAGAAGGCAACAGCCTTTCTATTCGGTTGCGGGCGAACACACCTTTCCTACAGCTGGCCTTGGTATTGTACTATCCATATTAAGGTGGTTGGTGTTGTCGTCACCCGTGGACACAGGCGCAATTATGTAGCAATCTGCACTACTGTAGGCGCGACCGTCCCTCTAGAGTGCGGTCGGTGGGCGAACTGCCTTGTTCGGACGCTATACTACCCATCTTGGTGCGGTTGGTACTTCGGTACCTGTTAACACAACAGCGATAGTACAGCAATCAGTACTACTATAGGCGCGACCGTCCTTCCATAGTGCGGACGGTGGAGAAATTGCCTTGTTCGGGCGTTATACTGCCCATCTTCGTGCGGGTGGTATTGTCGGTGCCTATGCGCACAGCAGCGGTAATGCAGCGAGGAGCACCGCTGCAGGCGCGACCGTCCCTCTGTAGTGCGGTCGGTGGGGAAACTGCCTTGTTCGGGCGTTGTACTGACTTTGTCCTACAGTTGGTGAATGTGCAACCCTCTACTGTGTTATACTCCCCTACACGACTGTTACGGCAGATGATGCCCGTTTTTATGCGGTTAGCTGTGCGATCCTCTACTGTGCTTCCCCTACACTACTCTCGGGGCAGATGCTGCCCGTTTTTATAGGGTTAGCTATGCGATCCTCTACTGTGCTACTCCCTCCTAAACCTCCTAAAAAATCCCCCCCGCCCCCTCCTCCCCCCCCCTCCCTTCTCGCTCTCCCTTGCTCAAACGCCCCACCTAATATCGAAATCCGCCAGATTAGTAAACACTTCACGCACTGGATATCACCTCATTATCTTTCTAGAGCCACCCATGCCGCTGCCTCCTGCCATCCCCCCCCGCCCCGAGCGCCCCCTTCCTCACCACCCGCACCATCGCCTAGACCCTAGCACCACACGTATAACAAACCCCTCACCTAAAACCCTTCCTCCCCCCCCCCCCCCCCCCCCCCGCTCCCACCCCCCACCTCCCCAACCCCCCCACCCCATCCCACCCCCACCCCCTCGAACACTCCGCCCTCTCTCTACTCACTGATTGTACGACTTACCTCAGGATGTACATGATAAACTGATGCATTCTTTCTAAACCGTCACATTTATCCCGTATAGATTCCATGCACAGAATGAGCTGCCCCACACGCCCCCCCCCCCCCCCCCCCCTTGTGATGAACTGGTGTTTTTTTTTTTTTTTTTTTTTTTTTTTTTTTTTCCCGAAACCGTCAGATTTATCCCCTTAAAAGGATTTATAGCTTCCACGCACAAATTGCCCGCCCGTCCGCCCCCCCCCCCCCCCCCCCCTTCCCCCCCCCCTCCAACCCCGCTCGCTTTTGATCAAAACCAGGCCCCTACGTCCTTCAAAACTCCGCCCCCCCCTCACCGATTATTCGACTTACAGGGTCCACTTGATAATCGGATACATTTCCCTCCACAGCTGTCAGATTTTGTCCCCCTCAGAAACGGGTTTTATAGTTTCAGCGCACAGACTGACTAAAATCATCCTGTTGACCCTGATAGCTACAGTGTAGTTGTAAGGGGAGTCGCCGACCTATATCCTTAATGAGGACACACAACTCGTAATACGCGCAATCGGAGTATCACACACAGCTTGCAAAGATGAGTTTCGACGAAATTTTCGATCTCACAGCTGGAGTGTATTTTCATTTTTTATAATATACTGGTATCGATTTAGATGGGTGGCAATGCCAGTTTAATGCGAACATCATACAACAAGTATTGTAACCGTGTTTAATAGGTTGTTTTGGGCGCACATTTTTTTCTCCATTAACTGACGACGTATAGTCTAGACCATTTGAAGTACTTGTCACATACATACATATATAGGGACGTTCACGCCAGAAGCATACCTGTGTGACGAACATATTTCCGACACCGCATTTTTGTCGTGGTTATTGCTATTCAGTTGCTTCGTATACATTTATTTATTGTCTCATCCCGTTTCTCGTTGCTGCCTTGTGTTTGCGTTTTGTTGTTTTTTTTCGTTTTGATGACGTATTGCACAACATGAAACTACCATGATATGTAATGTATGACTCGTTTGTCATACAATACCTCATTTTTGTTCCACGCAACTTCTGATTTCAGCACTACTCGTATGATATCCCTTATAACCTACTCCGGAGTATACAAAACGTGATTACTTTCTTCACACTCTTTGAGTCTCTCTCTCGGCTCTCTCTTTCACTCTGGCGTCCCTGTTGGTCTCGCCGTGACCCTCACACCCCTCTCTTCGTATGGTGGGAAGGACCAGCTCCTACAGCAGGTGCTCCCAACTTCACATCATCGTAGAGCACCAGAACAAGAAAAGCGACAAATCTTTCTCGCTTGACATCACAGCGGGCCAAAAAAAATAAGTAAATTAAACTCAAACTTCAACAGAACTCGAACACTATCTGCCTGCTCACCCAACCCGAGAGCAGCACCCTTCACGTGCGAACACATCTGGCGCACAACTGCAACCTAATTCAAACATTGGGCACCGTGTTACGAACTTGGTATCTGCCAGCCTAGGTCAATGATGCCCCTCCCCGGGCCGCTAAGGACTGTCTCTGGTGGGTCAATCATCAATTCTCATCTGTATCATGATCCGCTCAATCGGGTCCCGCATCGTGCCACCCTACTGGTGAGATAAAGCTCACCGAGTTCGCTCATCTGCCACCCGGCTTACAGCCGAAATGCTGCCGGAGTGTGTCGCTCGTCATGGTCTTGCCCCCCCCCGTACTCCTGCATCTCAACCTCCAATTTGAGTAGTATAGTCTAGGCTCAGACCATGCCTTTCTTCTACCAGGTTCGGCGTGAGGAACGATTGTGCGGGAGAGGGTCACCATGTCGTTTTCCCATGTGGTGAGGCCTTGCTCTCTCGACGGTAGACGTCATCATTGCCATTAAACGTAGCCGCAACCCATGGTCTCTCTCACGACCTAGTGCAAGGTTTGCCTTGGGGGGCGGAGGGGGGGGGGTTGGCCCGTCACCACCTCGACCTTTTGTCAGTGCTTCGTGCCTTGCCTATATAGTTGTCCTGTCGGCCGTCGCGCCGGCCTTTCGCCAGTGCGCTGAGCCCTCACGACATATTATATCCCTTTGGGGAACGTCCATTGTCACCTCAATATAACGGCGATTTTATTGCGACTGCACCTCTACTCTTCGAGCTTGCGAATACTTCAAACATCGTTACGTTGACAAGTACTCATATCCTCTAGTCTTGGTAATGACCACACTAGACCGTGGTGGCATTTAAACAAACAAAAGATTCAACAGTAGGCTATTAATAGTGAGTTTTGGAAAAAGAAAATAAGAAAAAATGATATGCTCAGGGATGTGTCGTTGATCATGGTTTGTCGAAGGTTGGCCACATAAAACATATTGACGGCTAAACCAACACCTGAGCAACCTGCTTGTTCAGGGTGGGGGGTTTAAAAATAGCTCCCAACCCTGAGCAACAAACTACAATTGGTTAGGTTCATGGAACAGAGCACACACGGTAATAGTTGCCTGCATCACTACAAAAAATGAACGCTGACTCGCCGCCAATGCATAGCTTGGCGGGGCCAGCCATCTTCTCGAACCAGGAGTTGTTTCGTGACGCTACAAGTTTGGCATTGGAATTGGTAGCAGTGTTATGCAATAAATCTCAGCAGGCAGAGATATTTTTGTACTCGTACGAGCAGGAGAGGAAACAAGTATGACGAGCGGCATCTCAAGCTGGGTCACGGCGTGAAGGATTGCCGGAGTGGACGCCCACTCGCTGCCACCGACGCGTAGAGTTTCAGGGCATGTTCATCCAACGAGTCGGCGCTTGGTGGTACTACTGCTGCCGCGGCTGGAACAGAACAGCAGGTTCATTCTAGGCAGGCAAGGCGAGAAGAGGGTAGGTCGCTGCTGTTATGTTCCCAACACGCACCGCAACGAAAATAGCTATGTAGCAACGCAAAGTGGAGCTGATGATGGCAAGGAGGACGACGACGACATCTGGCCGTTGTGGTACTGGGTTAGAGGGACGGAGGGAGCAGGTCGCGGCGAAAGGTGGTGGAGCACCGTGTGTGATAAATTGGCAGGAAGCTCGAAGCTCGTCACGTATCAAGCGCAGTCTTACATTTCGAGCTCACTGCTGTAGACCCCGCAGAAAGCGCCCTGAGGATTATGTTTTGTCTAACATTTTCAAAATAGAAATCCTGGAAGCATGCCCCGGCAATGAGCAACCGCCCGTGACCATTTTCACTTTGTTTTCCATTTATTTTTTCTTGAAACTCTCTACACGAGTATTTGACGCTACACAGATTACAATGATAGACTGTATAGCATTTTTCGTTGTGTGCGCAAAGCAGCAAAGGTGGGTAACACGATTTCTGGCTGTGTAGCACAATGTGGCCTAGCATCTCCTGAACGGAAACGCCGTCATCCAAGCAAGGAAACAACCCAAGTTCCAACACCCCATCCATCGGTGGGTCAGCGGTGCGCTTGCTCGCATCATCACCGTTGATGAACGCCCGCAGGTTTGCAGAATCGGGCCGTGTTACGATGATAGAGGTAGCACTTTTTCACCGAAACATTCTCTGAATGACGGGGACTCCTCAACAAAAAAAATCGGTAGTATATATATTATAAAAAATAAAAATACACTCCAGCTGTGAGATCGAAGATTTCGTCGAAACTCATCTTTGCAAACTGTGTGTGATACTCCGATCGCGCGCATTACGAGTTGTGCGTCCTCATTAAGGATATAGGTCGGCGACTCCCCTTACAACTACAGTGTAGCTATCAGGGTCAACATGATGATTTTAGTCAGTCTGTGCGCGGAAACTATAAAACCCGTTTCTGAGGGGGACAAAATCTGACAGCTGTGAAGGGAAATGTATCCGATTATCAAGTGAATATTGTAAGTCGAATAACCGGTGAGGGGGGTGGGGCGGAGTTTTGAAGGACGTGGGGGCCTGGTTTTGATCAAAAGCGAGCGGGTTTGGAGGGGTGGGGGGGGGGGGGGGGAAGGGGGCAATTTGTGCATGTAAGCTATAAATCCTGTCGAGGGGATAAATCTGACGGTTTTGGCACCAGTATATTATTGGGGGCGAGGGGGGGGGTTGGGGCGGGGGGGGGGGGGGGGGGGCGTGTGGGTCAGCTCAATATGTGCCTGGAAACTATACATCATTTTGAGCGGATAAATGTGACGGTTTTGGAAATAATACATCAGTTTATCATGTATATCCTGGGGTAAGTCGTACAATCAGTGAGTAAAGAGAGGGTGGAGTGTTCGAGGGGGTGGGGTTGGGATGGGTTGGGGGGGAGGTGGGGGGTGTGGGGGCGGGTGTGGGGGCGGGGGGGGGGGGTGGGGGGAGGGGAGGAAGGGCTTTAGGTGAGGGGTTTGTTATACGTGTGGTGCTATGTCTAGGCGATGGTGCGGGTGATGGGGAAGAAGGGGGCGTTCGAGGCGGGGGGGGGGGGGGGAAACAGCGGCATGGATGGCTCTCGAAAGATAATGAGGTGATATCCTGTGCGTGAAGTGTTTATTAATGTGGCGGTTTTCGATATTTGGTGGGGCGTTTGAGTAAGGGAGAGCAAGAGGGGGGGGGGGGGGGGGGGCGGGGGAGATTTTTAAGAGGTTTAGGTCACAAATAGTATTCAAATACACTTCGGCTGTGAGATCAAAGATATGTAGCAGCTTGTTATACGCGTGGTGCTAGGTCTAGGCGATCGTGCAGGTGGTCGGAAAAGAGGGGGCGATGGAGGGGGGGGGGGGGGGGGGGTTGGGGGGGGAAAAATAATTGAAAACTACGTCATGGATGGTCAGAAAGATAATGACGTGATATCAACTGCGTATAGGTGTTTATTACTCAGGCTGATTTTGATTGTGAGTGGGGCGTTTTGACAAACAAGGCGGAAGGGGGGGGGAAATCGGGGGACGGAGGGGCGGGGGGGGGGGGGGTTGGGGTTTATTTAATGAACAAGAGGGGTCAGTGGATGGGGAGCAATGATGTCGGATTACGTAATTACGTCCTTACGGCGAGCCGTTTTGGCGGTAAGTAATAAGACTGGGCCGGCGAAATTACGCTACGCCCCCAGTCCCCAATAAACGAAAATCGTAAAAATATCTAGGAAACCCCCGCATTTTTGCTTCCCAGTAGCCAGCCACATTTGGACTTTGAGCTTGCTCTGTGACCCTGCAACCTGCTGCGAGCATGGCGATGGCATCTTGGATCGCGAAGAAGTCCAAGCACTCAGGTGTACGCGAGCAGTTCGACCCCTACATCGAAATCCCTCCTGGCCAACCGGGCGCGGGTACCAACATGCGTGGCAGCTGCAAGTCATGCCGCCAAAGCATCAGCCTGACCCTTGCTCGGCTGGCGGCTCATTTCCTCAAGAAGAAGGGGCACGGCGTTGCGGTGTGCACAGCAAAGAATCCGCCGGAGGCGGCTGTGCTGGCGGCGAAGGCATACTTCGACACCGTCAACCTCACGAACGAGGGCGTCCTGACGAAGCGCGCCAGGGATGCCGCGTTTTCTCAGCAGACTATCCCTTCTTCGTTTAAGGGAGGTGTCAGGAAGGAAACACACCACGCTTTCGCAGCGCTCGTGTTTGGGACCGGCTTGGCGTTTGACGCGGGGAAGCACTACCTTTTCCACAACTTCGTCACAGCAGTGTCGAAGGACCCCGGATGGCGTGCCGAGCATAGGACGACCATCGCGGAGATTCGCCTCGCCGAGGCCTATGCCAAGATCGGAGAGGAGATGAAGACGGTTGTGGACATGCGGCGCCTCGGTCCTCTCCTACACACGTCCTCTCCTAAATAATAGGTTATAAATTCACACAAATTGCGAAAATATATATAAAATAATGGTCTGCGCAATTTTGGACGTGCCCTTTGATCCTAGCGGGGATGTTTCTTAAACGTCCCCTGTTTTTGCCGTAATTACCCGTAAGCACGCAAAAAACCCATTTTGCCGAAAAACGCGTAAGGATAAGCATCTCCAGCCGTAATCCGACATCATTGATGGGGAGGGGAGGGGAGGGGGGGGCGGGGGCGGGGGGGGACATTTCAATATGTGCGCGGAAACTATAAATCTTCAAAGGGGACAAACCTGACGATTGAAGCAATAAGACATCCCTTTGTATCATCTGGCTTGTAATGTTTACTACTCTAGAAGGTTTGATGTTAGATGCAGCATGCAACCCAGTTTTTAAGTGTAGTAAATAACGTGTTAAATCTTCATAATTTGTTGTTGTATGATACATCGATCGAAAGCTAGAATATTTTATACCTGGTAGAATATTTGTAGGTACCATTATTTTCTGACATAGCTAATTATAAGAAAGAGATACGTATTGTCAAATACAACAGGCGAGGTGACGTGGTCATGCACTGTTTGTCACCATCATCATACAGTTACCATTATTTTCTGACATCGCTAATTATACGAAAGAGATACGTATTGCCAAATACAGCATGCGAGGTGATGTATGTGGCCATGTACTGTCTCCGCCATTGAGTATTAGATGGAGGGATGCGAATCGTCAGTTTTAAAGGAACGCTTGGTATACATGTGCTCAATTACGTTACTTCGTTAGTCATACTTGGTATACACGCGCTCAATTACGTTATATATTGTTTGGCACAAATGTTTAGTTTTGTTACCTAGGCCGTTGCTTGTTCCAATCGGGGGGATTCTTTCCTTTGCTCAAAATCGTTTTTTGAGTGAGATATAGGCGCTCTCTCGTAAACGTGGGGAGCTTTCAGAAACAAATGCGAACCTGTGTTGACATACATCGTTGTAGTGACGCAGGCGTTGTTGTTGCGCGGCTTGCCCCTATGCCGTATAGAGGAAGCAAACATAATGCACTCTGGTATCACCAAACACACATCATGTCATAAGTACAAGTATCTGATTGTCAAAGGCCACGCCTATGAACCACGCAGGAAGGAGTAGGTCGAAAATTCAATTGTTACGGGCAGCACTCACACATGTGTACCGGCAGAATCATTGCATCAAAATCCGGGTCGTATAATTTGTCACCATCTAATGCATCCGTGAGGCAAGCCTTCCACCTCAACAACACCCAAAACCCATATCAAGAACGCTTCCCCAAAACATAGGAAACCCCAATGTCCGTGGGCCAGTATCTGAGCCATAGTATCACGAACAGTCGCCCTACTCGATGCAGGACACGATAGGTCCCTAAGATTTCAACACAGATGGCCAGGAAAACGGCACATCCCGACCATCATCAGTATCTTCCATGGTAAAAAGGCAATTTGAATACCAATTTTGTCACCAAAAATCTTACCCTTAGATGGTCTCCTAGTTCAAGCTTGTGCAGTGAAACGTCGTTACAGCCGATGTCCCCTATCGCTCAGAGCTTACACTATCAACAAAATGGAATGCATAACACATCGATCAAAGATTTGCCCACGTAACACAGCAATCCCAATACCAAAAAGTAAAAAAAATCAGGCCGAGCATAAATCTCGTACGTAGAGTAAGACAGCAACTTCGGGAAGAGAACAACGCATGAAACAAGAATCTGTTCAGAACATCTTCACACAAGAACACTGACACAATCTCCATATAAAGTCACATCACCCAATCACAACGCCCCCTCTGCTGTGTACTCTCTAGGAACAAGTAAGCAACAGCACGTTTCCAATACGAAAACAACTCAAATCGAACTCTAGCAGCCCCCCTGCTAGATACTCCCCATGAATGAATGCAAGCGTCATAGTGGATCTGTATGCAGCAGCTTGGTCAGGTAATCAGCACGTTACTCTGCTGACGCACGTGGAGAATATCAAACTCCCCGGTGGCCACACTCCACTTCCAGAAATGAAAGCGTAACCCGTGTCTGCATCCTAGAAAAAATCAATGCACCAAACACTAAGCACCAGTACATGTCACAACTCCAACAGAGGTAGACCTCCGACATGCAGCCTTGTGTGCATTGTTCACATTCAAGTATATCTCCAACTTAAACTCAACTATTCTCACCTCTTTGAAATGTGTTACCGTGACTATATCAACGCTTGTTCGCCTCCAAGTATAACTCCAACTCATATTCCACCTCTGGAATGTATTACCGTCACTATATCAATGCATATCAAGACTAAACAACACAATACCGATCGCTCAAATCACGCCTTCGTATGCCCGCACTAGCAGTATCCGCCAATCCATGATAGGCACAGCACCTCACATTTGATTTACGGTCGTAATTATGGCCCATGCTGTGTCCGGAAAGAGGACAGTCCGGGGGAAGATCAGATACCCTAGAACTTGCGTCAACTCACGGACCAGCTAGCAAGCGGGACACTCGACAAACCCCTGTCATTAAAGAGCGTCATATAATAACGTGCAGTCCTGTGTTCACCTTGATTGATGTTACCCAGTATTTTTAGCACACATATGATTGGTTGACATGTACGTCACGAAATAAATGGTTGCTGTGCACGAAGAGTATAAAGCCGCCCCTCCCTGCTCGGCATAAAATATTCAGCTAGCTCGCGCGTATCTCTAACGCATCCCTGACGCGCAACACAGAATACCGAGCTCCAGAACATACGACGGGATATCTCCGTACCCGAGCACAATAAAATCCCTCCTCGTGATAGGCAAAATTCATTGCTTGCGGCGTACGCCGAGTATGCAGTCACTCTCTTCTGCTCGGCAAACACGATGCGTCCAACTAGATTCAGTCGCCCATTGCACGGTAGGACAAGAAGACAAATCATCGTGCTTCCATGTCAGTCCCAACCAACACCCCGCAAACCAAAAATCAACAGCCATCCCCAGTCGGACCTGCAACCAGAAGCAGTGCCCAAGTCTGCCGGGGCAACAAGTTCCGATTATATCATCCAGTTTGTTGCTATCGGCGAAAAACGATAAACGCATGCTGGCATCGGCGGTAATGGCTCCTGTTGCTCTGCTTGGACAGCAACACCAGTACCAGCAAGCTTCAACTCGGGCGGCTAAACCATAATAATCACCGATCGTCTCCTCAGGAGCAAGATGTTGCTGCGGCTCCACCCTATCGTATTCCAGCCCTGCACTCAACCTCACCATCCATGTCATCCGGTTGCCGTAGCTTCGGTACGGGAGCCCAATTCCGCCTGCTGTTTGCTCAGCAGACTGCATTCTCGCCCACCGAAGTAGCAATTCAGCTCGGGTGATCGGAAAAACACGCCAACTCAAGAAGCCTCCAACACATATCAACGACGCTTCCGAACATACCGTGAAAATCTGAATATCCGCAGACCAGTATCTGACACCGCAATACCATGAAGAGTTCGTCTCTGAGGTTCGTTGTCAGTCTCGCAGTTCCAAAGAGTTTCCGGCTTCGTTTTCCATCCCGGGTTAAAACATTGTTTAACTAGTTATGATATTCTGTTTGAAGGCACTTTCTCAACGGTGGCCACAACCGCTTGTTGACCGTCCGCGCAAAAGGCACTCCGCTGCATTCGAACAGCCATATCTCAACAACTACGGCGGAACAATCGAGAATAACAGCAGATATGAAAAGCCACGTGGCGCAGCTATGTGGCATCAGAATGATCTCCCATCTCCTGCAGGCTCAGTCTATTGCTATGGGGTTTTGATGCCACCAACTGCCCTCTCGTGTGCCAAAAAAACTATCATGAAAACGCCATCACCTTTTCACGCGACACAACTCTAGATACTCTTCATGCCTGATATGGATTAGTTTGTTCGCGCCCCCAATCGCCCGCCACTAAAGATGATCGGATTATATGACCCTCACAAGTGCAATTCATCGTAGAGACGCAGGCTGCGGTGGAGGTGTACCCTCAATTTCCTGCGGGTCTTCACGTGACGAACTGTGTACCTCACGCAAACACAAACAAAAACGAGAAAAATAAAAAATACAGTGCGACGCGACGAACAAGAAAAAAATCCATGACTCAGCAATGCAACAAATGATATTGCAAAGCAAAAATTTCGTTCACGTGATTCGAGTTAAGGAGCCCCGTCATTCAGAAACATTCTTGAGCCAGAGGCGCTAACTACTCCCCTCAAAGCACGCGTCTAGAACCCACCGACAAATTGAGTTGGAGAGAAATGATGTGCTCAACCCGGCGGACAATCACACGACGTAGGTATACAGCAAAAAAACAACTGAAAGCACAAACGAGATCCCAAGGGTATGGGGTATCCAGCTATTCCTCTGTTGAGGAGCCATCACTCGGTAATATGTTGATAACAAATATTACATCCCTTGTTCGCTTTCAAAAGAAACATTCAGTTTTTACTTGAAACGAGGCCCCCCTTACAGGACCGTAGGATGGGGGGCTGCGAGAGATTGCGGCATTGCAGACAAGCCCGTGCTGGAGCGGGCCGTGATCATGGCCGTGGGTAGGCTGTTGCCCATCTAGTCCCCATTTTGACAGCTCCCGACAACCCGCGCCTCCGCACGCTGCTTCGAAGGTGATCACAGGGCCGCCTGCGAGGTCGCCCTTGTGCCGGGAACATGCAGTGGCCGGGCCGCTGGTCAGCACACCCCACCGCGGCTGCCTAAGGCAGGGGTCCTGTGAACACCTACCAAGGGCCTGTACCATATCGGGCGTACCATGTTTCTTGCAGTTCATTACCGTCTTGCCACCCTCAACGTTGCACTTCGGTCGCTTGGTACAGGGGTCATGTGGGTACTGCCTGGAAACGACATTGACCATGCCTTTTTCAGCATGTGGCCTGCAGTATGCGGCCGCCCTGCTGCCGTCGACACTGAAATTTGATTGCTTGGTGCAAGAGTCATTCGAGCACCGCTTGGAAATGACATTGACCATGCATTCCTCAGCATGTTGTCTGCAGTATGCCATCGTCTTGCCGGCCTCAACACTGAAGGTTGGTTGCTTGGAGCAAGGATTATGCGATGGTCGGCTGCGGTTGGCATTAACCATGCCATCTTGGGCATGTTGCCTGCAGTACGCCGCCATTTTGCTTCCCACGACGTTCAAGGTCGGTCGCTTGGTGCAAGAGTCATGTGAGCAACGCATACGATTGACACTAACCATCCCGTCCTCGTCATGTTGCTTGCAGTACGTTGCCGTCTTGTCGCCCTCCTGGCTAAAACGCGGTCGCCTAGTACAGGAATCATGTGAGCACCGCTTGGAATTGACACTAACCATGCCGGACTCCGCATGTTGCATGCAGTATCCCGCTGTGTTGCCATCCTCGAAGTAAAAGGTCGGTCGCTTGGTGCAATATTTTTGCAAGCACCGCTTGTTCAAGACGTCTATCATGCCATCTCCAGCATGCTGCCTGCAGTGTGTTGCCGTCCTGGCCCCCTCGAAGTTAAACGTTGGTCGCTTGGCGCAAGAGTCGTATGAACACCGCTTTCTAAAGACGTCTATCATGCCGTTTTCAGCGTGTCGCCCGCAATATGATGCCGTCTTGACACCCATAAATTTGAATGTCGCTCGTTTGGTGCATGAATCGTGTAAGCACCGGTTGAAAGTTACATTGACCATGCCAGACTTAGCATGTTGCATGCAGTATGTTGCCGTCTTGGCCCCCTTGAAATCAAAATTCGGGTGCTTGGTGCAGGAATCCTGCAAGCACCGCCTGCTGCAGACGTCTATCATGCCGTCTTCAGCATGTTGCCTGCAGTATTTGCCCGTCTTGGCACCCGCCTCATTGAAGGTTGGTCGTTTGGTGCAAGAGTCATGTGAGCACCGCTTGCTGGAGACGTCTATCATGCCGTCTTCAGCATGTTCCCTGCAGTATGCTGCTGTCTTGGCTCCCTCAACGTTGAACGATGGTCGCTTGGTGCAAGAGTCGTGTAAACACCGCTTGTTACAGACGTCAATCATGCCCTCCTCAGCATGCTGCTTGCAGAACGCCCCCCCCCTGCTACCCTCGACATTAAACCTCGGTTGCTTGGTGCAAGATTCATGTAAGCACCGCTTGGTGTACACGGACACCATGCCAACCTCGGCATGTCGCTTGCAGTACGCCGCCGTCTCGTTAACCTTTGCCTTGAAGGACGGTCGCTTATTGCATGAGTCATGCGAACACCGCTTGGAAAAAACATGAACCATGCCGTCTTCCGCATGCTGCCTGCAGTACGCCGCTGTCTTGCTGCCTGCGACGTTACAAGTCGCTGTGCGCGGGCAGGGGCGCTGTGAGCAAAGCCTCATTATCGCCGATGAGTGTTGCACGGAGAAACTCCTGAGGCAGGTCAGGAGGGGAGGCGGTCGGAGCAAAGAGTTGTGTTCAAAATCAGCAATATGACATATGTCTAAATCGCTAGGTTAATCACGATTTTCAGAAGGTTCCGGAAAACGAAATGTTTTTGCAAAGAATGAAAGAATTTCCAGCACCCGAGGAAAAAAAAAATTTCGTTCGAGTTTTGACTTTAATCCTAGAACAAGAGCATACGAATTTTGGGCTCTCGTTCTGGAATCTTCAGTTCCTGTTCAACACCAAAATAATCAGGGCGCAGGACGTGATACATCAGCATTAATAGTGTAGAGAGAGCTCTGACGTGACTCACACATATCTAAAGGTACAAACACCCCCGATCAACAAAGCATAGCCTATACCCGTAGCTTAGCACGGCAACAGCAACAGCAGGGAAACACGTATGCAACAGCAAACGGCCGCAAGGATGCGCCCCGCCCCCTCGAAGACTAGAGTCGGTGCTGGCTTGCCACCTACGTAAAGGAGAGGAGAGCCGGCAGATGGGGTCGTGCTGGGTGATGGGGAGAAAGAGGCTCGCAGAGGTGGCTAGCTACAACGATAAGGAGGCAAGACGGGGGCATCGAACGTGCGGGAATCGTATGCGGTATTGCGTACTTAAAGCGCTACTAATCGCGCGCACGACTGCTCTAGCTTCTGCTGCGTGATTTGTTGCTCTGGCAGCTTCGGCACAAGCGTGCGGTTGGCACCTCGTCGACTTCGCGACCTAGCGTACGTGTGCTGACGAATGCTATTGGAGTAAATGCACCGTTTGTGTTCTGAGCTCTCATCTTGAGGAGCTCAATACCTTACCCAAAAGCATTGGTTTGAATGAAAAAAAAGGCACTACTGGATGAACAGTCCCAAGGATTAGGGATACAACAAAAATCGCCAAAAACAAAAAAATGGCATTACCATGATTTTGTGTAAGGAGTCCCGCCAGTCACCAAACGTTTCAGCACCAAACGCTACAGTACCTCTATTGTAGCATGTGTCTACTCGTAGTTGGACGTCAGAAATATCTGTTACCTAACAGGCGAATTTACACTCACCCACAGCGATGAGGGAGTCGAGAAGGGTTGCCGACAACCACTCAGAGCCACTGCCTTTACCTTTTATTCTGCTTCGTATATGCGAGTTCCTGGCCACACCCTGCTGCTACTGTTGCGACTTCTGCGTGTTTCGTTGCACAGACAGCCTGCCGAGGGGTGTAGCTACCTTTCTCTTGCTGCTAATGTTCGTGTGCTCGGCTAAATGCGAAACAAGTA
Organism: Undaria pinnatifida; assembly: GCA_012845835.1. Taxonomy (NCBI): domain Eukaryota; class Phaeophyceae; order Laminariales; family Alariaceae; genus Undaria; species Undaria pinnatifida. The sequence continues at coordinate 4,479,001 of JABAKD010000023.1, read as the reverse complement.
AATGATAAATGATTTTGAAACCTCTCAGCAGGCGGGCGATTTTGACACCAATCAGCAAAAAACGTCATGCTACCATTTTGCATGGAAAATGAAAGTCCCGCCAGTCACCAAACGTTTCAGCACCAAACGCTACAGTACCTCTATTATAGCATGTGTCTACTCGTAGTTGGACGTCAGAAATATCTGTTACCTAACAGGCGAATTTACACTCACCCACAGCGATGAGGGAGTCGAGAAGGGTTGCCGACAACCACTCAGAGCCACTGCCTTTACCTTTTATTCTGCTTCGTATATGCGAGCTCCTGGCCACACCCTGCTGCTACTGTTGCGACTTCTGCGTGTTTCGTTGCACAGACAGCCTGCCGAGGGGTGTAGCTACCTTTCTCTTGCTGCTAATGTTCGTGTGCTCGGCTAAATGCGAAACAAGTAAATGATAAATGATTTTGAAACCTCTCAGCAGGCGGGCGATTTTGACACCAATCAGCAAAAAACGTCATGCTACCATTTTGCATGGAAAATGAAAGTCCCGCCAGTCACCAAACGTTTCAGCACCAAACGCTACAGTACCTCTATTGTAGCATGTGTCTACTCGTAGTTGGACGTCAGAAATATCTGTTACCTAACAGGCGAATTTACACTCACCCACAGCGATGAGGGAGTCGAGAAGGGTTGCCGACAACCACTCAGAGTCACTGCCTTTACCTTTTATTCTGCTTCGTATATGCGAGCTCCTGGCCACACCCTGCTGCTACTGTTGCGACTTCTGCGTGTTTCGTTGCACAGACAGCCTGCCGAGGGGTGTAGCTACCTTTCTCTTGCTGCTGATGTTCGTGTGCTCGGCTAAATGCGAAACAAGTAAATGATAAATGATTTTGAAACCTCTCAGCAGGCGGGCGATTTTGACACCAATCAGCAAAAAACGTCATGCTACCATTTTGCATGGAAAATGAAAGTCTCCTCTGGGTTTGGAAATATTCGTTCTGATTCTGGAAAATAAATGCCGTTTGCCGAAACCAACTGTTCATGCTGTTCAAAATGAAATCCATTGGGGCTTGATCTCATTTCTGTTTTAGCTTCAAGATATCTAGCAAAATAAAACAATATGCCCATGTAACAAAGCATACGGGATTAAAAGACTACCAGTATAATTTATCCTGCAGAAACCAAAGTATGTGTTTTTGGATACCAAATATTTCGTATGGGCTTCAGAATGACGAGATCAAAGTTGACACAAAATCTATGTATCTAAAGGTTTCAGTACGTCATACTAGGCGTCATACGAACCAAACAATTAAGTCATGTAGATTAACCAAGTCCACATATTTTCTTTGTTCATCCCCAACCCTAGCAAGGAGGCATCCGGCTGAGCTGGGCAACATCTGGTGTCCATGGCATCGCCAGTACATAAAGACGAGGTTAACGTGTTTAAAACCCTGAGACACGTCGGAAAGATCAATCCAGAATACACAGGTATTTTATATTCATTTTTCCTCCGGCGGATCCACAGGGAAAATTAAGGATTAAGCTCACTACACCTTCACGTATTTTCGTACACGTCGTGCATCAATATTATTCAATTGCATTCACCATCCACCAATAGCTGGCGCATCCTTCAATAGCGACAACAGGAGCTGTCCATCCCGGCGGTCCCCGTTACAACTTCATTTGCGCAAGCTGCCGTCGTACCAAGTCTTACCTCTGTCGTTGTTAATATTGTGCAGGGTCTGTGTAGTTCAGGTACTGCTCAAGAGCCATATTCTACATCAGTAGGACCATCCGACCTCCACCCGGAAAAATGAGCTTTCAGCCATGCAGGTCATACAAACCCCGGACATTCCGTCCTGAAGGAGAATACGCAAATACCTGATATGCACATGCCTTCCTGTCAAAACTCTCCAACATACACATGCTCCACCTAGGCCTTCGCCCTTTACGCTTCCGGGCAGAAGATATAAACAAGGGCACGACACATTATTTATCATGTTCCACCTGACATTGGGAATACGGAACTTGTTCGCGTGTAAGGGATTATTGACAATTTTACCGCGTATCTCAACCTATCTACACCTATCACCGCTACGTGCCAGTCTCATGTTTTGGTGGTTGCTCCCATGGTGACCATTAATGCCAATGAACGCTCGGGGTTAGGGTACTCTGAATATATATATATATATATATAATGCGCTTATACTTACTTCTGAGCTCGCCGTCCAAACAGCAGGTCTGGAGTGGATCTAAAGTTATGTTGAGTGTTTCAAGTCGAGCTTTAAACCTCAACGAATGATATGCAGAGAGGCTCGGTCTCAATGGTATACTGTACAGGGGTTGTGCCTAATGAGCGGCGAAGAATGCATGTGATGACGGATGCCATACGCAAAAAAAAAAAGACTTAGTGGCCATATTTGAAAACGAAACACAGAAGCTAGCATTTCAACCGGGAATGGTAAGTCACGATCAGGGTAGTCGCAGCCTGATGATATTGGCGAAGATGCACACATTACGGGTAGATGTATTCTACGCGCGGTTGTACTGGCCGACCGGCGGTTCAACAGCAACCTTATCTGACACTTTCGGCGGCAAGCTATTAATATCAACATATACCCAGGAATAGCACTAAATGTCCCGATACACAGGTATGTTGCATTGAACGATGTAATCACAAGAAGGATCAAACTCGAAATCTCGACGAATGTTGTATTTATAATAAATCTAAACTACGATACCTAGTGTATATGTGGGTTGCGATTGCGCTCCGACTAGATACGCATGGAACATCAATACAGGAGTCAACACGCACCCTCCATGGCAGTTTGGTACTCAGAGGGACCCAATTATAAACACAATCGTTGTAAAAGTGAGCAACATAGTCAGGACTGTGAATGAACAACGGTAACATAGGTGTAGTCATGTCGAAGAATACTATGTGGGTAATTGTCAGCAATAAATCATCCAGAAAAAAACACAGTATCATGTCCTAGGCGTTTAATGTACCACCTAGAGCATTATACCAATAGTCGTGTGATACCGACAAAAGAATAACGAGCAACATTTTCAGGACTGTGTATGAGCAGTGGCGATATGGATGTCGTCACATCACAGAATATCTGGCGTGTATGTAGTTAGCAGCCAAAAAACGTTCAGAAAATATCGCAACCCCATACGTTGGGTGTTGCACCCACCCCATAGAATATACCAACAGTCGCACGGCACCGAAAAAAAAATACGCCTTGGATGTTTGTCCAACAGAGCAAACGTGTGTACGATCGACGAATGGAACGGTTAGGGTAGCACCAACAATGTTATGGGTCCTCTCACTCGAGAAGCTCTTTGCCTGAAGAAACAATATACTTTGATAAAATCGGAACCTACGCCAGATACAAATCTCGTCGGGTTGAAGTCCAACTATATTCGGAAGCACCCCCTGCCCCTGCAGCCCGGGATGCATAGTGCTGGGCCCGCCGATTCCCGTATAACACGCGAGGTGCTGCGTGCCCCGTGCTCCTGGTTGCTGCTACTGTACTGTAATCCGTCATTTCCATGCGTGTTCGTCGTTTTTCGCTTCCCCCCCGTGATGTTCCAAAACACACCACTCTACGCCAGACCAAGGCTACGGTAGGGGGGGTACCCCCATTTTCACTGGTGTGTTTGAGCCACTCGCACGAGTAGCTCTGTACCCTACGGATGAAGATGGTTTAGGAACTTGGTTTGCCGCAGCTTAGATCACCTTTGCATTGCGGATTGATTTCGTCAATGTAACACATAAAGAAAACGTAAGATTGCATAGGAACAAAGGGGATACTCGCGCGAGTGACCCCTAGCCACTGAAATAAAAGGCCCAAAAGGGGACCCCCCTACCGTAGCCTGGGTCGCCAGCACTGGTACAGTATCATGCGGGAATTCGAAAGCTGTCAATGGATGATTCGATAAATGAACACAGAGCGAAGCCCGGGGTAGTGCTCGTAAACACGACGAAAACTCGAGGCGTAAAGGCAAACAACACTACACTTGTGAAAAACCGAACACTGGCAAAATAAGCAAATTGACACGCCCCCCCCCCCCCCCCCCCCGCGCGCAGTTTCTTTCTTAGACGATTTTGTCCGAACGAGGTGGAAGCATACACACACGAACATGGTAACGTTGGAAATATTTTTCTTCGAGTTATTTCAGTAGACACGTCGGTCGGCCTTTTCGATTTCCCCTATTCCATCCGAATTCGAGGTTCAGAACGACGTTTTAGGATACCAAGAACTGGTGCATCTGCTCATGCGGTGTGAATGAGCAAATACCTCACCTGAATTTTCCTGATTTAAGAAATCGACAGCGCAAGTCGTCAGATGCCAGAATAAAAAGAAAAGGAGACATGGTCTTTAAATTCAAGATGTTATCAATATCAACGCAATCACCAGCAGAACGATAGGTTAGTTGGACGATGACGGAGAGACGTTCGTTCGCGCCTGACGCACATTCGGCTGTCGGCGCCACTTTCAACGCCCAGGCTATAGTCGGCTGGTGTGGGCTCTGGCCAAGAGATCGAGTAAGGCGCATTCGGTGTGAACCTCTCCGTTGATATATATATATAATTGTAGACCGCCTCAGTAATATCAGCAAGAGTCAGTCGGTCAGTGTGCTGGGATGGGGTCCCTCGTTGTGTCAAAATATAATGCACGAAGACAGGTTGAGCGCACTAGGGGCGTTGTTTCGCCGCCAGAGTAGAGGCAGTCAGCGAGGGCTCTGACGCTTGGGGCCCGAGGCCAAGTGCATCGCAAAGGGCGCAATTCCTCACTGAGCCAGGCCATAACAATTGCTCGGCGTTAGCTCGATTTGTTCGACGCACGATCATTTGCGACTGAACAGAAGATGTTTTCCGTAAGAACACAGTTTCGATTAGCAAATTACAAAGCCGACAATCAGATCCGATCTGGTCAAAATCTGAAGCTCACAAACTGGACACCAGAATGTGGACTCCAGAATTTCGACCGCACAGCAGACAGCTATCGTTCATAAAATCAGCTGGGACATTCGGCCAAGATGCCGTGTTTCCTTGCGCGCTATACGGTACGTACTATACCCCCTAGGCTATTATGCGAGAGCTGGCTGGTGTGCTGAACACGACGGATACGCTAGCAAACCCGCGAAAAGCGCAAGCACTGAAACCCGGGAACCGCTCTTTAATGACCCCATACGATAAGCCATAACTTGAATGTCGCCCATAATACACTCACGCTGTAGTGACGGGTGTCGTTTCGTCGATGTAGTTTGATTGCATTTAACGTAAACGATGCGACCACTACATGCACCTGACCTCCACGAGACCTGCCGAGACCACACAACTTTGCCAAGCCCTCCCTTAACAGCAGGCCCCGCAATCCCTGACGATAAAAGACGCGTCGCACCGAAAACTCGGCAGGCAGGGGAGATCGAAACATCGATTTCCAGGCATGGGATGCTTGTTATTGTTTTTTAGCCGCGGGGTGTGAGGTTTTCCAAATGTCCCGTAGGTATAACTCGACGGGGATATTCGAGCAGTGCCTCGTTTTGGGGTTTCTATTGTCACCACGCGCTTTTTTTCTGGGGATGCCATCGACTCCCCCTAGGTAACAAGTAGGTAATATTCCTGGGCTAAGCTGCTAGTTCCACCGCTGTTGTACGTGAATTATATACGCACGTCTTGCAGTGGGTCCATTTTACGCACGTTAACGTCATTCATGTATGCACGTACAGCAGGAATTGTTAATATTGGGGACGACATACCATCCTCCTCCCTAAGGTAGGTTATTTGCGTACTTCTGAACATGGGGATGTTTTTATTGTGTCCCCGGATGTGTGCACAGCAGCAGTGCCGTTCGTAGTCGTAAATATGCCTCTTAGTTCGTTGATCACATCTAAGTCTGCGGATCTCTACAGCATTTGATCCCCTTTCCACGCAGCTTCCACGCTGAGGCGTGCTCCCGCCTCGCATTCAACTGCCGGCTTCGCGGATCCGAGCGCTTAGCACCGTAGCGCCTGCGCGAGGCCTTAACGCCGAGATCTATGAAAACATGTCCGAAACATCGTGCCCTGTGAGCGTTTTGGCACAGAGTCTACCGACAGTGCTTAGACTAGTCTATATCTTTTTGTTTTTTTTTGTGTTCGTCCTCTCCTACCTCTGACACATGGGGGGGACCGGCTACTCTATCGGCACCGGATTTGTGGAGGCAGTTGTCTGATCGTAACAAGGTAATAAAATGGACCGCCCCTAAGTATGCGCCACCTAGGCTTCGTGGAGAACTACCGCTACCTCGTGCCAAGTTGGCGCCACGTATCAAACGTAATGCCGAGCTATACGTGAGTGCGTATAGCTGCAGCTGGCATCGAAAACGTCTCCCGAGCTACGTATGATATCTAGATCAGCAGCAGTGATAGAGCCTTCCAACAGAACTACGGGTGCAGAGGACTTGCTGCAGAGCAGAGTAGCCCGAGCAGACCCCGAGCAGGCGATTCTCGGGATGCCCACATAATCGATATAGACTAGACTATGCATTTCCCAATCGAGCAGTTTTTTTTTCGAAATATTAATATTAATAGTGTTTTTTTAGTTGTGTTTGGCGTTCCATTTTTCCGAGAAGAGCAGGGAATGTGCGAGGCATACGCAACAGCTCGTGACTACGAGCGAGAACTTAGCCGAAACGGGCTCTGGCAGGCACTGTCGTCTGGACGGGTTGGAAAATGCAGGGAGACGGCCTGTTTCGTGTCGAACCGCGTTGAGATCGTCGCGGAGGAGCAACAGTCAGAGAAAAATGCTGGGCTTGAGGGGGATGACTGTATTTTCTTGTTTTTAGACAACGGCACTGCTGCTGCTGATGCCTGCCGTTGCCTGCTGCTGCTGCTGCTGCGTTTGTGTCGCTGTTGTTCGTGATGAGCATACCAGGCAGTTTTAATGCATTGCAGGTGGGTAGGTTCAGCCAACCTCTACGTCGGAGCTACCCATACACTAGAGAAGCACACGGTGCCTGCAAGCTCTCTACAGCAGTAGTCTTAAGACTACGAGATAACAACGTAAACCGAAACATTTATTAATAGCAAGGGGAATACATCACGCAGTGCGAAACGTACACCAGGACTTGTATCAGACACCAACGGCAGTATGTGTGGTTGGAAATAAGCGCCACCAGTTCCTACTACGAGCCTCACCAGCCTATGGGTCTACCTACCGACCACAATATTCTCACCTGCTTAGGCTTACCGACCAGGATGTGCGACTCTGGGAAAATGACTGATACTGTCGATCGACTTGCTCGGACTGGTTAACCAAGGAACGGGAAATGAACTCGAGCCACTGCAGCAGGTGCTAGCGTTAATCAACCCGACTCTTGGTAGACGACGTGCGTTGTGTGCGAGCACATTCAACCACCACCTAAATAACCACTACACCTACCCAGGAATCAGCGAGGAAGCAGGAAGTTTTTTTTCCAGGTTTTATTGAGTAATATGTGGCGTTTTGTTCGTGGGAATCGGGGACAGAGCCGTGTCGTGTGGATGTTTGTGTGGTCGCTTTGTGTCCGTGACAAAACACAAAAACAGACAAACCCAAAAATAACGCACAAGGTAAGAGTGTTGAGACGACCCTCAGAAAACGACGACCCCTCTCTGCGGAGGCCGTACGCCTGGCGAGCAATGAGCTGCTGGTTCATCGCGTGATGTTCGGGACGTAGTGAGAACCGCGTGACTCGACCGCAGAAAATATCTCGGCCAACGCTGCCCAATGTCTTGTCAGTCTGCTAGACGACATCAGGGCATTCCAAGCCACCAAGGTGACGGATAACCCCCATTTGCTGTTCGGAGTGGAGACGATGCCATGGCTGAGGGCCGCGAAGAGGATTGGAAACTGTCTCCAGTGTTCTTTCATCCGCTGCACCGCTTCGTGACGAGATGGCACAGGAGAGCGGCGGAGACCAGATCTGGCTACGCCACGCAGCAGCTGTGGACGCCAGAGCAGCGACAAGAAGGGGAAACCGGGGGGGTGCGGGGTGGGGGCGTACTGATGCAGCTGTCGACGAATACAGCAACGAAATTAATGGTAGATCGTGTCGCAAGGGACCAGTTCAATTAATAAGTGTAGAACATGTGCTACTCTAGCCCTGAACCCTACCGTGAGTCATAGCTTTCGCATATTAATAGTTGTTTTCGTTGAGTTCAATGGGGGGGGGGGGGCGAAAGCTGCAGCAGCAATGAAACTGCTGTGTAAATGTTGTTTTTTTGTTTGTTCTGTTCTTATTTTGCCTTGGTGTCTAATACAACAGCTCTTTGTTTCCTTATTTCGATCCCCGCCGGCCTCATGCTGGCCTCATTTTCGTCTTCGTGCTGCTTCGTCCGTGCAACAGTTATTTAATACGTGGTATATTTATTTTAACGACGCCAGCTGTGAGTTCGACGAAGTTGTGGTCGATGCCGCTGATCGATACTCATCTTTCAAGCTGCGTATGATACTATCATTAATACATCGATCGCCCGTTTTCTGCAAGTTTTCATAATTCAAAACCTACCACTACTGTAAGATGACATTGTATTACGTACGTTGTTACCTACCAGGTGTGTATCATGCGTAACCAACTAACTAACACACCAATAACTATTTTTATTCCACTTCTCTATCCCGCATCACATTCTTCACAAAAACGCCTGCCTACCTGGCGTTTATTCATTTTTCATATTTGCATATTTTATGGTCAGGCTTGTTTTTTGTTCTTGTATATTTCAAAAACGAAAAAATACACTTCATCAGCTGTGAGATCGACCAAACATTTTTTTTTTTTCTTTAATCAAAACTCAGCTTTGCAAGCTGCGTGTGATACCCCGATCGCGCGTGTTACGGGGGGGGGTGTACCCTCGTCAAGGGTACAGGTCGGTGTCTCCCCTGCTATTAGTGATAAGGTAAACAGGACTAAGACGTTCAACCGCTGTTTCCACAGGGAAACTGTATATCTCGCATTGAGGGGGACAAAACCAGACATGTATGCGTGTAATTCGGTATGCATAAAACAATAAGAGTCGCCGACCTATATCCTTAATGAGGACACACAACCCGTAATACGCGCGATCGGAGTATCACACACAGCTTGCAAAGATGAGTTTCGACGAAATCTTCGATCTCACAGCTGAGCTGGAGTGTATTTTCATTTTTTACAATATAGTGTAAGTTGAGGTTTTTTGGAGTGGGCTACTTGGGTTTACCGGGTTCGAACGAAAGTTCCTGTGTGCTCCCTGTATATGTAGCAGGCCAACGAAGGTTTAGCCCAGGCCTGATGCTCGGGTTGTTAGTGCTGAAGGGTCATGATGGAATACGCGGTGAGTGTCGATCGCTACTGTTCCGAAGTGATCTATTGTCTGCTCTTGATGTAATGCAAAGGCACACTCACACAACTTCATTGAATTGATCGAATGAAGACCGACGAGTGAGATCTGGTGTTCTACATTAGGCGTGGGGCGGGGCACACTTGATCCTAAGGCTCCTCGAACGCCCATCTCTTGTTGTTGAATATATATATACTGTCGAATATTATACAAATGAAAAAAACACTCCAGCTGTGAGATCGAATATTTTGTCGAAACTCATCTTTGCAAGCTGTGTGTGACAATCCGATCGCGCGTGTTGTCCTCATCAAGGATATAGGTCGGCTACTCCCTTTAAAACTACCGTGAAGCTTGTACCAGGGTCTACAGGGTGATGTTAATCAGTCTGTGCGCGAAATCTATTAAACCCGTTTGTGAGGGGGACAAAATCTGACAGCTGTGGAAGGAACTGCATGAATTTATCAAGTGTATGCTGTAAGTCGTACAACCAGTGAGGAGAGGGCGGAGTGTCCGAAGGGTTGGGGGGTTGGGGGGGGTTGTAGGAGGAGGGGGCCGGGGGGGAGCGGAGGGGATTTACAACAGCTTCTGGTCGCATAGATGTAGGGACTTGATATACGCGTGGTTCAAGGTCTAGGCGATGGTTCGGGTTGTGGGGAAGGAAGGGGCATTCACGCATTTGGGAGGGGGGGGGGGAGGGGAATAAATTGGAGCTACGGCATAAATAGCTAGAAATAAAACGAGATGATATCAACTGCTTTGTAGTGTTTAGTCTATTACTCTGGCATATTTTTATTTTAGGTGCGGGGTGTTTGAACAAGAGGGAACGGGGGGGGGGGAAGGGAGGGGGGGAAGGGGGGGGGGGGGGGGGGGTGGTGGATGAACTGGAACTACGGCATGGATGGCTAGAAAGATAATGAGGTGATATCAGCTGCCTGGTAGTGTTTCTTATTTGATTTTAGGTGGGGTGTTTCAACAAGAGGGGTCGGGGGGAGAGGGCGACGGGCGAGACAACTCAAAACGAGCGCGGAAACTTTAAGTCCTTCAAGGGGACAAATCTGACGGTTGTAGAAGGAATGCATCGGTTTATATCACCTGCCTGGTATTGCTTACTATTCTAGCAGATTTTATGTTATTAATAGTGTGGTGCACAAACATTCTCGAGGTGTGATAGACAGTGTGATATAGCTTCGTGGTGTGTTATTGTAAATACATCGCAAGATAGAACATTTCAATCGGTACGTGTAACCATGTAGTTACGATGATTTTACCGTGCCGATGTGGGGATCAGAGGTGGCAAATTACAAGACAAAGATAAATATTGCAAAATACAACGAGCGAGGTGATGTGGTCATGTAATGTCACCACCATTAAGTACGAGGGGGACAAGTGCAAAAATCGTCAGTGTTCACATGGTTACACCTATCGATTCACATGATTTCACGGTGCCGATGTGGGGCTCTGACGTTGCTAATAACAAGACAGAGATACACCTTGCCAAATACAACAAGCGAGGTGTTGTGGCCACGTAATAATGACACCACCATTGAGCACGAAGGGGAGAAGTCCATATCGTCAATGTTTTGCAATGAACGATTCATGCACCCGCGCTCAATTTCGTTACTTCGTTAGGCGTACTTCTTTTGACAGAGGTTGGGAGGCGATCATGCAGACTGTAGGCAGGAAATATCCTATGTACTAGGTTGGTGGTGTGGTCTACGGCAATTTTACCATATCTGACTGTACGCCCTTTTCTCGTTATTACTTGCAAAATTAATGTACGGTTAGACTATACGCCCATGATTTATATCGTGTCGATGTGGGGCTCTGAGGTTGCCGATTCTAAGGCAGATATACACGTTACTAATACAGCGAGCGGGGTGATGTGGTCATGCAATGTCAGCACCATTGACCACGGGGGGAAGTGGTGCAAATCGTCAGTGTTTAGAAAGAACAGCTTAATGTGCCCGCGCTCAATTATTATGTCACTTCGTTAGGTACACGCTGCCTCGTTTGGCAGAAGTTGTCAGGCGACTGTGCAGACGGTGGGTAGGCACGAAATACACTCTGCGTAATAAAATGGCAGTGAGGTCTACCGCAATTTATCATATCTGCCTGTACTTGCTTTGCTCATTATTGTTTTCTAAATGTCCGATTGATTGTGCGCCCTGTTTTTTCCGCCCATGTCGTCGAAGATGTTGTGTTCCAGTAGATGTCGCGTCCACGTCTGGTGCTCGTGTCAGAAGTGTTTACGAAAACATACCCTAAAGTGTAGAAGATGATCGCTGAGTGGTGTTCCTTTCCTCTACATCAAACCAGGTAGTCATACGCCAACGCAACCGCTTTCTTGAAAATGACAAATAAAGGACATTTTTTCACATACCCGATACAGAGGATACGCGGCCCGGAGATTGCTCAGTATACCAACGGTCAGGATGAGATTATCGAGCAGCGCACTTCGTTTTTCTACCGCTCCTCACTCCACCTAAGACACTACGGGCATGCCTTGGACCCAGTTCGCTGATGCCCAAAATCGTTTCTAAGGAGGTGGTGTGGTGGGCAAAAGCCATAATGAATTGCGCTGCTGTGATTACACCGTCTCTCGGTCAGTTTGTTCTTGCGTTCTCGGCAAACCTGTTCTTTAGCAACGAGCATTTTTAACGTATGTTAGGTTTGTTGTTGTTTTTGTTGTTGAGGGGGGAGTGATGGAGGGGGGGGGAGGGGGGGGGGGGGGGGGGGGGGAAACGAATTTGAGCTACGGCATGGAACGCGCATGCTACGATAGAAAGAGGTGCACCACATTTCTTTTTAGGCTTCTAAAATTTGGGAGCTTAAGACCGCCCCCAAAGACCTGATCTTGATAACAAAATATACTGCTACACCGCATACAACAACCGTGGCCTAGCCACAACGAGAACATCATGCAACAAAAAAATTGTCGCACTTCCGACGATTGTGGGCCAAGGAGAAAGTGCGCACTTCCGACGATTGTGGGTCAAGGAGAAAGTGCGCACTTCCGACGATTGTGGGCCAAGGAGAAAGTGCGCACTTCCGACGATTGTGGGCCAAGGAGAAAGTGCGCACTTCCGACGATTGTGGGCCAAGGAGAAAGTGCGCACTTCCGACGATTGTGGGCCAAGGAGAAAGTGCGCACTTCCGACGATTGTGGGCCAAGGAGAAAGTGCGCACTTCCGACGATTGTGGGCCAAGGAGAAAGTGCGCACTTCCGACGATTGTGGGCCAAGGAGAAAGTGCGCACTTCCGACGATTGTGGGTGAAGTTGAGAAAGTGCTACCTATATCGTGGCATGTGTCATGGATGGCTAGATATATAGTCTAATAAGGTGATATCAGATGGCTGGTAAGACTGATTCTACGATAGCCCCCCCCCAAAAAAAAAAAACAAGTGAATTTCTTAAACCGACGTTTCATGGCTGCTCGACAGGAGGAAGGAAGCTCTGAAAACTACGTCTCCAACGTATTGTCTTGTTTGCGAAGGACTATCGAACGATGTCGTCGGGGTGGCAAAGGGCGCCGTGTTTCAGGAGACACGGCCAGGAGCTTGTCTCATAACCGGCGACTTCGTTCAAGAAACGCTGGGGGGTCTACCGTAGAACGACTCGTAATGTTTATTAATCTGGCGGCTTTTGATTTTAGGTAGGGCGTTTGAGCAAGAGATATCGGGGGGGGGGGGCGGGGGGGAGGGGGGGGGGCGGGGGCGGCGGGACACCTCAATATGTGCGCGGAAACCATAAATCCTCGAAGGGGGCAAATCTGACGGTAGTGGCAAAGAATTCACCCCTCTATAGTCTAAGCACCTTTCTAGTATTGTTTTTTTTTTTCCTAGAAGGTCTGACGTTAGGTGTGGTATACAACACGATCTTTAGGTATGGTATTGCAACGTGTTGTAGCTTCCTTATTTGTTATTGTACGTGGATCGCAAGGTAGAGTATTTCAATCAGTTTGTATATATATTGCAAAAAACATAAATACGCTCCAGCTGTGAGATCGAATATTTTATTTCCGAAAACACTCATCTTCGCAAGATGTGTGTGATTCTCCGATCGCGCGTATTACGGGTTGTGTGTCCTCATTAAGGATTTAGGTCGGCGATTTCCCTTGCAACTACAGTGTAGCTATCAGGGTCAACAGGGTGATGTTGGTCAGTCTGTGCGCGGAAACTATAAAAGCCGTTTCTGAGGGGAACCAAATCTGACAGTTGTGGAAGGAAATTCACCAGTTTATCAAGCGAATCCTGGAAGTCGAATAACGGGTTAGGGGAGGACGGACTTTTTATGGACGTGGGGGGCTGGGTTTGATCAAAAAGGCGCGGGAGTGGGGGGGGGGGAGGGGGGACGGACGGGTGGGGCAGCTCAATTTGTGCGTGAAAACTACAAATCCTTCAGGGGGATAAATCTGACTGTTTTGGAAATAATTCACCAGTTCAAAATGCGGGGGACGGGGTGGGCGGGACGGGCAGGGCAGCTGAATCTGTGCGTGGAAACTTCAGATCCTTAAAGGGCATAAATGTGACGGTTTTGGAAAGAAGGCACCAGTTTATCACGTATATCCTGTAAGTCGTACGACCAGTGAGTTAAGCGAGGGTTGTTCGAGGGGGTGGGGGCGGGCTGGGGGGGGTGAGGAGGTGGGGGGGCGGGGGAGGGGGCGGGGGCGGGGAGGGCTTTAGGTCGCATAGACTATGTGTAGGGGCTTGCTATACGCGTGGTGCTAGGTCTAGGCGATGTTGCGGAAGGAGGGGGCGTTGGGGGGGGGGAGGGGGGGGTCGGGGGAGCAGCGGCATGGATGGCTCTAGAAAGATAATGAGGTGATACCCAGTGCGTGGAAGTGTTTATTACTCTGGCGGATTTCGATATTAGGTGGCGCATTTGAGGAAGGGAGAACGGGGAAGAAAAAGGTTGGGGGGGGGGGGGGGGGGGGTGGTTTTCTAGAGGTTTAGGTCACATATAATTTAAAAATACTCTCCAGTCTGTGAGATCAAAGATATGGTCGAAACTCATATTTTCAAGATTGTGTGTGATACTCCGATCGAGCGTATTCATCATAAATGTAGAGGCTTGCTATATGCGTGGTGCTAGGTCTAGGCGATCGTGCGGGTGGTAGAAAAGGAGGGGGTGTTGGAGGGGGGAGGGGGGGAGGATGGATTAAAGCCACGTCATTGATGGCTAGAAAGATAATGGCGTGATATCAATTGCGTAGAAGTGTTTGTTACTCTGGCCGACTTCGATTGTAAGTGGGGCGTTTGAACAGACTGAGCGGGGGCAAAATAAATAAATAAATAAGGAAGGGGGGGAGGGGAGGAGGGCGGAAATAAGTTGGAGCTACGGCATGGATGGCTAGAAAGATAATGAGATGATGTCAGCCTGCTGGTAGTGTTTTCTACTGTCGTAGATTTTGATTTTAGGTGGGGCGTTTTAAACAAGAGAGATCGGGGGGGCGGGGGCGGGGGGGGCAGGCGGGCGGGACATTTCAATATGTGCGCGGAAACTATAAATGCTTAAAGGAGACAAATCTGACGGTTATAGCAAGAAGGCATCCCTTTATATCACCTGCCTCGTAATGTTTTTTTTTCTAGAAGGTTTGATGTTGGATGTGGTATGCAACCCAGTATTGTGGAGTAGTAAACAACGTGTTCAAGCTTAATAATTTGTTACTGTGTACATGGATCGAAGGATAGAATATTTCAGCCGATAGGTACAATCAATGTAGATAACATTATTTTTTCTGACATAGCTAATTATAAGGAAGAGAGATACATATTATTGCCAAATACAACAGGCGAGGTGATGCAGTCATGCAATGTCACCGCCATTGAGCACGAGAAGGGGAAATGCGAATCGTCAGTGTTTTGAAAGGCACGCTTGGAGTACACGCGCTCAATTACGTTACATCGTTAGTCATACTTCGCTTGGCATGGGTTGGGAGGCGATCATACAGACGGGAAGTACGAAATACACTACGTAATTGGTTGGTAGTGTATGGTTTACCGCAATTTTAACATATCTGCCTATACTTCCTTTTCACATTATGAAAAATGAAAATACACTCCAGCTGTGAGATCGAAGATTTTATCGAAACTCATCTTTGCAAGCTGCGTGTGATACTCCGATCGCGTGTATTACGGGTTGTGTGTCCTCATTTAAGGATGTAGGTCGGCGACTCCCCTTACAACTACAGTGTAGCTATCAGGGTCAACAGGGTGATGTTGGTCAGTCTTTGCGCGGAAACTATAAAACCCGTTTTTGAGGGGGACAAAATCTGACAGCTGTGGGACAAAATCTGACAGCTGTGGAGGGAAATGTATCCGTTTATCAAGTGAATCCTGTAAGTCGAATAACCCGTGAGGAGAGGGCGGAGTTTTGAAGGACGTGGGGGCCTGGGTTTGATCAAAATCGAGCGGGGTTGGAGGGGGGGAAAAGGGGGGGGGGGGGGGGGGGGGGGACTGGGGGTGGTGGCGGACGGGCGGGTAATTTGTTCGTGGAAGCAAAAAATCCTTTAAGGGGATAAATCTGACGGTTTTTGGAAAAAAAAAAAAAGTGCACTAGATTATGATAGGGGGGGGGAGGGTTGGGACAGGGGTGGGGCGTGTGGGGCAGCTCAATCTGTGCGTGGAAACTATACATTACTTTGAGGGGATAAATGTGACGGTTTTAAAGAAGGCATCAGTTTATCATGTATATCCTGGGGTAAGTCGTACAATCAGTGAGTAGAGAGAGGGCGGAGTGTTCGAGGGGGTGGGGGTGGGATGGGGTGGGGGGGTTGGGGAGGTGGGGGGTGGGGAGGTGGGGGGTGGGGGCGGGGAGGAGGGGGGGGGGGGGGGCAGGGGGGGGCGGGGGGGGGGGGGGAGGGAAGGGCTTTAGGTGGCATAGATGTAGGGGTTGGTTATACGTGGGGTGCTAGGGCTAGGCGATGGTGCGGGTGGTGGGGAAGAAGGGGGCACTCGGGGCGGGGGGGGGGGGGAAGCAGCGGCATGGATGGCTCTAGAAAGATAATGAGGTTATATCCAGTCGTGAAGTGTTTATTAATCTGGCGGATTTCGATATTAGGTGGGGCGTTTGAGCAAAGGAGAGTGAGAGGGGGGGGGGGAGATTTTTCAGGAGGTTTAGGTCACAAATAACATTGAAATACACTCCGGCTGTGAGATCAAAGATATGTAGGTGCTTGGTATACGCGTGGTGCTAGGTCTAGACGATCGTGCGGGTGGTTGGACAAGAGTGGGCGTTGGAGGGGGGGTTGAGGGGGGTGGGGGGAAAGAATGAAAGCAACGTCATGGATGATCAGAAAGATAATGACGTGATATCAACCGCGTAAAGGTGTTTATTACTCTGGCCAATTTCGATTGTGAGTGGGGCGTTTGAACAAACTTGGCGGAAAAAAAAAGGGGGGGGGGGGGGGGGGGGAAAGGGGTGTGGGGGGGGTTGAACAAGAGGGATCGGGGGAGGGGGAGGGGAGGGGGGGGCGGGGGGCGGGACATTTCAATATGTGCGCGGAAACTATAAATCCTCAAAGGGGACGAACCTGACGATTGTACATTATATATCGTACCTGGTCCTGAAGCACTTCACTTACTTTATCCTGATTAATTGCGATTTTTTTGTTGACTCTGTCTCACAGTCTGTAATCACATAACTTGTACCTCTCTAGGATGAACCAGAGGACGAGCACCTCGTGTACCGATGCCGTTGAGTAGAAAAAACAAATGTTTTGTGAAGAAAACACAGGTGTCCGACCCCCCCGCAATTGTGCAATCTCTCACAAGGTCCCACGTATTATTGTGCAACCTAGTTCTGCCCTACACAGTTCAACCTGACGCGTTTGTGGAAGCTTGCGCAGCCTGTGTGCTGCTTGGGGTTGTGCTCGTTATCAGTATTGAACCAGTTGCACGAAAAATGGTTCGGCACAAAAATTGAATCTACATTTTTCTGAAGACGTGTTGAACAACCTGAATTTACCCTACAAAACGTAACCTGGGATGTTTCTGGAAGTTTGCGCAATCTGTGTGCAGCTTGAGGTTGTCAAGCTTGCCACTCTTACACAGTTTGCACAAATTGGTTCGTCACGAAGGTTGTCGATCTACACATTCCTGAACACGTTGTACAACTTTCAATTTTATCCCACGTAGTTCAACCTCGGGCATTCCTGGAGGTTTGTGCAGGCTGTGTTTTTCTTGAGGTTGTCAATCTGCCCAACATTGCAAACGTTGCACAACACGGTCTGGTGCAAAGGTTGCCAAGGCACTTATTTCGTCACTCGTTGTACAACGTCACATTATTCGCCACCTAATAAAATCTGGGGCGTGTCTGGAAGATTGTGCAGGCTGTGTGTTTCATGACGAGGTTGCGAATCTAGTCAGAGCAACACAGATTGCACAATGCTTTTGGCGCGGAGGTTGCATGACGTCGATATTTGGCAGATGTTGTACACCCTTGTTGTACACTCTCCGAGGTATTGTGCGGGAGATATCGCACACTCTAACCCTGATTTCGCTGAGATGTTAAACGACACATGATAGCAGGAAACGCAGCACAACAAAAATCGTGACCAAGGTCGCGTTTTGTCGGTCGAGACAATCGTTCCAAATTAACCCGCCACGAGCAGAGTACCCGTCACGAACAGAGTTGCACACGCACGAAAACCACACAAAAACGCGTACTCTGATGATTTCCGCACGACCTGTCACGATGTACTTTCTGCGCCGACAGCGTGTTGTACGAATTCTTCGACAATACATTTACGTACAGTTGGATACTGCACGCCGTCAAATTCAACCTTAATGGTGCGTTCACGCACTTCCTGCTATATATAAAGACGCATGCACCACCTGCCTCTATAGCGCGATCCGACACTAGTACCAAATGCCCCAACCTCAAAAATCCCAGAAGGCACAGGACAACTGCGCCCACTTGTTCCACCCGTGTAATTCAAAACAGCCGATGCCCTCCTGAATAATATATTTGTAGCATAGACTATACAACGATTACCAACGCCGACAGTAGAGAGTCGAAGCCGAGAACGACGACGCTATGGCGGAGACGGTGTTGCGCATTCGACGTTCTCTAGACTCTATATACCCAACTTGCATTGCGGATACACAATCAAAATAGCTCACACGTACTCTTCTATCGAGAATAACATGAGCCCTCTTAATACGCGTAGCCCGGGTGAACACCGCAGAACAGCACGAGCCAGAACCAATTTCATTGCAGCCGGTAAGGCCACAGTCAACCAGTGTTCGCCCCGAAAAACAAAAAACAAATCAATGACACCCTTGCCCCTGCCCACTAACGCCAGCGGCAAGAGAAATCCGACCAGTACCTTCTTAACCAACTCATACAGTTCACGGAACAGCGTCGAGCGCAGGGGCTCATGCATTAATCGACGTACTCACGCGGGCCTCTTTGCCTAGCTATGGGAATGAACCTGTGGGATGAATCACCTGTTTCTCCACCATTATGACTAGAGCCCCGTATCTCCAAAGCACAACTCTCCAACGCGCACACAACCTCTTGCAAAACAAAAATCCAAAACACGTCATGACAATTTCTTTTCGAGATTTTCCCTCCGTGTACGCACAGCATCGTCATGGACACCACTATTCATACGCACAACCTCCTGCAAAATACAACCAGCAACACGCCGCAACATCTTCATTTAGATATTTCCCCTCCGTATACACAAACGTTCTGCACGGAAACGACCGCGAACAGGCTCGACTCGCCGAACAACGCGTAGGACATACACGGGGGAAACAAAATTGATAATACCGACACAGATCACGCAGGCAGGCTCAGCATTATCGATCATACGTAGTAGGAAGACAGAAAGACGTGAGCGTCGGCACGGAATCAGCACACGTGGAACACACACGCAACAAGACCATAGTACACGAACCGGCAGGGGCGGTGTCGCACCGTTAGTAGTTGTTCCCCTTCCCTATTATTACAGTGAAGTTAAAGCACACCAGAAGGAGAACAGCCCCCCAAACGCCCCGCGGCCGCTCTCCCCCGCCTTCATCAACCGCCAACATATATATATATATATATCGTATTAATAGTGCATGGAGCATTGGATGCCACCGCTCATCTTGTGGTGTAGGTGAACAGCATGTACTTGACCGCTCTGACCAATGCTGACGTGCTAAACGCTCGCCGATACCACACCTTGTTAACGTGCATCAGGACGGGGAAGAGCAGCGTTGCAGGGAAAAGTCAGAACAGCTTCAATGAAAACGATGACTCAGTGCAATGATGTTTGGTCGTCCGAGAAAGACACAACCGTGTGCAAGGTTTAGCGTTCAGCGCACGTCCGCGACACCAAAGTATCAAGGTCTCCCTATTCAACCAGCCCGCAATTGAGTACACAGATATTGAAGCGGGCAGTATCCACGTACTGGCATTGCACTTGCTCCTGCCGCCCTGTCTATCTCCCCCCTTGACCAAGCGGCCCTATCATTTTGTTCTTGAACGGCGGGTGGGCCGCTCGAACTGGTGTACGACCTCATCACCTCTTCCGCTGCGGTCGTCAAAGTAGTAATGAAGTGGTGTTCTCGATAGTAGGACCGTCCTCCGGTAAAGCCTGCAATTTGCGTGGTAGAGGTTGGTGGATTCACCCCGAAATCGAGCCGTAGAACCTTTTGATTTGCTGGCCAGTCCCTTATTTTCAACGCAACACTCGATTCGCGGCGTAACTGTCTTTTCAGCTTTCGGGACAACACCAACGCGGTCGACGAAAGCAAAATAATACACGAATACCCGACATCATACAAAGTAGATACAGGTAGGTAAGTAACGGTGGGTGCAGGTATCACATGCGATGGTGATACTAAAAGTGAGTGATAGTGAGTATGAGGGAGCAATGGTGAATACAGATACCTCATTGTAAGATATTGTAGCTGTCGCTAAAACGAGCGACAGCTGATAGATGTAACTGTCGTCAGACGTGTTTTTTTTTGTTTTTCGTGTGGTCCGCCGCCACAGCACTCATTTTTCTTGTGACCTATTCTAAATACAAGTTAAAGCGTACAAACACACGAACTTCTTTTTTTTTCGAGTAGAGCGCTATTACGGGGGGACCGCAGGTGTTTTTTTTTTTTTTTTCGTGTAGTCCGCCATTACAGCACTCATTTTGCAAGTAACCTAGTCTAAATTCAAGTCAAAGCGTACAAACACACGAACTTTTTTTCTCGAGTAGAGCGCTATTACGGGGGGACCGCAGGTGTTTTTTTTTTTTTTCGTGTGGTCCGCCATCACAGCACTCATTTTGCTAGTAACCTAGTCTAAATTCAAGTTAAAGCGTACAAACACACGATTTTTTTTTCTCGAGTAGAGCGCTATTATGGGGGGACCGCAGGTGGGAATTAAAAACTCGCTTCGCTCGAATAATACGATAGGGCCTAATACGATTTGTTGTGTAACACTTTCTTCACTGGGAGACATTATTTAGTATAGCCTTCACCGCAATATCCCCGAAATATTCCCCCAAAAACCTTCAAACCATTAGTCTACTGGCATAGGACTAAGGCTGTAGTAGGGGATAACTCTTGGGACCTCTTTCCACGGTGTCGCTCGGGGTCACTCACGCTAGTGACCCCCCTTTTTGTTTACGGTCTTGAGCTTTTCCGCTCCAAATTTTTCGATATGAATCCGACAAGAAAATGTCAGCTACGCTGCTCCAAACAAACCGCTTAATATCTTTTGTCAATTAGGTAAAAAGACACTGGTGCGAGTGGCCCGACACCGGGTACTGGCAATGAGGGTATAATATCACAACACCGTAGTCTTGGCCCTGCACATAGAAAATACTCTAAAGAAAGGCGTAGTGAAGACGGCTCGAGTGTTCGCTGCTTCATTAAAATTTACGTGGAAAACAAAAACAAAACAATTCGTGTCGTCTATAATTCCATTCTTTACATTTTTTTTTTTCCCCCAGCTCAACTCGTAAGAGTTTTGCCCTCAACGAAGTTCTGGCAAAAACGTGGTCGCAGGTGTCTTCTGCTCCCCCCCCCCCGGGGGGGGGGCGGGTGGGGCAGGTCTATTTGTGCGTGGAAACTATAAATATTTATTGTGGGGGGAGGGGGAGGAATGTGGCGGGGGGGGCCGGGGGCGGGGGGGGAGGGCTTTAGGTCGCATAGATGTAGGGGTTGGCTATACGCGTGGTGCTAGGTCTAGACGATGGTGCGGGTGGTGGGTGAAGGAGGGGGCGTTGGGGACGGGGGTGCATGCCTTTATTTTTATCGCACTTGAGGTTCAGTTTTCCCACGTTTCGGCTAATCCTACGTATATGAATATTAATAGTATGCTCGTCAAACCTAATCGAATTTTGCTATCAAACTACTCACGCCCCCGTCCTTTCCACTGGTCAAATGCTCGCGCAAGGATAAGCACACTCGGACGAGCACGACCATGCACCCGGGAAGCGTTCGAACCGAAACACCATCAACAACTTTCGTAGGGACGATATCCACCTACTGCACATACATATTACGCCTGCCCGTATCGAAAAACAATATACAATACAACCGAAGGCACCGCACATATTATTGTACATGCACACCGCAAGAAAGACGACCCGCCTCCCCAGCGAATGATGCATGATCTGACCCGATCGCGCGGCTAGTGTTCTCCAACGACAAGGACGCACACACAACAAATATAATGATGGGCATATGAAAACAGTTCGTTCAAGATAATTACTTGCATGTATGAGACGCATCATTCGGAGTTTGCGTTTTTCCCCGTTGTCGATGCAACCTATTTGAAACGCCGTCCGAGCGGGCGGTGTATTTTTTCGTGTTAACCCATTTCCGGCTCCTCTAACCATCGTGGTCTACCTTCAAGTATGGTGTCGCCATGTCAGGAATGCGGTGCGAAAAGGGCGAAACTTATGGATGGACATGTACCGTACAGGACAGCGGCAGTATTACATGTTCCACATGGCGTGACGTCTACTAAGCGTACGGGCTGCAGCTCCATAACTAGCTCAGGGTTCCTGCGCATGTACCAGCTGTGCCCTGAACCATGTATCATGACGCAGGTGGCCCCTTCCAAATTGGACCCATAAGTTTCGTTGGGGAAGCAAGGTCCTTCATACCGGCGCCGACGCCCCTTTCTTGTGGTAGAACTGGCCCTACGTGAGCACATAGCGTTTGAGGAATTATTGGTGCTGTTTTTCAAGCGCAAAATGGCGTGGGCGCCTTGAGTGTTTGACGTCCATTGTAGTAGATTGTGTACTAAAACACGGGGGGCGGAAAAATTGGGTTTCTTATAGACTAGACTATATCCCGTAAAGGGTACGGTACGGCGCACAAAATGTATAACGTCATTCCACGCAAACGATTTTTCAGAATTTTCAAAATGTTGATGTTGTCGTTCTCACATGTGAACTCTCGCCCAATCAAGTCCGTGGTCACAGGACAAGATCCAGGCACTGGAATGGAAAAATGCCCCTTAAAAAGAAAAAACTATCCAAACGTGATACACGTACAGGCATACAATTCTCACATCACACGAAATACGCCCGGTGCATAAGGCACGTCGCGGTATAAGATGGGGCCGTCTCGCCGGCCGCAGACGGACGGGCGGCATGGGAAACGGTTCCCGTTTGTTTACCGCGGGACAAGGACAGGACGGGAAAAGGTGGGGAGTCGTATAGGTGAAAGGATGAAAGGGGAGGACCGTACACGATTTCTTGGTGGGACGAGCGTGAAGAGATCGGGGAAACGGTCGGCATATCGATCGGGGGAAATGTCTGGAAAATCTTCCAGGAAAATGGTAGAGATGATAACGGCCAGGGGCATGGTCGGGAACGCTTGGCTTGGTTCTGCTTTAGAGCCGCCGAAGCAGATCCGCCGGCACCATCTACTTCCACATCTCCCATGCTTGTCAAGTCTGGTACGTGTACATGGGGTGCGTGTGTTTGTGGTTCATTCGAAAACTCATAGCTGACATCTCGTTGCTGACATTTGTGTCCCCACCTTTTAGTTGTTTCTGTATACCAATCTTTTTCATTCTTGGGGCATGAAAAATACATTTGTAAAAAAAACGATTTCTCATGGTTGATTTGAAAAAGGCGAAAGAAATAGTTACCACATGCATAACGAGATTCTGTAGTGCCCAGCAGTCCAGCAACCTCCTCTTTGTGGTTTCATCCAAACAAAGGTGGTTACAATACCCATCAGATGTGTCCATGTGATGGGTCATATGACGTAAACATAAACCATCCGGCTGTAAACAGACTGGAAATTTACTGCCCCGGTATTGGGATGCCGAATGGCAGAAGATAGATGTGCTTGGGCGTCGGGTTGGGATCGGGATAAACTGACCAGCCAATGTTACTGGAAACAATCGGCGAGAGAATAGGCGATGAGATGGTAAAAGGTCGAGACGGAAACAAGAGTACTCATATCGGGACCGTCGACTGTGCGAAATTTAAACCAAGGACAGGAACGATCGTGAACCGCGGTCGCAAACGGAAGTATCACACCGTTTCCCGTTTTCATCTCGTTTCGTTCCCATATCGACCACATTTTCCCGTCCCGTCGTTTGCCGCGCGTGCCTCGCCGCTGAATTATCAGCCGCTGCCGGCGTAAAGTCAGCTGTCGACACAAAAGCTTCAGGATGAAAGGTTCAGTTTTTCAATTTTGAGCACGTGCGTCGCCGGTCAAGGTCGGCGTTGTCACGGAACAGGAACGGGAAACGGTGTGATATTTCGTTGCCACGGCGAGACCCGATAATTCTTGTCCTTAGTTTCTCTTCCCGACGCGTGCTACGATAAAGGTGCAGCACCGATTTTTTCTGAGGTTCTTCAATTTTGGAGCTTAAGACCTCTGCCGAAAACTGGTTTATGATAGAAAAATATAACTGCTATCATGTACCGGGGATGAAAAAATATCATGGCCAAGGTACACGACGAGAGTCATGAAAAAAAACTGGACGAAAAAAAAAAAAACACCCCGACGATTTTGGGTTAACCCTTTTAGCACCGCACTCCCGATATGGGGACAAAACACTTGCAGTTAGACTTGAAAAAAAATGGGGTTGGAAATGGGTTAAGGAGCCCCTTCAGTCGCAAAACGTTTCAGACGAAAAGTGCTACCTGTAGCGTAGCACGCACCCTTTACTGTCTACCGTCCCGATGTATGATGTCCTTTTTTGTTCACGTCTCGTCCTGAGATTTTTACCATATCCCACTACTGCCGGTTTTATTCCGGACTGTGTTCCGTCCACTTGCCTTGGCAGGTGTTCCCATCCCAACCAGACCTCCAAGCACAGTTTCTCCCATATCATTCTGCATCTCAATACTCGGTCAGTAATTTTCCAGTTTTTTATAACCGAATTGCTCGTTTTCTCGTCATACGAACATCATACGGATGCATGTGAAGGGTATTGTAACCGCCGTGTTTTGATCGGATGCAACAACTCCGAGGAGATTGCTGGAAATATGGTTACTACGGTACAAGATTTCGTTGTATATTATGGCGTTTCCTCCACCTTAAGAAATCAACTGTGGAAAGTTGTTTTGTTGTATAATTCGCTTTAACCCCCCCCCCTCCCCCGAAAATAAAGTAAAAGACAGAAACGAAAAAAAAAGGGTGAGAGATAAATAAATGTTAGAAATCAGGTGTTGGCTATGATTTTTCAAACAAACCAGAAACACACGCACCCCCTGTGCACAAACAAGACATGACAAGCATGGAAATATTGGAGGTCGATGGTGCAGGCGGATCTACTTCGGCTGTGGCTCTAAAGCACAACCAAGCCAAGCATTCCCGACCATATATTAGGTTGACAGTCCATGGCACGTGCCATGGCAATGACGTGCCGTTACGTTCTTGATACATGTTGAATATATGATACTACTGCTGTCCTGTACGGCACATGTCCATCCACGTGCTGGCGCTTTTCTCGCCGCACTCCTGAAATGTCAAAAACACTCGGAGGTTCACCAGAGGATGGTCAATGGGAGTAAGAAAAAGTTTCACACGCAAGAAAAAATCGCCCGCTCGGATGATGTTCAAACAGGTATCATCGACAACGGGGAAAACGCAAATTACGATGCGTCTCAAGCAACTCATTATCTTGAACGAAAGGTTTCCATGCCCATCATTTTAATTATGTTGTGTGCGCCCCTGTTGCTGGCGAACAGTAGCCTCACGATCTGGTCAGGTATTCATTCGACGGGAAGATGCGTCGTCTTGCGCGCAGTGTGCATGCAAAATGTTTGCGGTACCTTCCGTTGTATTGTGTATTGTATTCCGATACGGGAAGGCGTTCCCTTTTTAGCAAGTGGATCTAGTCCCTGCGGTAGTTGTTGACCTTGGTGCTTTTGTTTTGAACTCTTCCCGAGTAAGAGCGTGGTCGACTCCAAACTTCTACGAGTTTTGCATCCTTCTTCGACGACCAAACGTTATTGTACTGAGCCGTCGTTTACATTTATTTATGCTTTTCTGGCTCTTCCCTACAATGTTTCTCTTCCCCTGTCCTGATGCACGTTAACAAGGTGTCGCACCGGCGAGAGCTTAGCGCGTCAGCATTGGTCAGAGCGGCCAAGTGCGTGCTGTTCACCTACACAACAAGACGGGTGGTGTCATCCACTGCTCCAGGCACTATTAATAGGATATGTCGGCGGTTGTTGAAGACGGGGGAGGGCGGACGCGGAGCGTCTTGGGGGATCGTTCTCCTTATGGTGTGCCTTAACGAAGTAGAAATAGGGAGCACTGGGGCCAACTATTAGCGGTGCGACGTCGCGCCTGCCTGTTTGTGCACTATAATGTTGTTGCGTATTAGACTGATTCTACGATAGCTCCCCCCCAAAAAACCGGCAATTTTTTTTTCTAACGTTTCTTAGCTACCCGACACGAAGAACGATGCTTTAAAGAGAAAATCTGCCATTTATTTTCTTGTTTGCAAAGAAAGGACGATTGAACGATGACGTCGGGGTGGCAAGGGGCACCGGTATTTCAGGAGTTACGGTTTCAAAATCAGCCATTTAGTTAAGGAAAATATGGGGGGGGGCTATCGTAGAACGACTTGTGAGTTCCACGTGTTGTGCTGATTCGGCGCCGACGTTGACGTCATTGTGTCTGCCAAATATATATTGGTCGATTTTGTTGAGCCTGCCTGCGGGATCTATATTGGTACTTCCGTCTCCTCCACCCCTCCCCCGCGTATGTCCCCGGCGATTTTTGACCAATTGAGCCTTTTCGCGGTCGTTTCCATGAAGTTTTTTTGCATATATATCCGGAGGCGAACTCTCTAAAGGATTAAGTTGTTTTGGCGTGTTGTTGAATTATATTTTGCAGGAGTTTGTGCGCTTGGATAGTGGTGCCCATGATGTATTCTGAGCGTATACGGAGGGGAATTCTCCAAATGAGGTTGGTATGGCGTGTTTTTGACTTTTTTTTCGCCGGCGGTTGTGCATTAGGATAGTGTGTTTTGGTGATACGGAGCTCTAGCTATATACGCGGAGCAACAGATTCGCACGTGAGTACATGGATCTAAACATGAGTCTTGCGCTCGACGCTTGTCGGTGAGGTTAATGAGTTGGTCAGGGAGTTTCTGGTCGGCTTTCCGGCGTGTGTGGGTAGGGGCAAGGGTGTCATTGATTTGTTTTTTGTTTCTCGGGGTGAGCACTGGTTGACTGTGGTCTTACTGGCTGCCAATTGGTCCGGGCTGGTGCTGTGCTGCGGTGTTCACGCGGGGTTCGCGTAGTGAGAGGATTCATTATATTCTCGATAGAAGAGGACGTGTGACTTGGTTTGGTGGTGTATCTACAACGCAACGTAGGGATGTGGAGTCTGAGAACGTTGAATGCGCAACACGCTCTCCACCAATACGTCGCCGTTCTCGGCTTCACACCAATAAGTCGCCGTTCTCGGCTTCACACCAATGTGTCGCCGTTCCCGGCTTCGACTCTCTACTGCTGTCCGCGTTTTGGTAATGTTTGTATATACTACAAATGATTCAGGCGGGCATTGGCTGCTTTTGAAATACGCGGGCGGAAAATTTCGGCGGAGTCGTCCTGTGCCTTTTGGGTTGGAGGGTTGGGGCATTGGGTGCTGGTGTCGGATCGCACTACATACAGAGGCAGGTGGTGCATGCGTTCTTGTAGCAGCAAGTAAGTACCTGAACACACCATTCAGGTTGAATTTTTACGGCGTGCAGTATTCAACTGTATATACATGTATAATCATAGCGTTCGTACAACACGTTGTTGTCGACGCAGCAAGTACATCGTGACTCGCCGTGCGGAAGCCACCGGAGTACGTGGTATGGTGTGGTTTCCGCGCGTGTACAACTAACTGTGTTCGTGGCGGGTTATTGTGGAGAGATTGTCTCGACCGAAAACATGCAACCTTCGTCATCCTTTTCGTTGTGCTCCGTTTGCTGGAATAATGTGTTGCTATGCATCTCAGCGAAAGCAGGGTTAGAGTGTGCGATATCTCCCACGCAATACCTGGTCGCGTACAACAAGGGTGTACAGCATTTTCCACAGATGGTGAGATCATGCAACCTTCGCGCCGAAAACATTGCGCAATCTGTGTTAGACCGATGACTATGGAAGATCGATAGTTTGGCCAAACAGGTTCCAGCCTTTTTTTGGGGGTTACTTAATCAAAGATTCTGGGTTACGTCGCTATGGGGAAAATATGACTACAAGCGAAATGTTTTTTTTTCTTGCTCTTGTTTTTGGTCACGTGGTCCAACGGGTCAATTTTCTTATTTTTCGTCAAGCCTTGATCAACACTGCCCGCCAAACACGATTGACCTTCGATCTCAAGATAGAGACAACCAATGGTCACTCCTCTTCGTTTCTCAACACGGCCCCATGAGTGTAGGTGACAGCGCTGAAGAGGTCATCTCGACCCATGCCCTAGGGCGTGAAAGGTTGCTTGCATTGTCCTGTGGTCTTCCATCATATCCTCTCAAACTTCTGTTTTTTGCCCGTTGGGAGACGATAGAGAACTACAAACCAGCCGCCAATTTTGTTTTTAACAGAAGCCTGATCGGCGCCTACCACAAATCACGGGCCGTAGAGTGAGCTCTGTGCACCAAGTTGGAGTCGGATACCCTAACGAGATCGCCACGTTCAGAGTACACGACTCTATCGTTGATTTCGTCGAACGAAGTTTGTGGAGTAACACGAAATTGCGCCGCGTCTAATCCAAGATCTGCTTGAAAATTTCTCAGGCCGATGTTGGCCAAGATCCCCGCGAGAAAACATTTTTTTTTTTGGGATTTCTGGAAAGTTTCAAAAATAATTCTACTAAATTGTTCCATAGGCGACCGTTCAGGCCAAGGTTGGATGGGGCCTTCGGGAATTTCAAACTTTACGTCTTCCATTGTCACCGGGCTTACTCCGGCTGGACTCACACCCTCATCAAGAAACACACAGCCTTGACAAACTGGCAGCTTGCGCTGCCGGGGGTTGTAACGAAGACCACTGATAGGGACAGCTTACGCTATACCTACAATGGGACCCGAAGGGTGCGCCAGCTAGCGTTGGGCTGCGAAACCAACTGAGTTAAATCGACACACGACGCGTATGAAAATACGTGGGAGTGTGGTGGGCTAAAGCTTTATTTTTTTCCCCATCCGCCGGACGATGAAAAAAACAAAAGAAAAATGACTAACTTCCAGACACGGCACAATCAGGTTGAAATATATGGCGAATAGTGCGAGGTTAGACAACGTGTCAAGACCTAAGTGCCTTGGCAACCTTTGTGCCGAACCATTTTCTGCAACACGTTTGCAATGTTAGGCAGATTGACAACCTCAAGCAACACGCTGCCTGCACAAACCTCTAGGAACACTCGAGGTTGAACTATGTCAGGGTAAAATGCAAAGTTGTACAACGTGTTCAGAGATGGGTAGATTGACAACCTTCGTGACGAACTGTTTTGTGCAATATGTGTGATTGCTGTAGCAAGATCGACAGCCTCAAGCTGCACACAGATTTTCCAAACTTCCAGAAACATCCCAGGTTGAATTCTATACTATAAAAAATGAAAATGTACTCCAGCTGTGAGATCGAAGATTTCGTCGAAACTCATCTTTGCAAGCTGTGTGTGATGCTCTGATCGCGCGCATTACATATGTAGGGTAAAATAAGGTCGTACAATTTCTACAGAAATATGTAGATTGGCAATTCGCGCCGAACCGTTTTGTGCAACCTGCTTGATTGTGCCAAGGTGCACAATCTCAAGCCCTGCGCAAACATTCAGAAACGCGCCAGGTTGAACTATGTAGAGCAGAACCAAATTGCACAAAAAATACGTGGGACCTTGTGAGAGATTGCACAATGGGGGCACCTGTGCAGAAACGTGACATCTTTTGTTTGCTTTCAAAAGAAACATTCAGTTTTTACGCGAAACGAGGGACCCCCTACGGCAGCATAGGATAGGGCAATGCAACACCTCCTTCTGCGAGGTATTGCGGCACTGCGGACAAGCCCATCCTGGAGTGGACCGTGATCACGGCAGGGCGCAGGCTGTTGCCCATCTAGTCCCCACCTTGACACCTCCTCACAACGAACGACCTTGCACGCTGCTTTGAAGTTGATCACGGGGCCGCCTCTGAGATCACCCTTGTGCTGGGAACACATGCAGTGGCCGCGCCGCCGGATAACATACCCCACCGCGGCCGCCCAAGACAGGAGTCATGTGAACACTGTATAAGCGCCTGTACCACGCCGTGCTTGGCATGTTTCTTGCAGTTCGTTGCCGTCTTGCCACCCTCAACCTTGAACTTCGGTCGCTTGGTTGAGAGGTCGTGTGGGCACTGCTTGGAAATTGCGTTGACGGTGAAATCCTCAGCATGTTGCCTGCAGCATGCGGCCGCCTTGCGGCCGTCAACATTGAAGTTCGGTTGCTTCGTGCAAGAGTCCGTCGAGCATCGCTTGGGAGCTTCATTGGCCATGACTTCCACCGCATGCTGTCTGCCGTATGCCACCGTTTCGCCGGCCTCGACATTGAATGTTGGTTGCTCGGCGCAACAGTCATGTGAGCAACGAGCGCGATGGACACAAACCATTCCGTCCTGAGCATGTTGCTTCCAGTGCGTTGCCGTCTTGTTACGCTCGTAGTTAAAGCTCGGTCGACTGGTACAGGACCCATGTGTGAGCACTGCTTGGAAGTAAAATTAACCATACCGTCTTCAGCATGCTGCATGCAGTAGCTTGCCCCCTTGTCACTGACGTATGCTCGCTTCGCGCAGGAGTAATGTAAGCACAGCTTGCTACGGACATTTGTCATGCCGTTTTCAGCGTGTTGCTTGCAGTACGTTGCCGGCTTGACCCCCTCGACATTAACGGTTGGTCGCTTACTGCAGAAGCCATATGAGCACCGCTTTTGGTTTACGTTAATCATTCCGTCCTCAGCATGTTTCCGGCAGTATGCTGCCGTCCAGGCCGCGTCGACATTGAAGCCTGCTCTACTCGCGCAAGAATCATGTAAACACCGCTTGCTACGAACGTCCACCATGCCGTTTTCAGCGTGTTGCCTGCAGTATATTGCCGTCTTGATCCTCTCGAAATTGAACTTTGGCTCCTTGGTGCAGGAATCATGGGAGGACCGCTTGCAGGAGACGTTTACCATGCCGTCCTCAGCATGGTGCTTGCAGTATGTTGCCGTCTTGGTCCCTTCGACATTGAAGCTGGGTCGCTTGGGGCAAGACTCATATAAGCACCGCCTGCTACAGACGTTACTGATGCCATCTTCAGCGTGCTGCTTGCAGAACAATCCCGTCCTGCTACCCTTGACATTGAACCTGGGTTGCTTGGTGCAGGAATCATGTGAGCACCGATTGTTGTACGCGTTCACCATGTAATCCTCGGCATGTTGCTTGCAGTACATCGCCGTCGTGCTACCCTTTACACCTTGAATGTCGGTCGTGTGTTGCAGGAGTCATGTGAACACCGCTTGGAAATAACATCAACCATGATGCCGTCCTCTGCATGCTGCCTGCAGTACGCCGCTGTTTCACTGCCCGCGACGTTGAAACTCGCTGTTCGCGCGCGGGAGCTCTGTGATCAAAGCCCCATTCTCGCCAATGGGTGTTGCGCGGAAAAACGCCTGAGGAAGCTCAGCAGGGGAGGTGGCCGGAGCAAAGAGTTGAGTTGGGAATCAACAAAATTACATATGAGCAAAGGGTCAGGTTAGGCATAATTATCGGACGGTTCAGGGAAACGATATTGTTATGAGAAGAATAAAAGTATTTCCAGAACCCGGAAACAAGAAAGAATTTTCGTTCGAGTTTTGATCCCAAACCCAGAACAGGACAACACGATTTTTGGGCTCTCGTTCTAGAACCTTAAGTTCCTGCTCAACACCAGAACCATCACGGTGCAAGATGTCATACATCAGTGTTCATGGTGTAAGAGAAGCTCTGGCGTGAATCACAACCATGTAAACGTACAAAGCCCCCCGATCAACAAAGCCTAGCCCATACCAGTAGCTAGCCACAGCAACAGCAACTAACAGCAGCGAAACGCGTATGCAGCAGCAAACGGCCGCAAGGACGTGCCCCCCCCCCCCGGCTCGAACACTAGAGTCGGTGCTGGCATACGACCTATGTAAAGGAGAGGAAAGCCGGCCGATGGGGTGGTGCTGGGTGGTGGGGAGAAAGAGGTTCGCAGAGATGGCCAGCTACAACGACAAATAGGCAAACCCGCTATCGAACGTGCGGCAATTGTATGCAGCATCGCGTACTGAAAGCGCTACTAATCGCGAGCACGGCTGCAAAAACTGCTGCTGCGTGATTTGTTGCTCTGGCTGCCTCGGTACAAGACTGCGGTTGGCAGGCTCGTCGGCTTCGCGACCTGGCGTAACGTGTTGCTGAGGAACACTACTGATAAACCATGCACCGTTTTTGTTCTGAGCCTGCTCACTTGAAGAGCTCGGTACCTTTTCCAACATATAACTTGACGGGGAAAAAAGGCACTACCGGATGGACAATCCCACGGATTAGATATATAAAAAAATTGGAAACCCAAAAATGGCATTCCCACGATTTTGTGTAACGAGTCGCGCCGGTCAAAAGCTGTTTCAGCACCAAACGCTACAGTACAGTGCCTCTATCGTAGCATGTGCCTACATGTAGTTGTACGCAAGAAATATCTTGTACCTGGCAAGCGAATTTGGACTAAACCACAGCTATCTCGGAGTTGATATGGATTGTCGATATAACGTCTGACACAGAGCCACTGCCTTCCCTTCCATTTGATTCAGCCTCGTATATGCGAGCTCCTGGCCACGCGCTGTTGGTATCGTTGCTACTGCGGCTGCCTGTGCTCCATCGAACAGAAAACCTGCTGAGGGGTGATACTGGCTTTCTGCTTCTGCTGGCGCTGTTCCTGTGCTCGGCTATCTGCAAAACACAAAATAATAAACGACTTTGAAGCATCTCTGCAGGTGGCGCACTTTGACACCAATCAGCACGAAACGTCATGCCACCATTTTGTTTGTACAATGAAAGTCTCTGCCGTATTGGGGAATATTCGTACTAAAAATCTGGAAAAAAAATGCTATCGCCGAAACTGGCTGATGATGCTCTTCATAAGAAAATCGACTGAGGCTTGATCTTGTTAAAGTTGAATCAGAAAATATCTAGCGAATGATATACCATATGCCCATGGAACAAAGCGTACGGGTTGAAAAGATTAGTCTATTGTTTTTTCTGTAGAAAGCAAAGTACGTGTTTTTGGACAAAACGAATCGTATGGGCGTAAGACTGACGGGACCAAAATTGTACACACATCCTATGTGTATTCGGGTTTCAGTATGCCATACATAGCGCCTTACAAACCTAAAAATAATGTCATTGTCTATAGATTAATCAAGCCCAAATCTTTCCTTTGTTGTTCTCCAACACCAGCACGGAGGCTTCCGCCTGAGCCGGGCACACCTAACCTGATGTCGATAGCATCGCCAGTAAACACAGACGAGTTTGGCGTACTCACAAACTGAGACACGTTGGATAGATCAAAATCTAGAATATATAGGTATTATTTAATTATTTTTCCTCCGGGGGATCCATAGCGAAAAATATAGCTTGAGCCCTTTACAACTGGAAACCCTTTTTGGGGACAAAATGACATGGATTTAGTACAGGGAGGGGTTTAGGGGCTCCAAAGGGGTTAAGCCCACCACACTCTCACGTAAATTCATACACGCCCTGTGTCAATTTAACTCAATTGCATTCACAATGCAGCAATATCTGGCGTAGCCTTCAGTGCCCCAGGTAGCGACAACGCGAGCTGTTCATCCCGGCGGTCCCGTTACTGCACAAAAGCTACCGTTGTACTAAGTCCTACCTCTGTCGTTGTTGATATTGTGTAGGATCTGTGTAGCGGTGCAGGTACCATATCGTACATCACTAGGACCATCCGATCCTCACCCGTAAAAATGAGCTTTCAGCCATGCAGGTAATAAAAACCCCGGGTATTTCGCCCTGAAGAGAATACGCAAATGATGAAAAAAAAAAGGCATCCGATGTGTCAGACGCGACGCGAATTTCACAAGTTCGTTGGCCTGCAAGCAGGCCGGGCTTTTCCAGGGCCAAAGGTAGGTTGAACGGCGGAGAAAAATCCAACTACAGTAACAGCAGTAGCCGACGTACTGTAGGACCAAGGCTGCGGTAGAAGAGGTACACCCGTCTTCGCTACTCGTACTGGGTTTGAGCCACTCGCACGAGCGACTCTGTACCTCACGAGCGACGAGACTTTCGAAGTACAGTCTACATCAGTTGGACCATCCGACCCCCCCCCGGAAAAATGAGCTTTCAGCCATGCAGGTCATACAAACCCCGGATATTACGTCCTGAAGAGAATACGCAAAAAATGCAAATAGTAGAGATCCGAT
The DNA here is from genome assembly GCA_012845835.1 of Undaria pinnatifida. Taxonomy (NCBI): domain Eukaryota; class Phaeophyceae; order Laminariales; family Alariaceae; genus Undaria; species Undaria pinnatifida. The sequence continues at coordinate 4,444,801 of JABAKD010000023.1, read as the reverse complement.
CTGTCAGGTGCGACGAGAATTCCACTACTTTGTTGGGCTCTGAGCCGGCTGGACTTCTCCGAGGCCAGAAGTAGGCTGTAGGGCGGAGAAAAATGAGTAAATAAAGTACGATAGGACCAAGGTTACGGCAGGAGGGGTACCCCCATACGGTAGGAGGGGTACCCCCATACGGTAGGAGGGGTACCCCCATACGGTAGGAGGGGTATCCCCATACGGTAGAAGAGGTAACCCTATTTTCACTTGTGTGTTTGAGCCACTCGCACGAGTGACTCTGTACCTCACGAGCGATGAGGCATTTAAGTATTGCTTTAGCGCAGCGTAGACTTACTATTCCAATGCAGATAATGTCTCGAAACCTAAACCAGCACGACAGCTGAAGACCGCAAAAGGACAGCGGAGTCACCTAGTCGAGCAACCACGAGCCACTCCGAATAACAAACGCCCCGAATATGAGCCCCCTATCGTAGCCTTGGTAGAAGGATTGACCAATTGACACCACGCGTCGAGTCACAAACCGGTCTGTTTGACGGCGAGGCGCAAATTTACCGCACAGCCCTGTCTGTAATACCGAGCGAACGAAAAAATGAAGCCGTTGGTTTTACAGTCAGCCATCTCAGAGTCTAGAGGTTCGGAAACGATCGCAACGTTGCAATACGTTTTCACTAATACGGGAATACGATGGTTGATGAGAAATACATTCTACGGTTGAGGTGTACCATGTTTTCCACAAACTCTTCGCTTGAGGAGCTCTCTACGTCGCCAAAAACGTTAGACTATATAGGCAAAACAAAACAACACCGAAAAACAAATAAAATTCCGAACATTTTGAGCTTGGAAGGCCCGCCATTCAAAGACCGGTTGGCCAAAGAGTGTGCCTCTATAAAAGCGCGCATCGAAAAAGCAGCAAGCCAGAGTTGTGGTGGCCGTGAGTCACACGCGCGACGTGAAGTTCGTTGGGTGCTCTGGAAAATCGTGCGAAATCTCAAACAAACGCAAACCAAAAGGGCTGGACTGATGGTTTGATGGGCAGAGAAAATGCCGCACAAGATGAAATCAGACAATTTGCCGATATTACTTTATCCGGAAGGCAAAGGGGACTTCGCGCAATCCACACTACTACTTATCGAATGCAATCCAGGAATATTTCGCACTCTCAACGCTCAAGACCACATGGTCCCTTTCCCACTTTCAGTCACAACCCTCCAACGTGCACATGCTTCCTTTAGGCTTTCGCCTTTCATGATTTCGGGCAGAAGATATAAGCAAGGACCAGACACATCATCGACCATGTTTCACCTGACATTGAGCACGGAATGTTCGCGTGTAAGGGAATGATTGAAATTTATACGGGGTATCCCAACCTATCTACACCTACACCCCTACGTGACAGGTGCTATTTTTGGGGTTGCTTCCACGGTCATCATAGTTACCAATGAACGCTCGGTGTTAGGGCCTCGCGACGAACTCTCTATATGGGTATATGGTATGTGCCTATACTTACTGCTGAGTTCGACGTCCAAACAGCACGTCTGTAGTGGTTCTAGAGTTATGGTTAATGTTTCAGATCCAGTTATTAACCTGAACGAATGGTGTACACAGATGCTAGGTCTCTATGATACAAGATACCGGGGTTATACCGGATGAACGGCGACAAATACTTGTGGTGATGGACACCATACGTTTAAAATGAAAATAAAAGGCAAAATGTGAAGCTAACATATTAAACCAGAATGGTAAGTAGTGACCATCGTAGGGCTAGCCGTAGGCTGACTATATCGGTGGCACACAGAAGCACGGGTAGATGTGCTCTACGCGCTGTTGTACTGGCCGGCCGGCCGTTCAACAGCAACATTATCTGATACTTTCGGGTGCAAGGGCTATTAACACATGCCAAGGAATAGCACCAAATGTCCCGATATGGGATGAATAGTGGCAATATGGATGTAGTCACGTCACAGAATACCTGATGTGACGTTCCCAGCCATAAATCGATTTGAAAAAAACGCAACCCCAAATGCTGGATGTCTGGTCGCCCACAAAATACACCAAGAATCGTGTGACACCAAATAAATAGTAAGGCTCGGACGCTTGCGCAATAGAGTGGATGGTCCCCCGGTGTACTACTCCATCAGCGCAAGATACCGTTGTTCTAAGTCCTACATCGGACGGTAATGTGTATCGCGCAGGATCTGTGTTGTGCAGGTACTGCTCAAGAACCACGTGCTAGATGATTCAAGACCATCTGAACCTCACCCAGAAAAATGATATTTAGGCCATGCAGTTCGTACAAACCCGTCCTGAAGAGCATACACGATTAACAAGGATCCCATAAGCTACTTGCATTAAGGATTTTAAATCGTAATTTCGGCTGTGGGGGGAGAAAAATCGAGAAAAAAATAACTTGGTTAATGTAGGGTCATGGCCCAGTTTGAGAGGAAAAAAAAGCATAGTAGAATCCCATATAAAAAAATTAAACAATCGACCAGCCAGCCAGGACACCAACACATCGAGGCACACATCATCTTCCACAGGGCATCCCGGACACACCAGACGGCATCCACAACACCCAAGCACCCTCCCAAAGAGGCTGCCAGGTTCCTGGTGGACGATCTGCGGGATTGCCCACGACAGACAGGCTGACGCGTCACCAAGAGTGCCCGAAGCGGCGCAAATTTAGCTCTTTGCTACGAACACGTAGCAGCCAGCGAGCAATTTTCGAAATCAGAAAGCTCTTCTCACATTCTTTGGAGACCGACGAGCTGTGGCCCACACACAAACGCAACGCGCCACGAGTGCTCCACCCACGCCAACGCCACAGGTGCGGAAGGCTCAACCGGCCCCATCCCTGGCCCGCAGCAAAGCCTGTTTGCAGCCCACCAACAACAACAGCAGTAGTAGTATTGCGGCCTTTCAGCGTTTTTGAATATTTTGAGCAGTCTGCTCAATAATCAAAAAGCCACACCGTTTCATGAAAACCCGCGAACAGTTTGAAATTCAAAAGCTCGGAGGTCGGAAGACAGGAGGACGACACCATGCAAGGCATACCATAGAAACGGCGGTGGTGCGCCTTTCTTCACCCTGAAGCAGCTCGTCTCTACCCCTGAGGCAGCCGGTCTCCACTCTTGAAGAAGCCGGTGGTCTCCATCGGTTCGAAGCCTCGAGTTTCCTCCTTTGGAACCCTCCTTGTGTCCCTCTTGCGCGGCCGTTTCCCATGTTACACCATCGGTGTATCGGCCACTTCCGGTCTTGCAAGGATGACGGCACAGATGCAACCCTCGATCTTCGGCTAGACGATCCAGCCAGATGTTTGTGGCTCGCGAGACGTCACCGGGATGACCAGCAGTGGTCAGGGAAAGACTCGAGAGTTTCATCACTTATTGATGTTGCAAACAAGATCGACAAAATCGGCAACACAGATCTTGCCTTTATATTTCTACTGATGCTGTACATCATGACGTGGTAATCGATGACCCGTCCGAGGTGTGCACTTCTAAATCGTTTCATATTGTTTTTAGTCTCTGTCGCGTCTCCCCCTCCTCTGGCATGAAACCCAATCCAACCACATTCTCCACATACATCAAACTTCATTGTCATCAGAGCCTTCAAACCGTTTTGTTTTGTTCCCAGCAGTTTAGCACATCATCAACAGCAGTTGAGCACATTTTCAACAGCAGTTGTTGAGCACGTCATCAACGCACGAGAGTGACAGAAAATTGCGCCGCAGTAACCCACACAGCAGCAGCAGCACAGCGGTCGGTAGTCAGCGTCCAGGGTAGGAACCGGTCGCTGGGCTCCCTGCCGTGTGTACTGATACCCTGCCGTGATGTTTGCTGCGGTGTAATTTTTCGTTCTGCAACAATACCTCTTGTTCATACTCCCAGCCTAAACTTCCCAGAATCATGAAAAATATACTACCAGGTACAGCACAGCCGGTAGCATGACCAGAAGATTGTTTGTTATGTGTGGTGAGTACACCCGGCGTCCGTGCTCATTATTCAACCTAGAGACATACAAAGTATATGTGAGACAGGGTAAACAACATAGTCTAATGAAGCAAGTCAAATGCCGGCGTACCGGGCACAACAGCAAAACAAAACGAGCGAGACCATAATATAAGGCAAAATTTGAAACTAAAAATGAAAACGCCAGGGGCCCTGAAGAAGGAGAGATGCAAAAAAGCCAGAACGGCTGCAAGAGAAACAACCTACGTGCTGGTGAAGGGAAACAGCTAACTATTATTGCACGGACGAAACAACAGGAGACAGAGGAAGATACCGGCCTAAGGCCGGCGGGGAGGGAAAACAAGGAAACAAAGAGAGAAAAAAGGCAACGGCTGAAAACCAACAGAAAAAGCAATACAACAAGTAAATGGCATTACTGCCGCGTTCGCGCTTCCCCCTTTGATCTCGATGAATACACACAAAAAATAACATTTCCGCTCACTGTATTGTTTAGGGCTATACCATAGTACTTGAACATGCTCCACAAAATAGTCAAACCGGTAGCTTACCACACCATGTACCATTTCGATTCGGCATTCATCCACAGCTGTATCGATACCCCCCCCCCCCCCCCCCCTACCTCCAGTTTGCCCTTGTTGCTGTTCTTGGTGTCCACTGCTGTGTGGATTAGATACCTCTTATCCGTCTCGGTCTTATGCCATTTCGCCATTAAGCGGCCCGCCGCGTTGACGACCCCCCGGTACCAGTTTCCACTCCTCTTAGCCGCCCCGGACCATAGCACACTCTTTACTCCCAACAGCAAAGCGGGGTTGTCCGTTGAATGCTTTGACATCGTCTGCTACAGCTTGGGCCCAGGTATTTTCTGGTCGGCTTGGTCCCGGGTTTTACCCACACCAACCATCGTCCCGAACATCAACGGATGAGTCAGCCGCTCAGTTGTCGTCCTTTGTACGGCTCCCGCAAAGAGGAGGTGGCTTTTGCGTGGTCGTCTCAACGCTTTCACATGGTGTTGAGGGTTTTGGCGGTCGACTTATGGTGGTCGGTGCGTTGTCGGCGCTGGGAGCCAAAATCGGTTAGCAGGAGGTTTGAGGGTGCCGTTCATAAGTCAGCGAAGTGCCTCTGGCAGAGATCCCGAGCCACACGCCCGTACTGCAGAGTGTGTATCACCTCGGTCTTAGCAGGCGCACCTTCAGTATGAACGAAGCATCTTCCATATCGTGCAGCTCACGCTTGGAACGATCGTAGAATGTCCAGCTTGAAACGATCGCAGCATGCCCACGCGATTGGGATCCGTCGATAATTTATGGCGTAATGTCGGCGCTTTCGTTGATAAGACGGCGCGCAGGCACAGAAAATGCATCGTCTGCATACATACCTCTGGCTCGCCGTTTCGATAACAAGCGGTGGGGCCGGGAGAACCTTGTTGAGAGTGCGGGGCGGCGTTGTCTATTTTTTCGTTTCGCGCACGGTGAGGCCTGCTGTTTCGAAAACGGTCACAATGACAGGATTTTCCGTTGATTTACACACAACGCCTGCATCGTCAGCGTACCGTATATCACGGACTGGCCTCCGTACATATGCCAGTGGTTCAACCTCCAACCCGCCCTCCCCGAAGTCCTCCTCGAGGTGCACCAAATCCTCAAAAAATCTGGGTCCTCACTGCAACTTAGCGGAACGGAATGTATCGCTGTGCGGCGAAAAATACATTGCGAAGAAGCGGCGACAGTACACATCCTTGCCACAATCCCTGAGTGGCGTCATGCCATTCATAGTGTTCACCGTCATCCATACGCACGAGAGCTCGCATGCATTTTCGTGGAACAGGCCAACAACGGAAAATATTTTCTCGGATACGCATTCCAACAACACACTCAACACTACGGCATATTTTTTTGTCATATATATCTTGATCAATCAGCAGGCTCGGCGTAGATGAGAGGGGCAACAGCGCTGGGTTCAGTCAACGGCACAAACAAGCAGTTCCGCGAAACCCGTGCGAGCCCCTCCACAGTAAAGCGCGGTCCTACACTACCCAGCCCGCATCAAGGGGGTGCTGTGTTGTTTTTGTTGTACATGAATGAGAGTTTTTACTTTTTCGGGAGAAGCGAGCAAGGGCCGCATTGAATATGTTTTGTCACAGCACTGTGGAGGTAAAGCGCGGACTCTAAGAAAGCAAGATGACTGTGAGATAGGCACACTCCACACAGACAAAGCACAGACAGTGGGCGCCCACGCCCACGCCGAGCACGCCATTTCTGCAGGCCTCTGGCATGGCCTGCACGATGGATTCCACAGATTTGTTTTTTTTTTTCAAATACGTGACATCATCGACCGATCGCTTCCTGCTATGAATGGATAACGACCAATGACAGCGATTAGCCCATTTGTGGTCTATTCAACGACTGGGTACAGATTAAATTTGGCTTTTGATTGCGTTCGTGATAATTAAAAATATTTGAATTTTTTAGGAAAATACGGGCATGCGTTGGCTTTCGCGTCTACTCAGAAAAGCCGCGCGGGAGGTGGAACTGTGACGATGGCGCCATGGCGTCGTTCCTGTCGACGGCCACGTTCTCATGCACAAGTATCGAGCACGCGGATGACGTATCCGAGAAAATATTTTCCGTTGTTGGCCTGTTCCACGAAAAAGCTTGCGAGCTCTCGTGCGTATGGATGACGGTGAACACTATGAATGGCATGACGCCACTCAGGGATTGTGGCAAGGATGTGTACTGTTGCCGCTTCTTCGCAATGTATTTTTCGCTGCACAGCGATACATTCCGTTCCGCTAAGTTGCAGTGGGGACCCAGACTTTTTGAGGACTTGGTGCACCTCGAGGAGGACTTCGGGGAGGGCGGGTTGGAGGTTGAACCACTGGCATATGTACGGAGGCCAGTCCGTGATATACGGTACGCTGACGATGCAGGCGTTGTGTGTAAATCAACGGAAAATCCTGTCATTGTGACCGTTTTCGAAACAGCAGGCCTCACCGTGCGCGAAACGAAAAAATAGACAACGCCGCCCCGCACTCTCAACAAGGTTCTCCCGGCCCCACCGCTTGTTATCGAAACGGCGGGCCAGAAGTATGTATGCAGACGATGCATTTTTTGTGCCTGCGCGCCGTCTTATCAACGAAAGCGCCGACATTACGCCATAAATTATCGACGGATCCCACTCGCGTGGACATGCTGCGATCGTTTCAAGCTGGACATTCTACGATCGTTCCAAGCGTGAGCTGCACGATATGGAATATGCTTCGTTCATACTGAAGGTGCGCCTGCTAAGACCGAGGTGATACACACCCTGCAGTACGGGCGTGTGGCTCGGGATCTCTGCCAGAGGCACTTCGCTGACTTATGAACGGCACCCTCAAACCTCCTGCTAACCGATTTTGGCTCCCAGCGCCGACAACGCACCGACCACCATAAGTCGACCGCCAAAACCCTCAACACCATGTGAAAGCGTTGAGACGACCACGCAAAAGCCACCTCCTCTTTGCGGGAGCCGTACAAAGGACGACAACTGAGCGGCTGACTCATCCGTTGATGTTCGGGACGATGGTTGGTGTGGGTAAAACCCGGGACCAAGCCGACCAGAAAATACCTGGGCCCAAGCTGTAGCAGACGATGTCAAAGCATTCAACGGACAACCCCGCTTTGCTGTTGGGAGTAAAGAGTGTGCTATGGTCCGGGGCGGCTAAGAGGAGTGGAAACTGGTACCGGGGGGTCGTCAACGCGGCGGGCCGCTTAATGGCGAAATGGCATAAGACCGAGACGGATAAGAGGTATCTAATCCACACAGCAGTGGACACCAAGAACAGCAACAAGGGCAAACTGGAGGTAGGGGGGGGGGGGGGGGGGGTATCGATACAGCTGTGGATGAATGCCGAATCGAAATGGTACATGGTGTGGTAAGCTACCGGTTTGACTATTTTGTGGAGCATGTTCAAGTACTATGGTATAGCCCTAAACAATACAGTGAGCGGAAATGTTATTTTTTGTGTGTATTCATCGAGATCAAAGGGGGAAGCGCGAACGCGGCAGTAATGCCATTTACTTGTTGTATTGCTTTTTCTGTTGGTTTTCAGCCGTTGCCTTTTTTCTCTCTTTGTTTCCTTGTTTTCCCTCCCCGCCGGCCTTAGGCCGGTATCTTCCTCTGTCTCCTGTTGTTTCGTCCGTGCAATAATAGTTAGCTGTTTCCCTTCACCAGCACGTAGGTTGTTTCTCTTGCAGCCGTTCTGGCTTTTTTGCATCTCTCCTTCTTCAGGGCCCCTGGCGTTTTCATTTTTAGTTTCAAATTTTGCCTTATATTATGGTCTCGCTCGTTTTGTTTTGCTGTTGTGCCCGGTACGCCGGCATTTGACTTGCTTCATTAGACTATGTTGTTTACCCTGTCTCACATATACTTTGTATGTCTCTAGGTTGAATAATGAGCACGGACGCCGGGTGTACTCACCACACATAACAAACAATCTTCTGGTCATGCTACCGGCTGTGCTGTACCTGGTAGTATATTTTTCATGATTCTGGGAAGTTTAGGCTGGGAGTATGAACAAGAGGTATTGTTGCAGAACGAAAAATTACACCGCAGCAAACATCACGGCAGGGTATCAGTACACACGGCAGGGAGCCCAGCGACCGGTTCCTACCCTGGACGCTGACTACCGACCGCTGTGCTGCTGCTGCTGTGTGGGTTACTGCGGCGCAATTTTCTGTCACTCTCGTGCGTTGATGACGTGCTCAACAACTGCTGTTGATAATGTGCTCAACTGCTGTTGATGATGTGCTAAACTGCTGGGAACAAAACAAAACGGTTTGAAGGCTCTGATGACAATGAAGTTTGATGTATGTGGAGAATGTGGTTGGATTGGGTTTCATGCCAGAGGAGGGGGAGACGCGACGGAGACTAAAAACAATATGAAACGATTTAGACGTGCACACCTCGGACGGGTCATCGATTACCACGTCATGATGTACAGCAGCAGTAGAAATTTAAAGGCAAGATCTGTGTTGCCGATTTTGTCGATCTTGTTTGCAACATCAATAAGTGATGAAACTCTCGAGTGTTTTCCTGACCACTGCTGGTCATCCCGGCGACGTCTCGCGAGCCACAAACATCTGGCTGGATCGTCTAGCCGAAGATCGAGGGTTGCATCTGTGCCGTCCTCCTTGCAAGACCGGAAGTGGCCAATACACCGATGGTGTAACATGGGAAACGGCCGCGCAAGAGGGACACAAGGAGGGTTCCAAAGGAGGAAACTCGAGGCTTCGAACCGATGGAGACCACCGGCTTCTTCAAGAGTGGAGACCGGCTGCCTCAGGGGTAGAGACGAGCTGCTTCAGGGTGAAGAAAGGCGCACCACCGCCGTGTCTATGGTATGCCTTGCATGGTGTCGTCCTCCTGTCTTCCGATCTCCGAGCTTTTGAATTTCAAACTGTTCGCGGGTTTTCATGAAACGGTGTGGCTTTTTGATTATTGAGCAGACTGCTCAAAATATTCAAAACGCCGAAAGGCCGCACTACTACTGCTGTTGTTGGTGGGCTGCAAACAGGCTTTGCTGCGGGCCAGGGATGGGGCCGGTTGAGCCTTCCGCACCTGTGGCGTTGGCGTGGGTGGAGCACTCGTGGCGCGTTGCGTTTGTGTGTGGGTCACAGCTCGTCGGTCTCCAAAGAACGTGAGGAGAGCCTTCTGATTTCGAAAATTGCTTGCTGGTTGCTACGTGTTCGTAGCAAAGAGCTAAATTTGCGCCGCTTCGGGCACTCTTGATGACGCGTCAGCCTGTCTGCCATGGGCAATCCCGCAGATCGTCCACCAGAAACCTGGCAGCCTCTTCTGGAGGGTGCTCGGGTGTTGAGGATGCCGTCTGGTGTGTCCGGGATGCCCTGTGGAAGATGATGTGTGCCTCGATGTGTTGGTGTCCTGGCTGGCTGGTCGATTGTTCAATTTTTTTATATGGGATTCTACTATGCTTTTTTTTCCTCTCAAACTGGGCCATGACCCTACATTAACCAAGTTATTATTTTCTCGATTTTTCTCCCCCCACAGCCGAAATTACGATTTAAAATCCTTAATGCAAGTAGCTTATACATCTGGTGTGCGGATGATTCCACTAGTTTGTTGGGCTCTGAGCCGGTCGGGCTTCTCCAAAGCCAAAGGTTCGTTGGATAGCAGATAAAAATCCAACTACAGTAGTAGCAGTGACCGACGTACTGTAGGACCAAGGTTGCGGTAGGAGAGGTATCCCCATTTTCACTACTGGGTTTGAGCCACTCGCATGAGTGACCCTGTACCTCACAAACGATGAGACCATTAAGTATTCTTTGAGCTCAGCGTAGCTTATCATTCCATTCATATAGCGAACTTGAACAGCACGAGAGCTTAATACCGCGAAGGAACGCAGGAGTCACTGGCGAGGGCAACCTCGAGCCGCTTCAAAACAACGCCCCAAACATGAGCACCCCATCGTAGTTTTGGTAGTAAGATTGGCCAATGTACACTACTACGCGTCGAGCTACAAACACACCGTTTAACGCAAATCCGCAACTTACCGCACGCCCTCCGTCTGTAATGCAAAAGAAACGGAAATTGTTGCTGGCGGTTTACCGTCAGCCAACTCACAGCCCTAGACGTTCGGAAACTATCACAAAGTTACAATACACTTTCAATTTAGACAGGCATCCGATGGGTGAGAGAGGCATGCCACGGCAGAGGTGCACAATACTTTTCTGGAACTCCGAACTCCTTACTCGAAGAGCTCTTAACCATGACCAAAATCGTATATGAGCAAAAGTAAATACTACACAAGTTAAAATTCCGACGATTTTGAAGTAATACACTACCATTCAGCAACCGAAATAGCCAAGAAGCGCTACCTCTACTGCAGGGCGGGTCGAGGCAGAGTCAGGGTGGCCGTGAATCCCTCTCCACCACAGCCGCGCGACGCAAAGCTCGTTGAGTGCTCCAGAAAAATGTGCGAATTCGCAAATAAGCAATAATTGAAGCGGCTGTACTGATACTGCGAGGGGCAGACATGCGGCCAAGATAATAAGCTCGGACAATTTGTCTACCTAACTCAACGCAGGCGAAAAAAGGGAACTTCGTGCTGTTCACGCCACGTACGAATCGCAAACTAGAATACTCCTGCATATTGAACACAGCAAAAACTCTAAACATGCACATGCTCCCTTTCCGCTTTCATTCAAAACTGTTAATATGTGCATGCTTCACGCTTTCACCTTCTAAGCTTTCGGGGGCAGAGAATGTAAACTATGACCAGACATAAAAAACATAATATTCTACCCGATTTTGAGTAGGTTCCCTTCGCCTGTCGGAAATGAATGGCCATTTTACCAGGTACCCCGACCTATCCACACCTGACACCGCAACGTGCCAGGTCGACGTTTGGGTGATTGTTGTTACGGTCATCTACAATTCGGTGCTAGGGGCTAGGGCTGAAACGCTGTACATGATATGAGCCTATACTTACTACAGAACTCACTGTACAAACAGCAGGTCTGGGAAGGTCAGTTGTTATGAATGGTGTTTGAGGTCGGGTTTTAATCCTGAACGAGTTATGCATAGCGAGGCCCTGTCTCTATGATAACATATACAGGAGGTGTATCTAGTGAACGGAGAAGAATACTTGCGATGATGAATGACCAAACATGAAAACAAAGCAGAGATAAGCTAATGTTTTAAAAGCAGAAGAGGTAAGCAGTGATCAGCGCAGAGCTGGTCGTGGCCCGGTCATGTTGGCGAACAAGCACACATTTAGGACACTTCTACGAGCTGGTGTACTGGCCGACCGACCGATCAACAGCAATCTTTATCTCGTCCTTGCGGTGGCAAGCGGAACGTACGTGCCCAGAAATAACGCCAATGTCCCGATACAGGTAAGTTGATGCCGTTTGATGTATTCAGAAGTATGAACACACTATTAACATTAATCTGGAGACATATGGTATTTGTGAAGAATTTAAACTACGATACCCAGTGTATTTGTGTGTGGTGACCGCGCATCAACAAGAGACGCATGGAGCTCCAATATATAACTCAACACGCCCCCTTGATGGTAGTTGGGTAGCCAGATCTCAGAGAAGCGATATACAAACGAGCAACATATTCAGGACTATGTATTAACAGCGGGAATAGGATTTAGTCATGTCACAGGATACTGGGCGTGTAATGACGAAGGAGAAATCGTTTAGACAGAAAACGCAAACCCATACGAAGTGTATTTAACCCACCCCATAAAATATACCTGGTACCAAGAGTCGTGTGACATCGAAAAGGTATTAAACCCTGGACTTTTGTCCCACATTGAGCAAACCTGTATAAGATCAACGCGTGGTACGGTAGGAAATATTTTTTTGGGTTACTCTCACTCGAGAAGCTCTGTACTTTAAGAAACAATCGATTTTGATCCAACGGAACCAAAGCCACGAACACAATCTTAGCGGAACCAATGCCACGTGCACAATCTTGCCATCTAGAATTGTAACCAAAATTGACGTATCACGCCCACAACTCTCGCGTCCGCTGATTTCCGCAGGTTGCTATACCGTCGATAACGCATATAATATGCAGCCGCCTCGGAGAACGGCAGCTTCGAAACCCATAAAAAAGTACAAAAAAAGATACGGGAGACACCATAATCTTTTTTACACGATCAAAGAGGAATGTGATTATCACCACGCCGTGACACGCACATTTGGTGGTCAGCGGTAGCTCGATTCTCTGAGTTTATTCGCTCAAGAAGACCGTTTTTATCCGCGAAATTGAAAGCCGACAACCCGATCCTATCTGGTCATAATCCGAAGTTCACAGTCTTGACCCCATAATCTGGACTGCATAGTAAACAGCCATCGTTCAGGAAATCAGCGTTGACATTCGTCTGATATCGCGCGTTTCATTCACGTTATACGATCCGCGCTATCCCCTCTAGGCTATGGTACGAGAGCTGGCTGGTGTGCTGGAGATGATGGATACGCCAGCAAACAAGCGAAAAGCGCAAGGACTGAAACCCTAGATCCGTCCTAAAATGACACCATACGAGAAGTCATAACTTGAATCTGACATAATACTCTCACGCTGCAGTGACGGTGTCGTTTCGTCGCTGTCGTTTGATTGCGAACAAAGGAAACGATTCGACCAGTATCTGTACCAGGCCGCGACGAGACCTGCCGAGACCACACGACCGTGCCAAGCCCCTATTAACAGCAGGCCTAGTGATCCCCGACGAGAAAAGACTAGTCGCACCCATATTCGGCTGGCAGGGGACATCGAAACATCGATTTCCCGGCTGGGGGTGGGTTTCATTGCTGTTCGGCTCCGGGCTGTGGGGTTTCCCACATGTCCTGGAGGCATAACTTGACGGGTATATTTGAATAATGTTCATTTTTCGGAGGGTTTCTTTTTTCAGGACGAACCATTTTCCTGCCCTGCCTCGCCTACAATTGCCGGCTTTGTAGATCTACCCGGTCAGCACCGTCGCGCCTGATCAAGGCCTTGATGTCCAAAATCGACGGCGAGATCTCCGAACACTTGTGCCTTGTGAGCGTTTTGGCGCAGAATCCGCCTACAGTGCATTTGTGTTCGCGTCTTCTTTTCCTGTTCGTCCTGCTCGACCTGACCCATGGGGGCGGTCGGCTACTCAATCGGAACCGCCATTGTGAAAGGCTGCGCAGGCAGTGGTGTGCTCGTATCTACGATATAATTGGAGCGCCCACAAACATGTACCATGCAGGCTTTGTAGATGACTACTTCTACCTTGTACTAGGTTGGTACCAGCTATCGATCGTAGTAACCTGTAATACGTAAGTACGTACAGCTGCAGCCGGCAACGAACGCGTCTCTTGAGCTGCATGTGGTACGCGAATCCATCAGTGATCGAACGTTCCAACGAAGCTACGTATGCTGAGGAGCAGCCGAACAGCGGTCGTAGACGGCCGGCACAGATCACCAGCAGACTCATCTCGGCATTTCCAATTACATATCATTTTCCCAAGTGGGTAATCTTCGCTTTTCTTGATAAGGTATTCTTCGAGTATTGTTTCGGCCGTCTTTCAAATCGAGACGCAGAGACTGTGCGAGTCACGCGGGAGCTGGTGACTATGGGCGAGCCGATGACCAAAGCGGGTGTTGGCGGGCTCTGGCGACCACTGGTGCGTGGGCAGGCTTGAGAAAGGAGGGTGGCCTGTTCTTTCTTGTATAATCGCCTTGAGCTCGTCGCGGCGGAAGGACCACAGAAAACGCTGGGCTTGAAGGCGAGAAACATATATTGATATTTGTTACACTAGGACGCTGTTGCTGCTGCTGCCTGCTGCTGCTGTTGCGCGCTGCTGCTGCTGCGTTCGTGTTGCTGTTGTTCGTGATGAGCATATCAGGCAGATTTAGTGCACTGCTGGTGGGTAGGTTCGGCCCAACTCTACGTCTGAGCTACCCAGTAGAATTACGAGTAGAAGCTGTCGCTTATTCCTTCCTATATCGCTGGCGTGTTTCGTACTGCTGCTGCAGTTCTTGCTTATGCCTCTGCTGCTGCTGCTTTGCCCCTGCTGCTGTACAACCACTAGAACTGCCGCTGCTCTATTGCACCTTGATTCCAACCTCGGTTAGTAACACGCATTACAATACCCCGGCAGAGTGGAAGGGCCTTCCTTTCGAGCAACCTGAATAGCTCTTAGAATACATCTAGCTCAGTTGCTATTGCAACTTCAGGAAGCCCTAGAAATTTCTTACTTTTTCACCACGTATACACGTGATATTACCGTTGAGGTCATTCCCTGCACCCTCGTACATATTGTCGGGAACGCTCCGAACGAATAACAAGCAAACATATATTCACAACGGTGTGCTCGGAGTGCATGTGCTGAAGATGAGTTCGCCCATACGTACTGTACAACGTAGGGAATGCATTTTCTTGCCTAACAAACCGCAATTGGCTTCATGAAGTCAAAGGCTGCGATACAGGAGCGCAGACAAACCTGAGAATTGTGTGTTTTGTACGTACATAAGAATTGCCGTAGGACCTGCGCAGTTGGCATGCGTAGGTACGTCCGTATTGTGCGCAATTAGCGTGTCAATGCAGATGTCGTATCAGCAGCACCGAAACGGATATCGAACCGTGTATAAAAGAAATGGGCCATTGCGTGACGTACCGTTTGAGCGGCGAATGAGGTAAGGGGGAGTATTTACCGCGGAGGCCGGCGAAGAGATAATCACGCCGTGGAGTGGTTGACTTGCGCGCGTATGGATGTAATAACGGCGCTGTGTGAAGGTCAGCCCAGGGGTTTCCTTGACCCCCCCCCTCTTCGAGCGAGGGATGCGAAATGATTGATCGGCACAATTCGAACGCAAAGTTCAAATGTACCATTTTTTGTTCATAACCCAATTAACAGAGTGGAGGGCATTTCGCATGCCCTAAATCCTTGGTATTGAGCCGGACCCTAATCGTCCTCTACACATATACACTCGCACATAGCGCGTCTGGCGGATACGTTCTGTCTACGATGGGTACGCCAGGGGCATGCGTTCTGACGCCTGGATCACGAGTGAGATGCTGCGTGGGGGAGGCAACCAGTGGTTGTTTCTGTGTCCTCGCAACCTCCGCTAATTCGCTGTGTCCCCGGTGTCTGTTGGATTCTTGCGTCTATACCCGCCCCGCTGGCGTAGCTGGGGCAAAATCGCCAGTCGAAGGTAAAACATTGCCGTATTGCTGTACAGTGGTCGTGAGTGGTGAGTACCAGCTGGTGATATTACCTACGCTAAGGTATAACAGGAGTACGAACATTGTGTGTTCTCTACATCAAACTGTTTTTCAACCCATTGACATCCAGTACACTCAGCAGTCAGTGTCCGTGTCGAACATCACCCTGAGAAGAAGCGCTAGACTAACTGTATCGTCTACTCTAGACTACACCAGTAGCGCGAGAATACGAGACGACAGACGTAAATCGAAACATTCAGCAAGGGCAATCCATCATGCAGTGCGCAATGCACAGTAGTACTTGTAGCAGACGTGGGGAAAAGGAGCACTTAAAGTTGAAACCCTCAAACCTTAAGAGGGTATTTTATAAATAATTTTCAAGGACGTCAGCCGTGAGTTCGACGAATTTCAGGTCAATACTCATCTTTGCAAGCTGCGTTGTTGGTACTCGTAATATACTATATGGTGAGTTTTTATGGGGAGGTCCTATTCTTTGTCCACTATAATGGTAAGTGTTTGTATTTATACTTCAGGTGGGGAATTTTGATTGATTGCGAGCAAGCGCCACCACGCGCTACTGCTGCGAGTCTCACCTACCGATGGGTCTACCGACCATAATGTGCTCACCTGCTTGGGGCAACAGACCACGATGTGTGACTCTGGCAAAATGGCTGCACTGCTGGTGATAAATTATCTCCGACTGGTCAGACCGGAAAGGGAAAACGAAACTCGAGCCACCGCAGCAGGTTCTAGCGTTCATGAACTTGACTCTGCGTAGACAGCGTGCGTTGTGTGCGAGCATAGCATACCAGCATAACATGCTGTCCCCACACGGGATTTTTTTTCCGATTTTGTAAGAAACGTGTGGCGTTCTTTCCGTGGGGATAGGGGTCAGAACCTCTTTGTTTTCGAGTTTTCGTCGGGCTTGCTGTTTGGTCTACAGTTTACAAACACTTCGAGGCTCTCAAGAAGGCACAGTGTGAGAGTGTTGAGACGACCATCCGCAAGCGACGCCTCCTCTTTGCGGCGCCCGTGACCGCACAATGAATTAGCTGCTGACCCTTCGCGTGATGTTCGGGACGACGGCTGGTAGGGAAAACAGGGCCTCGGAAATAACTTGGCCCACTGTCTAGCAGATGGCGTAAGGATATTTCGTATTTCAAGCCACCGAGGTGCCCATGGATGCCCCCCCTTTGGTACTCGGAGTAGATACATTGCTATGGACGAGGGCGGCTCATATTATTTGGAACTGGTAGCGCCATTCGTTGATGCGGCGCGCCTCTTCATGACGAGATGGCACAGAGGCGAGTGCGGAGAAGAGCTGTCTACGCCACGCTGCTGTCTTGGAGGCCAAGTGCAGCGACAAGAGGAAACCGGGGGGGGAAGGGGGCGGGGAGTTTCCTCAGTTAGTGATGGCCGTAGTGGTATGACCAAACACCCTCTCTTCCCTACTATACCGGCACGGAGCACGTCGGGTTTTGACCAACCAGGCAGACATTGCTGGCACCAAGCGCGAAGCGCCTTGGGGTGTTCAGCGAGTCGCATGAAGGGTGAACTGCATCCTTCCAAGAACCGCTCGTGAGACGGACTTCGGCACCTTGTGCCCATTTTCTTTGGATGCCAATACCAATGAGTTGTGCTTTGTTTTCTAGTGTGGCCACTCCAGAGACGCAATGAGTATTACTATGTAACTGCCCCGTGGCGGGCTGGGGGAGGGGGCGTACAGATATAGATGTGTCAACGAGTACTGGTAAACCGAGTGGTAGATCGTGTGACAAATTGCCGGTTCAGCCAATAAGTGGACTATAGCCCAGAACCCTACGGTGAGTGGTAGTTTTTGCTCTGTTGTCTTCGTTGAGTTCAATGGGGGAAACGCGAAATAAGCAGTGATGGCTTATACGTCTTGCTGTCTCTTTCTTGGTGGTTTTGTTCATTTTTTTACTTGTTATTCTCTTTGTTCCGTTATTTTTCTCTCGCCTCCAGCCTTAGGCCGGCATCCTCTTCCTCTTTGTCGAGCTGTTTGGTCCGCGCCACTAACAGCAGTTATCTGTTCTCTTCAGCACCTAGTCTAGACTATGTATTTTGTTCTTGCAGCCTTTTTGGTCTTCTTGCACCACCTTCTACTGACCTCCTGTCGTATTCTTGCTATTTTGTCTTTCTTTGTTGTGGTCTGGCTTGTTTTGTTGTGTTCTCGTACCCGGTTGTTGCGGCTAGCCCTTCCCTTGATTTACCTTCGTCAGTCGTGTTTGTGTTCGGTATTCTCCGAATCACAATCTGAGACCGCATAATTTTTGCCTCCCTCGAGGATGAACAATCACGGACACTGCGGTGCACTGAAGATGTCCGCGGCGGGTAGAATAAAAGGTGTAATGTAAAGGCAACACACACAATTATTGAAAGAAAGTCATCCCAACAACGCCAGCCGTGAGTTCGACGCGGTTAGGGTCGATGCTCATCTTCGCAAGCCGCGTACTACATCTATCGACCATTATGAGTAAGTTTTGTTGGTCAGACCCTTCAAGCACATACTACGATAATAGAGGTATCATTTTTGGTCTGAAAAGGTCCCTGAATGACTGAGCCTCTTAACCCACAAAATCGTCGGAAATAGGACCATTTTTTTTTGCATGATTCTCGGTTGTATACCTAGGCCATGGGGTTTTTCGTCCGGTAGCAGCTTCATTTTTCTCTAGATCAGTTTTTGGGAGAGGTCTTAAGCTTCCAAAATGAACAAACTCAGAAAAAAAGTGTTGCACCTCGCTGTCGTAGCAGGCGTCTATAATATATGACGTTGATCCTGATACTGTGTTTTTCGTACCCTTTCAGCATGATGATATAATTGTTTTTTTCTCCGTTAAACTGATGTGTTCTGGCTCACTATATCGGGCGATGATTGTGGAAGAACCGATGATTGGTTCCAACGACGACCGTGTTAGCTCGACAAAGTCCGATACTTTATTTTGCCCACAGTAAGAATGTATATGGTTGTCCAAACTGAGG
Organism: Undaria pinnatifida; assembly: GCA_012845835.1. Lineage (NCBI taxonomy): Eukaryota > Phaeophyceae > Laminariales > Alariaceae > Undaria > Undaria pinnatifida. The sequence continues at coordinate 4,426,135 of JABAKD010000023.1, read as the reverse complement.
TAGGCCTATAGTTAATACAGATCTAGAACCACCCTGCCACTGAAATATTTGTGCAACATGATATTCCGCAGTCATCCCATAACTCCAGCCTAACAGCCAACAAGATAATACCACGGGGTCTTAGGCGCTCTCACTACGGTATGCCAAAGCGTCAGCAGCTTTGGTGACCTGTAACAAGCATCGCAACACTGTCGCTTAAGTTTGATAATGTGGTTCCAGATCGTCGTATTTTCTCTTTCTCTTCCTGTCTTTTGACCATTTTTTTTATCTCTGCTACGATAGCGACTGTCATTGCCGGCACGTGTGTACCAATGACATTGTTGCTTTTATTGTAATGCCAGGTGATTTTTTTTCCCGTGATCTAGCGCTTCCGCAGCACGACGAAGTGTATTTCGTCTGCGTTTCGTTGTTGTTTTTTCGGCACTTTTCGACCAATAACAATTGCGGCGTCAGCGACAGAACTCATAAATAAATCCACTAGCCTGGAATAACCAACCTGCCAATATACACGCGCACACGGCGAATCTTAGGGGATTTCCTCAGCGCACACAACCTCGACAGTGATCGACCAAAGGCTACGGTGGCGGGAGCACCTCCATCTTCACAGCCGGCTTTAAGCCACTCTCACGAGTGGCCCTACACCTCACTCACACAATGTACGTTCCTCGTTTTTGTGGGCGCAGAAGCGTAGCTTACTGCTTCATAGTGCGGATTCGTACCGCTTATTTGAAAAACCACGAAGGTTTAAGGAAACAGGTACGCCGGGGTCGTCACTGGCGCAAATGACCCCGAGCCTCGACAAGACTAGGCCTAAAACAAATGAACCCCTTCCCGCAGCCTTGGTCGATCGTGCAATTCAATGTGCCGAAGATGGCGGCGCGACTGATGGGCGCATGGCGGCGCGACTGATGGGAGCACGCGTTTCTACGGCACACACGATACACTGAAGCAGCCGCTGCGGACCGGATTTCCCCTGTTGTAGCAAGACAACGGCCGAACCAACTTCAAGTCAGACTGCTGTATCATGCCCTGGGGGGGATTCTTACGTGCGTTCTGTATATTTAAAACGGTTCGGCAGAGAGCATGGCACCGGCGAGAGAGCACAGCGCGCTAATTTACCCGGAGGGCATAGTGCGGGGACAGTTGTTCACAAAACCTCTGCCTTGATAATAGTTTGACGAAAAAAAATGGTTGAATCACATTGTTCGTTGTGTTGACAAACCAGCACAACAAGTGGGAAACACCTTTTCTCGCCATGTAACACGAAGCTACATGTCATGTAGCAATAATAGGCCCTCCTGAACGCCGACGCCTGAATCCACGTAGGAAAATCATTCAAATTGCAACACCACACACCGATCGGTTTGTCCGCGGGGCGCTTGCTTCGTATCATCACCGCCGTTGATACCCATCACACATGCTTGTTGCCCGCGCGCGCGCCGTGTTCAGCGATAAATAAATGTGGCATTTTTTTACTGAGACGTTTCCTGGATGGCGGGGCCTCCTTATCCTGAAGTCGTAATATTATATTTTTATTTTTTCAACACAAATGTTTAGTCTAGCTTTATACCTATTGTCCAACATTGGCATTGAGGATGAGGGACAACAGCAATGGTCTCAATGTGGAGCAACAGGAAAAATGTAGATGCATTTCTACCGTGGTATGCGTATCACACGGCCGCACTGTTCGGTATGGGGTTTTACATGTTCTGAACATATTTTTCCCCATGTACGCGCCGGGAATATAACGGCGCAAACTTCAAAGTCCGTCGTGCCAAACAAAGTAAAGAGGCAAGTGACCCCAGTTCCCCTAACACTCGCAATGGATAGCCGACGTCAAGCGCAATCCGAATACCGATACTGCTTTTACAAGAAAACTACACAACCTGAGTTTACCTCCTTAATAAAAGTCTGTGGGGTCCAAATGAAACGTGATGGTAGCTGGTGGTGTTTTTGTTCACGGCGTGGGGCTCGGCGTCATATAACTTTTCCTGAGACCGGGCCATCTCACGCTTAAGGGTACAGTAGAACATGTTCGTTAGCCCCAAGCAGAGTTGTCAAGACACCCTGACAGTCCATGGTTTGATGATTCAGGTCGTTTGTTATTATCTCCCAGCAGAGTAGGGACAGCAGAAAGTAACACCGTGCGTCATCCCACACACACTCACATGCCAAGATTCACATACTTCACAGTATGCAAATATCTCGAACTGGCACGTAACTGTCAAGCTGAAGAGGCACTATCAACACCCTCCCTGAGTCTTCACGCAGCAGTGACGAGCGAAGGAACACACAACTCGCCAACCCAAATCAAGAATAAACATGATAAGAAAGAGGAAACCACCCCCGTGAGCAAAAACCTCTCACTGACTCCCACATTCAACTATGATTATGGCAGTTGTAGACGATATTACCATAATAGCCGTGATAAAATAATAAAAACTACGGCCAGAAGTACAATGCCAGAGATCGCGAGGAACCCCGTTCCCCCGGACTAAAGTCTCCTTTTGTCCCCTACTGCCGCCATAGATGCATAGATCGCGACGGTAATGCGAGGTAGCATATGTACTTTTCGCATGACTGAATCATAGAATTTATTTGGCGCTTAAAATATCCGAAATATCTGTCGCTTGCAAACCGTCATAGATAGAACCGAAAATCCCGTTTTTCAGCTTTAATTTAGTACGATAAAGCTCCAAATAACCGAATAAAGAAACAATAAAATGCCGCCACCGTCGACACAAATAGTCCAAGCCCTCCCGGATATGCAAACTATTCGACCACCGCAAAAACATTTCGTGTTTCACTCCTCATTTGCGAATAATAGGCATTCGCAATGATTTCGCTGGTAATAGCCCCAACCAAGCAGAGTTGTCAAGACACCCTGACAGTCGATGGTTTGATGATTTAGGTCGTTTGTTATTATCTCCCAGCTGAGTAGGGACAGCAAAAAGGTGACACCGTGCGTCATCCCACACACACACTCAGATGCCAAGATTCACAAACTTCACAGTATGCAAATATCCCGAACCGGCACGTTACTGTCAAGCTGAAGAGGCACTATCAACAGAACACGTTTCTGAGCTGATAACATACTTTTCCTAAGGCATTGTATTCGTTTGAGAAACCAGACGAACTTTTCTTCTGAGCTAGACCCCCAAAAAAAACAACCCCCCAAAAAAATCTTCAAACAGATAGGTCTATACGTGCGAGCAGTTCAATTGGTCAGAGAAACGTCTAGCAACAGAAGGAGCAAACCCTAGTTAGGATCTCTTCCCAACACTTGACGATAAGTTGCAGTCAGAGGAAAGCACAGAAAAATATTAAAGAAACTTCGACGGAGAAATGCTATGGTGGAGGTGACCCTATTGTTTGTGGTGCTCCTTCCTCGCCTGAGGAGCTCTGTACCGATCCTTTATTTATAAGCTACTTGCATTAAGGATTTTAAATCGTAATTTCGGCTGTGGGGGGAGAAAAATCGAGAAAAAAATAACTTGGTTAATGTAGGGTCATGGCCCAGTTTGAGAGGAAAAAAAAGCATAGTAGAATCCCATATAAAAAAATTGAACAATCGACCAGCCAGCCAGGACACCAACACATCGAGGCACACATCATCTTCCACAGGGCATCCCGGACACACCAGACGGCATCCTCAACACCCGAGCACCCTCCAGAAGAGGCTGCCAGGTTTCTGGTGGACGATCTGCGGGATTGCCCATGGCAGACAGGCTGACGCGTCATCAAGAGTGCCCGAAGCGGCGCAAATTTAGCTCTTTGCTACGAACACGTAGCAACCAGCAAGCAATTTTCGAAATCAGAAGGCTCTCCTCACGTTCTTTGGAGACCGACGAGCTGTGACCCACACACAAACGCAACGCGCCACGAGTGCTCCACCCACGCCAACGCCACAGGTGCGGAAGGCTCAACCGGCCCCATCCCTGGCCCGCAGCAAAGCCTGTTTGCAGCCCACCAACAACAGCAGTAGTAGTGCGGCCTTTCGGCGTTTTGAATATTTTGAGCAGTCTGCTCAATAATCAAAAAGCCACACCGTTTCATGAAAACCCGCGAACAGTTTGAAATTCAAAAGCTCGGAGATCGGAAGACAGGAGGACGACACCATGCAAGGCATACCATAGACACGGCGGTGGTGCGCCTTTCTTCACCCTGAAGCAGCTCGTCTCTACCCCTGAGGCAGCCGGTCTCCACTCTTGAAGAAGCCGGTGGTCTCCATCGGTTCGAAGCCTCGAGTTTCCTCCTTTGGAACCCTCCTTGTGTCCCTCTTGCGCGGCCGTTTCCCATGTTACACCATCGGTGTATCGGCCACTTCCGGTCTTGCAAGGAGGACGGCACAGATGCAACCCTCGATCTTCGGCTAGACGATCCAGCCAGATGTTTGTGGCTCGCGAGACGTCGCCGGGATGACCAGCAGTGGTCAGGGAAACACTCGAGAGTTTCATCACTTATTGATGTTGCAAACAAGATCGACAAAATCGGCAACACAGATCTTGCCTTTATATTTCTACTGATGCTGTACATCATGACGTGGTAATCGATGACCCGTCCGAGGTGTGCACTTCTAAATCGTTTCATATTGTTTTTAGTCTCTGTCGCGTCTCCCCCTCCTCTGGCATGAAACCCAATCCAACCACATTCTCCACATACATCAAACTTCATTGTCATCAGAGCCTTCAAACCGTTTTGTTTTGTTCCCAGCAGTTTAGCACATCATCAACAGCAGTTGAGCACATTATCAACAGCAGTTGTTGAGCACGTCATCAACGCACGAGAGTGACAGAAAATTGCGCCGCAGTAACCCACACAGCAGCAGCAGCACAGCAGCCTGTACGCGGTCGGTAGTCAGCGTCGAGGATAGGAACCGGTCGCTGGGCTCCCTGCCGTGTGTACTGATACCCTGCCGTGATGTTTGCTGCGGTGTAATTTTTCGTTCTGCAACAATACCTCTCGTTCATACTCCCAGCCTAAACTTCCCAGAATCATGAAAAATATACTACCAGGTACAGCACAGCCGGTAGCATGACCAGAAGATTGTTTGTTATGTGTGGTGAGTACACCCGGCGTCCGTGCTCATTATTCAACCTAGAGACATACAAAGTATATGTGAGACAGGGTAAACAACATAGTCTAATGAAGCAAGTCAAATGCCGGCGTACCGGGCACAACAGCAAAACAAAACGAGCGAGACCATAATATAAGGCAAAATTTGAAACTAAAAATGAAAACGCCAGGGGCCCTGAAGAAGGAGAGATGCAAAAAAGCCAGAACGGCTGCAAGAGAAACAACCTACGTGCTGGTGAAGGGAAACAGCTAACTATTATTGCACGGACGAAACAACAGGAGACAGAGGAAGATACCGGCCTAAGGCCGGCGGGGAGGGAAAACAAGGAAACAAAGAGAGAAAAAAGGCAACGGCTGAAAACCAACAGAGAAAGCAATACAACAAGTAAATGGCATTACTGCCGCGTTCGCGCTTCCCCCTTTGATCTCGATGAATACACACAAAAAATAACATTTCCGCTCACTGTATTGTTTAGGGCTATACCATAGTACTTGAACATGCTCCACAAAATAGTCAAACCGGTAGCTTACCACACCATGTACCATTTCGATTCGGCATTCATCCACAGCTGTATCGATACCCCCCCCCCCCCCCCCCCTACCTCCAGTTTGCCCTTGTTGCTGTTCTTGGTGTCCACTGCTGTGTGGATTAGATACCTCTTATCCGTCTCGGTCTTATGCCATTTCGCCATTAAGCGGCCCGCCGCGTTGACGACCCCCCGGTACCAGTTTCCACTCCTCTTAGCCGCCCCGGACCATAGCACACTCTTTACTCCCAACAGCAAAGCGGGGTTGTCCGTTGAATGCTTTGACATCGTCTGCTACAGCTTGGGCCCAGTTCTATTTCTGGTCGGCTTGGTCCCGGGTTTTACCCACACCAACCATCGTCCCGAACATCAACGGATGAGTCAGCCGCTCAGTTGTCGTCCTTTGTACGGCTCCCGTGAAGAGGAGGTGGCTTTTTGCCTGGTCGTCTCAACGCTTTCACATGGTGTTGAGGGTCTTGGCGGTGGACTTATGGTGGTCGGTGCGTTGTCGGCGCTGGGAGCCAAAATCGGTTAGCAGGAGGTTTGAGGGTGCCGTTCATAAGTCAGCGAAGTGCCTCTGGCAGAGATCCCGAGCCACACGCCCGTACTGCAGGGTGTGTATCACCTCGGTCTTAGCAGGCGCACCTTCAGTATGAACGAAGCATCTTCCATATCGTGCAGCTCACGCTTGGAACGATCGTAGAATGTCCAGCTTGAAACGATCGCAGCATGCCCACGCGAGTGGGATCCGTCGATAATTTATGGCGTAATGTCGGCGCTTTCGTTGATAAGACGGCGCGCAGGCACAGAAAATGCATCGTCTGCATACATACCTCTGGCTCGCCGTTTCGATAACAAGCGGTGGGGCCGGGAGAACCTTGTTGAGAGTGCGGGGCGGCGTTGTCTCTTTTTTCGTTTCGCGCACGGTGAGGCCTGCTGTTTCGAAAACGGTCACAATGACAGGATTTTCCGTTGATTTACACACAACGCCTGCATCGTCAGCGTACCGTATATCACGGACTGGCCTCCGTACATGTGCCAGTGGTTCAACCTCCAACCCGCCCTCCCCGAAGTCCTCCTCGAGGTGCACCAAATCCTCAAAAAATCTGGGTCCTCACTGCAACTTAGCGGAACGGAATGTATCGCTGTGCGGCGAAAAATACATTGCGAAGAAGCGGCGACAGTACACATCCTTGCCACAATCCCTGAGTGGCGTCATGCCATTCATAGTGTTCACCGTCATCCATACGCACGAGAGCTCGCATGCATTTTCGTGGAACAGGCCAAGAACGGAAAATATTTTCTCGGATACGTCATCCGCGTGCTCGATACTTGTGCATGAGAACGTGGCCGTCGACAGGAACGACGCCATGGCGCCATCGTCACAGTTCCACCTCCCGCGCGGCTTTTCTGAGTAGACGCGAAAGCCAACGCATGCCCGTATTTTCCTAAAAAATTCAAATATTTTTAATTATCACGAACGCAATCAAAAGCCAAATTTAATCTGTACCCAGTCGTTGAATAGACCACAAATGGGCTAATCGCTGTCATTGGTCGTTATCCATTCAAAGCAGGAAGCGATCGGTCGATGATGTCACGTATTTGAAAAAAAAAACAAATCTGTGGAATCCATCGTGCAGGCCATGCCAGAGGCCTGCAGAAATGGCGTGCTCGGCGTGGGCGTGGGCGCCCACTGTCTGTGCTTTGTCTGTGTCGAGTGTGCCTATCTCACAGTCATCTTGCTTTCTTAGAGTCCGCGCTTTACCTCCACAGTGCTGTGACAAAACATATTCAATGCGGCCCTTGCTCGCTTCTCCCGAAGAAGCAAAAACTCTCATTCATGTACAACAAAAACAACACAGCACCCCCTTGATGCGGGCTGGGTAGTGTAGGACCGCGCTTTACTGTGGAGGGGCTCGCACGGGTTGCGCGGAACTGCTTGTTTGTGCCGTTGACTGAACCCAGCGCTGTTGCCCCTCTCATCTACGCCGAGCCTGCTGATTGATCAAGATATATATGACAAAAAAATATGCCGTAGTGTTGAGTGTGTTGTTGGAATGCGTATCCGAGAAAATATTTTCCGTTGTTGGCCTGTTCCACGAAAATGCATGCGAGCTCTCGTGCGTATGGATGACGGTGAACACTATGAATGGCATGACGCCACTCAGGGATTGTGGCAAGGATGTGTACTGTCGCCGCTTCTTCGCAATGTATTTTTCGCCGCACAGCGATACATTCCGTTCCGCTAAGTTGCAGTGAGGACCCAGATTTTTTGAGGATTTGGTGCACCTCGAGGAGGACTTCGGGGAGGGCGGGTTGGAGGTTGAACCACTGGCACATGTACGGAGGCCAGTCCGTGATATACGGTACGCTGACGATGCAGGCGTTGTGTGTAAATCAACGGAAAATCCTGTCATTGTGACCGTTTTCGAAACAGCAGGCCTCACCGTGCGCGAAACGAAAAAAGAGACAACGCCGCCCCGCACTCTCAACAAGGTTCTCCCGGCCCCACCGCTTGTTATCGAAACGGCGAGCCAGAGGTATGTATGCAGACGATGCATTTTCTGTGCCTGCGCGCCGTCTTATCAACGAAAGCGCCGACATTACGCCATAAATTATCGACGGATCCCACTCGCGTGGGCATGCTGCGATCGTTTCAAGCTGGACATTCTACGATCGTTCCAAGCGTGAGCTGCACGATATGGAAGATGCTTCGTTCATACTGAAGGTGCGCCTGCTAAGACCGAGGTGATACACACCCTGCAGTACGGGCGTGTGGCTCGGGATCTCTGCCAGAGGCACTTCGCTGACTTATGAACGGCACCCTCAAACCTCCTGCTAACCGATTTTGGCTCCCAGCGCCGACAACGCACCGACCACCATAAGTCCACCGCCAAGACCCTCAACACCATGTGAAAGCGTTGAGACGACCAGGCAAAAAGCCACCTCCTCTTCACGGGAGCCGTACAAAGGACGACAACTGAGCGGCTGACTCATCGGGTGATGTTCGGGACGATGGTTGGTGTGGGTAAAACCCGGGACCAGGCCGACCAGAAATAGAACTGGGCCCAAGCTGTAGCAGACGATATCAAAGCATTCAACGGACAACCCCGCTTTGCTGTTGGGAGTAAAGAGTGTGCTATGGTCCGGGGCGGCTAAGAGCAGTGGAAACTGGTACCGGGGGGTCGTCAACGCGGCGGGCCGCTTAATGGCGAAATGGCATAGGACCGAGGCGGATAAGAGCTATCTAATCCACACAGCAGTGGACACCAAGAACAGCAACAAGGGCAAACTGGAGGTAGGGGGGGGGGGGGGGGGGGGGGGGGGGGTATCGATACAGCTGTAGATGAATGCCGAATCGAAATGGTACATGGTGTGGTAAGCTACCGGTTTGACTATTTTGTGGAGCATGTTCAAGTACTATGGTATAGCCCTAAACAATACAGTGAGCGGAAATGTTATTTTTTGTGTGTATTCATCGAGATCGAAGGGGGAAGCGCGAACGCGGCAGTAATGCCATTTACTTGTTGTATTGCTTTCTCTGTTGGTTTTCAGCTGTTGCCTTTTTTCTCTCTTTGTTTCCTTGTTTTCCCTCCCCGCCGGCCTTAGGCCGGTATCTTCCTCTGTCTCCTGTTGTTTCGTCCGTGCAATAATAGTTAGCTGTTTACCTTCACCAGCACGTAGGTTGTTTCTCTTGCAGCCGTTCTGGCTTTTTTGCATCTCTCCTTCTTCAGGGCCCCTGGCGTTTTCATTTTTAGTTTCAAATTTTGCCTTATATTATGGTCTCGCTCGTTTTGTTTTGCTGTTGTGCCCGGTACGCCGGCATTTGACTTGCTTCATTAGACTATGTTGTTTACCCTGTCTCACATATACTTTGTATGTCTCTAGGTTGAATAATGAGCACGGACGCCGGGTGTACTCACCACACATAACAAACAATCTTCTGGTCATGCTACCGGCTGTGCTGTACCTGGTAGTATATTTTTCATGATTCTGGGAAGTTTAGGCTGGGAGTATGAACGAGAGGTATTGTTGCAGAACGAAAAATTACACCGCAGCAAACATCACGGCAGGGTATCAGTACACACGGCAGGGAGCCCAGCGACCGGTTCCTATCCTCGACGCTGACTACCGACCGCGTACAGGCTGCTGTGCTGCTGCTGCTGTGTGGGTTACTGCGGCGCAATTTTCTGTCACTCTCGTGCGTTGATGACGTGCTCAACTGCTGTTGAAAATGTGCTCAACTGCTGTTGATGATGTGCTAAACTGCTGGGAACAAAACAAAACGGTTTGAAGGCTCTGATGACAATGAAGTTTGATGTATGTGGAGAATGTGGTTGGATTGGGTTTGATGCCAGAGGAGGGGGAGACGCGACAGAGACTAAAAACAATATGAAACGATTTAGAAGTGCACACCTCGGACGGGTCATCGATTACCACGTCATGATGTACAGCATCAGTAGAAATATAAAGGCAAGATCTGTGTTGCCGATTTTGTCGATCTTGTTTGCAACATCAATAAGTGATGAAACTCTCGAGTGTTTCCCTGACCACTGCTGGTCATCCCGGTGACGTCTCGCGAGCCACAAACATCTGGCTGGATCGTCTAGCCGAAGATCGAGGGTTGCATCTTTGCCGTCATCCTTGCAAGACCGGAAGTGGCCGATACACCGATGGTGTAACATGGGAAACGGCCGCGCAAGAGGGACACAAGGAGGGTTCCAAAGGAGGAAACTCGAGGCTTCGAACCGATGGAGACCACCGGCTTCTTCAAGAGTGGAGACCGGCTGCCTCAGGGGTAGAGACGAGCTGCTTCAGGGTGAAGAAAGGCGCACCACCGCCGTTTCTATGGTATGCCTTGCATGGTGTCGTCCTCCTGTCTTCCGACCTCCGAGCTTTTGAATTTCAAACTGTTCGCGGGTTTTCATGAAACGGTGTGGCTTTTTGATTATTGAGCAGACTGCTCAAAATATTCAAAAACGCTGAAAGGCCGCAATACTACTACTGCTGTTGTTGTTGGTGGGCTGCAAACAGGCTTTGCTGCGGGCCAGGGATGGGGCCGGTTGAGCCTTCCGCACCTGTGGCGTTGGCGTGGGTGGAGCACTCGTGGCGCGTTGCGTTTGTGTGTGGGCCACAGCTCGTCGGTCTCCAAAGAATGTGAGAAGAGCTTTCTGATTTCGAAAATTGCTCGCTGGCTGCTACGTGTTCGTAGCAAAGAGCTAAATTTGCGCCGCTTCGGGCACTCTTGGTGACGCGTCAGCCTGTCTGTCGTGGGCAATCCCGCAGATCGTCCACCAGGAACCTGGCAGCCTCTTTGGGAGGGTGCTTGGGTGTTGTGGATGCCGTCTGGTGTGTCCGGGATGCCCTGTGGAAGATGATGTGTGCCTCGATGTGTTGGTGTCCTGGCTGGCTGGTCGATTGTTCAATTTTTTTATATGGGATTCTACTATGCTTTTTTTTCCTCTCAAACTGGGCCATGACCCTACATTAACCAAGTTATTATTTTCTCGATTTTTCTCCCCCCACAGCCGAAATTACGATTTAAAATCCTTAATGCAAGTAGCTTATCCCTGGTGATGATCTCTTCCCAACACTCAAACTATAACTTGCAGTTAGAGGAAAGCGCAGGAAAGATGAAAACCCTTCGACGGAGGCATGCCATGAAGGTGGCCCTATTGTTTGTGGTTATCCTTCCTCGCCTGAGGAGCTCCACCTATCTCAACCGGTGATTTGGGCAAAGCACAGCCGTACCACGCGTGATGAAACATCCCATGATCCAAGTATACAACGATGCTTGCTCCTACACTGTGAATGCAATATATTACATTCCGACGAAATTGGGTCCGGAACCCCCGTCATTGACCATCGAAAAAAAGCCAAAAAAACCCCCCTCTTCTTGCAAGTATAGTGGCCTGCGTTAACATGGCAGGCGCTGAGCGCAAGGCTGAACGATATAAAACAAAATAATTGGTCATATTTGCCGTTACAGGTTTGAAAAGCGCCTCACTATCCACAAACACAGTTCGGCCCAGAAACTGTTGCCCCCTGTTTTGTATCTTCTCCATACACAATAGCACCTACGCGTTACGGCGATATTCTCCGGTTTAAGCCACATGTGGTTCGACCGGCCGCAAGGGCAAGGCTTCTGTCGCGCGCTCGGGCAGTTAAACCCAAGCTTCAGCCGCTCTAGGCCTTGGCAATCTCCGTAAGCACTCGATTACTTGAAGCCGTCGCATGCGCTCAGCTTTCGCGACATCGTCAGAAAATAGCATAGCCATTACGGCGTCATTTTGTGTTTATTCTCGCTCATGTCCACAAGTTTGTCGGGTGGCGCGAAGCAGTCTACTCGAAGTCACGTTTTAGGATGAGACATTGAGCTCATGTTCAGAGCCCAAAAGTGTCTGCTGCACTCCTAAATAGAGTAGTGTGCCTACGCATGGTCTGGGTAAATTATGTGCACTGCTACAGGTAGATACGAATGACCAAGGCGATTTCTGATGCTATTGGGTTGTTCTGTATTTACTTGAGCGGAGGTGCTACCCCTGGCAATGTATCACGGATCTTTGGGGAGGCTTTCCCCACAGTCTCTGTCGAGTTGTTGCGCTACCCAATCGGGACCATAATCTTCTGTGTATTTCCCGCCATCCCGTCGATTGCCCCCTTTGCGACGAGAACACGTATATATTATAACAAATGAAGATACACTCCAGCTGTGAGATCGAAGATTTTTTCGAAACTCATCTTTGCAAGCTGTGCGTGATACTCCGATCGCGCGTATTACCGGTTGTGTGTCCTCATTAAGGATATAGGTCGGCGACTCCTCTTGCAACTACAGTGTAACTATCAGGGTCAACAGGATGATTTTAGTCAGTCTGTGCGCGGAAACTATAAAAACCCGTTTCGGAGGGGGACAAAATCTGACAGCTGTGGAGGGAAATGTATCCGTTTATCAAATGAGTCCTTTAAGTCGAATAACCGTCGAGGGTAGGGCGGAGTTTTGAAGGGCGTGGGGGCCTGGTTCTGATCAAAAGCGAGCGGGGTTGGAGGGGAGGCGGTTGGGGGGGGGGGGCTGGGGGGGGGGGGGCGGACGGGCGGGCAATTTGTGCGTGGAAGCTATAAATCTTTTAAGGGGATCAATATGACGGTTTTGGGAAAAACAAAATGCACAGTTTGTCGTAGGGGGGGGGGTTGGGGCGTGGGTGGGGCGGGTTGGGCAGCCCAATCTGTGCGTAGAAACTATAAGTTATTTTGAGGGGATAAATGTGACGATTTTGGAAAGAAAGCATCAGTTTATCATGTATATCCTGGGGTAAGTCCTACAATCATTGAGTAGAGAGAGGGCGGAGTGTTCGAGGGGGTGAGGATGGGACAGGGTGGGGGGCTTGGGGAGGTGGGGGGTGGAGTCGGGGGGGGGGGGGAGGTTTAGGTGGCATAGATGTAGGGGCTTGTTATTCGTGTGGTGCTAGGTCTAGGCGATGGTGCGGGTGGTGGGGAAGAAGGGGGTGTTCGGGGCGGGGGGGGGAAGGGGGGGGGGTGGGCAGCTATGGCGGCCACCTATACGTACAATATGTTATGACATTACCCTGGAAAATCGGTAATTTCCCCTAGCTATATGAAATTAACTGGAAAAAGATTATTGGAGGGTTTTACAGAAGAAGTATATTGGCGTATTTTACCTTTACGTAAAAGTACTGGAGGAGGGGACTTGGGTTACGATGAACTCTACCGAATCGGGACAATCATCTCCCGTGTTTTCCCGCCACCCCGTCGATTGCCCCCTTTGCGATGAGAACACGTATATATATATGGCGGCCACCTATACGTAAAATATGTTATGACATCACCCCGAAAAATCGGTAATTTTCCCTAGCTATATGTAATTACCTTCCCAAAAAATATTGGAGGGTTTCCACCGAAGTATATAGCCGTATTACTCCTTCACATAAGAGTACTGGAGGGGGAGCTTGGGTTACGATGAACTCATGCTGTCCTCTCCAGGCTCTCATCGGAAAATCGAAACTTGTGGCATGCGAGGTTCTATCTTTTCAAGCGCATACCCACGAACAGAAGTGAGAACCGAAGACGTTGTACGCAGTGCGCTGACCTCATACCATGAATCAAGCGACGTCTCTTCAACCCTGCCACCATTCAAATAACACAGGACAGACCTGGGTCTCAGGTCAGCGCGGTTCGCTTAAAAGGCGGGCCCCCCCTGTGGTGCGGCTAAAATGGCCTCTGTCAACCTCGTCCTTACGGGGTAATATACACCGCGTTCCGATGTCGTCCGGGGGCCCAACTGTACTCCACGTGTTATTGCCTGGCCAGACACCCCATCGATGAGGGACGGCGACTGCATACGTCCGCGAACAAGAACGTTGAGACCTGAACCCCTCTGCTGTAGAGGTTCACCCATTCCTGTTCTTCCTGTGGCCGTTCACCGGAGAAAGGAGCTGTACGCCTATGACTTTGAGTATACCTAAAGTAGTAAATTCCGATGGGCAAACCCACGACCAAGGTATATATACCAAGGTATATATAAATATATTTATATATTTATATGGATCGCAGGTACACTTTCTACCGTTACGAAAAAAACTGTCTACGTGACGGTAGAAAGTGAACCTCTGCGACCCATATTTTTGGTATCCATTGCAAAACAGTAGACCGATAACGTTGGGTTAAGAACGACAAAAGCAATTAATTATTGGCGAAAACGCTTCTTCTGACCTGCATTGCCTATCAACAAACGAAACATCAAGCAGCTTGCCAAGGTGAGTGGCGACCCTACAATTATTCCATCTCACAGCTGTCGATTTTTTTTTTTTTATAACAAGTATATACTCCGGAGTAATATAGTCTAATGCATAAATGACAAGAAGGCGAAGCTTTCCGTGTCTTTGTCTGGCGGGACGCTAAGAAATCCAGACGCATCGATTACGTGACACGGCGAGAGCTGCACTAAACTCTCCGCGAAGGCGCCGTATGCCCAAGACTGCTAAATTTTGATGTGAGTCATTAACCCTTTCAGAGTCAAAGAAACTCTCGAACTCGAAGTGGTTTTTCACCTACAACGGGTTTCCAGTCGCAAAGGCGTTAAGCGCATGTCAGACTAGTTGGGTCCATAGTGCAGTACAAAAACAGTTCAAGCGTCGGACAGGAAATATCGCCATATTGATGATCCGTATCTTGCAAAGCAGACAGATCCCTGGTGGTCTAAATTATCCGCATAGGACCTATATATAGATCATGTTACCGGAAGGTCTATCCTCCTTATGATGTACAGTTCTCAGTGTGTCACCTCTGAAAAATGCATTTAATTTATCTGTTGAGGAGCCGTCACTCAGAAACATGTTCGCCTTCAATGTGGCATCGCTTGTTTGTTTTAAAAGAAAAACATTTGGTTGTTGCATGAAACGGGGAACCCCCTACGGCACCGACCGATGCGATCCAGCAACGCCTCGTGCTGCGAGATATTGCGGCAATGCAAACAAGCCCGTCAGGAGGGGGCCGTGATCATCGCAGTGGGTAGGCTGTTGCCCATCTACTCCCCACGTTGAGAGCTTCCAACAATCCGCGATATTGCACGCTGCAGTGACGATGATCACGGGGCCGCCCGCGAGATCGCCCTTGTGGCGGGAACATGCAGTGGCCGCGCTGTTGGTCAGCACACCACACCGTGGCTGCCTAAGGCAGGGAAATCGACAATCTCTATGTCCGGCCTAGGGTGGCTCACGGGCAGATTGCTCTCGGTGCCCGACGAGGGGCCATCAGGCGGAGACGATAAGAAGACAGAATACATAAGAAAGTACCGGAGTCTCGGAGGCCACTCTGAACGTGCACACCCGAAGATAACAAAGTAATGAACTGAGCAACAGCAGTGGTACTAGTACACTGCGCCAAAGGGGGCTCATGTTGAACATATCGAAGATAGGGACCGCCAATCATATCAATAGTTCTACTCTACCACCTCCGTGGATTCTATGCAGTCATATACATCATAAATCAGACTTGTGCGCAGGCATAAGCCAACATTCATTCCCCTTGCCTGTGTACACGTCATGATAACGGTGAACCAAAGCGCACCGTACGGAACCTTGCTTATTCCAACAAAGCACATGACCCAAGTATTCCATGTCAATTTCAAACCAATACTACTCCCTCTGCTCCAAACAACCCAATATTGACATCCAACGCCGTAGCTAGCGCAATTGAACTGCATTGACCGTAACGAAAATCGCTTATAAGAATATGGGTGATCAAGAGTGTAGTAGGATTCGTCCGTGTAAGACCAGGAAAAAAAACTCTCGATTGTACTTCAATGAATAAAGCCTAAGACTACCCCGAAACCACCCATATTTTACCTCAAATTATTTGATCAAATTAATATACTCCCAAGCCTTTGATAAAGCAAAATTTAGTGCTGAAATCCAGATGAAAATACCATGTATCGAATTTCTTTGTAATATATTCGAAAACAACCAATATTGTTCTCCCAAATTTATATCCTTCCAAATCTTCGATCAAGCAAAATTCTGGTGGAATATACTCTCGTTCTCAACATGCCTCAGGCAAAAAGAAAAATAGTATAGCTCTTCGTATCAACGCAGACCCGAGGTTGATTCTCGGATATTGATATGAGGACACACACGGTGAATCCTACATCTCTCCTGCTCGTGACAAATGTCACGACAATGTTCATTCGATCCTAGATTAATGCAAACTCGAAACTACCGTCCTCAAATCCAAAAATAAATGTAGGAGCATCGCCTTCAACTCTCATTTTATGACCCGAAATGAAAGCTAAGATATAACTCCCCCACTCCGGAGTCAAGCCAAATTTTGTTCAACAAGTTGCGCTCTGGTTCAGTCCATACCAAGCTCTCAACACGCGTTGGTATTACAGGACACTTTGGTTAGGACATTTGCTCTTTCAACTATGGAAGCCAGCATTCGTCGCACCTACCTACTCTACCTGTTCAAAAGAAATGAGACATACTTCCAGCTCGACCTCCAATTCATATCACCAGGAGTTCATCGCAAGACTACGGCGGTGGTGATGTCCCGCGGTAAATGCGCGAGCTAAAAATAATGTGTCACGTGGACGATCGATATCTCTTTCCGCCCCACCAGCTCGATGACAAAAATCTCAAACTTCTTTGTCAAACGCTCACAAAGACAACAAATACTTTGCTCGTATACTACTGCTGTGCGTTCGTTCGTACATGACGTGAAATCACCTGTGGATAGTATAAGCCTTATATTTGTCAACCCTTCCCCCCTGATCACTCGGTTTAGTACGGCATTGGGGGGGGGGGGGTGAACACAATCCTATCATCTACTATTGCTCAGAAAATGCGTCAATAAACTACGATTCTCATACCTGGTACCAAAGGTACTTTATCTATACAGACACGGCATCAGGCACGGTGTGAAATTCAGCTGTGCGTCAATAACGCAACCACCCTATCCACCACCTCTCGTTGTTGCAACAAAAAGTGTGTAAGTGCAGAACCATCAGTGCCGCTCACACCTCACACGCTTGCAGAGCCCTCCCCAGGAGTAGAGCAAGGGGCGGCAGGGATTAGACCTCTTGTTTCTACTCCCGGCATGCAGGCGCCCACCATGAGCGCGTTCACGGATGTTGAGCTCATAGATGATCACGATGAGACTAATTACACGGTTTTTTTCCCCCCCCCGCACTTAGTTCCGGGGCAGAGCAAGCCCTTGAACATGTTGATAAACAGGATCTGCTAACTGGTAGCGTAGGTACCACTGCATCTGTTCTCATCCCGGGAAAGCGCCCATTCGCTTTAGGGAAGCTCGAGAAGTTGATCGACATTAATCACTTTTACGATTACTCCGGCCACCAGCACGAACGCCTTCTGAGGCAGACGGCTCAGCAGCATAGGATTACCCTGACGGGTGGGCTGCAGCCGTGTGGTGGCTGCTTGGAGGCTAAGGGGATACGTGTTGGTACACCGCGGAGGACGACATCGCGCGCAGGGAGGCCCATAGAGACCTTCCATATCGATTTGTCCGACCCTTACGAGGCATTCCTGGGCGGGTCGGTGTATCTCATCGTGTTCGTGGACAGCGCTTCGAGGTTGATGCGGCCATACGGTATGAGGAGAACGTCTGAGACCACCGCGTGCTTCCAGAAGTCTCTCGCCGATATGAACGGAATAGGGAGACCAAACTGCTTTGAGACTGATAACGGCGGGGAGTTCATCAGCCGCGACTATGTGGACTACTGCGACTCTGCCGGAATTCGCCGTGAGTACACGACCCCGGGGAAGCCGCAGCAGAACGCGGTTGTCGAGAGTGCCATTTAGCGTGCTATAGAGGGCGGCCATGCGACGCGTCTCGGGATTGGACGACTGTTTCCGGACGTTGACCTCGGCAAAATCCCGTTTGTCGGCGCCAGTGGCAACCGTCTGTAGCTCGAGGATGCCCTGTGGGCTTCCCACTGTTTCAACCGCTCCGCGACCAAGGCAAACACCGAATACTGGTCCCCGTACGAGGTTTTCTTCGGGCGACTGCCGGATCTGCAGGTGATTCTTTTTTTCTATCCAGGCATGATTCGGGTGGACCGGAGCACCAAGTGCGATGCCCAAGCGGTTAAGCGATTTTACCATAACAACGGTCACAACCACTCCTCGTCAACCATGAAGGTTCTCAAGAGCTCCATCGGAGGCGTGTGTGATTCCAGCGACATCGTATGGATGGCCCCCCGCACGTCCGTCCTGCCGTTGCCACCGACGGCGGGTGCGGGGGTTTAGGTGGCTCAGTGGACGCCGCCGCGCCTACAACGACGCCATTGTTCACCATAACATACACCCCACCGTCACGGCAGCCGCCGTCACAGCGGTCACTTCCGCCACCGTCACAGAAGTCACGGCCTCCGCCGTCACAGACGTCACGGCCGCCGCCGTCACAGCCGGTAACGTCACATCCGTCAATGCCGCCACCGTCACAGGCGGCAACGTTACACACGTTACTGTCACAACCGCCACTTCCGTTGCCGTCACAGCCGTTATGGCCGCCACCGTCGCAGCCGGGAACGTCACGGTCGTCACAGTCGCCGCCATCACAGCCATCACGACTGCCACAGCCACAGCCGTCAGCGTCGCCGTACTTGTAGGCGCAGCGGGTGTCTGGCCGTACCCGCTCGAAAATGATCCAGTTTTCAGACACGCCGACGATGCACTTCTCGGCAACGCTGGAGGAGCCGCCTCTCACGCCGCCAGCGAAAAACGGCGATGCGTTCAGTCACAACGCTGGGCTTCTGTCCATGGCGGGCAAGAAGGAGTCTCCGTCGATGCTGAATACGTGTGGAGCGATGGATGCTGGCCGTCCCGAGCAGCTAGCGCCCGCCGTGGAGGATCGCGGTGGGACTTCATATGGTGAGGGCCGTGAGCAAGTTGCGCCCGCCGTGGAGGACCCCGGCGAGGAGCTATCCGCTGGGAAGTCCAGGGGTGATACCTTGGGATATGGCGGCGATGCTTGCCACAAGCGAGGACATCGAAGCTACGCTGAGCGACCAGCGACCGCCTTGCAAGCCTCCAGACCCGCCACAATGTAACGCGAGGAACCACACAATCCCCAGGAATCATGCGGAGGCCATGCGGTCCGAACACGCGCACCTTTGGAAAGACTCTTCAGTTCGGGAATTATACTGATTACTGGAGGCGGGGACATTTGAGCCCGTGTAGCAACGAGTCGACAATTACATCAACGCAATGTGGGTGGTAGATTGGAAAGCAGATGAGTACGGATAGCCAAATAAACCCAAGGCAAGAATGGTAGCACGGGGGGATGAGCAGAGGGCTAACGTTGAATTTGGGGAACTGTTTGCGTCCGCTGTTGATGTTTCGAGTGATAGTTTGTTGACTGCCATGGCCTATAACCTGGGCCTCGACCTGCGCAATTTTGACACTGATCAGGCTTTCGTGCAATCTGATCTGGAAGAAACCGTGTTCATGCGTTTGCCTCAGGGGTGCGGGATGTTGTCGAGGAAGATAGTGAGGCTAAAATGAGTCTATGTGGATTGAAGCAGGCATAGAGGCAATGGCATGCCCATCTCACTAGATGTTTGTTGACTTTGGGATTTTTGCAGTGTCTGGCAGACGCATGCGTTTTGCGGTTGATGGAAGACGTGAGAGTAGTGATGACCATAGTGGTGCATGTGGATACAATATTCGCAGTTGGAGAGAAGGCAAGGTTTGATCAATTTGGGAGATGTTTGAACCACATGGTTCCGGTCAAAGGCCTTAAAGAGCTACGTTGGTGTTCCGGGTGTTTCTACGAAAGGGATTGGTGTTGACAATTTCCCAGACATTTGCTCTACAGTTGGCGATCGAAGACGGGGTAGAGTATGGTAAGAGTGTCCCGCTCCCCGTTGGCAAGAAACGTGCGAAGTTTGACAAGAATGAAGCACCAGAGGGCTGGCCATTTCGCGAGTTGGGAGGCTCACTGATGTGACTGGCATCTCAGATGCGGCCAGACATCTCCAATGCGGTGAGAGCAGTAGCTAGGTACTGTTCGAGGCTCCCAATTATGTGCAATGGAGGGCAGAAATGGGTATCTTAGGATATGTGAGACGGACGAGCGGATTAGGTATTACTTTTCAAAGAGGTACCGTAGGAGGTTTGAGCTTGCAGGCGTTTGCTGACGCGCACTACGCGAGTGTGGCAGCTGATAGGAGGCCAGTTTCGGGGGTACTAGCGATGTGCGGGGGTGCTTCTGTGTCATGGTTTTCTAGGACACAGAAGTGCGTCACGCTGTCTTCAACGGAGGGGGCAGAGTACGTGGCGCTTGCAGATGTCATACAGGAAGCCCTATTTCTGACGCAGATTTGGCGTTTCATGTTGCCCGCTGCCGGCATGCCATGCATACCGGTATTCGAGAGTAATCGGTGCGCTGTGCAACTTGCGCAGAACCCCAGGTTACTAGTTCCAACTACAAGCAACATCGACGTACGGCACCACTTCCTCAGAGAGGTGGTAGGGAGGAAAGATGTATCGATTATTCACGTGCCGTCTCAGTTTCAGCAGGCCGATTTTCTGACCAAAGCAATAGCCCCGAACTCTTTTGAGTTCCACCGTAACCTTGCGACGAATTTTGTGGGAAGTTTGATTACTTTTTGTTGCTTTTGGGAACTTTCGATATTGAAATTTTTGAGATTTTTGTTCTTGTCATGATTTCTGTATTTTTTTAGTTTGGATTGAAGGCGGACTTATAGAGTAAAACATGGGGCAAATTATTGGTTATTTTTGGGAGCATCTGACGTTAAGATTTAGCGATTTTTCGTTTTAATTTCACCCCATTGATTACTTTATTTTCGGAATTGAAGTATACTACCTGGGTGCATTATATAGGTTGATTCTCGAGCTTATGCTAACGATATTTTAGCTTCTCATCTCCATTTCGGTGTAATCCCTGATGATGGGCGATATGGGGTGTATTACGAGCAGGAAGACATTTGGATACATTATTGCGGGTTTTTGATGTTTGAAGCTGCAGGAGGCTAACGCCGCATTTATTTGCGAGCTAGTTAGAAATTGTTTTTTAGGAAAGAATATCTTTGCTTTGAACAGGTATAGCAGGTCGCTATGATGAATGCTGGCTTCCATAGTTAGTTGAAGAAGCGTCCTACTCAAAGTGTCCTGTAATATCAACGCGTGCTGAGAGCTTGGTAATGAACTAAACCAGAGGAGAACTCGTCGGACAAAATATGGCTTGACTCCGGAGATGGGGAGTTATAGCATAGCATATTTTATTTTTCAGTTGAAAGTGAAGCTTTCATACTTTGTTTGAATTTGAAGATGACACTTTTGAGTTTGCAGGAAAGTAGGATGGCGTGAGCATCATGGCGGTCGTCACGTGCAGGAGGGATGTAGAATTGACTACTCGGTCGTACCAATGTCTGACACATGTAACTGTAAAATATGTACGAATATCACAATATGAAATTCGTGTTCAGGGAGTTGCAATATACCAGGTACTCCGTATTTATTTGGAATGTGGGATGAATTGTAAAATTGCAGCCGTTTAGGTGCCCTTCCTTCTTCGGCAGAGACAACGATAATAAATATATAGTCTATACTTAGAAAAACCTGTTTTTACGACTGCTTCCGAGGGCCCATCGAAGGCTCCCACTTTAAAATCGTTGCGTCCCGCCTTAGCAACTACTGCGAGGCCGAGGAAATACTTCCTGAAGAACAGTGCGGCTTCCGTCCCGCACGGTCGACGGTCGACATGCTGTTTGTCGTGCGCCGGTTGCAAGAGCTCGGACGACAGAGGAAAATCCCCCTGTACATGTGCTTCATCGATCTGCAGAAAGCGTACGACTCTGTCGACCGGGAACTGTTGTGGGAGGTACTCACACGCCTTGGCGTACCAACCAAGATGCTTACAGTTATCCGCAACTTCCACGAAGGCATGCGGGCTCGCGTGCGTGCGGATGACGGCGAGCACTCGGATTGGTTTAATGTCACCCAGGGGCTGCGGCAAGGCTGCGTGCTATCACCGTTACTGTTCAACGTGTTCTTCGCTGCTGCGATACACGTCGTGCTGGTACGCTTCAGCAAAGACGAAAGCATCGTAAGGGATTTGGTTCACCTCGAAGAGGGCAGTGCAGTCGGAAAAGAGGAACCGTTGGCATGCGTGCAAAGGGCTGTGTGGGGCATGTTGTACGCAGATGACGCAGGAATTGTTTCGAAGTCGGCGGAAGGCCTTGCTAAAATGATGACAGTCATCGTGACTGTCTTCAAAGCAGCAGGCCTCACGGTATCGGAAAAGAAGACAGAGACGATGCTGCTACGAACACCGGACCAGACATCCCTCGCCCCACCGCTCGCGATCGAAGCATCAGGCCAGAGGTATAAACAGACGACCCAGTTTTTATACCTAGGCGGCATTATCCACGAAAGCGCTGACCTCTCGCTCGAAATCGAACGACGGATCCGTCTCATGCGGGCATGCCTCAAACGGTTTGGCCCGGAATTGTATGACAGGACGACCGCCCCGCTTAGTCTGAAAGTCCGCATGCTGAAGGCCGAGGTCATTGAGACCCTGCTGTACGGGTGTGTGACGTGGACCCTCAATGCGGACCACTTCGCCAAGCTCCGATCAGCCCACCACGAAGTCCTTTTGCGAGTCATTGGCTTCCAGCGCCGATTACGCACCGACCACACCACCCTCTCGTACGCGAAGGCCCTCAGGATGACACGATGCGAGAGCATCGAAACGACCATCCGTAAACGGCGGCTCTTCTTTGTCGGGGCCCTGGTGCGACAACACAAGGGGCGACTGCCCCGTCGGTTGATGTTCGGGACGATCGCTGGTGGGGAGAACCCGAAACCAGGCGGACAACTTAAGACTTGGCCTAGAGCCATAGCTGAGGACCTTAGGGTGTTCAAAGCCAACGAGGGATCAACGGAACACTCCCCCTTAGTTTTTGGAGTTGGGACCGCGCTGTGGCCCACTGCAGCAAAAAAGGTGGGCAAGTGGTACCGGGGGGTCCTCGAAGCAGCTGAACGGTTCATGGGCAGGTGGCACGACGATGAATCAAAGCTGAGTAGACAGCGCCGCGCATCCGCCGTGGGTGGTGTCGAAGGGAGCGGGGGGAGGGGGGGCAGCAGGAGGGGTAGAAGGAACACCGGACAAGGGTATGGGGGCAGGGGGGGGGACAGGAGGAGTAGAAGGGAAACCGCGGTAGATGAAAGTAGGAAGGAGACCGCAGACAGGGTAGCGAGGTACCAGGCCGACTAGTAGGTGGAACCTTTCTATCTATGCCACTCGTACCGCCAACTGCTGCGGCTGCTCGGAATGTGATGTCTTGGTACTTTGATTTTTCCGTGAATTTTATTTTATTTTATTTTATTTTATTTATTTTATTTATTTATTTATATATTTATTTATTTATTTATTTATTTATTTATTTTTTCTTTCCCCTTCTTATCCTTATGAAGGGAGTCTTGCATGGTGGGTAGGTGACGAGCCTGTTTTATTTAGCCCTCCCAGTCTTCCTTCTTCTACTTGTTTCTTTTTTCCGGGGTATTTTTTCCCTTTCTTTCCCCCTTGCATGTCCATTTTGGCTCATGCTCGGGGTATGTTTCTATCTCCCGTGCTTTGGCTCCCCTTTTTATTTATTTATTTATTTATTTTGTCTTGGTTTCTTTCGTTGTTTCTCTCTTTTACAAGGTATTTTGGTTTAATGAGAAGAACACAAAGGGGGGAGGGGGGGAAACAGGAGGAGTAGAAGGAAAGCCGTCCAAGGGAATGGGGGCAGCGGGGGCAACAGGAGGAATAGAAGGGAGACCGCGGTAGACGAAGGCAGGAAGGAGATGGCAGACAGGGTAGCAAGGTACCAGGCCGACTAGTAGGTACATAGCACTTTTCGTCTTTCTCTGGGGTATTTTTTTCCCCTTTGTTCCCTCCTTGCGTGTCCAGGTTTTTGGCTCGTGTTCGGATTATCTTTTTTTGGTTTTACTTTACTTTATTTTATTCCATTTTATTATGTTTCTTTTCCGAGCTTTGGCTCTCCTTTGCGGTTGGGTTGTTTCTTCGATTTCCCCTTCATTTTGTTTGTTTCATTTTTTGTTGTATTTTTATCTTTGTTTTTATTTGTCTTCTTATTTTGTTTTTTGTTTTTTGTTTTTGTTTTTGTTTTTGTTTATTTCGTATTTCTCTCTTCCAATGTATTTCTGTTGCTGACGTATGTATGTTGTGCCTGTCGTACCCAGTACTAGGGCATGACATTGCGTTGTCGAATGCATTACGATGCATTATCTCTGTGTCGTGGCTTGTGACCACAGAGCTGATCTTTCTAGGGTGAAGAATCAGTACGGACACTGGGTGTGCTGGATGTCGACGAGTAGAAGAACGGTTTAATGTGAAGAACACACACACACACACACTTTGACATGCTCTACCACATGACGACCTAGGCAACCCCGTGTACGAGGTACTCCAACAGAAACGCAGGGGTTACCCATGAATCTGGCTATCGAGGTTTACTCTCTGCTGCTCTCGGGGAATAGAGCACTCGGCGGTGATGACCGGTGCCAGAACAGAGGTACAGGGAGTAGAACTTTTGAATGAAATAGGTACCTAATGACGGGGTTCCTTAACCCGGAATGGTCGGGAAGACGCCATCACGTTGCAATCGAAGTATTGTTTTAGAACCTACTACATGAAAAAGTAGGCCATGGGTTTGGTCATCCGATTGAACTCTCAGAATACTCTAATAAATTTTTGACGCGAGTTTTACGATAGAGGTTCACCATGTTTTTTTTCTTTTTTCGCATGTTCCTCGATTGATTGAGGACTGGTACATTTCCGAAAAAAAAAATGAATGTTCTCGAGCAAAGTCAAACGGCTACATACACCGGGATGAGGATAAAAACCCCATGGCCTACATATGCAACGATATATCATGAAAAAAATACTTTTTTCGTACATTTTTGGGGTTAACGAGAACCGTCATTTTGGGGTTAAGGAGAACCGTCATTTATGGTTAAGGAGACCCGTTATTTTTGGGTTGAGGAGAACCGTCATTTTGAGGTTAAAGAGAACCGTCGTTTTGGCTTAGGGAGACCCGTTATTTTCAGTTTGAGGAGAACCGTCATTTTTTTGGGGTTAAGGAGAACCGCCGTTTATGGTTAAATAGACCCGTTATTTTTGGGTTGAGGAGAACCGTCATTTTGGGGTTAAGGAGAACCGTCATTTTGGCTTAGGGAGACCCGTTGGTTTTTAGGTTGATGAGGAGAACCGTCATTTTGGGGTTAAGGAGAACCGTCGTTTATGATTGAGGAGACCCGTTATTTTTGGGTTGAGGAGAATCGTCATTTTGGGGTTGAGGAGAACCGTCATTTTGGGTTAAGGTGAACCGTCGTTTATGATTGAGGAGACCCGTTATTTTTGGGTTGAGGAGAACCGTTATTTTGGGGTTAAGGTGAACCGTCGTTTATGGTTGAGGAGACCCGTTATTTTTAGGTTGAGGAGAACCGTCATTTTGGGGTTAAGGAGAACCGTCATTTTGGCTTAGGGACACCCGTTATTTTTAGGTTGATGAGGAGAACCGTCATTTTGGGGTTAAGGAGAACCGCCGTTTATGGTTAAGGAGACCCGTTATTTTTTGGTTGAGGAGAACCGTCATTTTGGGGTTAAGGAAAACCGTCATTTTGGCTTAGGGAGACCCGTTATTTTCAGGCTGTGGAGGAGAACCGTCATTTTGGGGTTAAGGAGAACCGCCGTTTATGGTTAAATAGACCTGTTATTTTTGGGTTGAGGAGAACCGTCATTTTGGGGTTAAGGAGAACCGTCATTTTGGGTTAGGGAGAAGCATCATTTTGGGTTAAGGAGAAACGTCATTTTGGAATAAAGACAATCGTCATTTCGGGTAAAGGAGCCCCGTTTTTGCGGGTTGAAGATATCCCGTCATTTTGGGTTGAGAAGAACCGTCGTTCAGAAAAAGAAACCAATAAAAAAAAGGTATACCTATATCGTAGCACGCGTCTGCTCTGGGTGACCTATAACACCCCTCTCAGATGCCGATACCAGAAAGAAACGGTTGGCGTCTACCATAGCATGTGTCGCCCTTGCCTCATTGCGGTCGGATCACTGTTACGGACCGCGCTCAGGCTGAAACTCCATGCAGGGCTAACATATTTAATATCGCATCGTCATCGGATGCTTCCGATGTATCATAAAAATAAAAGTACGCTCCAGCTGTGAGATCGAATATTTTGTCGAAACTCATCTTTGCAAGTTGTGTGTGATACTCCGATCGCGCGTATTACGGGTTGTGTGTCCTCATTAAGGATACCTCGTATAGGTCGGCGACTCCCCTTGCAACTACAGTGTAGCTATCAGGATCAACAGGGTGATGTTAGTCAGTCTGTGCGCGGAAATTATTAACCTCGTTTCTGAGGGGGACAAAATCTGACAGCTGTGGAAGAAAATGCATCAGTTTATCAAGTGAATCCTGTAAGTCGAATATCCGGTGAGGGGAGGGCGGAGTTTCCAAGGACGTGGGGGCCTGATTTTGATCAAAAGGGGGACGAGAGGGGGCGAGGGGGGGGAGGGGACGGGTGGGGCAGATCAGTTTGTGCGTGGAAACTATAAGTATTTTTTGTGGGGGAGGGGGGGGGGGGGGTGGCGGGGGGGGGCGGGGGCGGGGGGGGAAGCCTTTAGGTCGCATGGATGCAGGGATTTGCTATTCGCGTGGTGCTAGGTCTAGGCGATGGTGCGGGTGGTAAGGAAGGAGGGGGCGTTGTGGGCGGGGGTGGGTGGGAATTGCAGCAGCGGCATGGACGGCTCTGAAACGATAACGAGGCGATATCCAGGGCGTTGAAGTGTTTATTACTCTGGCGGATTTCGATGGTAGGTGGGGCGTTTAAGCAAGAGAAAGCGAGGAGAAAACAAAAAAGGCCGGGGGGAGGGGGGGGGGGGGGAGGGTTTTCAAGAGGTTTAGGTCACATACCATATAATATCACGGATTTGGTGGACACTGATGTTCGCAACAGTGTGTGTGATCCTCCGATCGCGCGTACCTGGTATTAATTATATATGTAGGGGCATGCTATACACGCGGTGCTGGGTCTGGTTGATCGTGCGGGGTGTGGGGAAGCAGGGGGCGTTAGAGGGGGGGAGGGGGGATTAATAAAATATACTTCATGGATGACTAGAAAGGTAATGACGGGATATCAATTGCTTAGAAGTGTTTATTATTCGGGCCGAGTTTGATTGTAAGTGGGGCGTTTGAACGAACTGGGCGGGGAACAAAGGGGGGGGGGGCGATAAGTTGCAGCTACGGCATGGATGGCTAGACGGATAATGGGATGATATCAGCTGGCTGGTAGTGTTTACTACTCTGGCAGATTTTGATTTCAGGTGGTGCGTTGAAACAAAAGGGATCGGAGGGGGGAGGGGCGGGGGGGCGAGCATTTCAATATGTGCGCGGAAACTATAAACCCTTGAAGGGGACGAATCTAACGGTTGCAGCAAGAAGACACCCATTCATATCACCCGCCTGGTATTGTTTATTTTCCTAGAAGGTTTGATGTTACATGTAGTATGCAACCCAGTTCGTAGGTGTAGTAAACAACGTGTTAGAAGCTTCATAATTTGATATAAACATATACATAATCCTGCTTTAGTGTCATGTATTATTTGGTCAGGAGTTTTTTGTCTCGGCCGAAGTATGCGATTCGCGGAACTGGAATTCTCGGTCGAATATAGCTTGGTTCGTGCGCCGCCTTCGGGGGGTGGCTCCAACGCCCCTCGCCCTGCCGTGTCCGTTCCGCACATCGACGTGAACGCGGGCGGGTGCCGAGCGAGACGAGCGAGAAGTTGCAAAAATACCGCATGTCGAGGAGGATTTGGGAAAAAATGTTGAATCTTAATGGCTGCAACGCCTGAATGATTTACGAAATTGGCATCATTTCCAAACGGTACATGATAATGTTTGGAATTTTGCGGTGACATGCTCTCGAGCGTTAGTTTCTTTGCTGTACTTTTTTACTAGTTCGTTTGGTTTCTTGCCCGGCCTTCTTATTGCTTTTGTTTCTGCTCGTTTTGCTAGCTGGAAATTCAACTTTTTAGTGTGGGTTCACCTTAAACGTGACACAAGTTACCGACGATATCCAACAACCTCGCGACACAAACTACCGACGGCAAAACGTTTCGTGACAAAATATCTTCCGAACCATGGAATCATGATATTTTCATGTACCAGAATCTCGAGACAAAACCAAGCAGGTAGAGCCGTCTCTTCGGCCTTTGGCCTTGGCGTTAGCATGGCCGCTGACACTCCAGGCAGCCTCTGCTGTAGGCATGAACGAGTGCGGTTGATTCCCAGCGAACTATCCCGCTGTGCTCGCTTACGTGGCCATTGTCCACGCCCTTTCATGTCACCTCCCTTCTGTTTTGAGCTCGTCGTTGTGCCGTCGAGGTACGAGGAAACCCTTACGTACTGGGTGAGAACAGCAGTATGTACGACGAGCATGAACGCCAACTGACGACATTGGCAAACACACAACATCAGGCACGACAGCAGTAGTAGCCGAAGGGCGAACCTTCTAGCACATACTGCAGCAACTAGTAGCAACCAGAACCACAGCAGATAGCTCAAAGTGCAGTACGAGTGCAGTTGGCAAGTTTAGTCGTACAACGCATCACTCTGTCCAATATATATTATTAAAAATGAAAATACACTCCAGCTGTGAGATTGAAGATTTCGTCGAAACTCATCTTTGCAAGCTGTGTGTGATACTCCGATCGCGCGCATTACGAGTTGTGTGTCCTCATCAAGGATATAGGTCGGCGACTTCCCTTACAACTACATTGTAGCTATCAGGGTCAACAGGGTGATTTTTGTCAGCCTGTGTGCGGAAACTATAAAACCCGTTTCTGAGGGGGACAGAATCTGACAGCTGTGGAGGGAAATGTATCATTTTATCAAGTGAATCTTGTAAGTCGAATAACCGGTGAGGGGGGGGGGGGGGGAGTTTTAAAGGACGTGCGGGCCTTGTTTCGATCAAAAGCGAGCGGGTTTGGAGGAGGGCGGGGGGGGGGAGGGGGGGGCAATTTGTGCATGTAAGCTATAAATTCTTTCAAGGGGATGAATCTGACGGTTTTGGCGCCAGTTTATTATTGGGGGGGGGGAGGGGGGGGGTTGGGGCGGGGATGGGGCGTGTGGGGCAGCTCAATATGTGCGTGGAAACTATACATAATTTTGAGGGGATAAATGTGACGGTTTAGGAAATAATGCATCAGTTTATCACGTATATCCTGGGGTAAGTCGTACAATCAGTGAGTAGAGAGAGGGTGGAGTGTTCGAGGGGGTGGGGTTGCGATGGGTTGGGGGGGGGGAGGAAGGGTTATAGGTGAGGGGTTTGTTATACGTGTGGTGCTAGGTCTAGGCGATGATACGGGTGATGGGGAAGAAGGGGGCGTTCGTGGCCGGGGGGGGGGGAGAAAGCAGCGGCATGGATGGCTCTCGAAAGATAATGAGGTGATATCCTGTGCGTGAAGTGTTTATTGATGTGGCGGATTTCGATATTTGGTGGGGCGTTTGAGTAAGGGAGAGCGAGAGGGGGGGGGGAGGGGGGGGGGGGTTGGCAGGTTTAGGTCACAAATAACATTCAAATACACTTCGGCTGTGAGATCAAAGATGTGTAGGGGCTTGTTATACGCGTGGTGCTAGGTCTAGGCGATCGTGCGGGTGGTTGGAAAAGAGGGGGCGTTGAAGGGGGGGGGGGGGGGGGGGGGGGGGAGAATTGAAAACTACGTCATGGATGGTCAGAAAGATAATGACGTGATATCAACTGCGTATAGGTGTTTATTACTCTAGCCGATTTCGATTGTGAGTGGGGCGTTTGGACAAACTAGGCGGAACGGGGGGGGATCGGGGGACGGGGGGGGGGAAGGGATGGGGTTTTTCATGAACAAGAGGGGTCAGGGGAGGGGGAGGGGAGGGGGGGGGAGGCGGGGGGCGGGACATTTCAATATTTGCGCGGAAACTATAAATCCTCGAAGGGGACAAACCTGACGATTGAAGCAATAAGACATCCCTTTATATCATCTGGCTTGTAATGTTTACTATTGTAGAAGGTTTGATGTTCGATGCAGCATGCAACCCAGTGTTTAAGTGTAGTAAATAACGTGTTAAGTCTTCAAAATTTGTTGTTGTATGATACATGGATCGAAAGCTAAAATATTTTAAAGAATGTTTGTAGTTACCATTCTTTTCTATATGACAGAATCTCGAGACAAAACCAAGCAGGTAGAGCCGTCTCTTCGGCCTTTGGCCCTGGTATTAGCACGGCCGCTGACACTTCAGGCAGCCTCTGCTGTAGGCATGAAGGAGTGCGGCTGATTCGCAGCGAAGTATCCCGCTGTGCTCGCTTACGTGGCCATTGTCCATGACATTTCATGCCACCTCCCTTCTGTTTTGAGCTCGTCGTCGTGCCGTCGAGGTACGAGGAAACCCGTACGTACGGGGTGAGAACAGCAGTATGTACGACGAGTATGAACGCCAACTGATAACATTCATTGGCAAACACACAACATCGGGTGCAGCAGCAGTAGCCGAAGGGCGAAACTTCTAGCACATACTGCAGCAACTAGTAGCAACCAGAACCACAGCAGATAGCTCAAAGTGCAGTACGAGTGCAGTTGGCAAGTTTAGTCGTACACGCATCACACTGTGCAATAGATAACAACCGTTTTATGTTCGTATTGATGGAGAAAAAATATTATATTTCCTGTAAGAATGATACGTCGTACGAGCGGACGTTCTGATTCTAGTGTGCTGTTGCCGTGAGACCATCGAGCACACCGCATGTTTTACCCAAACAAGAGCCAACAAGAGGCAGCGCACAGGGCCCCCCAACACAGAGACACGTGACAACCACGGCCAGCTGTCGATCGCGTAATTCGCCGGTAGTCCGTGCTTCGGTGGGTGTATCGGAAGTCGTTCGTAGTACTGCTGTAGATCGTCGAAAAACCACGTGGCATCGTTCTGGTGGCAGACTCGCCAGTAGACTCCCCAAAATCTATTTACCTTTTCTTTTTCTTGGCCCCATGCACCCATTTCCTTTCCTTTCTCTTCTTTGTTTGTTTCTTTTTTCCAACTAACTTGCGTCTGTCGTGCGTATGCGTAGTGATAGATACCACGTGTAATATATACGTGGTAGTCTTTCTTGGGTGGCAAGCGGTATAGATAGTCGGTTTTTCCAGGCGCGGGTAATGAGACGTATGCACCGGTATGCACCTCCCGATTTCACTTTTATATGTTTCTGGTGGAGGCATGAACTGCGTCAGCTGTTATTTATGCGTGTACCATCTTTGCTTTGTGTTTTTCCCTTAGGGTATTCCTCGGCTTCAGAGTGACTGGAGCCTGTCCTGTGACCACGGACTTGATTATGCGAGTTAATGTGAGAACGACAACAACAACTACTGAAATATTGCCTGTTTCATGACCTTTCAGCTGCTTCCTGCAAATTTGGCTTTTCTGCCAACACGATTTAGAACTTTTTCGCGATTTTTTCAGCCCTTTTGTCTAAGAAGTTGAACTTCCTACCATTTGCCGCTTTTTTGCCGCCTGTGCATTAGTTGCGGAACGGTCCAGCTTTAGCTTTTCTTTTATTCGCACCATTTGTTTTGTACTTGACGAAGCTTCAGCGGCTGATATCTGGGCTTGGCTCATCAGCTCGACACCGTCCAGCACCCCATCGCAGCGCTATAGCTTACAGCAACGAAGCGCCGTGCAGTGCCCTGCGATGCCCTGCGCGTTGCCGTGCTCTGCCGTCGCGGTCGTTCGTTTTTCATGATATCCAAAACTCCGCGTACGCTGATATTTAGGTATTTGGCGCTATACTCTATACATATCGCGTCAACCATCGTAATATCATACAATATGGGGGAGGGAATGTAATCTCTATGCAAAGGTCCTGTTTTGTTTTAATAAATTGTCAGTTGGCCGCCCCGGTGGTCTATTAATAGTGGTTTTACCCTCGAATACTACTAACGTTTGGTTGTCCTTGAGTTCGACACCCACCACGATGAGATTTGTATTTATTTGCAAAAATGCAAAAAAAAAACAGGGATACTGCTGAGAGCGCCTAGCAGCGTGGGTAGGTACAATTCGACGCGAGTCGACGAGGGAAGAGAATGCTGGATTCTCATCGCAGTAAAAATGGAAGCACGTGCCGAAGTGGGGAGGGAGGAGGAGGGCCCGCTATGTGACCCCGGATCTGAGTTACTACTGGGAGGGAGCGCGAGAGTGGTGCGGGGAAAATAAATGGGATGAAGAAAAAGAAATGTTGCAAAGAAAGGTATATGATTATTTCTACCAGTAAATAATATGTCAGTCTCTAGGAAACACGCACGGCACTATCAGCAGTCGTCATGGTAGAGACACTCCGGGTACTATGTATTGAGGGGACGCGTCCGATTTCGACAACGTGAAAGCCCCCATGAAGGAAAGACAGCAGACACACATATCCCGCCTTCCCGAGAAAAAACAGAGAAGAAGCGCTACGCCAACCTCCCGTACGAGCAAAGCCACCCCCGCACCAATCTTAGACAACGCCGCCTCTACGAGATGTGGCCCTTCTCTTCTACGTTTTCCTCCTCGTCCGCGAACACGCAGACCAATCAATGCGACAGCCTTCACGTGATAAACAAAGCAATTTTCTTCCAAAACCTCGCCGGCTGACATGCCCTCATGTCGACGTTTGATGCAAACCGACTTTGCATCCTGTCGACTTCGAACCTCCATTGCCACGGGGACAGCAGTGCAGTCTCTTCATTAATGCCAAGGCCTCTTTTGTTTCGCCTAGAGGCGACGCAGGTTCTCAATTATTATACTCTTTTCGGTATTATTGTTTGACAGACGCCAACTTTTACTTGACGGCGCATTTAACATAGCTTGTTTCGCCTATCCTCGCCTTCTTTGTTGTATACGTTTTTTCTTTTGTCAAAGCATGACTTTCATAATCCCATGTTCGTATTAAACTCTTGGCATTACTTTAAAGTTCAATGCATGCCAAATCGGACAGCGTCGAAGTGCTGCCCTGCCCTACCCGAAGCGTGCCGGCGCCCATGCGGAGCCCTCGTCGTAAATCAGATTTGTGCACAGGCATAAACCAACATCCCCCCTGCCTGCACGTCATGATAACGATCAACTCGAGCATATCAAAGATTGGGACCGTCAATAATGTCAATAGTTCTACTCTACCATCTTCGTCGCATTCTGTGCAGTCACACATATCATACATAAACCAATAATCAATATTGATATTCCCCCTGCCTGTGTGGACGTCATGATATTGTTCATCCAAAGCGCACCATCTGAACCTTGCCTATGCAAACAAGGTACATGCCTCAAATATCCAGTCAGTGCCAATTTCGAAACAATATCATTGCCTCTGCTCCAGAAACCCGAATATTGATACCCAACGCAGTAACTAGCGGAACGGAACAGCAGTAATGTTAGCGGAAATCGCTCATAGGAATATGGACGATCAAGAGTGCGGTAGGATTAGTCTAATCCGTGTAAAACCAGGAAGAAAACCTCTCGGTCGTGGTTCAATAAATCAGGCCCAAAACAACCCCGAAACCCCCCATTTTCCACCTCAAACTACCATACGCCCAAGCCTTCGATCACGCAAATTCAATTGTGAAATCAAGATATGAAAAAATATGAGGTACCAAATTTAGTCGGCCACTACTCGAAAACAACCAATGAATCAATACTGTGGTTCCCCCAAAGCAAAATACTTCTAAACAAAGTCTTCGATCATATGGTGGTATTATAGATACTCCCGTCTTCAACATGCCCCAGACAAAATTAAAACTAGTATTATTACTACTATTATTGCTAGCATGGTATCGACGCAGACCCGAGTTCGACTCTCGGACAATGAATCGTGCACACAGCAATGAATCCTACATTCCTTCTGCTCGCGGCAGCTGTCATGAAAAATGCTCATTTTTATTTCCATCTTAGATTAAACCAAATTCAAAAGTAGAATCCTCGACTTCAAACAAAAAGTGTAAGGGCATCGCTTTCGACTATTTTTTTCATGATCCAAAGACACAAAAATCAGATAAGATATTACTCCTCCACTCCGGAGTGAAGCGACATTTTGTCCAACCAGCTTCGCTCTGGTTTAGTCCTATATACCAAGCTCTCTCAACACGCGTTGGTACTACAGAACACTTTGATTAGGGCATGTGCTTCTTCAAACTAAGTCTGGAAGCCAGCATTTATCATACATACCTACCTACTCTACCCGTTCAAAGCAAATATATATTATGTCCTTTCTCAAATTGAATTTTTCATCAAGCATCCTACCAGCAATATACATACGTGTGAATATCAATAAATATCAACTTGACATACCAGGTACCGCAATCTTGCAGGCATACCATCAGGGTGAAAACTTCAGTTCATAGGGAAGGACGCAAAACACTTTCTAACGTCGTACCGCCAATCCCATCAAAAGTCATAATAGAATACCAAAAATCCAGGTATCAGGAGGTGTTGAAGTCTCGCATATCAATACTTTTTTTTTCTTTTTCTTTTTCCTTTCTTTTCCTCGCTTCCTCTTCTTGTCTTCTTGCCTTTTCTTGCTTTTCTTGTCTTTTCCCTTTCTTTCCTCTCCTTTTTCGTTTTGTTTCGCTTTGTTTGTATCTATTTCATTTCCTTTGTTTTCTTTTCTTTTCTTTGTTTTTTTTTTCCGATTGAATTACGTCTGTCGTGCGTATGCGTGGTGATAGATACTACGGGTAGATACTACGTGCAATATATACGTAGTAGTCTTTCTTGGATGGCAAGCGGTACAGTCGGTTTCTTCAGGCGTGAATAATGAGACGTATGCACCGGCATGGACCTGGGACGTCGTAGACTGACTCCCGATTTCACTTTTATATGTTTCTGGTGGAGGCATAAGTTACGTCATCTGTGATATAGACTATGCGTGTACCACCTTGGGTTGTTTGTGTTTTTTCCTGGGGTATTCCTCAGCTCCAGAGTGATTGGAGCCTGTCCTGTCACCACGGACTTGATTATGCGAGTTAATGTGAGAACAACAACAACAACAACAACAACAACAACAACAACAACAACAACGTGCAAACAAAAGTACAGTATTGCGCATATACCTAACTGCGACCTGGTGGCAGATATCATCACTAACAACAACAACAACGTGCAAACAAAAGTACAGTATTGCGCATATACCTAACTGCGACCTGGTGGCAGATATCATCACTAACAACAACAACAACGTGCAAACAAAAGTACAGTATTGCGCATATACCTAACTGCGACCTGGTGGCAGATATCATCACTTGCTACCAAACTGTTCATGTTTCCAAATTTCCGTACTGTACCAGGTACAAAATCCATACCTTCATCCCAACTTCGAATATTCGTCCAAACGCCATCATAGAAATAAAGTACCCGATTTAAGAGCATACCAATTACTCTGTTTTCCGTTTGCAAAGCAAGTCCCAACCACCATACCCCACGTGTTTTGTAATCCAAACAGCAGTATCACGCTTACTAGCTACTCGGGGTGAACATGCAGCAAGGATAAGAGAGCTTCCGGGACAGATACTGTGAGGAAGGGAACACGTGGAACTAAGGCTGGCCGTGAACTTCGTTCCATTAATATATGTGTAATTCAGATAGCAGTGTTATGAGGCTTAGCTTGGGTAAGCTATTGGTTAACCTTTTGCAAGTGGTCAAACGGACCAGTACCCCACTAATACCTTGAGAAATGGCGTCGTCGGCAGGACCATGGGTTTTTAGGTTCGTGGGTTCGAGTCCCACCATCTACCATAATAAACTTTTTCAGACTTTCCCCATGTCGGACTTGAAACACACTCTCCCCGGTAACCCCAGGAAAGGAAACGGCTTGGATAATTGCCGTATATCCGGCCGACCTGCTATACCGCCGTTTCAGGGGGGGAGAGTGTTATGAGGCTTGGTTTGGGTAAGCTATTGGTTAACCTTTTGCAAGTGGTCAAACGGTCAAATACCCCACTAATACTATAACGGCAGTATCATGATTACGAGCTATTGGTGAATATGAAGCGAGGATAAGAGAGCGTCGGGGACAGATACAGCGGGGAAGGAAACACATGGAACTACGGCTGGCCGTGCACTACGTTCCATTCATATATTTAACCTGAACGCAAGTTACCCTCATAATACCATCTACTTGAAGTACCCAACCAAAAACGCGGAACCAAACCCCGAATCTTCAATAAAAAATACAATCAGAGCAATACGCGTGCCTTTTTGAGAACGCGCTCTTCTTGCGGCAAGCGATGACCTTCTCTTTCTCACGTACACTCTCTCGTAGCGGACAGCGCCTTCTCCGCCGTCCATGCTCCTCCCCAGGCCCCGCGAAAAGGCCGAACCCCAATCCACCACCAAGCCTCCTACGCCCCTAATCCTTCTCTTGCCTCTCATGTTCTTCACCTTCTCGGGCAACCGTCTGGAATATCCGCCTACGTTGCGCATCGCCGGGGCCTGACGGTGCATACCGTCAATGAATGACGGCCCGACACGAGAACGTCAGATGTGTACACGGTAAAACTCCTCTTCTCGGCGGCGACGATATCCGCTGTTCTCCACCGACACCATCGTCATCGTCAGGCCAGGCCGGCGGCGGTGATTCCCGCTGCTGCTTTTCCACCGCTCCTAGCTCAGCTACCACCATGCCGTTCCACCATTGCTCGTCGTCCTCCAGCTCTTCCGAAAAACAAACTCGATCTTCTTCTTTTGCTCCGTCCTCGCAATCTGACACCTTATCCATAAAAAATATATATTCCCACCTCTTTTTTCTTTTTGCTGGCTCCCTCGCACCCTCGATCTGCTCAAGCAGGGGCGGGTAAGGCTACGGTAGGGGGGTCCCCTTTTGGGCCTTTTATTTCAGTGGCTACGGGTCACTCGCGCGAGTAACCCCTTTGTTATATGCTATCTTACGTTTTCTTCATGTTTTATATTGACGAAATCAATCCGCGATGCAAAGGTAATCTAAGCTGATCAAAAACAACAGAAGTCACGAAATCCGGAGAGCCATCGGGCTGGAAAGAGAAGTAGAAAATATATATAAAATATATATACATACGCACTCAAGCTCTGAGGTCGAATATTTTGTCGAAACTCATCTATATTTGCAAGTTGTGTGTGATACTACTCCGATCGCGCGAATAACGCGTTGTGTGTTCTAATTAAGGATACAGGTCGGCGACTCCCCTTGCAACTACAGTGTAGCTATCAGGGTCAACAGGGTGATGTTAGTCAATCTGTGCGCGGAAACTATGAAACCCGTTCCTCCATATATTATAAAAAATGAAAATACACTCCATCTGTGAGATCGAAGGTTTCGTCGAAACTCATCTTTGCAAGCTGTGTGTGATACTCCGATCGCGCGTATTACGAGTTGTGTGTCCTCATTAAGGATATAGGTCGGCGACTCCCCTTACAACTACAGTGTAGCTATCAGGGTCCACGGGGTGATTTTAGTCAGCCTGTGCGCGGAAACTATATAACCCGTTTCTGAGGGGGACAAAATCTGACAGCTGTGGATGGAAATGTATCATTTTATCAAGTGAATCCTGTAAGTCGAATCACCGGTGAGGGGGGGGGCGGAGTTTTGAAGGACGTTGGGGCCTGCTTTTTATCAAAAGAGAGCAGGGCGGGGGGGGGGGTGGGGGGGGGAAGGGGGGCGGACGGGTGGGGCAGCTTAATTTGTGCATGGAAACTACGAAGTATAAATTATTCAAGGGGATACATCTGACGGTTTTGGAAAAAATGCACCAGTATATCATGTATATTCTGTAAGTCGTACACCCAGTGAGTTGAGGACGGGTTGTTTGAGGGGGTGGGGGGGTTGGGGAGGTGGGGGGTGGGGGAGGGAGGGGGGGGGGGAGGGGGGTGGGGGGGGGGCGAAAGCGCTTTAGGTCGCGTAGATGTAGGGGTTTGCCATACGCGTGGTGCTAGGTCTAGGCGATGGTGCGGGTGGTGAGCAAGGATGGGGCGTTTTGGGCGGGGGGGGCGGGGGGGATTGCAGAAGCATCATGGATGACTCTAGAAATATAATGAGGGGATATCCAGTGCGTGAAAGTGTTTTAATCTTCTGGCGGATCTCGATATTAGGCGGGACGTTTGAGCAAGAAAGAACGGGGGGGGGGGGGCGGGGGGGGGGGGGGGGTTGAAGAGGTTTAGGTCACACACTATACAATATTAACAGACACTCCACCAGCTGCGAGTTCAAAGCTTTGGTCGAAAGTCATCTTTGCAAGATTGTGTGTGATACTCCGATCGCGCGTCTTTATCATATCTGTAGGGTCTTACGAGTGTAGCTATGTCTTGGCGATCGTGAGGTTGGTGGGGATGGAGGGCGACGTTGGAGGCCGTGGGGGGGGGGAGGGGGGGGATTGATGAAAGCTACGTCATGGATGGATTGAAAGATAATGACGTGGTATCAATCGCGTAGAAGTGTTTATTACTCTGACCAATTTTGATTGTAAGTGAGGCGTTAAAACAACGTGTTGAAGCTTCATAATGTGTTATTGCACATGGATCGAAAGACATAATATTTCAATCGACAGGTACAACCATGTAGTTCCCTATATTTTTTAACATCGCTAATTATAAGAAGAGATACATAATAATGCCAAATACGACAGGCGAAATCCAAACCGTCGTAGCATTAACGTTGAGCCCCAGCCAGGTTGCACGTACGTGCAAGTCTTTTTGTTTTTCTGGATTCGCACGTATATTCAATAGCGATTCATGTATGGCGGCTACCTATGTGCACTTCCGCGCAAAATGACGGTTGCGCTGCCCAGACAAACTCGACCCCAGACCAAACCCTAACCCTAACCCTAGCCCCGACTCTAACCCTACTGCTAACCCTACCCCAACCATTCGGGGGGCTCCAGGTTTGCTCTCCTCGAGGTCGGCACAGGCAATTTTGAGTCTACGTGCAATTTGAAAAGCTTGCACGTACGTAGGCGCAATTTAACTCCTGGTCTTTAATGTTACTGACTGGTCCCCAAAATCAACAGGTCGCGTCGGTTGTAGCCCGCCAAGGGTCTTCGATATGATATATATGTGCCGATCGCCGCGGTGGCGTGACAAGCTGTCCTCGA
The DNA here is from genome assembly GCA_012845835.1 of Undaria pinnatifida. NCBI lineage: Eukaryota > Phaeophyceae > Laminariales > Alariaceae > Undaria > Undaria pinnatifida. Next base: position 4,386,848 of record JABAKD010000023.1, on the reverse strand, counting down.
GCCTGGTATAATAGGTCAGTTTCGTGAGTTCGAGCCTGTTTGTTCCTTTCGCTCGCTGTATTTCACGTCTAGGCAACCACCTGGCATTCTCCGACGGAGGAAGTAGAGGAGAGCACAATAACATATATATATATATCATGCACAGAGGCGCACATTTCGCGTACTCTCAAACACACACAAAAGCAGCTCAATACCTTGTCCTCAAAAGCTCCGCACATAAACCGCACAGTGACAGGAGAAGCTCAATACCCGTCGTTGACGGCTCCGCACGAAAACCACACAAGGGTGAGCCGTACCTGTCGTCACGCTCCACCCTCTCACATACACGGGCATTATCTTCTCATCGAAACCCGCGGACCCCATCTTATCATCACCACTGCCTCTCGGGGAGGAAGTCTCAAACACTGTCGAGAGGCAAATACCAAAATAACTTCAGCGAAAAATACGAAACCCCACAGTAACGGTAAATATCCGCAGATCGGTGTCGAGCAACCGCATACAACAAGCAAGCAGAGTTCCCCCGATTATATACTGGTATGATTTGGTAGGGACTTTTGCTTGTGCACATATCCACTTGTTGTTGTGGAAAGCGCGAGAGCGTGGGTTAGCAAGAATACTCAATACAAAAATCGACGAGCAGCAGTGGGATAGCTGTACCCTATGTGTGCGCGATAAAAATTGAAGGCGAAAACCGGGGGGAAGAAGGGACGACACGCGTGACCACGGCCTGTCCAGAAGCTGGCAATTGGAAAGTAGAAGTAAGTTGTGCAAAAAATGAAAATAATTGACTTCCGCTGTCAGGCGTTGTGCTCCCGTCAGGGGATACTACGCCCCCCGCCCGGAGTCTCTGTTGTTGTATATCTTCCGCTTTGAGGCGTCGTGTTCCCCACCATCGAACCTTATGTCACCCGCCTAGGGTCTCTGTTGTGGTGTTCCACCGCACTGAGGCGTCGTGTCCCCGTCCAGCGGACCCCGCCTCATGGGTGAAATAAGTGCGAGCGTCCCTCGCCCGCTGTTGTTGTCCTTTACGTTTGTCTCTCCTTGACTTCGGTGCCAGGCCTTCTCCTTGTCACGCGTCCAACAAAACGCCTCCCACACCCGTTTGGACGTGTGCCACGATGATAGAAGTACATCTTTTGCTCAGTAATGGTTTATGAAATATGGGGCTCCTTCACCCAAAATCGTAAAAAAAAAGGGTTTTATTTTGCGCGCGATATTCTGGTTTTATAGTCTACATAGATAAGCCATGCATGGTACTTTCATCCCAGGTAGCAGTTAAACTGCTTTACAATTTCTCCAAATCAGGTTTTGGGCGGGGGGTCTCAAGCTCCAAAGTTGAGGAACCTCTGGAAAATGTGCGGTGCACCTCTATCGTAGCACCCTTCGATGCCGTGTCACACGTGAGAGCCTTGGCGACTACCGCCAAAGGCTGTGGTTTTTCGTAACACCTCCACAGCATGTAGAGCGAAACAACCTCTAAACAGTGCTGGCGTCGTAAAAGTCGTTACTGACGAACAATTTCGCTCCCATCATCGTCACATTTCAGAGTTGCCACTTATCCTCTTGAAATCGCATCTGCACTTACCAATCCGATTCTCTTTACGGTCGCACGATAATTGGTCAGTCGAAAACTGCCATTTATTTTCGAATGCAGCCCAAATCAGGCTTTCTTACACAGTCCTGAATTACCTTTTTCTACTCAACTTTTCTCGACCGAAAGTTTCCGACTGGATTTCAGGCAGTAAAAAAAAAAGCAGGTGATATAACCCCTTTAGAGCCCCAAAATCCCACCCCTATACCAACGTCAAGTAAATTTGTCCCCAAAAATGCTTTCCCGTGGTGAAGGCGTTAATTGCTTTTTTCTTGGAGTTGTACACAACAATTAGTCTAGTTCGCTTTCTAAAAAAAAGCGTCCGTTCGTTCTCATTTTATTATGCTCCGTTCCCATTATTTTCCGAAAACTCTGTTTAATTAATTAAATGAAGAAAAGTTTTTTCGCCCTATCTATCGCATCGCTCGTCCCACCACCAACCACACGCCCATACGAGCGGTCGCGTACTTTACTTCAGACCGCCTTAAGAAGAAGGACACTACCAGATCTCCGCCGGCAGAGATTCACAAACCAGCATGTATATAAACCACATAAATGTATAGTTTCCACGCACATATTGAGCTGCCCCACACGCCCCCCCCCCCGCCCCCAACCCCCCCCCCCCCCCAATAATAAACTGGTGCCAAAACCGTCAGATTTATCCCCTCGAAAGGATTATAACTTACATGCACGAATTCCCCCCCCCCCCCTCCAAACCCGCTCGCTTTTGATCAAAACCAGGCCCCCACGTCCTTCAAAACTCCGCCCCTCCCCCTCACCGGTTTTTCGACTTACAAGATTTACTCGATAAAAAGATACATTTCCTTCTACAGCTGTCAGATAGATTTTGTCCCCCTCAGAAACGGGTTTTATAGTTTCAGCGCACAGACTGACTAAAATCACCCTGTTGACCCTGATAGCTACACTGTAGTTGTAAGGGGAGTCGCCGACCTATCTATATCCTTAATGAGGACACACAACTCGTAATGCGCGCAATCGGAGTATCACACACAGCTTGCAAAGATGAGTTTCGACGAAATCTTCGATCTCACAGCTGGAGTGTACTTTCATTTTTTATAATAATAACCAATGCGGAGATTCAATGCGCGTGTATGTAGTCTAGTCTACGTATTGAAAATTCTATTTCTCAACAGTATGTAATATTGATATGTGCTTCTGCCTGGTTATTATACAAATTAAAATACACTCCAGCTGTGAGATCGAAGATTTCGTCTATTATACCATCCGCGGCTCGCCCTGAACACACACCCATACTAGGTACGACACAGCAGTATCACGCCATAGCACTGAAGCTGGCCTGACTATCACTGCTGCAGCTGCTGCTGTTGTTTCTCGCCGAAGATCATCGTGCCGCATTCCTAGCTCCGCTCGCCCACAGCGTGTATCACAAGATGGTAGCAGCGCGCGGCACTTCGCCAACAACGGCTACGCTTATTAGTCTAGTCTAGACTAGACTAGACTAAAAGTGTAGCTTTCAATTGGCGGCTCTCGGCTGAGTGCAACGCCCACGAACGTGCCTTTTGCGTCTTTCAGCCAAACCCAAGGTCCCCAACCCGCTTGGACGAGGGTTCGTCGCGCGCGAAGCACCCGCTGCTGTTTGAGAATGCACGAAACACAGAGTTGCCTACCGATTTCCGGCTGTCGTATACACCGTGCTTCCTCACACCAACCGACTCTAAGAAGAGCACAAAATCTACATTATATTCGACTCGACTCACGATCATAGAAGAAGGACCGGAAGAATCCAGTCGGAAAACAAGTACAGTCTGAAAGAGCCGTTTCCGACCGACGGAATCTCACTGCTGTCAGGCCATTTCATATACAGTCAGTCGGATTTGTCAGTCGAAAACGGCCGTTTTCGACTGAAGCCCACTACATCGAGCTTTCTTACTGCGAGTCGACAAGGTCTTTCTCGACTCAACTTTTTTCGACTGAGTTTTCCGACTGGGGGGTCCAGTAAAATATTTTTTTTCCTGGGTTATAGTCGAAAAACGCAGTCGAAAAAGTTTTACACCTGTTTTTTCATCCATCGCATCGCTCATCCCACCACAAAACACCCATATACCATGTACCACACAGCAGTATCGTACAACATTGCCGACGCTGCCTTGACTATCACTGCTGTTGCTTCTCGCCGCAAGTCAGCGTGGCGCCCTCCTAGCTCTGCTCGCCAGCAGCGTGTATCACACGACAGCAGTAGCGCGCATTGTCGATGCCAATTTTTTTTGCTAACAACGGCTACGTCTGCTGTAGCTTTGCGGCTCTCGGCTGGGTGCGACGCCACGAACGTAGCTTTGGCGGCTTTCGCCCAAGCGCAACGCCACCAACCTGCTTGGACGAAGGTTCGTCGCGCGTGAAGCACGCGTTGCACGCGAAGAACGCGCGAAAATGCCAACCGATTTTCGAGTGCCATACAGCAGTAGTAGTACTCCTTTGTACACCAACCGCCTCTGTCTAGCAAGAGAACAAAAACTGCAAAATCGACTTGACTGACCATAAAAAGAAGGACCGCAAGAATCCAGCCGAAAAAAAGTCTAGTGGAAAAGGGCCGTTTTCGACTGGCGGAATCCGACTGTATAAGAAATGGCCTATGGTCAGTGTACAAAATATCCTTTATTGCTCGCATCCACCCCCGTTTCTTCCTCCTCCCCCGCCATCCCCTCCCACGCAAACACTCCCTCACACTCCCTCGTCCGCCACCTCACCAGTAATCACCCCCTATGCAGACACAGCTCCCCCTCGTCCGCAGCCCCACTTTCAATCAGAATCCTCGAGAAACGCGAGCTCTGATATGGGTGAACAACATTTTTTCTTCAAGGTTCGGCATTTTGGGAGATTAACACCGCTCCCGAAAGCTGATTTTGGAGAGAAGAAAAAACTGTCACCAAATGGAAACCCCATAGCTTAGGTACACAACGAGAATCATCATGAAAAAAAAAATGTCGCATTTCCGACGATTTTGGGTTGATCCCTTGAGAGCCCCCGGACCCCTCTCCACACTAAATCCGAGTAATTTTGTTTCCCAATAACGGGTTTCCAGTAGTTGTAAAGGGGTTAATGAGACCCCCATGATTCAGGAAACAGTTCAGACGAAAACATCAACCACTACCCCAAATGCGACATCACACCGCCCTACGTTTCGAGACATCCACGCAGTGGCTCCTATATATTATATATATACATGGTCTTCAAGCTCGATCGAGTTATAACCTTCCCCCGCGCGTCCGCATTCATTCCCCGCCACTCCCACCATCGCCGAGGCCTATAGCATCACGCGTACATACAGTAAGATCCTACACGCTTGTGCGATCTAGAAAAAGTGCGCTGACTTGCACTTGCTGCGCCTCGTCGTGCTCAATTCGAGAGGCATATCGTAGCGTGATGAAGTCACACCTCGCTTGCGGTGTTTGCAATAACTAATTGATGTGTATCTCCGTCTCGTAATTTTGTGACCTCAGCGCTCGGCACCGGCACGGATGGTACAACAACAGTGAGTGGTGGTGTCGTATTTAGATTAGTGCCCTCATTGTTTTAACGTCAAAAAATTACACCTGTGCAATAATAGTAGTTGTCGTATCTGGAATGAATTTTAAGTCGTAATGGTAGTATTTAGCAACATCATTTGGTGAACATCTGTTGATACGACCCCAGGCGCCAGACAGGTGCTTGCGCAGACAGACGAGCTCCAAGTGATGTTATTCTCCAGCTGTAGACATAAACCACATATATATGTATATATTATAGGACTTCGAAGACCACCATCGAGGCGCAGCGAGCAAGTCAAGCAGTCAAGTCAGGGAAGTCACCAGCAAGCACGAGACCTCACAGATGGAGAAAGCCTCATCAAGTATATGAACTCCCTAATATATGAAACCGTCATCATACCTGCTGTATCGAGTACCAAGCACAATCAATATCCTCCCTGCTTTGCAATCGATACTGTGCGACACCACACATCTGCAGTATGCATACCGAACAGGTGTACACTCCTATCAACTAATATCCTCCCTGCATGGTGAACAGTATAGCAATAAAGCATCACAATATCATACCATGGTCACACCTCATAGCAGTCCCGAAAACCACAAATCATCATCCCGATTCAATATCACACATTACATCCCAAATTCACGTACCGAATACCTGCCGTCGACGCCAACTCGTTCAAATTCAAAAACTAAACCATACTGGCTTTAACTTAAGCACCTCCCTGACAACCAACAATACAGCTTTCCCGATGTCACGGTCATGGGCTGCATGAGGCAGAGACGATACAAAAACAGCATACGAAGTATCCGCACAGCAGCATTCACTATTTTCATCAGTAAACAGGCAGAATTTTCTGTACCCGAAAGCCATCAATCGAAAACCGCAACCAGACAGAGACAATATTCCTCTACTGCCCTGGTCTCGAAAAACCCGTTCAACACTCAGCTTGAATGCGTAGGGTGAGCATGTTGGCACAGCAGTATTTAATCTAAACGATACTGGCTCAAACTTCAACAATCTTCCAAGACACTCAGCTGCCGAAACTAGGGGCATATGGCCTCGATAATCAGACGGCCATCAGCTCGGTGTCGATAGGTCGATACAAGTTTATCCAGTAGTACTAACTCCAGATCTACTGCCCGTTGCAAGAATCTCAAAACCTGAAAGATCCTCAATACAAATCTCAATACCGTACGATGTATTCCCTACTTTAATCAGTAAACAGGCAGAAATTTCAATGCCCGAAAACCATCACTCAAAAGCCACAACCCAACCTTAACCCCACAAGCCCAATCAGAAACTCAATCAAAATCCTCCGTTCTCGAATCCTCGTTCAATCAGTCAACCAGTCAATCAAGATCAATGTATTTTCCGAACTATCCGAAAAGCCGCCCAGGCCAGACAGCCAGAGACGGTACCACCATTGAGATCGACTCTAAAACTAAAAACAATAATAAATCTGCCCAGCTGGCGTCCCAAAACAGATCACATATTCATCAGAAAGTTCCGGTGAAAGCAAAAAGCCTCTCTGTTGAGTGGCTTTGTCAGGAAATCCGCGTGTTGTTCCGCAGTCGGTACATGCACAATGGCAAACTCTCCCCGAAACACAAGTTCTCTCAGAAAGTGATGTCGCACGTCGATGTGCTTTGAGTTCGACGTGCACACCGGGTTCTGTGCCAGGTGCCTCGCCCCCTCGTTATCCTCAAAAACTGTGATGCATGGTGCACTAAGACCTGGGAAGATGAAGCACCACACGTACCTCAAAAACATTGCTTCCTTGATGGTGTCAGCGAGTGCAACGTACTCGGCTTCAGTGGTAGAAAGCGTGACGCATTTCTGTGTCCTCGAAAACCAACATACACTTGCATCCGCACACATCACAGCCCCACCTCCTATCGGTGGCCTTGCTGGCATAGTTTCGCGTCCGCAAAAGCTACCAGCTCAAGCCCACCTCCCCTCTCAAACGTAATACCAAAATCACTTGTACAAAACACGTACTCTAAAATACCAATCGCAGCCTTCCAGTGTATCTCTTTCGGCGAGTTCGAGTACCTGGCTACCGCTCTTACCGCGTTCGCGACGTCCGGCCTGGTTTGGTTCGCAAGCCACATCAAGCAGCCTACAAGCTCGCGAAAAGGCCAGTCACCCTGGGGTTCATCCTCGTCAAAGTTCTCGAGCTTCAGGTCGGTTGGGAGTGGGGTCGCCCTACCAGAACACACCCCGAACTTAGTCGCGGTGTTTTCGGCGAAGGCTTGTTGCGAGATCGTCAAAGTTCCAGCCTCCAAATCCCTCATAAAACGACAGCCTGCATACCACTTCAACTCGCCCAGGTTGTTGATCGGGACAAGGCGGTTCAGGTCATCGCAGAACTGGTCACACCTACTCTTCTCTCCCACCGCAATGATATCATCCACATGCACTACTGTTACTATGGTCACAGAGCCAGACTCGACCAGTCGCATGACGCATGCATCAGCGAGACACTGCTCAAATCCAAGGCTCTTCATGTGAGTGACAAGGTGGTTGTGCCATGATCTTGACGCCTGCTTCAAGCCGTGGAGACTGCGGTCCAACCGCACTACCTTACCAGACATCTCTCCGCAGCCCTTTGGCAAGCGCATGAAAACATCCTCGTCAAGGCTCGACTGAACGAACGCTTGCTCGGCATCAAAGTGACACAAGTCCAAGTTCAACTCGCAAGCAAGGGCACCCAACAAACGAATGCAGGACGCTGCAGGCGTCGGAGCAAAAGTTTCAAAGAAATCAATACCTTCTCGTTGGTTGAAACCCCTTGCCACCAGCCTCGCCGTTGCCCGTATCACGTCGCCATGCTCGTTCGTCTTCCATGCGTACACCCACTTTGCCGAAATGACGTTCAGCCCGTCTGGCTTCTACGTGTCCCCAAATGTCCCCGCATCCGCTAATCCGCTGTATTCCTTCCCCATCGCCTGGCGCCAGATGTCTGAATGCTCGTCGGCGCATGCTTCGCGATACGAGTTCGGCGTCGAGAGCTCGTTCGCCGGGCACGTGGGCAGGGGGGGGGATTGGTGCGGTGGAGCTTGGTGAAAGAGTATGTGACCGATAATTTCCCGCGCTGCCATCAGAGACAGCAGCCCATGCCCCACACCCCCCTGATGGCGCGCGGTCTCACCTCGCGTCCGCCCACGCTGCACCTCGCTCTCCTCCTGTCCTGGGTTGTTATGCGACCCCAGCTCCCGGGTGGCGCGTTGCGAAAACGGCTGCCGCGATGGCGTCTGCTGCTGCGGCTGGGCCTGCACTGCCGGCACCGGCACCGTCGGCACCGGCGGTGGCGGCGGCGGCGGCGGCGGTGGCGGCGGCTGTAGCGGCGACAAGAACGGTGGCGGCGGTTGAGGCGGGGGCGGTGACGCTGATGCTTGCACCGGCGCTGGCGGCGGTGGCGCTGGTGGACCCGGCGCTGGCACTGGTGCAGCTGGCGCTGGCACTGGTGCTGGCGGCGGTGGCGACGGCAGCTCGAACCATGCTTCCGCCCCTTCCAGGGGTTCCGGCACCCCCGGCGACGGCGTCGGCGCCGGGGGTCCATCTCCCCATGCCGCGGGCAGCAGCCCAATGAACGCCTCCCTCGGGTGCTCCCAAGTAACATCACGAGAGTACGATCTGTGGCCGGACGGGAGCAGGATCTTGCAACAGTCCGTCCCGTGGTTGCTGCCGCTGTTCAAATAAAAGCAAGGCTCCGCCTTCGGCCCTTCTTTGCTCGTCCGCGCGACGTGGTGGAAGCCAGGTTTCAGGAAGGGGAGAAGCCGTGGGAACGGTGCCCTGCCGTAACATTTCTGGTACGGGAAGAGCATGTCCGGCCTGTGCCTCACCCTTGCTATCATGTTCAGGACGTCGGATGCGAATGCACACGCTTCCGCCCAGAGAGGCCCTGTCGGCGGCATCGGCACACCACCGAACAGACGAGGGGCCTCCAGACAAGATGCCATCGCAAGCTCGAGCGTCACACCAATGCGGCGCTCGACCACGCCGTCGTGGTTCGGGGAGTTGACGGGAGTGTGTTCGCGACGGATGCGAAGGCTGTCGAGCAGTGTCACGAACTCTGCCTTCGTGAACTCCGTGCCGTTATCCGAACGCACGCACTCCACAACAGACGGGGTGCCCAGCGCACGGATGTCAGACAGGAATTTCCCGAAAACATCGGGGACGTCGGACTTCTTCAGGAAATAAGTCCAACCAAACCGCGAGAAGTCGTCAACAATCATCATCAGATACTGAAAACCACCAGACGACGGATGCTTCTTCCCCGACAAGTCCACGAACAGGCGCTCTAGGGGTTTCTTCGCGCGGCAGCACGTCGACCACGGAACAGGCATCTTCCTCCCCTTTGCCTGGGAACAACCAGCACACGGCACCAAGTCCCCCGTGACCTTTATCCCCATCTGGCGGGCCGTCTCACGCAAGGTCACAGCGTGGGAGTGTGCAAGGGAAACATGCAGGTCGTTGATATCGATCTGCTGCATCCTTCCCGGGGCCAGCACAGCCGCAGCGATCGCTGCATCAGCATTAACCCTTTGTGGCTCTGACGTACGACCCTGATTCCGTACGTACGAACGACAGGCTGCCATTCAACAGGTGTGCTCCTTTCCCGTCGAGGATCGCGCCGCAGGTGGGCATCACGGCGTGCAAGAAAAACAGGTTGAATTGCAGTCCGGGTACGTAAGCTACGTTTACCAGCTTCACGTGCACGTCACCCTTAGCACTGTGCATCACCAAGGAAAAGTTTCCCGAAGCACTCTATCTGTAGCGACCTCATGTCGCCTATCACAAGGCTACTCCTGCCAACAGGGGGGGGCTCACACTCTACCATACCCGAGGGGTTGCCCGTCACATGATAAGTCGCGCCAGAGTCGGCCACCCACTCTTCTTGTCCTACAGTCCCCGACCCATTACCAAGCCCAAAATCAGTACCAACACCATAGACACCCTTGCCTGGGTGTGAACCCTGCGCGGTAAGCAGGTGAGGGTCGTGGATGCTATTGTTGAACGGCTGTCCCGGATCAAAAGTGTTGTCCGGGAGGTTAGTATACTTGGGAGCAGGGTGGGCATACTGGGGGGCAGGGCTGACATAGGCGGAAGCAGGGTTGACATGCTGGGGAGCGGGGGCAGCTGCCTGCCATCCACTCCCGTATTCCCCCTGTGGGGGAGCGTAGCCGTAGCCTTGGCCGGCACCAGCTGGTGTCGGCGGGGCATAATAGGCGTTGTCAGGTGCAGAAGGGGTGATAATCTTCGCATGTGCACGAAGATCAACAGTGCATGCCGCGGCAAAGTGACGAGGTTGTTGGCAGCGGAAACATAGTCGGGGGCCTACTGGACCCGCTGGCCGCGGGCCCCAGCCTGTCTGGGCCCTCACTGGCGGCGGCGGTATCGGCGGCAGCGAGCCTTGTGGGGGCTGAACAGGGGCGTACCCCATCGGCGGTACGGGTTGACCAGAACCAAACGGTGATAATCCCGAATCATCCCAGACATACCGCCCCCTCGCGGTATCCCAGAGATACGGTGGGCCTGTCACCTCACCTGGCGCAGGCCCGGCCCCACCACCACCACTACCACCACTACCACCACCACCACCACCACCACCCTGTCGGTGGTGGTGGTGATGCTGCTGCTGCTGCTGCTGCCGCTGCTGCTGCTGCTGCCGCTGCTGCTGCTGCTGCTGCTGCTGCTGCTGCCGCTGCTGCTGCTGCTGCTGGGGTTGCTGCTGTTGCTTGCCTTTTCCCCTTCTGATACCCCCCTTAACATTTCCTTCGTCACCTACACCAGCGGGTTTTGCACCGCCGGCGTACAGCGCGTGCGGGTCTACCATCTCATTCCCTCCCTTCTTACCCTCCTCGCCTACCTCCGACTCCCCCTTGAAGTTCATGTAAGAGTTCCTTACCACTGTTTCGATATCCACGCGGGTGAGTACAGGGCGAGATAGGAGAATCTTTTTGTCAACGCAGTAAAGGGGGGACAAGTTTTGGACGAGGTGTACATTCACCTCCTCCTCATCCTTGTTTCCTCCAAGCATAGTTAACGTTTGAGCGGCCCTGTCAATCCTGCTAAAGTATTCTACAGGGTCTTCACCCTCTACCATCCTGACCGCGTCAAACTCTATCGTTTTCCTCCTCCTCTCCATGATCGTCTGTGGCATATAGAAGTCAGGCATGATTTTCCAAGCACCACTCGGTGACTTGGACTCCAGCATCTTCATCAATACTGGTGGGTCTTTCTCGATCGTATCGAGCAGGTACTCGTATGCCAGCCTAGCTGCTGCGATCGTCTCTACCGAATGCTTCGACAACAGCTCCTCATGAGTGATGTCATCCTCGCCTACCAAAACCCTGGTTGTCAGTTTCTCTAATAGCAGTACGGCATCCCCTAGCACCAAGAAAGAAAAGAAACCTCTGCCTCCATGGAGGCCAAGCATCCTTGCTACCATCAAATTTGGGGGTGGGTGCAGACCGGGTATGATTAACAGTGGTGAACGTGCCTGCCTGAGCCCTCTGCTCTTGCCGCACTGATGCTCCAGCTGTCGTTCTCCTCTGGTCCGCAGCCCTCTCTCCCTCCAGTTCTGCGCGCTGGGCCTCGCTCGTCGCGGCTGCCAGCTTTGCTGCTGCTGATTCTCTCCTCATCCCCTCCATCTCCTCTCGAAGCGCTGCCACCTGCATCGCAGTTGCAGCCCCTTCCATCTCGTCTTCCTGCTGCCTCTAGCGGCCTGAAATCGTTAGCGCGCTATAGCGTGTTGATACGACCCCAGGCGCCAGACAGGTGCTTGCGCAGACAGACGAGCTCCAAGTGCTGTTATTCTCCAGTTGTAGACATAAACCACATATGTATATATTATAGGACTTCGAAGACCACCATCGAGGCGCAGCGAGCAAGTCAAGCAGTCAAGTCAGGGAAGTCACCAGCAAGCACGAGACCTCACAGATGGAGAAAGCCTCATCAAGTATATGAACTCCCTAATAAATGAAACCGTCATTATACCTGCTGTATCGAGTACCAAGCACAATCAATAACATCTCTCAAAAAAAGTCAAAATGGTCGTTGTAGCTTGCGCTGCCGGGGTTGTAACGAAGACCACTGATAGGGACAGTTACGCTATATCGTACCTACAATGGGACCCGAAGGGTGCGCCAGCTAGCGTTGGGCTGCGAAAGCAACTGAGTTCAATCGACACACGACACGTATGAAAATACGTGGACGTGTGGTGAGCTAAAGCTTTATTTTTTCCTCATCCGCCGGAGGATTAAAAAAAAAAAAGAATGTCGTTGTGGCCGACGTCCGCGATCAAGCGTAATTTGTTAGGGAGGCGCAAATATGTGTATTTTTCGAAACAAAAAGGTGGCATTTCATCGATGATGGAAAAAGTGCGCCGAAAATCAAGAAACACATCCCGATCTCAACAATCCTTAAAAACTGTGTACGAAAATATCACAAGTAAGTCCACGAATGAATGCGGATGCATTGTTTCCGCCTGGGGTTGTGGGGGGGGTAGGTTTCACGGGTTGGCGATGCGAGCAAAACTTGAACCTCCGGATGATCGATAGAGTTTAGCACAAATTAATTTAATACCCAGCACGTTCGTTTGGGTTTTCGATTGGTGGTGGCGTTTTGCGGTGTGCTTCAGAAACCAAGTTGTAAATGACAAAACTACTGGGCCACACCAGTGACCAGCTAGCTGTGTGCGGTCATCATTCCATTTTTATTTTTTCGATCCAGCCATTTTTGAGGTCGTGGTTTGGTGGAAGAAACGCCGAAATGCAGCATAGCGGCCAAGGTCAATGGGCTACCTGCCCAGCGTTTTATACCTTGTAGTGTGCAACGAGGTACGATTTCAAAAGTATGAAACTATGACCCACGCTTCGTAAACCCCAGCAAATTTTTTCCCCACCCAGGAGTATTCTCAGCAAAACTTTCGAGGACGGAGATTTTTAGTTATATGATCCCCCTCTTCGTTGCCCTTTTGGAGGATTTGCCTCAGCGAGGAGAGACAAAAAAACCGGTCTAAACCCGGGCACTAACTCAGGGTTGCGCCTGTCTGTCTCAGTACCAGGACGCCGACACCTTCTCCTGGTGCCGTCCAGCACCGGGACGAATCCAGTACCGACCCAAATTCCCGCGCGACCTTACGGGCCGAGTTCCCGGGACCCGGGGTACCGCGGGTTCCGGGAATCGATACACGACGCTCCCATACCTGCTGAATATGTACCACTATGTCCCCGTCAGCACTCTGATCTGCACAATTCACGCAGCGGAACAGACTCAAGGGGCTGAAGGTGGCCGCAGTTTGTCACCATGCGTGGGGCGGTCGCCGCTGGTGTCCTTGACGGCTTCTGATTTCTTATGCAGTATGTCTATGGTCGAGGTTTTTTTCTATTGATGATTGTGGTGAATCTAGTGTATACCATGTACCGTGTCCGATCCATCCAAACGTCGGCCGTATGATTTAGACCCATCTGCATGACTCATTCATTGAGGGTTGTGACGCTGGAATGTTTTGCTAACCTTCTAATTTCACTGGAATGCAGGATAGGTTTGTTTCACGTTTGCCCTGTTTTGTTACGCACACCAACGCCAGGGCACGACATTCTCAGTCTGCGAAGTTATCGGGTTTTTTTTTTCGTAAACACGTTCACGTCCACATACTACATACAGTAGCGGCTACGGTTTCAGATAAAATGTTTGAGAGAAAGTACCGATTTAAGAGAGTCAAACCGGCGTGACACGACCAAAGTTGATTTAAGAGAGAAAATGGTCTTTTTTCGGAGATTTTCTCTTGAATCGGACTTTTTCTGGAAGAGTCGCGCAGCCATCACACACATCAGCAGACGAACACACACCAACACAGCTGCAGACACTATGCCCTGCGCAGCGGGCAGTCGGTTTAAGAGAGTACTCTCTGATATCGTAACCAATACGATATAAGAGAAGTTCCGTTTTAAGAGCGAAATATCAGGATCGCACAATACAACCCTCTCTTAAACCGTAGCCGCTACTGTACCCAGTAGTATGATTTAGTTGTCATAGCAAGATCGACGAAAGTTTTACAACCGTTGTTGCGGTGATGTCAACATGTTGTGGGTTTTCGCTTCTTCGGTTTTAGTTTCGTTGTTCTTGAGGGGCGTCTCATGTTTTCTTGTGCTGCAGAGTAACTACTACGATTAATAACTGCCGTAGAGGGATGTTGGCAATATGTTTTAAGTTGTTTGCTTTCTGACAGCAGAATGAAGGAAGCTTTACCCACCACATTTTTTCTTCTCCCCGCCCTTTTGTACCAACGCCCCACCTACGATCGAAATCGGCCACAGCAATAAACACTTGTACGCAACTGATATCACGTCGTTTTCTTTCTAGGCATCCATCACGTAGCTCTCATTCACCCCCCCCCTCCCCCCCCGCACCAACGCCCCCTCCTTCCCCACCACCAGCACGATCGCCTAGAACTAGCACCACGCGTATGGCAAGCCCCCACATGTATGCGTAATACGCGCGATCGGAGTATCACACACAAGCTTGCAAAGAGAGTGTCGACCAAATCTTCAAACTCACAGCTGGAATTTTAAATATTTTTGTAAAAGTTAGAATACACTCCAGCTGTGAGATCGAATATTTTGTCGAAACTCATCTTTGCAAGCTGTGTGTGATACTCCGATCGCGCGTATTACGGGTTGTGTGTGATCATTGGGGATATAGGTCGGCGACTCCCCTTGCAACTACAGTGTAGCTACCAGGGTCAACAGGGTGATGTTAGGCAGTCTGTGCGCGGAAACTATAAAACCCGTTTCTGAGGGGGACAAAATCTGACAGCTGTTGAAGGAAATGCATCAGTTTATCAAGTAAATCCTGTAAGTCGAATAACCGGTGAGGGGAGGGCGGAGTTTTTAAGGACGTGGGGGCCTGATTTTTATCAAAAGGGGGACGGGAATACTATATGTGACCTAAAATTTTCGAAAACTTGCCCCCCCCCCCCTCCCCCCCGACCCCCCCACCCCCCCTCCCCTTCACTATTGCTCAAACGCCCCACCTAAAGTCGGAGTCTGCCAGAGGAAAAAAAAACTTCCACGCACTTGATGTCACCTCATTATCTTTCTAGAGCCATCCTTGCCGCTGCTGCAATCCCCCCCCCCCCCCCCTCCCCCTAAACGCCCCCTTCTTCCCCACCACCCGAACCATCGCCTTGACCTAGCACCACGCCTATAGCAAACCCTATACATCTATGCGACCTAACGGTGTTTGAAAAAACAAAAATACCAGGCTCCCCCGCCCCCCCCCTTTTCACCACTACCCCCACCCCTAACCCCCACCCCAACGCTCCGCCCTCTCCTCACTGGTTGTACGACATACAGATAGGATTTAGAGTTTCCACGCACGAATTGATCTGCCCCCCCCCCCCCGCTCCCCCTTGATCAAACCCAGGCTCCCACGTCCCTAAAAAAACTCCGCCTTTCCCTCACCGGTTGCCCGACTTACAGGATTCACTTGATAAACCGATGCATTCCTATCCACGGCTGGCGGTCAGATTTTGTCCCCCTCAAAAACGGGTGTTTTAGTTTCCGTGCACAGACTGACTAACATAACCCTGTTGACCCTGATAGCTACAACAGTACACTGTAGTTGCAAGGGGAGCCGCCGACCTATATCCTTAATGATGACACACAAAATAAATGCAATACGCGCGAGAAGAGTATCACACACAGCTTGCAAAGATGAGTTTCGAAAAAAAAGAAAATGATGTCACAGCTGAGTGTATTTTGATAATATCATAGGAACGGATTCTTATGGGGAGACAACAACGAAGATAAAACTTGCATAACGTCAACAAATAGCAAAAACAACAAAACATCGGCCTTGGTTGGGGTGTGCTCTTCTAATAATACTACTACTACTACTACTACTACTACTACTACTACTAATACTGCTACTAGTACTGCTACTAATATTATCACCACTAACAGAAAATTTATGTACTTCCTGTTCTATTTTTTTTCGAGTTCATTCAGTCTCATTTTTTTTGCCTGAAACGGTCAAAAGAACGCCTTCTGACTCGGTAGTGAGAGGAATCAAAACACGTGCTTTTCGAGGCGAAATAAATACACTAAACTCCCTCGCAACAACGCGTCTTCTGCGACACCTCCACATAGCCACAGGTGCGCGCCTAGAGTCGCTTGCGCGTGTCCTGACACAAGGTAGTCGTAATATTGTGGCTTTGGCGCCCGGCGAGGCTCCGCGGGGTGCGCTTTCGGCTGGGAAAAGCAACAACTTTTTTTGTGTGTGTTTTCGGCGTCTTCCACGGGCCTGCGGTTCTCTTCTACTACTTCTATAATAATAAGTAGTACCACAGAGCAAGAAGCAAGTTTGACAAGCGGAGGGCTAGGATCACGGGCACAAAGAACCCCATGAAAGAGCGGCAGCAGCACATGGTGACACCTGCCTGCCAACAGCTGGTCGCTGTGAGCTCTCGTAGCCTTCATTGCCTTCTTTTTTTGGATACTTCGGCCCAGGTAGATATATATGGTGATGATGAGTGCCCGTTTCCCCCTTGATTTGTTTTGACGCTGCCACTGCTGTGTGCCCTCCCTTTTCGACTCAGCAGTCAGGCATCTTTCGTCGGAGCACCTGCTTCTTAAGGACGGCTGGTAGCACACGGCTTCCAAAAAAGCAGCCCAGCGTGCACTTTCGATCCAAGACGTGTGTGATTCCATCATCGCAAGGTGAGTGTCGCAGGGGGCGGGATGGGTAGTAACTGCAGTCGTACTATCTATGTTTAACGGTAGTTGTTGCTTCTGCTTCGCCGATTTTGACCCAAATTCTACCGCTACTACTACTAGTACTACTACTACTACTACTACTACTACTACTACTACTACTACTATGACTACTACTACTACTGCTACTACTACTACTACTACTACTACTGCTGCTGCAGCTGTTGTAGTCGTATGTTTAGTTTTCTCGCATCGATTCTGTTTTTGTGTTCTCGCATCTTAGTCGCGGTCAATACTTGTCTTTGGTTTCGATGTTATTCAGCAGTCGTCACACTCTTCCACTCACTGCTGTGCACCGCACGTGCGTTGTCCTCTCGGTACCACATAAAAAAAAAAAATACACTCCAGCTATGAGATCGAACATTTTGTCGAAACTTATCTCTTTGCAAGCTGTGTGTGATATTCCGATCGCGACTAATAACACGGGTTGTGTGTCCTCATTAAGGACATAGGTTCGCGACCTCCCTTGCAACTACCGTGTTGCTGTCAGAGGGTCAACAGGGTGATGTTAGTCAGTCTGTGCGCGGAAACTGTCAAACGTTTTTAAGAGGGACAAAATCTGACAGCTGTGGTAGGAAATGCACCAGTTTATCAAGTGAATCCTGTAAGTCGAATAACTGGTGAGGAGAGGGCGTAGGATTCAAGGACTTGCGGGGGGAGGCGAAAAAATCGTGTCGCAAATATATGCAGGAGTTTGCTATTCGCGTGGTGCTAGAGCTAGGCGATGTTGCGGGTGGTGGTGGAGGAGGGGGGGGGGGGGGGCGGGGGGGGGGGGCGGGCGGGGGGGGGGAGGCTACTGGGAGTGGAGGGGAGGGGGGGAGGGGGGGCAGGGGGAAGGGAGGGGGGGGGAGCCGGGGGGGGGGGGGGGGGTTGGGAGGCGGGGGGAAGGATTTTTGAGAGGTTTAGGTCTCATATATATAGCTACACTGTAGTTGTAAGGGGAGTCGCCGACCTATATCCTTAATGAGGACACACAACTCGTAATGCGCGCGATCGGAGTATCACACACAGCTTGCAAAGATGAGTTTCGACGAAATCTTCGATCTCACAGCTGGAGTGTATTTTAATTTTTATAATAATATGAAATACTCCAGATGTGAGATCGAAGATTTGGTGGAAACTTCCTTGCAAGGTAGAGTGTGATAAACCGATCGCGCGTATTACGCATGTATTTAGAGGCTTGCTATACGCGTGGTGCTAGGTCCAGGCGATCGTGCGAGTGGTGGGCAAAGAGGGGGCGATGGGGGGGCGGGGGCGGCAGGAAATGAATGAAAGCTTCGTCACGGATAGCTAGAAAGACGATGCCGTGATATTAATTGCGTATCGTGAAAAGTTGTTATTACTCTGGCCGTCTTTGATTGTAGGTGGGGCGTTTGAACAAAAGGGTGGGGAGAAACTTCAATGTGCGCGGCAACTATGAACTTTTATGCAATATGATCTACTACTGCTACTTCTTGCTCTGCGGGCACCGATCTTGCGACACGGAACGCGCTCAACCTTTGTTTTCGTTTGTTGTCGGGTAAAGAGGTCTATCGTTTAGAGGTTCTTCGTGCAAGATGAAACAAGAGAACACCCTCCCTTCCACATCACCACGCCACCTGACAACTGAGTACCGCAAACGTAGCCGTTGAGAAGAGCGTCAGAAGTGCCAAGTAGTGTTAACCCTTTCACAACTGGAACCCTTTTCTGGGGGCAATTTTACTTGAAGTTAGTATGAATAGGGATGTGGGGCTCTAAAGGGATTAAGGTGTCCCGGGTTGCGGGAGCCCGCTGTACCCGCGGTCCCGGGACACGGCTCTCAAAACCCCGCGTTTTTCCCAGGACAAATCCGGGGTGACCCCCTGAAAAATTGCCGGGGTCCCGGTACCAATCTGTGGTGCCGGGGAGCAACTCCGTACTCTAACCTTTTGCTTGTTATTTCCGACGAGAAACCCATTTTATTTCCCCAAGTAAGTAGCCTACCGAGAAAAAAAACATGTTCGTATGTAGGGGATGCTTCATTATTACCACCCCGCCCTTTATCGGGTTCGAAAACGCTTGATTGCGGACTTCGCCTGCGATGCACACGACAGCTAGCTGGTATGTAGTAACGAGTCATACGGTTGTGTCCAACTACCCGATACCTGTATTACTTGAATGGTGAGACACCGTGAAGCTAATATTTTAGAAGTATTGCGACATACATCCCTGGTACTGCGCGTACGGCAATTTAAATTGGTTGTCTTAGACTACATACAATAACATACTCATCACGTACCTGGTAGACTGCTTGGCATGGTTGTAGGAGTATGCGACAGGTTGTTGTTGGTGTTGTGGTTGTTGTTGTTGTTGTTTTGTACGAGTATGCGACAGGTTGTTGTTGTTGTTGTGGTTATTGTTGTTGTTGTGGTTATTGTTGTTGTTGTTGTTGTTGTTGTTGTTGTTGTTGTTGTTGTTGTTGTCGTTGTTGTTGTTGTTGTTGTTGTTGTTGTTGTTGTTGTTGTTGTTGTTGTTGTTGTGTCATATTTACCCTTTACAATCATCTAGAGTCCGTGATCACACAAAGGTGCTGGAGCCCTAGGACGATCCGAAAACCAAATGAAGTCAAAATTTGTCTGCGAAATACTACGCTTTCCCGTCTAAAAAGGCACGATACGAAGAAGGCACACAACCGAAATTATCCAATGTGCAAACTGAACTCACATGGCCGCGGGTATCTACTCAACTACGGCATAGAGTTCCCCCGTTCCTACAACTAACCAACTCGCGGCTACAAACTACAGCGGTTGGGCTGCCCGCACTGTACGAACCGCACGGTAAACGTGAGCACAGACGAACGCGCCTACTGCCTGAAGTGCTGTCGGAGGGACGACCCGCGGGCATGCAGTGAAAAAGAGCAATATAACTAAAAACTACCTTACAATATCAATGATGGCCCCGTCATCCCTGGTCATCTGACAGGTTGCAGCGCAGCTACGACGCCCGTACCTGAAAACTGAAAATTGTGGGGGGTCGTTCCCCATGAAGAGTATACAACTCTACCAACTCTACAAAAATCAGCGACGTGAGTAACATATATTGTACTTTTCCAGAGTAAAAAAACTCTGGAAAAGACGATCGCTGCTCTCGAAATGATGTTGTGCGTGGGCGTCGTGGATTTCCGTGTGTGCCATCCTTCCTTCAGGTGCATACAAAATGGCTAGGGTCCCTCATGGTTGGCTGTAAGCCTAGGTGATACAATCGTACAGCAGCAATCTTGACGGTGTGAACGTAATTCATACCAGCGCATATAAAGCGCACCATATATATCATTCGGGTGTATGCCTGCTTGGCAGAGGATGAACTAAACGAAGGATTTCGATTGGGATTCTTGATCACTTCATCTGTCAAAATGTATTGTAACCTGCATGATAGTTAGTTACAGTTTGTTGCTGATTTTTATTAAACCTAACCACCTTGATTTTTCTTTACTTTTTTTGTTTTCTTCTCTTCGTTTTTTCGCCCTCAATTGTTTCACAGCAGCAGTTTTTGTAACCAGCAACGGCAGTGAGGATAATATGTTTTACCCCCCCCGCACCCTCTTGATCAAACCCAGGCCCCCACGTCCTTGAAATCTTTGTCCTCCCCTCACCGGTTATTCGACTTGACTTACCGGTTTCACTTGTGAAACTGATGCATTTCCTTTCACAGCTGTCAGATTTTGTCCCTCTTAGAAATGGGTTTTATAGTTTCCGCGCAGACTGAGTAATACCACCCTGTCGACGCTGATAGCTACACTGTGGTTGCGACGGGAGTCGCCGACCTATCGTATCCTTAATGAGGACACACAACCCGTAATACGCGCGATCGGAGTATCACACACAGCTTGCAGAGATGGGTTTCGACAAAATATTCGATGTCACAGCTGGCGTGTTTTTTTTTCATTTTTATAACCGTAATGTCATCTTTATCCGAGCCTCCAAGATCGACTGTCTGTGTGTTGTCTGATTGTGGAGAAACTTGCTGACATATTGTTCCAAGCGCAAAATATGGCGGGGTGACTGCCTTCGCCATTCAACTCCTCCAATGCTTTTGCAATGCGCTGCTTGTTGCTAGCTGTGTAGATCGATCACTTCTTGTAGATGCAGTACGCGACTCCAGCGCTTACGATCTTGTCAGCTAAGAATTTTAGATTCGAGTTTTATTGGACGACATTAATAATGCGTAACTTTATCTTGATCGCGCTTTCGACAGGATTCATGCACAAAGTAGGCGTCACCCGCAGGCACGATAGGGTCACACTCCGGGATCAGATTTCATCCACACGTGATACCTCCACACACGGTGTGGAGATCTCAACCCCACCGCCGACTGGCTTTTTAATTGGCCATGGTTCGCATGTTTAGCCAGCTCCACCTCGGGAGGGTATAGGGTCTCATCCCCCGTCCAGAGGTCGTTCCACATATCTAAACTTTCCATCAACCGGGGCAGCAAACGGAGCTTTCTCGGGTCGACACCACCTTGCACGGTTACAAAGTCCAAATGCCGTTTGCTAGTCGCTGATCAGTTCGAGCTCCACAGCGCCGTTCTAGGCGGATAGAGGGCCATCAATGGGGGGCAGTTCCGCCGCACAAGGGGAAAGTAGGGTCTCATCCCCGATTCATGAATCTCCCGAATCTCTACAGCTCCAAAAACGCGGGAACAATAACGATGATCTCCCGTGTCGACACCACTCCACACGACGTGGAACCCCAACACCTTACTCGCTTACCCCTGATTGGCTGGGGCTCGGACATAAAGGCATCGACACCCTGGGAGGATATAGGGTCCTGTGCGCGTTCCAGAATTCCTGACAAACCGAAGACGATATCAGACTTCTCCAGCGGGTCGACACAGTCCCGCATAATGGTGTGACAAAAATCATTTATTTTACGTTGGCTTATCGTTGAGTGGTTGTGCAGCTCGTAGAGCCAGGTACACCCGTTGAGGAGAGAGGCCAGCAAACGGGCGGGAGGCGTTTCGACGCCCCCGATGAAGATAGGGTCCCATCGCCGTTCCAGAAACCCTTCCATAACCCACCAGCGCCAACAAACCAGGGACGAAAACCGACTTCTCTCGTGTCGCCACCACACCGCACGGTGTAGAAGCCTTAGCTAGATGAGGTTCGTATACAACGCCAGCTCTACAGAACAGGGTCCAACCCTGGTTCAGAAACACTTCAAAATTATTTTCAACAAAAAGAAATGGGGCAATTCGTTCTACTGCTGACTTTTTATTCGTATACCCCAACCCCGCGGTACGCCGACGTTTCATTTGACCCCCTGCCTCGATACCGCCCCGCGCAGTTAACCCTACCTTCGATTGATCGGCTCGGCCAGGGTTCGTAGATAGAGGAAACCACCACTCACTAAGAGGTTCAGCAAGTTCAATCGCTATCATCTCAGAGTGGCCTGTGATTAAATAAGTGGTACATGGACCAATTGCATAATGTACAGCAGTCGGTCAAGATCGAGTCGATCGGTGCAACTTGCTTGGGTATCGTATTATTACAGCAACAGTAATACACTTCACTTCTACCAGGTATTATTTTTTCCATCCCATATACTGTGATGCTCGCACTACTGTCGCCCCCCCGGTAGTATAATTCAGACCCGGGGTCACATAGGGGGCTCCCCTCTCCCATCCCCACTACGGTACACCTCCCCTAATTTTCATCGCGAGAGGAATTCAGCATCTTCTTCCCTCGACAATTCGCGTCGAATTTGTACCTACTCACGCTGCATGGCGATTTCAGCAGTTAGTTGATCCTTTTCTCCTCGTATATCTCCGAATATAAATGAAGTCAACAAAGCTCACAGTGCAGTTGCAAATTCCCTCAAGGACCAACGCTATTCATAATATTGGTAGTGTAACCCCACTGGACCACCGGGGCGATCGGCTCTTTAACTCACTGCTCCGGTGGCGTATCAGGTTATCCTCGAGCCTGGTATATTTGTCAATTTCGTGAGTTCGAATCCCCGTACTCGTTTAAATTTTCGTTGGGCTTTTCCTTGTGCACTGATTGACATGCGGAAAGCGCGAGAGCCCGAGTAGGCAACACTCGATGAAAAATAGACGATCAGTGGGTGCTGAACCACATGTGCGCAAGAAAAAAATGAAGGCAATAACCAGGGGGGGGGGGGGGGGGGAAGGCCGTTCCTGTGATCACGGCCTGTATGTCCAGAAGCTGGAAAGTAGAAGTGTGTTAAAATTAAAAAAACACTACTGGGAGAAAAGATGGTCAATCAGCATTCAGCAGCAAGTACCACGTCAAGTACGAAGCAACACAAACTTATTTGTCAGTTACGTAGCAACTCGACCATTTGCACTTGGCCGGCAAACGATTACAGCAACTGAGTCAGGGACCACAGCAACAACGAAGCACGCCATCCTCCAAAGAGTTTTCTCGGCGAAACTAAACACCAAACGCGTACGATGTTATACGGGACGAATGTATGCCACTCACTAGTTCATTCCGTGGATACTGTCGACTTGTACTACGACCTTCGCGTGGCGCAGCTTAACAACAGAAGGAACGACTATTTTTCCCCCTTTTTTGTCGAAAATGTATGGTACATCCTCGCTCCATGCCATAAAATATGTCATAGACAACAAACATATTGTGTGTAATAGAGCATCGCTGTGTGTCACCTTACTCGTACGTACCTACTTTTTAGTATATTGTTTCCACCAGAGTACAAGCCATGTCGATTTTTCTGAACTTGTGTATAGTACAACCCTCGAGGTCCCGCGGACGCGGCCACTCGCAATGCTGCTCTGTGGATTTTTCTTGGGCAGTAGTCGTAACCACAATATAGTACTACCTCCTCCTCGTTTTAGTCATGCGTCCGCTTGCCACGTCTAAATCCATGTATGTATGTACGTTTACCTATACCGAAATTCAATAGATATATGCACTACTATGATACCTACCGCAATACCGTGGGGATTTTTTTATACAGTAGTAAGTATTATTAGTTTGAAGAGAAGAAAAAAAAATCATGAAGTCAACATGGAAATATTGTCTTGCCACGTTTTATTTTATCAACCGTTCCATACATCATGATCCCGAGAACAACTGAGAGTATTGTTCAAAATACATTTTTTGGCGCGCTTCTCGCTTGTCTTGCTCAGCGTGCATCCGAGTTCACGTAGAGGTGCTGAACGGATTGATCAGCAACAACAACAACAGTCAGCAGCCAGCGCAATTCTTGCAACCACACAACAAAGCGTTCGAAACACCAATAATCCCTTGATGACCACACCTAAATTGAGAAATGCATCCAGGTTTCGTTGTGGGGATAAATATACATACATGTAATTCGTGCGGGATATTTTTATGCGGTCCTAAAAGATGGATCGTTGATCGTGCACCAATATATACGGAACGGCTTTTTGGAGCGGCGACAAAAAAGACTGACAAAACATTACATCTCGTACAGCGATTTTTAAAATCGACCAATATAACAGAGTTTTCTGAAAAATGGGAACGGAGCCTAAAATGAGAACGAACGGTTTTTTTTAGAAAGCAAACTAATTATTATGTACAACTCAAAAAAAAAAAATGACAGTCCTGTGGGGCTGTACAGCAGCCTTCGAAAGAGCTGTCGCTGAGGCTGGAAGTCCTCGGCATCGCCTCGGTAGCCAGCATCTAAAGAAATCACCATAGAGCCAGCGTATATCGCTTTTTGCGCCCACCCGAAGGCATGAGATGAAGCATGACCGTTCTGACGAGCTCCTCTCACAGGGCTGGCCAAGGGGTTTCGCTGGATCATTTCGGTTCTCTGATACACCACATGGTTCTGGAGATAACGCTTGGTTCTCATTTTAGGCTCCGTTCCCATTTTTCTGAAAACTCTGTTCAATCCGTTCGTTGTGTTTGTTTTCTATTTTTGCTAAGGTCTCTGGTCTGTTCTGCTGCGTTCTCGTACCCGGTACGCTAACATTTCACTTTCTTCATACCTTGATTAATTGCGATTGTGTGGTTTACTCTGCCTCACAATCTATGACCACATAATAACAAGTTGTATATGCCACCGCAAAAAAATCCCAAACATTAGCAACAACTACCGTTTGGAAATGGTGGCAATGTTTTTGTAAATTATCCAGGCGCTGCAGACATTAAGTCACAACCAAAATCTTCGGAATTCTCCTCGACATGCGGTTTTTTGCAACTTCTCGCTTGTCTCGCTCAGCATCCATCCGCGTTCACGTCGATGTGCGGAACAGAAACGGCAGGGCAAGAAGAGTTGGAGCCGTCCCCCGAAGCCGGTCCTCGAACGAAGCTATTTGACCGAGAATTCCAGTTCCGTGAATCGCATCCTTAGGCCGAGACGAGAAATACTCCTGACCGAGTCCCTGATACGAAATAATGATACTATAGCATAGAGTATCACACACAGCTTGCAAAGATGAGTTTCGACAATATATTCGATCTTAGAGCTGAAGTGTATTTTTATTTTTTTATATATGCATAGGAACGGATTATCATGGGAAGACCACAACAAAAGTAATACTTTCATAACGTCAACAAATAGCAAAAACACCTTGGTTGGGGTGACCTCTTCTACTACTGCTTCTACTACTACTACTACTACTACTACTACTACTACTACTACTACTACTACTACTACTACTACTACTACTACTACTACTATTACTACTACTGCAGCTACTACTACTACTACTACTACTACTACTACTACTACTACTCCTACCACTACTACTACTACTACTACTCTACTACTACTACTACTACTACTGCTACTACTAATACTACTTCTTCTACTACTCCTACTACTACTACTGCTACTACTACTACTACTACTACTACTACTACTACTACTACTACTACTACTACCACAACTAGTACTGCAACTACTACTGCTGCTGCTGCTGTTGTTGTATGTTGATTTTTTGAGGTGTTCTTGCTGCTTGTGTTTTAGTATTCTCGCATCTTAGTCGTGGTCAGAATTTGTGTTGGATTCCGATGTTATTCAACACTCGTCATATTCTTCCACTCACTGCTGTGCATCGCACGTGCGTTCTCCTCGGCACTACAGTTGTATTTAGATTATACCGAAAAATATACTACTGCTACTTCTTGCTCTGCGGGCACCGATCTTGCAACACGGAACGCGCTCAACCTTTGTTTTCGTGTGTTGCCAGGCAAAGAGGTTTCTCGTTTCAAGGTTTTTCCTGCAAGATTAAACGAGGGAACACCCTCCCTTCCACATCACCACGCCACCTGACAACTAAGTACCGCAAACGTAGCCGTTGGGAAGGGCGTCAAAAGTGCCAAGTAGCGTTAGGGTGTCCCGGGTTTCAGGAACCCGCTGTACCCGCGGTCCCGGGAGCCGGCCCTCAAAATCCCGCGTTTTTCCTGGGACGAATCCGGGGTGGCCCCCCGAAAAGTTGCCTGGGTCCCGGTACAATTTGTGGTGCCGGGGAGCAACTCCGTACACTGACCTTTTGTTTGTTACTTCCGACGTGAAACCCATTTTATTTCCCCAAGTAGCCTACCTTGAAAAAAAACATGTTCGTATGTAGGGGATGCTTCATTACCACCCCCCCTTTATCGAGTTCGAAAACGCTTGATTGCGAACTTCGCCTGCGGTACATACGACAGCTAGCTGGTACGATGTAGTGACGAGTCATACGATTGTGTCCAACTACCCGATACCTGTATTAACTGAGTAGTGAGACACCGTGACGCTATTAATTTAGAAGTAATACGACATCCCTGGTACTGCGCGTACCGCAATTTAAAATGGTGGTCTTAGACTACAGTAATGTGCTCATCACATAGATGTCTTGGCATGGGTTGTTTGAGTATGGGACAGGTGCAGACAAATGGTCAAGATCCTCAATGGTTGACTGTAGTACAGGTGACACAATCGCACAGCAGTCATCCAGACCGTGTAAACGTACTTCATCCCAGCGCATAAACAGCACACCTTAAATATCATTCGTGTGTACGCCCGCTTGACAGAGGATGAACTGGACAAACGATTCCGATTGTGATCTCTGATCATTTCAGTCAATACTTATTATAACCTGCATGATAGTTGCTGATGAATGCTTACTAAAACATCTTGCTTTTCCTTTTTTTTTCTTCTCTCTTATTTTCTTTCACCCTCCGTTGTTTCACAGCAGTTCTTTTTGTAAACAGCAACAGCAGTGAGGGTACTCTGTTATACCCTCCCCCGCCCCCTCTTGGCCACACGCAGGCCCCCACGTCCTTACAAACTCCGCCTTCCCCTCACTTGTTAAAGAAACTCCGCCCTCCCGTCACCGGTTATATAGACCACTGTTTACATACCACCACCCTAGAGTGGCGCATCTTAACAACAGAATGAACCTGTATAACACAACCCTCGAGGCCCCGGGGACGTAGCCACTCGCAATGCTGATGTGTGGCTGTTCATGGCGCAGTACTCGTAGTCACTACTACTTCCTCCTCGTTTAGTCGTGCGGGCGCTTGCCACGTCTACATCCATGTGTGCATGTACGTGTACCTACCGAAATAAGATACACAAATGGACTACCGTGATCCCTACCGCAGAACCATCGGGATTTTTCGACAGTAACATCATTAGTCTAATTGTTTCCGCACAAAATATCACGCCAATACGGATATAATTGTCTTGCCAATTTATGTTTTATCAACTTCCCCATACATCAAGATCCGAAGAATAAATGGAAGATACCGTTCAATACCAAATTTTGCGCGCTTCTCACCTGGACGGCGGCCTTCAAACAAAAACGATGTGACCGAGGAATGTTACAGCACTGTCCACTGAGCTATACTTCATTGCTTGCCTCAGTAGCTCAGTGGATGGTGCTACTACATACAAGGTTCCCCTCCGGGGAGTGCCAAAGGGAGTGGCGCATGAACGAAACCCAAACATCCAACATCTGACTCTCTGTGGGCAAATAAGATGTACCTGGTTGGTGGTAGTGAAAACTATGTTCTCGTCCGCAGCTCAAGAAGTGGAGTGTGGGGAGGCGCCCTCCCGGGTACGGTTCGCTCTCTCGCCGTCGGGGTAGAGAACAAAAAATAAACCGTAATCCAATCGGTACGTACGTGTCCAGCGCCAGCACTCGTACGATGGGGACTTTTCATACGGGTGACTCTTAGGTGCGGTAAAATTTGCGTGGTGAAAAATTTAAGGACGAATAGGTGGATTTTCAACAAGCGAAAATAACAAAATCACAGTTGTTCTGTGCGCCGTCCTTCTATCGTGGTGTTTGATGTTTTTCCTTTCTTTCCTGTTGTTTCGTATGATATGGAAATCAGCTATTTCAGGTTAGGTTCGTACTCCTCGTCTTCTTGTGGAGGCAGATATTGAACTTCACGACGAGTGACACACGCCAGGATGGGCAATCATCCGCCTTCACCACCAATTCGTCGCAAAGAGTGCGTGGAAGGAGGAACTGTAGGGCTCTATTGTCGCTGAGACAGAGAAGCCCTTTCTCATGGAGCATCAGCGCCTTTATCCACTGCTGTTTGCTTTTCATATTATTTAAGAAAATTGGGCTGGATTGTTTTGTCGTCCGATTCAAAGTCGTCCCCTCGAGGAGACGAAAGCAACTCGCCTCAGCATAGCGAGGACTCGCCACGCCCATTTATATGATATATCCCACTACTGCTGCTGTACGGTAGGGTTGTACACGTAGAATTGTGCCGTCCTCATGTTTGGTGCCTGTCATCTGTGGCGTGAGCAAATCTCCGACCCAAAACAATACCCTTCTGGAATGTAGTACGGAAAAATACTGCCTATCTGGACGTACATGTAAGGATGGGTTTCTAGTTCATATATATATACTACTATCAAAAAAGTTCATATGTTACCGACCAAATTGGCGCGATATATAGCCATGCAATTGACACGCGTCCGAATCGGCAGCACACCAGAAAAATGGGGGCATGGTGAGGTGACACGTGCCACGCTCCGATCAAAGAATCAGCTGCTACAACTGCAGCCACACGAGCCAAGAGCTGCAGGCTGCTGCTGCTAGGGGGCTGGACTACTGCTGGGCGGCAGGATCGTAGCGTGGTGCTCTGTGCAAAAAGAGGGAAACAAGCGTGTACCCTCTACGAGCAGAAAAGTCCGGTTTGCATCCAAACCTCACGTGCATACGCGGGACAGGGGATGCAGAAACCCAATCCGCGAGGATGTTGCGGAAACCCAGGGATTTGCGCTTAGTGTGCCCAAGGCCAAAAAAGTTTCAAAAGGCTTGCCACGCGCGACACACCGCACGGATCGCGCCCGAACTTCCGGCAACGTGAGCCAGACGGTCGAGTTGTGGCTACCCCACCCGACGTTTCCGAAAAAGATGCGAACCCCTGCGTCTATGCGACATGATCTCCCCCCCTCTCGACGTCCATAACAACTCCACCTTCCCCACACCATTTTTCGACAAACAGGATTCACATGATAAACTGATGCATTTCCTTCCACAGCTGTCATATTTTGTCCCCCTCGAGAAACGAGTTTTATAGTTTCCGCGCACAGACTGAATAACATCACCCTGGTGACTCTGTCTGGTAGCTACACTGTAGTTGCAAGGGTAGTCACCGACCTACACCCTTCATGAGGACGCACAACCCGTAATACGCGCGATCGGGGTATCACACACACAGCTTGCAAAGACGAGTTTCGACAAAAACTTCGATCTTACAGCTGGAGTGTATTTAAATTTTCATATATTTTTAGGTTAAACTACCAAAACAACCATTCATGTCGTCGTCAGCGCGCACGCTTGAAAAATTCAAATGTGAAGTCGGTGTGAATCGAGCTCACAACACCTAGCACTACTGTAGTGGTACTCCGAGTGGGGGATGCGTGGTTGGTCGGTGTTGGGAAACGTGCTTCTCATGGGTTCCGGTGCCCTTGTTTGGTCTCTCCTCAAGGCTCGCTGGATAGACTCATAAGCTTTTACATTATGGGCGCTGGCGAACCGAAAGGCGGTAGGGCCCGATGGTCTCCCGGCCGAGCTCTTGAAGGTTTTGGCCGACGAAGGAGAATTCGACACCCTCGCAAAGTTCCACGATATCATCGTCGCTGTGTGGAGGGGGGGTGGCGTGCCTCAACAATGGAAAGATGCTACGATTAAGGTGCTTCACAAGAAGAAAGATCGGACTGAGTGTGGCAATTATCGTGGCATCTCCCTCGTGGCTCACGCCGGTAAAGTACTCCTCAGAGTCATCGCGGGTCGCCTGAGTGACTATTGCGAACGTCAGAACATTCTGCCGGAGGAACAGTGTGGGTTCAGACCCCAACGCTCGACGGTTGACATGATGTTCGTAGTACGACGACTGCAGGAACTGGCGCGGAAGAAGGACACCCCCTTGTACATGTGCTTTATCGACCTCACCAAAGCATACGACTCCGTCGACCGAAGCCTTTTGTGGGATGTCCTTGCTCGTTTTGGCGTGCCACCGAGAATGCTCGCCGTCATCCGCCAATTCCACGACGGTATGCAAGCATGCGTGCGGCTGGATGATGGAGAGTTCTCGGATATGTTCGACGTGGGGCAAGGTCTCAGGTAAGGATGCGTGCTCGCGCCACTGCTGTTCAACATGTTTTTCACTGCGGTACTGCGTGTGGCCGAGAAACGCTTCCTCGCTGATGCAGACATCACGGACAACATGGTGCAGCTTCAACGAATTAAGGAAGGCGAGAAGGGCACTTCACGCACAGGCAAAGTCGACGGACGGAGGGGGAAGGAGGGGGAGGGGGTGCAGAGATTGTGGGGCATGCTGTACGCGGACGATGCGGGCATCGTATCGCGATCATCAGAAGGTCTGGAGAGGATGATGACGACGATCGTGACTGCGTGTTCGTCGTTCGGGCTTACAGTATCCGAGGCAAAAACAGAGATAATGTGCCTGAAAACCAAAAGCGGGGGGAAGGTGTCCTTCACGATCAATGCAGCCGACCAGGTATACAAACAAACAATCCAGTTTGTATACTTGGGCGGGGCTATCACCGCAGACAGAAACCTTAGCACTGAAATAACGCGGCGTCTTCAGAGGGCCTGGGCGTGTTTCCAGCGGTACAAGATGGAAATCTATGATCGCCCGGGTGTGCGTTTACGGTTGAAGGTGCGGTTGCTGAAAGCTGAGGTGGTCGAGACACTGCTGTACGGTTGCATGACGTGGAGCCCGAAGAAGCCTGACTATGACAGGCTACGACGGGTTCACCACTCCATGCTCCTCCGATGCCTTGGATGTCGGAAACGGAAGCGCGACGACCACACCCTATCGTACGCCGACGCGCTTGCCCAGACAGATTCCGAGAGCGTTGAGGTGATAGTGCGCAAACGGAGGATTTTGTTTGCGGGATTCGTGGCACGCATGGGGGAGGAGCGTCTGCCACAGAGGGTGATGTTTGGGGAGTTTGTTGGGGGTAAAGGCTACTCAGGGGGGCAAGAGAAAGACTGGATGGATCATCTGAAGGAGGATATGTCGGTTTTTGGAATGAAATTCGAAGGATGGCGAAAGGCTGCTCAGAAGGCTGGCAGATGGTTTCGAAGAGTAGAGGAGGGAGCCGAGTTGTTCATGCGGAATTGGCATGAAACGGAGAGACGCAAAGCTGCAGAGCGACGCGCAAAGGCTGCGGCAGCGTCATCCACCGTTGGCATCTCTAAGCGGCCGGGGAGAGGGGGAAGGGGGGGGGGCGGGGAGGGGACTGGGGGAGGGGGGGAGGGGGGAGGGGGAAAGGGAGGAAGGGGGGAGGGGCGGAAGGGGGAGCGTCATGCCCAAGAGACTGAAGTCTGGGTTTGGCCATCATCGTATTGAAAGTTGTGGGCTTTCTAATGGCCATCACAAGATAGCATAAGACCGCCCTGACTTCTTCGTAATGTCGCGTTCTCTCCCAGGTGCCATTGATGATGGACGTGATACCCTCTGTTAGTCCAATGCCATCCTTAGCCAGTTCCTAGGGTCTGCTAGTATGACATTTTTCTTTCTTTTCTTTTTCTATAACTTTTTTTCTTTTTTTCTCTTCTTCTTTCCTTGCTTTCCTGTCTTGTCTTTTCTTGCTTTTCTTGTCTTTTTCTTCTCTTTGCTTGCCTTTTTCGTCTTGTTTCGTTTTTTTTCTTCTCTTTTCTTTCCTTTCCTTTATCTTCTGTTCTTTTCTTTGTTTCTTTTTCTCCAATTGACTTATGCCTGTCGTGCGTATGCGTAGTGATAGATACTACGTGTAATATATACGTGGTAGTCTTCCCTGGGTGGCAATCGGAATATTTGGTTTCTCCAGGCGTGAGTAGTGAGACGTATGCACCGGCCTGGACCTGGCACATCGTAGACTGACTCCCGATTTCACTTTTATATGTTTCTGGTGGAGGCATGAATTGCGTCAGCTGTGATATATGCGTGTACCACCTTGGGTTGTGTGTGTTTTTCCCTGGGGTATTCCTCAGCTCCAGAGTGACTGGAGCCTGTCCTGTGACCACGGACTTGATTATGCGAGTTAATGTGAGAACAACAACAACAACATTATTTCCTCTACATTAAACTTCTAGAGACAGACAAAACAGGCCTAGGCACGATAGGGCAGGGTAGAGCAGGTAGAGCAGGTACTGACATGTGGGCGCCCTGCTTGTCCCATCATCGTCACCTACATTATGGCCCATGTATGATGGCCTTGACGTCAATGTGACGTCTAGTGTCACGTGGTTTCACCTCAAACATGGCATGGTTTCACGTCGAATCTATAAACGATCGTTCTACGGAAGGCACTCCATTACACTAGGCCACCTTAAATAGTCGTAGATGCAGATCACCTGCCAATCAAAGGATGCCAACAAAACATCCGGAATTGCAAAGGGGATCGAAGATGCGGCTATTCGAAACAAATGAAGACGATGCTATAGATTCCCCCACACCTCGCAATAATGAGGGGCTAAAATGCCTCATCGCAAGATTTACAAGCTTATGAAGGAGCTCACAACCATGAGAGCTCGAGAAAGGGTATGTACCTACGGTATACCAGTAGCAATCGGCCTACAAAAACACGAAAGGCGCGGCAACTGAGGGCAAGGATGCGAAGGGGGCCAAAGAGGAAGGTATAGACGCGGAAACCAAGTCCGAAGAGAAGAAGGAAACCCGTGTCACGCTGTGTGAGGCCAGTTTACGGCCTGAAGCGTAGTGCGGAAGGGGCTGGTAGTCGGTCCGTTTGCCGGAAGACAAGAGAGAAATCAAGAAACACTGCCTAAAAAGAACGCCAGAGTCCGCTACATTGGACATGGACAGCTGACGTGGGGCCATCGGTTAGACGGGCAAAGAGAAACGATCAAGACGCAAGGAAGTACGCGAGCGTCGGGCCATTGGTCGAAAGGCAGAAGAGAAAGAGCTTGAAACAAGAGAAAACAAAGAACAGTGCCTAAGATAGTGCCAGGGTCCGCAAGGTTGGACCGGGAAGGCTGACGTGGTACCATTGGTCCAAAGGCGAAACTGTAAAGAAACAGTACGCTGAGGTGTAACGGAAGCACAGGGGCCGTAATGTGGGACCTAGGAGGCTAGCATAAGGTCCTTGGTCGAACTGTAGAATGGGAAACCGAGGCAATCGAAACAAATCGCGAAAACGCATAGGAATACAACACCTAAACAGTGACTAGCTTACGCTATACCTACAATGAGACCCGAAGGGTGCGCCAGCTAGCGTTGGGCTGCGAAAGCAACTGAGTTAAATCGACACACGACGCGTATATAAATACGTGGAAGTGTGGTGAGCTAAAGCTTTTTTTTCCCCCATCCGCCGGAGTATATAAAAAAAAAAAAAAAGTGACACAAACACCACCAAAACGGTGGTGCGGGAGGCGTGTGTGATACGCCGGAAAGCTGAACCGGGGGGCAACAGTGGAGTACCCTTAGAAGCTATCTGGGTACAGTACCAGGAAAACGGGAATAGATAAGTGGTGAGGTCACCTAGCCAAAGCAATACGCAATCAAGGACGAAACTGAAACGTAGGCACAAAAAGACGGAAGGTACTATCGGAAGCCGGAAAGAGAGTCGACATATGGCACCTTGAGAGGCTATAAAAAAATGGGAACAATGCCAGCAAACGCAGCGAGGCTATTCAACCATGACAAAGCGAGCCAAAAATGGGGTCAACAAGGAGATACTCGTTCAGCTGGAAGCAGCACTGGAAGTGTCTAGCTTCAGAAAGAATGCCGGGAACAGAGAAGAATAATATGAAGAAAGCCGCAGCTGGGTATTCTTCGTCGGGAACGCGGGGTCGCTAACGTGGAGTGCTCAACCCTAAAAAGGTAACCGGGCAAAATACACGGGAAAACAGGAAGTAAGAAAATCGTGTCATAGCAACGTATTGCACCCTGACAAAAAAAAAGGAGGGTAGACCCATAGCAAGGGACGTTGAAAGGCTACTTTCAGAAAACGAGCGGCACTAGGTACGTAGAGAAGGCGTACCACCGAAAGCGATTTCGCCGAAAAAAATACAACACGAAAGGAGGTCAACAGGGAACGACCTATGTGGGCTGCGAAGCCAAACTGAAAAAAAAACGTGGGACCGAGATACGATAGGTACGCCAACAAGGCAAGAGAAAAACTGGCGCCAAGAGGGGACGGCTTGTGGACTGCACAGTCCGAACGGGCTGTAATCCCATCATTAAGGCCGATGTAGTTAAACCCTATGGGCGGGTATGCCGAAAAGAAACAAGGAAAAGTGGTCGAAAGAAACAAGACCTGCTAGTTGCAAGGCCAGGACGGGGGTCAATGTCGTTGGACCGTAGGGGCAGGGGTGCCCAGAGGAAAAGGTAAGAGATAGTGGTCCAGGGAAATAGATCCGCTGGCTACAGAGCTAGAACGGAGCCCGACAGCAAGGGGCTCTTGGAGGCAGGTACAACCAAACAAGAAGGTAGAGGCCAAAGAGAACCGACAGATAGGCTGGAGAGTCAGCACGGAACCGCTAACGTGAAACCTAAGGGGGGCTCTCAACGTGATGCCAGTCGTTGACAACGTGGGACCATAGACAGTAACAACAGCTGGAATGCTGTAATACCAAGTGGTTGAGGAAGAAGTACGCCGAGAAGCAAGAAAGGTCCAACAACAAAGGGGTGTATGCCAAGGGGAAAGGAAAGTCAAACAGCAACAACAAGAAAGGAGGTAATGCT
Organism: Undaria pinnatifida; assembly: GCA_012845835.1. NCBI lineage: Eukaryota > Phaeophyceae > Laminariales > Alariaceae > Undaria > Undaria pinnatifida. Next base: position 4,351,825 of record JABAKD010000023.1, on the reverse strand, counting down.
TCGCGAAAAACGAAGCGAAATAACGCGGAAAGCATCCATGTTGTCACCAATCGCATAAGGCGAGGTGGGAACGAGACGATGGAAAACCTCGACATGGCTCAAAAACGCCATGGTTCGTCGGTATTCACGAAACGTGGGCAGACTACAACGGCGGTAGAAGGCGGAAGCACAACCAAAAGGGCGAACATTCGTCGTACTGAAGAAACGTAGAACAACTTAGGGCACAAGTTCGAGATCAAGGCACCTATGAATATCACCGAAAGACGAACAAATGCCATACTTTGAATGCGGCAAAGACGACAGACGGCATACTACTACGGTAAACGTTTTTGGAGCCTCAACGACAGTCAGACGTTAAGGGGGTACTTTGGGGAGCCGCCAGGCGATATCACTGAATATACTGGAACCTAGCAGGTAGATTTGTACTGAGACAGTAGGTTCCAAGTACAATACGCGCACTAGGCGTTCACGAACAAATTTTCCTAGAAGAAGGAGAGAAGGGTATTACGGTCGGTCGCTAGCTGCACACAGCGATAACCATTGAGGAGCAAGCGCATCAAGAAAAAAACAAGAAAAAATAAAACTAATACCCGCGTTGCATGGACGCGAACGCGGAAGACACAGGTAGGTTCCGAAAATGCACAAACGCCAGAGTCGGGAGGAAATACATTCCGAAAAAACAAATGCCCACACTGCAGAGGGGAGGGGGTGTACGTTCCCATCCGCCACATAGTGCAGGGGAAAGTAAAACCAAGATAAAAAACCAAGCCAACACGATATCATTTTTAACTCATACCGTGAGAGCTAACTCATACCGTGAGAGCGTTAAAAACACAACGGAGGGCTCAGAAAATCTGCGAAAGAGCACGCACATGGTGCAGACGATATCTCGGCTGAAGAAGAATCAGACAAAACTGTTACGATGTCGCGGACTGATACCGTAAGCCGGACAGAGGGAGGGGGCAAGTAACATACAACTTTAATAATGTTAGCTGCGCACATGCACAGCGTGCAAGCGAAGTTCAGGCTAATAAGGACCAAGCGAAACTAACATGGTTTCGGGGGGTGATACTATAAAGGAGCCTAGAGGGGGGATTCGCAAATAAACGACGGACCCGAAAATACTGGCAAAACGTTGATGTCGTGAAACTCCGAAAATGTGGTCTACTATAGAGCCATTCATATTGGAAGCTAAGCCACGAAAAATCGGGGAAAACATACGCGAAAGCACTTGGATGTCCAATCGAGAAGAGGGGACTTGTGCAGGGCGATACGGCGCAGACAAAGTGGACAACACGCCTCTATAAGCACCTACGGCGTGCGTAGTGCGGAAAACAGAGGAAGGGCCAGAGCACATATACCACAGTGGTAAGAGAAAAAAGTACGACGCCTCAAAAATCACCTGATGTTGAAGCTCGGGTGATGCCGAAGCTCTGGTGAAAGGTGGAACTCCGGTGAACGTGGAGCTCTGGTCCCGACGCTCAGGTGACGGCGAAGCCCTGACGAAGATGCAGCTCTAGTCGCAAAGCTCAGGTGACGACGAAGCTCTGGTGAAAGGTGGAACTCCGGTGAAGGTGGAGCTCTGGTCGAGAAGCGTAGGTGACAGCGAAGCTCAGGTGACGATGGAGCTCCGGTGGCAAAGCTCAGGTGACGTCGAAGCTAAGGTTACGATGGAGCTCTGGTGGCAAAGCTCAGGGGACGACGAAGCTCAGGTGACGATGGAGCTCTGGTCGCGGTGTTCGCGCGGCAGTGGGGGGGATTCGATGATCTTGGAAGTGTAGCCACAGGTACTGGCGAGAAAAACCGTAGTCGGAAGGGCAGTTCACAGTTTTCAGCGGCGGCTGTGGAGCGATGACGGCTCTGGGCAAAAAAATGGTTCGACGAAGGATGAGGAGGGTCAAGAAGGTATGCGTCAATGGTGGGCGCTGGAGAGAATGAAGGACGGCCTGAAAGTCGATCCAGGAGAAGCGCTAGCGTCCTCGGCGCCTTTCTCGGAGGTGGCTCGCGAACCGGAGATGATGTCATGGGCCGAAATAGACCCGACGGAGGTTTTGGGGCGGAGAAGAGTTCGACGGATGTTTGGTATGGTCCGCAACGGTGAGTCGCCGGAAGTATTTCCAGCGAAACGTGGTGGTGCATGGTGCAAGAGGGGGGGGGGTTGAGCACACCCAAGCAAATTCCTAACAGGAAGGGTGCACGGTTTGCGCGTCGCTGGTGGATGGGGGCGATTAGTGATGGTGGGTCGAAAGGGAGGGGAAACTAGCCCACCCAAAACGATACCCGGGATGGAATGCTCACATGTTTTGACGTGGGCAACGAAGAGGCCGCGGCAAGGCCCAGTTTCTGGCTTAAAAGGTCTCATACGTACCAGGCTCGGGAGGGTCAAGAGCCCGAGGCAACAAAAGTAACAAACTCGGACAATGAGGGCGGTGGAATGGCAGAAGTGCGTCGTAGTGGAGAGGTAGCGAGCCCACCCGAACCGATAGTCGGTTCGAAACGCTCATACCCGTGAAAAACAAATTAACTCCAACTCAGAATATGGGAGCGGCGGGATGTGGTGATGGGTTGGGAGAGACGGGGGAACGAGCCCACCCAAGCCGATGCCCGGCTCGGAGAGGTTATAACCGGGAAGGAACAAAACCACAGGTTAACATGGTGAACCTATAGAAATGTTAGGGAAGGGGGGGGGTGGCAACAGTGGCGTCACAGAGGTGCCTTCAGGGACGGTTAGGGGTTGCCTAGGTTCAGGTGGTAACCTACAGGGTTGTTGAGGCAAAAGGGGGGTGGCGGTTTTGGTGTCGAACGGGTATTCGCGAATGTTGGGTTGGAGGGGGACTGTTCGGTGTTCACTGGCAACGGAAACATAATCAGTCGGGATCGTCCGTGGTCGGGTCGTCGAGGAAAGCTGAAGGGCTGTTGGTGGCAAGGATCCGGTTAATGGAGGGGGCAGCTAAAGACCTGGGTCAGGAGCGATAAGCCGTGGGTTTGTTGTGGTTGGGGAAACCAGGGCACGCCGGTGGGTAAACGGAAACAATGGCCGGGAGGTACCGCTGGTGGTCTGGTGTAGGCGGGAGGGTTCGGGCCAGGGTAGCCGTGAAAAGGGGGCGGTAGGAGGTCCAACGTTTTCCGAAATGAGAACTAACCAGACCGTGACCGGGAGGGTGGTTGCATCCTCCAGATGGTCGGCGGGGACCGGAGCAAGGCGGCTCTGGGGTAGCACGTCGGGGTGGAGAACGGCTTGGGGGATTCGGCAGGTGCGCCTCGGTGGCAATGGAGGGGGCCGGGACAGAGGTGCTCCGTGGAAACCGATCGCGTTGAAGGGGGGGGGCGCGGCAGAGTTGTTCTGTCGCGTTGGAAAAGGTCGGAACGAGATCGGTAGTACGAGGGTTCGGTGAGAAATGCCGAGACCGAAAAGGGATGCCTCGATTGCAACGCGGCAGGTTGGGGGTACAAGGCGGCTGCCAACCGAATGAAGCAGTTATTGCTTCTGCCTATGGATGGGATTGCCAGTGTTGGGTGTACCGTTGCTGAAGCCAGAGAGACGAACTGGGAGGGCGGTGGTAGATGTCGAGGGTCGTTGGGTGGTGGTACGGGAATATTTTCCGGCGTTTGTCGGCCTCGGAACCAGTGTTCCAGGTAGGTAATGAAGTAGCTCCGGCTCTTGTGACCCTCGCAACAAATATCCATGGCTGGTCGTACGAACGGTTCCGATACCTGGTCGAAGCCGGGTGAGCTACGGGGTCGTGGTGTCGCTCAAAATGTCGGTCTCGGGCGATGTTGAGAACTACTGCGTACGGTGATAAGAAAAAACCGTAGAGGAAGAATCCAAAAGGGTGGCACTGCTAAACGTTGAACATCCCAGAAGAGGTAGTTCGGTGTAGTCTGACTGCAGTGAGCCGCCAAGCAGTGGTCAGTTGCGGCTGTCTGTATGACTATCGCTTGGCGAAGGCGAGGGTGCAGCTGGCTGATCTAGAGAAAAGAGCCGGCTAGGTCCACGTGATGGCAAAGGGAGTTTCGGTATTGTATCACCGAGGCTCTAGGAGGGTTTCCGTGGGTTGCGTTTAAAGAAGCGGGGCGAAGATACCCTGAGGGTCCTGTCTCCAAGCGGCGTTGGATGAGCAGGATAGAACTCGCTAGGAAGTGCCGTACCTGTGGTCCGTGTCCACGCAATCCACGAGGGTTGCGAGGAAGACGGAGCAGGGGGCTCAGGGCATATCCTGGTCAACGATGATCGCAAATCTTCTGTTGTTAGACGGGACTGTCCCTTGGGCTCAGGGCCAGTGGTGCTGTCAACACCGTGGCAGCGAGTGGGAATCCGTCGCTCGCGGGCCCAACATTGTCACTGAAAAACGCGCACGTCCTATGACGAGCGCGGGTGTAGCCGCCGATAAATAGGCGAGGCGGGCTCAGGATGCGATGGCCCGGAATTGGAAGCAGAAGATTCGTGCTGCAGTCCGAAACCGCTGGTAGCCGTAGTCCTCGTCAGGTAACGTTGCTCATCGGTGACAGGCGTCGAGTGGAGCATTCCAGTAGGGCTCGACGTGTTGACCTCCTCACACCCACACCTCAAGACCATCGCCAAAACAAGGGGATCAGGCTTGGAAAAGCGATATCGCATGTATGGGGCTGGGCGGGGGGGGTAGATTGTTGGGGGGCGGGGGCGGGGGTGGAGCTAGTTCTATCAAAGTTGAAGCTGCAGCCTCGTCGCGCGATGAGATGTCCAGGCGCTGGTAGTGCTGTATCTGTTGATCAGCGTGAAGCGTCCAGGGATTTGCGCCGTAGTGGTTATCGGCCGGTCACGCTGTTGCTGCCGATGTGGTCGTCGTTGTCGCAGTAATTGCCCGAGCAAGAAAGGCGATCATGGCGCTTTCGACCCAAAAAATAGGTGCCACGACATTTATAACGAGCGGCGTTGGTTGTCGCGGGTTATTGCCGGGTAACAGCGCCGGGTTTACGGTCCGCACGTTTCCCCAAATACCATAAATAAAAAACAACATCCTGAAGTATGCCCATACCTGGGTTGAGCGCACCATAGGCTTAGCAGTGTTGCTACAGTGTGAAAGTGTCGCCGGCACGATGCAGACGTCAGGAGGAACTCAATGGCCAGGTGGTTGATAATGATGATCCGTCGCAGGTTGTGTCCCGTATCGCAAAATGTGGTGGTCGCGCGCCACCACTTTCTGCGGTTCTGGAGACAGACGCAGGCGTCTTGGGCGTCACAATTCGGGTGGTCGCGACCGTCGCCTCGGCCACTACGGATAGAACGGCGTCTGCGTCGTTGGACGATCTTGCTGTCGCTGTTACAACGGTCAGCATCGGTGATGTAGGTGGTAGGCGGAGACGAATGGTGGTGTAGGTAGTAGTCGGAGAAGAACGGTGGTCTTGACCCGAGGAGTAGGTGATGCCGGGGGGGGGTGCGTGCGGCGTTTTTAAGCCGTCGGTTCACGGGAGGTGGGCACTGGGGCTTGGGGCGTGTTGGGCAATACGGCAACAAAGTTGGTTTGGCGGACTCTGTGGGCGTTTTGACAACTGTAGTAGCGGCGGGAGGGGGTCGGAATTTGAAGGGAATAGACCGGACCGGCAGATCACCGCAGACGGACCGTCTAACGATGCCGACATGAGTCGTAGGTGGGTAGGTACGACGTGGCCAATAACCGAAAAACATTTCACCGGAGACAAAGGTGTCTTTGGGTGCCGCCCGGTCGAGACCGTGGGTGCGCCGGATGCAGTTGTGTGAGCAAGTACCAGCAAACAAAAGCAGGGGCGATTGGGCGCAGGGGGTTAAGCGCAGTGATGGGCGGGCAAAAAAACGCTGTGGTGATAGACGCGGCGGCGCGGGGTAGACAGCTATGAGAGCCGGGGATGGAAATGTGAGCAGCAACATGTCTGTTGGGACGGTAATCGTGGCTCAGATGGGGGGTGGTGGGGGGGGGGTGCAAGAGACGGTCAAACTCGAGTACACGAGCTATCGGTGTACAAAAGGCTGTTACGCGGTGGCATAATACGTGGAAGCCATCGCGGCACTGGCCTCATGGATGCCGTTTCGTCGACACACTCAGTGGTAGTCGTCCCTGTACTTGCGGCGTTGTTGCGATCCCCCACGGCAAAAAATTAGTAACCTCTTGTCCTCAGGCGCTAAACAAAAATAGCAGTCGCATAAGGTGGGCGTCTCACGTAGCGGGATCCGTGCTCCCTATTCTCGGCGTGTAAGGTGGCTGTATCAAATGTCGAGGGATCCGGGTTGACTGATATGGATCGGGGACAGTGGCGATGGTGGAAATGCCGTCAACGCCCCCGGTCGCAAAAATGCGCTCCGACCATTATTTCAATTTTCATTGAACATTGACAAGATCCTTCACCGTAACTGTACCACCCATGACTACAGCAGGAGAAGAACGCGAAGCACACTGTTCATTGTGAGGATTGAGAGGTTGGCTCCTGGTTGGTGCAGGATTTACCGCCAAGGTTATGCGGGGGTCCATGTTGGGCCGGAATGGATAGGAAAGTAGGATGTAGTACAAGTAGTCCTGCCGACGACGTCAATTGTAGTGGTACTCCGAGTGGGACGCGTGGTTGGTCGGGGTTCCGGTGCCCTTGTTTGGTCTCTCCTCAAGGCTCGCTGGATAGACTCCAAAGCTTATACATTATTTCCTCTACGTTAAACTCTAAAAGACAGACAAAACAGGCCTAGACACGATAGGGCAGGGTAGAGCAGGTACGTCAGGTACAGCAGGTAGTGAGATGTGGGGCGTCCTGCTTGTCCCATCATCGTCACCTACATTATGGTCCATCTATGATGGCCTTGACGTGAATGTGACATCTCATATCACGCGGTTTCACCTCAACCATGACATGGTTTCACGTCGAAACTATAAACTATCCTTCTACGGAGGGCACTCCATTACACTACCCACTGTACTTTTTTTTTTCGCACATTTCTAATTTCCGGCTTCTGGACAAGCCCGTGGTCACAGGTGTCGTCCCTTCTCGCCCCCGGTTCTTGCGTTCAATTTTTATCGCGCATAGGGTTCAGCAATCCCACTGCTCATCGATTTTTCATCGAGTGTTGCTAACTCACGCTTTATCGCTTTCCGCAAGTCAATTTGTGCGCAAGAAAAGGTATACGAGTATGCACTCGGGGGGATTTGAAATCACGAAACTGACCTATACCAGGCTCGAGGATAACCTGATACGCCACCGGGGCGACCGGCCTTGACTCAGTATCACTCAGAGTGAGTGGGTTATGCAAATAAACAAATCAACAAATATGTTTTCCAGTCTGTTGAATGATTGTCACCGACTTCGTAAGACCGATCTCCGGAGCTATTTCCTCTCCACGTACTACAGTTAGTAGTACTCAGAAGAACACAAAAAACTGGTCAAAGCCTACTAACTCAGCTCGCAATTATTTACGCGGTCGCAATTCGGCTGGTCATATGACCACGGGTGACGACAACACCAACCGCTTACAAAAGGATAGTAAAATACCAAGACCGGCTGTAGAAAAGACGTGTACGCCCGCAGACGAATAGAAAGGCTGTTTGCCGCCAAGTACCGCGTCAATCGGGCTGATCCCCACTTACTTGCACTATTGAAAGCTGCTAAGCGCAGTATCTCTGCCAGCTGTAGTAAACGCTCTGTAACGGGCGGTTGCGGTCCGAAAATGGGCAGAAAAAAAAAATGCCAGTATAAAACCTAGCAGCATCGTGAAGGGCAGCACATGTATCAACATCAGCAGAAAGGCAGCGTTTGCGCCAAAAGTATTGTGCTGAGCATCTCCGCCAACTGTAAACCGCATTGCAACTGAGACTATCCGTCGTGACAGCTGCAAAAAAGAAAAGCAGCATTTATCCTAGCGGCGTCGTGGAAGGGCAGCACATGTACCAACAGTAGGAAGACGGCTCAACGTCTGGACAGATGAAACAATTCCGTACCCACATCGACCGCACTATAAAGGCACCATTACGTCGACAGCAGTGTAGAGTGCCGCACTATCGCAGCTGTGCCCATAGAGAAATTGGTATTGGCCCAAGCGTACCCATGAAAAGTCGAGTATAGGGCGTGGCGCACGCCGACAGCCTTGCCCCAAAAGCGCAGTACAGAATCTCAGCGTCCACTAAATTCAACTTCTAGTCACAGGGGGGGCCAAGACGAAAAAATAACTCTCGAATCGAACTTGAAAAAAGCACTCGCACAGCAGCTGAGGGTGTGAAGGGTCGAGCAATGTCGTGGATGCGCAGGAGCAAAGTAGGCGGCTCGGCTGCTGTGCAGTGACCTCTACGGCAGAAAATCCGGCGGTATATGGCAAGTATTGACAGCGAGCCCAATATGCTACACTAGAGTTGGTAGCCCTGCGAACATGATGGTGGTTTAACATACGTGACGCAGTGGAACGCTGTTGATCGCGAAAGATCGGGAAGGGGCCCGGGTTGCGACAAATTTGTAGCTGTACTATTTTCAACAGAAAGGGAACACAGCAGTTTTTCGACGCGCAAGACGGATCGACGTATGCACGGAACACATACGATAGCGCGTATACTGAAAAAAATCGCTAAACTAAAAACCCCCACATTCCACGAGCACCGCCTGTTCCTTCCCAGGAAGGACCACAAGGAGGGAGCCCCGACATGAGCACCTAGAGCACGGTGCCCGTAGTCCAAGGGGGTTCTGCGAAGGTCGGTCTGGCTCCGTCAGCAAATGTGTTTGCAGGCCGATGGGCTTTCTCAGCAAGCGAAGTCCACGTCGCTGGTCTTGCGAAGGGTTGATTCTAGTATGCTTGTCCGTGGCGCGTCGTGCATATGCCGCAGCCCCGAAGCACAAAAGAAGTACAGGTCGACGAGCGATCGTGGGGCTTGTGCTGGCAGCTCGCGGAGATGTGCAGTGCAACATGCTGGCTGAGCCCGGAGTAAACAAGTCTGATGGGTTGACCCTGGGCAGTTCCGGTGCGGAGTGCTCTAGGTGACAAAGCTGGCGGGGGACTGATACGACCAAAAGCCGAGAGGACGAGTGCGCTCCGAAGATTAGTGTCGTTCGCACGTACTTTGAAGGTGTCGTCCGTGTGGTACGTGACCGGCGACCAACAGGAGGGGCCCCTGCCATCTCGCTGCTGTTGTGGTCGCCGTTGTAGGAGGAAGGGCGCTCCCTCCATTGACAAGCCACCCGTGAAAGAACAGGGGTTGTGAGCTCGATGAAAAGCAAAAACGGAATCGCTACGAAAAAAATATCGAAGAGATTAGAGGAACGCTGCCACAGTAGCACGTTTAGCTGTAGACGACGCTGTAATGTAAACTTGATGCAAGTGGTCAAACAGACTAATCCCCTACGAACACCTTGAAAAATGGCGTCGTCGATAGATCTTGGGTTTTTTGGGTCGTGGGTTCAAATCCCGCAATCCACAATACTAAACTTTTTCGGACTTTCCCCACGCTAAACTTTAAAAATACTCTCCCCAGTATACCCAGGAAATGAAACCGCTTGGATATTGACAGGTCCGCCCGTAATATTGACAGGTCCGCCCGTAATATTGACAGGTCCGCCCGTATATCCTGCCGACCTGCTATCTCGCCGTTTGAGCGGAGGAGGTGTGTAGTAATAAGGCTTAAGTTGGGTAAGTTATCGGTCAACCTTATGCAAGTGGCCAAAAGCACTAATAGCCCTCTTGTTCCCTAAAAAATGGCGTCGTCGACAGACCCTGTTTCTTTTGGGTCGTTGGATCAAATTCCACCATCCACAATATCATACATTTTCAGACTTCCCCATGTCGATCTTGTAAAATGCTCTTCTCCCTGGTAACTCCCGGAAATGAAACCGCTTGGATGTTGACAGGTCCGCCCGTATATCCGGCCGACCTGCTATCCCGCCGTTTCACGGGGAGAGAGTGTTGTAAGGCATGGTTTGGGTAAGCTATTGGTTAACCTTTTACAAGTGGTCAAACGGACTAATACCCAACTAATACCTAATGGATTCGAAACACATAAAGGATTTCACGCGCAGGTTCCAGTCCTGCCGACGACGTTATTTGGAAAGGTATTAGTGGGGTATTAGTCCGCTTGACCACTTGCAAAAGGTTAACCAATAGCTCACCCGAACTGAGCCTTTCAACAATCTACCCCCCAGAAACGGCGGGATAGGAGGTCGGTCGGATATACGGGCGGACCTGCCAATATCCAAGCGGTTTCATTCACTTGGGACACCGGGGAGAATATTTTTCAGATCGACATGGGGAAAGTCTGAAAAGGTTTTTATGGTTTAGGATGATGGGACTCGAACCCACGATACTGAAAAACCATGGTCCTGCCGACGACGCCATTGTGTAAGGTTATTGGAGGGGGGAGGGGGGGGGGAGGAGGGGTACGAGCGGGGCAGCTCATTTTTGTGCGTGGAATCTAAATCTGACGGTTTTAGAAGAATGCACCAGTTTATCATGGGGGCGAGGGGGGGGGGCGGGGAGGGGGCGGGCGGGGCAGCTCAATCTGTTTGTGTAAACTCTAAACTCTTGTAAGGGGATAAATGTGACAGTTTGGAAAGAATGCACCCGTTTATCTCGTGTATATCGTGCAAGCCGTACAACCAGTGAGTAGAGGGCGGAGTGTTCGAGGGGGTGGGGGTGTGGTGGGGGGGTAAAGAGGTGCGGGGGGGGAGGGGGCCGATGGGGGGGAGGGCTTCAGGTTGCATAGATGTAGGGGTTTGCTATACACGTGGTGCTGAGTCTAGGCGATTGTGCGGATGGTGGGGAAGGAGGGGGCGTTGGGGGCCGGGGGGGGGTGGAAATTGCAGCAGCGGCATGGATGGCCCTAGAAAGATAATGAGGTGATATCCAGTGCGTGGAGTGTTCATTACGCTGGCGGATTTCGATATGAGGTGGGGCGTTTAAGCAAGAGAGAGCGAAAAAAAAACAAAAAAAAGTGGGGGGGGGGAGGTTTTTAAGAGGTTTAGGTCACATATATTATTAAAACACGCTCCAGCTGTGAGTTCAAACATTTGGTCGAAACTTATCCTTGCAAGACTGTTTGTAATACTCCTATCTCGTGTATTGATCATATATGTAGGGGTTTGATGTACGTGTGGTGCTACGTCCAGGCGATCGTGCAAGTGCTGGAGAAGGAGGGGGCGTTGGAGGGGGGACAGGAGGATGAATGAAAGCTACGCCATGGATGGCTAGAAAAATATGACGTGTTACTAATTGCGTACAAGTGTTTATTACTCTAGCCGATTTCAATTGTATGTGGGGCATTTAAACGAAATGGGCGAGAACAAAATAAAAGGGGGGGGAGGGCAGGGGGGGGGGGGGGGGGGGGCGGACGGCGGAAATAAGTTGGAGCTACGGCATGGATGGATAGATGTATCGATCTTGTTTTTTTCGTTGCTTACTGTCTCGTCTGATGTGGGAGGTAGCGTTATTTTCTCGCGATCTGCCGTGCAATATCGCACCCCTTAGCAAGCCCGATATCTCACTAGTATTGTTTATAATATCGTGTAGTCATATACCCGAATAGTTAATACGATATATCACTCATATCGATTAAATATATACTTTGGTTTGCCAATCATAATATATGTTCAAGTGGTATCATCGTATAGATAGGATGCTGTGTCTTTGTACAACATATTCTCATAGTATTTGTATTATTGTGATATCCTGTAAAATATCAGATATCGGCATCGAGGAGGTATAATTCTAGGTACGATACCAGCAACGCTGGGCAAACATTTCGTGGTATTTACCATGCAATTGAAAGTCTTACAAGTACAAAGTGTACGTGTTAGTAAACTCAACATTTGTATTATCCTAACCCCCCCCGCCCCCCCCGTTTTTGAATTTATCTGTTTTTCACTCAATAACAAGAGATGTCCAAGAAATATCTTGTCCACCGCCGCAATGAGGAGCGCATGTTGGGGGGGGTGGGGGGGGGGACTCCTTGCTATATGCTGCCATGTGGTTAGCTAGGTATGGTGGTGTCGCCAGACCAGCAGCACCGACGATGCAGATTGCCGAGCATGATCAGTGTTAACGGCAGTGTAAACACGGCATGCGCCCGCGGCAATTCACATAAAATCTGCGTCCAAAACATCAAGTGCAGATTGCTGGCAATAATATATTTCAAGAAAAACACACTCCAGCTGTGATATCGAAGACTTCGTCGAAACCCATCTTTGTAAGCTGTGTGTGATACTCCGATCGCGCGTATTACGGGTTGTGTGCCCTCATCAGGGATATAGGTCGGCGACTCCCCTTGCAACTACAGTAGTGTAGCTATCAGGGTCAACAGGGTGATGTTAGTCAGTCTGTGCGCGGAAACTATAAAACCCGTTTTTGAGAGGGACAAAATCGACGGCTTGCTGTGGAAGGAAATCAATCAGTTCATCAAGTGAATCCTGTGAGTCGAATAAACGGTGAGGAGATGGCGGAGTTTTAAGCACGTGGGGGGCTGAGTTGGATCAAGAGAGAGCGGGGGGCGGGGGGGTGGGGGGGGGGGGCAACTCAAGCTGTGCGTGGAAACTATACATCTTTTATGGGGATGAATCTGACGGTTTGGAAAGAATGCACCAGTTTATCATTTATGTTCTGCAAGTCGTAAATCCAGTGAGGAGAGGGCGGATCGTTGGAGGGTTTGGGGGTGAGCGCGGGGGGGGCGGGGGGGACGGGCAGAATATTGTACTGCAATATTATAGTCAATCGGGCTGTCAGATTCATTTTTATTTCAGCACAATGTATATTTTTAGCCGTGCTCGCATAACATTCAGGATTTTTGTATGAAAGGAAACGATGCGTACGCACGATACGATTACAACACGCACAACGATCAGATAGTCTTAGCGTTTGAATTTTTCAGAGGACGTCAGCCGCCCGCAAAGCGGAGCTCTTTTAGAGTTTTCTTCAAAAAAATTCAACAGTTACATACCGCTCCGAGAAAGCTGCTGCCCTTGGGTCTGTGTTGTGTGTATTTCCCATTCTGTAGCCACGTAGTAAAGGGCGTCTAGCGCACGCACGAACACACTACAGACCGTGGCGGCCGACTGGTCGGTAAGTGCACGAGGGACAAGTAGTAGTGTCAATCACGAGCCTGTACCATCAGTACATGGCACAGGGGGGTCACCTCACCTGTGCTAGTTAGTGGTGTTTTGCGGCATTACCTCGTGCAAATAACATGCTGTTTTTATGACCATGTATTATCAAATGCAAACTCAAAACATTAACGTACTTAGTACAACCTTTTGAAGACCGTAGTATAGAGATAACACCAAATTGCATAGGCACAGCCTGTAAAGAGGGAAACAAATTAATGACATGATCCTCCTTGTACCATAGGTAGAGACAGAGAAACAAAGGGTTGATAATGCACCAGCAATGGAAACAGCAGTATCCTCTTCCTCACGAGCCGGCGCTGTGCTGCTATCGGCCCTAATGGCGTATCACAGTAGCCTTTCCACTGGAAAAAATCAATCATGACGAATTTGCTTCTTGCTGCCTTCAGAAGTAGCATGTATGAGCTGAAGTGTAAAAGCAGTAGTCTACATTTCATGCAATGGTCCTGAAGAAAGCAATCGGAGAATAAACCATTTTCAAAAGCACACTCCCACTCCTTTGCTCTCTCGTTGACCCTTCTAGCTTCGCGGCTGAAGTTACCCCACAGCTTGTAGGTAGCTTTGCAAGGGTTGACAACACAATCAAAAACAACCGCAGTATCTTTGATACCCTTTTTTCCGATCAGGGATGCTTTGTTATTGACCTTGTTCGTGGCAGCAGCGACATCAGCGTCATCAACAAAGTAGGTCATGGTCTCTGCGGTGATGGGTCATGATTATCTTACTTCTTGGTGCTGCCATTGATGTAATTTGCACAACAAGCACTCACTCGCCAACAGTTTGGAAGGGGTATAGAGCATCTACTCATACGTACATCCTAAAATTCAAGAGCTGGTCGTCTCGAACAGCACGCACGTACATACGTGATGCTCCCAGTTTGCGCGTTGATCAATTGACTCAAGCCAGTGTATTTCAGCGATCGTTGTGATCGTTCCAGAAACACGCTTGTTGCATGCTAAAGCCAGTACCTATTCAATCTCAACCCTCCGACAAAAAAAAGACGCTAAAAACATTATATTGAAGACAAAGTATGAAAATCATCGGTTCAACTAGCACTGACTTTTCCGCCAATGTTTGCAGACACTTATTGATCATATCATACCCCAACGTTCCACCCAGTACTCCCACGCCCATGACCTGGCCCTACCCACCTGTCTCTTGCAGCATAAAATCTCCGTTCACCAACTATCCCCCGGGTCACCATGATGATCTCCATGGGTTCACCATGATAGGGTAGATGGACGGGCCGCCGTACTTCTCGCTCACCTTGCCACCGCGAAAGCTCGAAATGTCCAGCAATCAGATTCCGCATGTACCTTTCCTTCCTCCGATTTGTAATCCGTCACGCAGATTGGTCCGAGGTTGCACACTTACAGCGAAGTTTCATGGCTGAATCTCACAAGCACGTCAGATTGCAGCTGACGTTTGATGCGGATGCACGTGCATGCAATCAAACAACAGTGTTCATGCACACGTCACGTTATGGCTCGCCATTAACATTGGTCACGCTTTAACAATATTTTGACAGTGGGGTGTTCAAAGACTGGACCGCGCAACACAACCGTAACACCGAGCTTATTTTCCAGCGATGCTGCTTTGCACTAGCTGCTTGGAAGGGGTTATTTCCACACTGACTATTTCAAACATAATTCGCCGCCCCGATAAAACCTCTTTCCCAGTCCATAGATCTACCCGTCACTACTCTGAGCCCGGTTTAAGCCAAGCCCATGAAACCATGGAGAATAATCCACCGTACTTTTATCCTCTACGCCATACCGCCGCTGTAACAGTGGTAGCAGCAGTAGTAGTAGTGTAACAGTAGTAGCAGTAGCAGCAGTATTAGGCGACGGTGGTTTCTTTTTACAGTAGCCCCTCAACTTTTATCAAACGAAATAGTCAATTTTGAAACCAGCTTCCGGCCGTATCTCCCAAAATACGGTGCCCTTTGCCCCCTTGTTGACTTCATCGTTCGATAGTAGTAGTATTACAAGTTCTTTTCCAACGAGAAAATATTTGACCATATGTTCTTCAGAGAACCCTTCCTCGCGTCGAGTAACCATGAGGCGTTCGTTTAAGAAAATCGCTGATTTTGGGGGTAGGGGGGCTGTGGTAGAATCAGTCAGCGGTAGTATTAATGGTAGTGGTAGTAGTGTTATGCTAGTCTCAGATTGTGTGCAGAATACCGTTTTGGACTATAAGTACGAGATAAGAATGATTTACGTATTACTGTTCACATCTAGACTATACGGTCTTCAGATACATCTGCCTAAACATATACGTGAAAATCGCGTACTCCTGTCGCCGCTGCGACGACAGTCACGGTGGGCAATTACAGCAGGAGCGACCCGAGGTTCTTGCTGTGAATGGGTTACACCCAGCAAGACAGTGACCCCCACACGTTTGTCTAGCCTGCCCCTTACGGCCCAACGCTATCAGAGCATGTGTACTACCAATGTGTCACGCTGCTAGCTGCACAGCTTGCATAAAAAGGTAGGTTTGTATGAGGTGTTCAAATATGTCGACCAGAAGACGGGATATTTTGAAGCCGTCCTCGTGTTAGATAACTTGAAACCGACTAAATATCTCAGAAGAGGTAACCATTAGTGCATGCTGTCGATCACCGACATAACACATGTTGTTTATACAGTCTTACACTTTACTGCGTGTTCAGGAGTCCTGTTTTGCAATCCGAGTGGTGATTGGCTCCGGCTACACCATCTAGCCTTTCGTTGTCCGAGACGTGACAAGGTCCCGCGCTGTGGAGACTCCAAGCATGATCGGATCATCTGACATCTCCTTCGAGGCACTGCTGCTGCTGCTGCTGCTGCTGTTGCCGCAATTTTTTTTTTTTTTTTTACGTTCTTCCCAACAAACACCGACACAGAGGAGGTGATATGATATGACATGACATGCTACGAGGCAAGCCTACGTATGATTCATGGGTGAGTCCGGGCAAGGGATTTCGTTGGTACAGAGGTGGTGCCACACCACCATAACCAGAGGCAGCAACCTCCATGGCGCATACAGCTAGAGCGCTTTCTGCGCGCGTGGGGACGACTGACTGCATTTCGTCGAGTACGGCAGGCGAGAACACGAGATCAACCAATGGACATGTATTCGAATACGGGTATCCGGGTTCCTGGTGCTTGGACCTCGTCTGCTGGTAGTGGTGTTGTCGTAGTGTCTGTACTAATAATACTACCCTAACGGGTGTCCATACTGTACAGCATGTAGACGGCAGCCCAGGCAGCAATATTCCCAACCCCTCTTCTAGAGTAGTTGCATTATGAACCCAGTCTGGGTGCTGCACCGACGCCGCCTGGGTGGTGTCATTTGCTTTATTAGTGTGTTTTTATGTGTTGGGTAAGGGGGTGACGATGACTATACGGCCACTGATCAGAACCAGTGCGCGGGTGACAATCCAGTATGTTGCTGTTGTAGCTCATAGTCTTAGCTGGTGCCACGGTAGTTGCATGATTCGCCCATATGTATGCAGGGTTTACGGTTAACCGCACGTTAGGGGGAAAAACTGTAGGGTTCAAATTAGATTAGGGTTATACGGTAGTCTCCCCACACCAGCTATTTTATTTCACGCACGTTTCATGGCTGCTCGAGATGACGAAGGGATGCAGCGAAAAACATACCCGCAGGTATTTTCTTGTTTGCAAACGGGTGTCGAGCGATGACGTCGGGATGGCAACGGGCACCGTATATCGGGATATGCGGCCGTTAGTTGGTTTCAAGACCGGCGATTTTGTTAAAGAGTACTTGGGGCGAGCTACTGTTGACCGACACAGGAGACTCATGCTACGATAGATGTTAGGGTATTAGTAGTGGGGTATTAGTCCGTTTGACCACTTGCAAAAGGTTAACCAATCCCTTACTCAAACTAAGCCTTATAACTCCCCCCCCCCCTGAAACGGCGGGATAGCAGGTCGGCCGGATATACGGGCGGACCTGTCAATTATCCAAGCCGTTAAATTTCCCCTGGGTATGCCGGGGAGAGTTTTTTTCAAGTTCGACATGAGGAAAATCTGAAAAAGTTTATTATGGTGGATGTGGGATTTGAACCCACGACCCAAAAACCCATGATATGTCGACGACGCCATTTGTCAAGGTATTAGTGGGGTTTTAGCCCGTTTGACCACTTGCAAAGAGTTAACCAATAGCTTACCCGAACTAAGCCTTATAACATAGGCGCACCACTTCTTTTCTGTGATTCTGCGTTTTGGGAGCTTAAGACCTCTCGTGAAAACTGTTGTTTAGGAGAAGAATTAACCGGCTACATTCACCGGATGAAAAATCCGACGGCCGAGGTAAACACAAACTCACAAAGAAACGGCCATTTTCCGACGGTTTGGGTGGAGGAGCCATGTCATTTCCAAACATTTGCACACGAAAAGTGATGATACCTCGCTAATGTGGCGTACGTCAGTGAGTAGAAAAAATACCTAAAGGTCGGAAACCTTGGTTGTGTTAGACGCTTGCGGCGATAGGGCTAACAACATTTCGCTACTGTAATATTTTTTCAGATTTGCAGTGAAGGGACCAGTTTGCACAAAACCGTCGGAAAACTGTTCTCGTCTCTCTACATCGTGTCGTTTCACGGCTTTTGACTTGATGGGATGGTTCACACTCCGTTGCGCTTCGTTTTTTTCTCGACTCGTTAGGTATTGGATGAGGCATAGGCCGCATCAAGTGTTGAGCGTAAGACATAAATCGATGCATCTGTATCATATCATGCGTTCTTCGCCCGATATTTTGGTCTTGGTACCTCTTTGATCGAGTTATATCTCTTGTGCACGGCGTTCTTGGAGTACGCGTGATTAAAACACTAGTCGTCTTGGCAGGTGTTTGATTGGCTTTTAGCAAGTCCTACGTTCGCCTGAAAGGGGCGAAAACTTGATATGTGCTGCGAACGTGGATGGATTTGAGGCATTGTACGATGAATCTAAGATGTGTTATAACATCAACATTTAGGTGACCGACGTTAATTGTCGTACCTACCTGTACTTCATCAAAAACGAGTCTGCGGCGGACTTAGTACTTACACTTGACGTTGAAGTCCAAATTACGACTCGCTTTGCACGTCTCAGATGGCCTCGTCTGAAAGCACGCGCAACACATATTTCACGAATACACATACCAAGATATGTGTTGTGGCAACGGGCCCATGAAAGCGCCTAACCACTGGACCCTATCATGTGCAAATACCGGCCTCGAGGCATCGGGCGGGCCAGGGCGGCGCGAAGAGGGTGAACAAACGGTGATGATGAACCCTAGGCGCGGCATTTGAGCTCGCAGACCAAACTGCACGGGAAGGCGATCGAAGGCGCAAAAAGTATCTTCCACAAAAAGGTTATGTCAGCTTATCCTGAGAAACCTCTGGGGCAATTCGCTGTTTGTCATATTGCGCTCAATATGAGCGCCATATCGCTTCCCTCTGAAATTCTGGTTGCAGCGATCCCCTCCTGCACAGCGGATAGTATTTATTTGTATAGCGTTTTATTTTCGAGCGGGCCAGGAGAGAGCTTGAGTTGCTCGCGTCACGCTAAAAACGTCCGATCCTACTGTTACCAATATATTTACCACGAACTACATAGCACTCCACCATATATGCACCTCTTGAAAGCATGGCGCAGGTTTGTCGCCAAGCCATATTGCGATATAAGTCCATCGGCCGGTTGTCATGTTCGTGTTTCTGGTCCGAAATGGTCGGCAAATGCGCGCAGGTACAACTGGAGACCCGCGTGGAACGAGCCGGAGACTGAGGCATCACGTGAAGCTAAACGTATACGCTAGCAGACGGCACGAGAAGACGTCGTTGTGGTGACAATGCAACTGTTCGCTGTTGGGTTCGCTGCGATGGGTATGGCTACCTGCTTGGCAGGCGTTCGTGTCTCCGTCAACGTTTCGACCACGGAGAGTGAGACATCAACTGTCATTAAAACCGTTTTCAGCTCAAAATTGCGGCTGATTATGATGGTTGGAGCGGAGGGAACAGGGCACGGTTTCATTGTTGCTGTCAAAAACCACATGTTTCGTACCAACGATCAGCTGGTTGGAGTGCCCAGCGAGTATATGATCACCTCCTGGCGTTACCACATTCGTACTTCGATGGACGCTACAGCACTTAGGTATAGTTCTAATCTCGCCGCCGCCAAAACGGACATGCGGAAGATGGCGGAGCACGGGGCGCAACTACAATTCCCTGGAACAATAGCACTATTCAAGAAAAAGAACTCGTACCCTGATGGGCACCCTCCAAAGAAGGTGCTGAAGTACGTCGACCTACGAATGCTCGCGGAGGTGGCGGAGGCAGAGGGCGTAGACCTTCGCGTGCTGTACCTGCAGCGACCCGTTAAGGAGCTGATCATCGCCGACACCGTTCATCGCCATTTCCACATGTGAGTGAACTACCGACCTTGATTGAAACAGGCGTAACGTACGTTCGTGTTGCAGAGGTTTTCGTGACAGTTGTTTGCAGCTCGCAATACTAATTTAAAAACAGTTCAGAGTATGAAATGAGAAAGTAGCAATACTGCTTCGGACCAAGGTTGTGTCAGAGGAGCCAATTTGGGGCCGACGGGAGGGGTGGGGATTTGCTCGGTTCATGCACATGGCCGCTTGGGGGGGTGGGGTTATAGGACCTTGGGGTCACTCACACGAGTGCACCCACCGTTCTTTTGCTGTCTTTTTAGTTTTACAGCTTTCATGCTGTTGAAATGTTGGCGGTACATATGCGAAACGGAGTAACAAGCTACGCTGCCCACGATTAATCGCCTTCTTGTGTTCTTTGTCCGCGAGTAACAGAATCATTGCGTGCTGGTGGTTCAAACGCGGTTATGAAAATGGGAGTAATTAGCACTTTTGTTAACATCCCCTTTAGCAATGCCCCACCGTAGCGCTGGTATTCGAGGGAGATGTCGAGCGTCGCTCAGGGGACGGATACGTTTTTCTGCAATTAAGTAAATACACGGTCAAACTTTATACGTGGTCTCTCGATCTTGACCTCTATATGCAACTAGTGAGGGACCATCCCAATATATCACTTCTGCCACATACTGTAATAACTTTGGGCAGGTGAATTAGGGAACTAGACTATAGACATATCGAGCATTCTATTGAAGAACTGCAACTGATAAATGTCAATGCTACCAGGAAGTAGTAGACTGCAACCGAGCCAATACGCGCAGTTTGGGTATAGCCCAATATGTGTGGAGGGTGTCGTCTGCATGTCATGATGATGAAGCCGGGGATAGTGTCCTACTGGTTTGCGCTGTCGAAACAAGTGGTCATGTCAATAAATTTTATTTTTATAAAAGAGAGGCTGTGGCCCTGGTCCAATGTTCGCACGCGTCGTCGAACCTGGCTCCATACTTGTATGAGATTGATCTTATAGTGATTGGGGTTGACGGACGGTGTACTGGCTACCACCAATAGGTGAAAACCTCGTGTCTTTAGACTACGAAGTACAATGATACGCCCAGTTGAATCACGGACTCGACGACGCGGCCCCAGACGGTTGCTCGACAACAACGATTGCTTAACAAGCAGGCATGGTCGGGGAAGGTTTTTCGGTATCAATGCATTACACACCTCTTGTACTGTGTCTTCAATACCAGGCGTCGGATATGGGTGATTCCTACAGGAAAACGAGGCAAATCCGGTGGAACGTGTAGACTATACCGAGTACTCACCTGTGCAGCCCGCTGTGGGATTAACTATGTCACGTGTTTTATAACAAGAATGAATGTCCCACGCTTTTGACGAGGCTCTAAAGCTGCTTTTGTGCGTGTCAGTCAATTTCTGCCGTGTCTGTTTACTTGCGAAGCGATAGCGAACAAGTCGACCGCAAATACATAGTGCGTGGCTTCCGGGTGAGGCTTCCGCGTTTGTTTGTGTGTCCATGTGTTTCACGTTGTTCGGCAGCGTAATAGATGGCGTATCAGACTGCTTTGTTCGCGGTAGGCCTGTTTGCTTTATCAAATCAACCGGAAACGCTGAAAAATCTGCTCCATAAGAATGTGCCCATTGCAGCCAACGCAGATATGTTTCAAACTAAAAAAAGCGGTGTTCGTGGGAGCGGGGACTCAGTTACTACGCCGATTTATGAAATGTATTACGTCGCAAACGGCACCCATCATGCCAGATGCCATTGCCGAAAAGTGTAGACTCTGAGGTACTTCGTGCGATATTTCTAGCATTTTGTCTGTTGAACCGAAAAAAAAATCGAACCTTATCCACTCTCGTCCATCTTCGCGTGTCAAAGCCACGTACGGTCAGGACACACTTGGACTACCTAGACCATGATACCGATAGCAAGGGTGTCCCAAGATCGACGTGCATAACTGCTTCACGTCAACATTTTCGTCAACCCATTCGTCAATGCACAGTTTCTCCCGGCTGCATTTGAATACTAATCCAGGGGACCAGGACGCCAGAACGTGACGTCGGGCGAGCAGCTCTACTTGGAGTACATGCAAGTTGTGATAACCGACATCGCCGTCATGCACTCCTTTCTCGCCGAGCTGGATCCGGCCTTCGTGGTTTGTCACGATTATACCCGTATTGGTGACGTCGAGCAGGCGTCCAAAGTCGCTGACTTCCTCGCGCCCACTGCAGAGGTCGCTGAAGCGCTGCAAGAATCGTTCATGGCAGTTGGACACGTGCATAACGCATCGAATGAGACGCTTCCATACCAGGGTGCTGACGTCATTGCATCACGATTACAACGTAAATTGGACTCGTTTGAATCTTTGTACTGCGCCGAGAGGTAGGACCCATCCTTGGGCTCAAAATCGACCTACCTTCGGGGTGTTAGACGACGACCGAAGACGGCCCCGTTTTGGCTGGTATCGCCAAAGCTGTAGTACGTGTTTCGTCTGCAATTGAAAACGTTGCACGTAACGAACCATAGAATTTGCGATGCTTGCTATAATATAGGTCGTAGCTCATCTTCAGCGGAGAAAGCAGCTTAAAATAGGCATGATGTTGACGGGTATTTTATACGAAGTAATTCAGCACGCTTGCCATTTTCGGAACCACCCACTGGTGATGCAGGAAACACCCTGAATGCCATATCTCTCTAGATCGCAACAACGTTACCGCCATAGCTGAGTGCGTACGCGATAAGATTCATCGATGTCTACGGGATCTTTGGTTGACGAGGTAATGTGTAGCAGCAAATTCTTTTATCGTTGTGTTGTCTTGGCGATAGGCTGTAACACTGCAACGAAGACGTGATTTGCGGGGTGGCCACTTCTTCCAACGTTACCCACGGCGCAAGGACTGTACCAAGCTTCGTGTCTCCTTCGAGGCTACCCTCGCCACTGCATGGGCGACGCTATTTGACCGTTCCAAAACTTGAGGTTTGGATCTTTTACATGCATTATTACTGCTCCCGATTTGCAGACAGGCCGGGTAACAATACCCGCTGCTACCCCCTGTCCTGAACGGCTTCGTCTTACATTTCCCCAGTATACAAAGATCAATAGCTGCAAAAGTTCGAAACCGACTTCAACGACAACAAGGTGTCCGTTACTCGTTTTACGTACTGGCATAAAGAACGCCCGTCTTCTAATACAATGTATCTGCGCTAAAAAGGTTACAACGACGACGCTGGGAACGCTACACTACAGACGTGTGACGCGTGCTATGATCGAGATGGCACTTTTCATCAGCAGAGGGTTTCTGAACGACGGCGCTCCTTCACCGAAACAAATCTTCGCAAACAAGGCCATTTTATTTTTATTTGCATGATGTTTTGTTGTGTGCCTCGTAGACCTCGGGAGTTTTCACCTCTCCGATAGCATTTTTTTTTTCTTGTCCAAATTGGTGTTTGGGATTAGGTCTTAAGCTCCCAAGGTTGAGGAACATCAAAAACGAAAATCGGTTCACCTCTGTCGTAGCACGCGCGCCTAAAACGTTTCGTCTAAAAAAGTGCGCGCTACGGTATAGAGGTGTTAGGGTATACCGTTTTTTTAACTGCAAAAGTTTCTGAATGACGGGGGCTCCTTAACCCAAAACCGTCGTAAATGCCGTGTGCTCCGGTATAGAAGTATTAAGGTATACCGCTTTTTGGCGAAAATATTTTCTGAACGACGGGGCTTCCTAGCCCAAAGTCGTCGGAAATGCCGCGTGCTACGGTATTCGAGGCAGTAAGGTATACCGTTTTTCGGCTGAAATTGTTTCTGAATGACGGGGGATCCTTAACCCAAAATCGTCGGAAATGCCGCGTGCTACGGTATAGAAGTGTTAAGGTATACCGTTTTTTGGCGGAAAAAGTTCCTGAATGACGGGGGCTCCTGAACCTAAAATCGTCGGACGTTGCTATTTTTTTTACAAAATTCTCGTCGTGTACCACTCTCGTCGGGTAACTAGGCAATGGGGTTTAACATTTTTCCCCTAATTCATTTTTTTCGGCAGAGAGAGGTCTTAACCTTCCAAAAGAATGAAGGGTAGTACTAAAAAAAAAAAAGGAATGTGCACCCTCTTCTATCGCAGCACGCCCAGCTCGAGCGTCGTTACACTGCTACGTACGATCTTGGCACAAAATGTTGCGAACGCCCGTCGAATCTTGTTTCTCTCTCCTCTCTTTTGTTGGAATCACAGTTTCGTATACCTTTCGTGTCAGACGTATGCTACTGCAGAGGGTGCACCCGTTGATTATAGAGGCTCCAAATATCCAGGGCTGTTCGCGGGTCGGATTATGTCTCGCGGGTCGGGCCGGGTCAGGCCCCACCCGACCCGACCCGCAACATTCTCGCGCCCTCTTGATTCGACCCAACTCGACCCGTGTGACTCGCGAGTTTTTAATGGCTCCTGACTCAAACCAACCCGATCCGTGGGCCTGATACTTGCCCGCGAAAAGGCCTGAAATTTCTTACGGCCTCTGCAAAGCGAAACGGAAATTCAGAGAGAAACGAAGGGTACAACGACAAAGCCGCATGGTAAGGTACAGGCCGTGCACCGCTTTTTCTAGATCAAACTGCTCTCTTGAAGAAGAGCACATCAACTGACCCAGCTACTGGTTTTTCACAAAAAGAAGAGAGTGCCACACGACGGAAAATCTCATGTCTTGCAGTAGGTATGCAGCGGAGACATGTTCCGGCATCAAAACATGAATCTTTGACCGGTGCTACGACAGAAGTGCACCCCTTTTCTATGAATCCTTTCGGGGGGTGGGGGCGGAGAGCTCAAGACCTCTCCTAAAAAGTGAATTGGAAAAACACCCTACTACTTGTGGCAGATGAAAACCTCAATGGCTTAGGTACGCGACGATAATCATGCCAAAGAAATGGTGCTATTCTCGACGATTTTGGGTCAAATCAAGGAGCCCCGTCATTCAGAAAGAAAAACTGGCAAAAAGTGCTACCTCTATCGTAGCATGCGCCGTTTTCCAACCCAATTTGGGTCAAGGAGCCCCGTCAAATTCAGAAAGGGTTTCGGCCGAAGAGTGGGACCTCTATCGTGCCACGCCTCCGAACCCACTGTTGACGTACAACTAAAAACAAAAATCGCAAAACCGAGGCGGGGGGGGGGGGGGGGAGTACCGAACGATTTCGGGTTAATTCGCCCAGTCATGCGGGTTTATACTTGGAAGAAAATCCAAGTACCTCTATCGTAGCACGCGTCCTGCATGCACAACATGTACGAGGCTCCACCCTCAGCGCCGCCAACCTTCTGGAGAAGCTGTGTCTACACACTGTTCCTTCTCGTCCTCCGCGCCCCTCCACGCTACGCGACACCCTTGTTTTGTGACAGAGGGTACGCTAAACATCAACGCTGCTCTTCGATTCGCATCTGGTTTTGTCAACTCGCATTGTCGTACTTTCGGCATGTCGATATTTTTGAAGAATAGCCCTATGTGAGACACTTTAATTTGCACGAAATCCACCTCAAACATCTACGCGGATTGCTAATGGGCCGCCCGCGATGCAGGTAAACACATTCATGCACAGCGTTGCACAGACACCAAACGCAAAACCATAGTAACAATACCAAAGCACCCTCTTCGCACCTCACCCGCCCCCATGTACTCAATGTGGCGAACCATCGAAATAATTTTCCTGTGTGTCCGCGCTGTTCTCCGTTCGGTGATTAAGTAAAATATAACTAAGTAGAGTCCCCTCCTCACTTAGGCACTCTAGCGCTGCAGCCGGCACCATTCCTCCCGCTAAAAAAAAAAAACGGTAGTTTTCACCTGCACGAAGCTATTTCACGGGAGTTATTGCGAGCTATCGGCACCGCTCAAACATCAGCTCTAAATGGACCTTTACTGTAAATCATACGTGTGTTTCTGGGAATGACTCGGGAACAATCCTTGGTGGGCGAGCGGTGAAACACGAGGGAAAGCGGCCAGGAAATGACAGCAGTACGAAGGTGAGGCGTAATACCGCGGATTGCGTCTCAAATGTGGGCCCCCAATAACATTCAATACTGTGAGAGGCAGGAACTCCATGCAGGACAAGCAGAAAACTCGGTGATGTGGCAAGGGCGTGCACCGCCATCACTGCGTGTTGCGTGGATGACGGGTTATGCAATATCCCTCACGACGAAAACGCCTCCTTACTGGTTCAACGCCGTACAAGTAATCAGGTAGCCAGGCGCGGTGCACAACCAACACTGCGCGGTAGGGGGCGGGGGGCACCCCTGCAGCTTTCGCCGACGCGTGCTACGATAGAGGTTGCGCTTTTCGTCGAAAAATGTTTCTGAATGACGGGGCTCCTTAACACATAATCGTCGTGTAAATGACGGGTCTTTTTTGGGCATGATTCTCGTCGTGTACCTTGATTATGGGATTTTTCAACGGGTAGAGAGGTGGTTGTTTGTCTCCAAACCAGTTTTCGGGAGAGGTCTTAAGCTCCCAAAAATGAGGAAACTTCAGAAGAAAAGTGGTGCCGCGCCTTTATCGTAGCACGCGTCCGCCATCGGATGATAAGCACTCGAGCACGAGTTACTGCGTACCTCACGTATGACAGAAACATTGTTCAGGAGATTGCTTCGGCGCAGTGCTAGATTTGTTTTCCATTCCATCGTGGACTAACATCGCGCTGCCACAGCATTGATAAAGTACGTACACTACACGAAAGGTCTTAAACGGCGAAGGAACGAAGGAGGGTCACTCGCGCGAGTGATCCCGACATACTGCACAGAATCGTACCTCGAACAGTGACCGCTCACCCTAGCCTAGATCCAACGTTGAAAACGATATATATATATACATATATATATCTAAATGAATGTATACATATCACGCGATTCGTGGTCACAATTAATTCCCAGTAACAAATCCGAATGAACGCAAAACGAGCACGAACCCTTGAGAGGTCCAGCAGCGCCGGGTGAGTACTGCCCGGAGTATAGAGTACAGCATGGTTAGCGGGCGACACCGTGGCCATGTTGCTTGCGGCGGGAGGGTATCCGTCCCCCGATGTTTCGGGGGGTCCTCGTTCGAGGCCCACAAAACAAAGCAGAACTTGAGGCTAAGATAGCCGTTTTTTTCCTCGGCCGGCTTGAATTTGCGATTTTATCGCCTGCAATAGATTGCACGAAGAGATGTATGCTACACGATATAGAGGTAGAGCCTTCGTGTATATATACCACACAAGAAAGCCGAATTTGAGGCTGAAATAGCTGATTTTTCTGCCGGATAAACAGTTCCATTGTGTGCAATAGATAGCAGGAAAAGAGACACATGCTGCACGATAGAGGTAGGGCCCGCTTTGTCGGGGAAACCCTTCTAGTCAGGCGCGCTATACACCTTGTCACAAAAAATAAGCTTATAGTGAGCGGAAAACATGAAAGGGGAACAAAAGGACCAATGAACAAGTCCAGGACCAACAGACACACATACCAGTAAACGAAAACACCAACAATGATATCACCACGATAAGAGGGACTTCGACACTCTACAGTGCCCCGTAGCAAAAAACGTTTCGGCCCAAACGTGGAAACCCATGTCGTAGCCGATGTCAATCATCAAACAAACATTTAAAACCACTCAACGATATAGGGTCGTTCTTCAGTCGATGGGGCGCGCCACACATTCATATTTTCCGAAAGCGCACTACCGGTTCTTTATGATGGCAATATTCCCATCTCCCGACACCCCTTCCCCCTCACCCCAGCCACGACGTCACTTATTAGGAGTGTGTTAACGAACGACGGCCGCCACATACACATATACATAAATATAAATAACAAAGCAGTGCAAAACTCGGATGTTTATACGATACGCCAGTCCTGGTCCACGTCCTACTGATGCCTTCGGTGTGAGTAAGCGCATCTCCTGTCGGGGATCGCCACTCGTGTTGGCGGAACTAGCATTTCACCTGCTTGGATAAGAGCCGACGACCACACAATACCACGAAAAAAGGCGCGAGTGGGGAGGTGGGAGGTCACCGTGTCAGCCCGGCCGTATTCAAATTGACCATAGGCCTTCGCATCCCCACCATGCTGGGATGGAGACCGTCGGGTTTCCACCGAGGGGTGCTACCATAACGTTAGCAACTTCCACCAAAAAGTGGTTTTGATCGCCGCGGCAACTTCAACCGGAGAAGACACAAACCGAACTCAATCCCAGGTCCATGTAGTTGTGCTGCACGTTAAGTATCTACGAAACCAGTTCGATTGCTCATGTGGATGCTCCTCATTGATTTCCTTCGGGATTATGCATTGCATGGGGTGGCGAGGTCGACGAACACCGACAGCAAACTACAGTGCTAGCTCTATCGTAGCATTTGTCACCGGGCAGAAAGACAGACAGGCAGGCAGTCAGGCAGGCAGGCAGGCAGGCAGGCAGGCAGGCAGGCAGGCAGGCAGGCAGGCAGGCAGGCAGGCAGGCAGGCAAGCAGGCAGGCAGGCAGGCAGGCGGGCCGGTGGGGTGTGTGTGCATCAAGCGCGAAGCGTCGTGGGCTGTTCAGCAGACGGTACATGGTGACCTGTGCACACTGTGAAAAACGGGGCGTGCCAACATGAGACGTACGTCATCATCTTGGGCGTGTTGTTCTTTAAACGGACGATACCGTTCAATGGGTCGGGGCGGGGGGGTACTTATTTAACCACTTGCCGTAGTGCTAAGACCACTGACCGTAGTCGCCCTACAGCGCCGGGACGGAGCACGTACGGTTATCACCGACCAGGCTGACATCGCGCGCACCGTCAGGTGTTGGGCGAGCGTTCCCTTCGAATTGGAGAGGTGCCCAGCATACGAGAGATCACAAGAGTCTGGTGTACGAGGAGGTGACCACGAGATCAGGGAACACCCTTCGCGCAACGCCTTGCGCGGATTCCGGCTTGGACTCAACCAAGGCCAAACACAACATTATCCTCGTCGCTGGATCCACGCCATGGTCCAGAAAGAGGCGACCGAAGTCCACAAGTGCGGAGTCGACCAATGCGACGCTAGGGGCGGTGGACATCCCCTATTCCGGCACTTTTTTTTCAGTGGCTCGGTGTCCCTCGCGCGAGTGACCCCCGTGTTCTTTGCGATCACAGCATTTCGTGCTGTTTAACATCCTCGAAATGAATTATGGAAAGGATGGTTGGCGGCGCTGCACGAAAAGCATCGCGGAACGTTTTTTCGTCGGTGACGTAGAGAGCCAATCGCGCGAGTGATGGAAACCCGGTAGTGTAAAATGGATAGTACCCCCTACACGGTAGCCTTGATTGCCACGCGTATCGCCTGTTGCTTTCCATAGGCACTTGGTATCCCGTCACGTTGGGGGCTGCGCCTTTTAAGCAAAAAAAAAAGGTATACCCGACCGGTTGAGCTCCCCAAGCGTCTAACTACCGGTTACTGCGATGACTGTACGAGCATGAAGTCTGTATGTTTTTATGATCAGCGCATGTTAATGCTGGTCGGGTTGCGCTAGCGAATTCTCTCGAAATCGTTTCCCGGGGGAGATATTGAGCTGCTCAGTGTGAGGAACTCATAAGCCAATGATGCCCTCCTAGGGTGGAATGACTCTTTGACCATTGATCACGCAACCCTTTCGCCACGGAGCACGGCAGGTATGGGCGGGGGGGGGGGGGAGGGGGGGTTCCGCAGAAGATCGAACGACGGGACTCGCCGACCGACGATTCACACAAAGCCTACCAGGACGTGGAGATACCATACAAGATGAATATTTGCACGAGGGAGTGGTTTCGCGGCATAGCCCAAGGAGCTTTATGTGTCGGACAAATAAGATCACAGGCTAGATGCGAACACGGGATGTGCGTGTCTCAGATCAGACAGACCCGTGGTCTGCACAACCTGCACGGCCTGGGTCACGTTGACCGGTGGGAGCCTTATTAAATGCACGGCCAAGAAAAAAAAGTACTGGTGGGCTGGATGCGAACCACACAGATCCTTTGCACAACATAAAATGTCGACAGATATATAGATTATGACACAGGATGCGGTAGAGATGCACGGGCTCTTTTTCCCTTCTCAAGGATGTTGCTTGAAGAGCTCGGTACCCCGACCCAAACGCTGATTCGAAGAGAAGCACAAAAAGTGCTGACCGACGAACAATCGCCTGACCTCAGGCATACGACGAAACTTATTTGCGATAACCAAGAAGCATTATACGGCGACGATTTTTGGTTGAAGGGGCCCCATGTTTCAGAAAAAAGGTATATTGAAGCCCAAAAGTGCCGCCTCTATCGTAGCCCTCGTCTGGTTTACAGATCATCCAGATCGTGATCTGTCCGAGGAGTGCGGCGGTATGCGAACCGGAACAACGTTTACATGTCTTCCAAACGTTGGTTCTCGACCGAAACGTAGCTTTCATTGATTAATTCGTCAGTAACATGGATGGGGAAACAAAATGGACACCCTTGTTCGACGATCAGCACACCTCAGCTGTCCCAGACTCAGGCGGATTTGGAATGCCCTTCTTTTGCCTCCTACAAATATACTAATAACGGTGGTAGGCCAATGATACATAGGCCGTCATTTAGTCACCCCATTTGGACTCCGTTTTTTTTTTGTTGGGGTGAGGTATAGAGACGCGTGCTACGATAGATGTGCTGAGGTGTAACACTTTTTGGCAGAAACAATGTATGAATGACGGGGGTCCTTAACCTAAAGTCGTCGGACCGTCATCTTTGTTTTGATAACTGATGGTTCTACAGGTACCTGGTGTCTGGCCCCTCTCAGCTCGAAATCGTTCGGGTTGCGCTGCCATTCTTGTTTTTGCTGACTGATCGTTTTGTGCCCGATATCTAAGCCCAAAAACTGTTGGATCGTCAATTCTAATTTCGATAACTGATCGATTTGTACCTCATGTACGGCCCCTTTTTTAGCCCGAGATCGTCGGACTGCACTGGCGCCATTATGATTAGCAAACCGATTGTTTTGCGCAGGGTCAATTTGCCCAAATTCGTCGGACAGCCCTTATTGTTGTCTTGCTGGGTGAATGCTTTGTGCATGCTATGCAGTGTTAGGGGCCATCCACTGAGGCGTTTGGAGCAAGCGGTATCCCGACATGTGTCGGTAAAAACCACCTTGTGCGCAACAATGGAATTGCACGTAATATACGACGTGGAACAAAAAGGCGGTCAGTTTGCTATGTATCACACCAAACGCCATACTGGGGGACTCCTACCGTGTTCCTGAGCCACGGGTTCGCCCATCGTGCTGCATCGCGGCTTGCTCAAAAAGAAAAGTTACGCCCCCGCTTCCGTCGTTTGACTTCTCGGAGATAGTCGACGGAGTGCTGGGTGGACAACCAGGACCTGAATAAGACGGCGGGGACCAGAACTACGTTGATGTCGTATATACATACTGCTGTATGGTATACATATTGTTCGCCATAGCATACGATATGACCAAGTCTCAGGTATGTATAGAGACCGTTGTGTCACGCACCTGATTAACAAAGCGCCCGCCGCTACCGCAGTATGACGTATCGGGAATCATCGACGGATTGCTGGGTGGTAAACCAAAAGGTTAAAAGGACGAAGAGGACCAGAAATACATTGACCGCGCTGCCAACAGTCTCCCTGGGGCGGACCGGTTCTCCTCTCCCGCGGCGTCCATCTTTTAAAATCAGCAGCGCCAGGAAATTGCTCAGAAATATTATTACACAGCCCTGTGCGGTGTTAAAAGGAGCAAGTACGACAAGTTCAGCCCCCAACAAGTGGCTCAAGAAATACTGTCACACACAGTGCACACGAAACTGTTAGATACGAGCGAACGTCTGACAAGACAGCCCTGGATAAGAGCTCAATGGCGTTATCACCCAGCCCTGTGCGGTTTTGAAACAGTCGGAGTCTGACGAATTTGACCTGGGAAATTAGTCAGAGTTATCAGCACACGTCTCTGTGTCGTTGGTGGAACGAACCAAACGAGTCACAAAATCAACGCAAAAACGTGATCTTGATGACCAGAGAACCTATCACCCGACCCTTCGTGGATATGTGGACAAACAGGGTTCAGCTAATGAAAAACGACGCAAAATAAGTCATGCACAACAGCGAAGGAAATTAGCTTGGGATCGTCACCACACACAGCCCCCGTGTGATTGTTTAGCAATCAGCACATATGCCAACGAAAATACGAAGAAGCGTTAAGAAGTTCTACAGTATCGCGGACATGAGGTTTCTTGGCTCACCAGTCTGTAGTAGAGCAACGTGTCTGTTGGATCCAAATTGGGCCGCATGAGCTCAAACCCCAGCAGGATACCGACGGCGAAAATGCAAGCCGTCGCTGCTTGCACCCAGCTATGCGGCGCAACAAAAACGAGCACCCCCGTCAAAAGCATCCTCTGGCCGCACTCGATCACCTCGAAGTAGAACCAATCAGGGTCTGGGCAACGACAGGCGGAAGTACACACATATACGGCATATAGGGGTGTTGTTTGTAAAACGCCAGAGTGGAATATGACGAGGAGAAAAAAAAAACAACAACAAAAATGTCAAAACATATTTTTCCCCCCCAAATCTTGAGATAGAAACCCCAAAGAAACCAACATATAACAAACGACTATTTTCCAAGAACTAGACTAGTAACTTGGGCAATATATGAATATATATAAATATATGAACCGTCTATGCCGCTGCGGCAATTCCCACCCCCCCCCCGCCCCCAACGCCCCTTCCTTCCCCACCACCCGCACCATCGCCTAGACCTAGCACCACGCGTATAGCAATCCCCTACAACTATGCGCCCTAAAGCTCCCCCCCCCCCCCCCCCCCCCCCTCCCCCCCCGTTGCCACATCACCCCCCCATCCCCCACAAGAAGGATTTATAGTTTCCACGTACAAATTGAGCTGCCCCACCTTTCCGTTCCCCCGCCCCCCCTCCCGCCCCCATTTTGATCAAAACCAGGCCCCCACGTCCTTCAAAACTCCGCCCTCCCCTCGCCGGTTATCCGACGTAGAGGATTCACTTGATAAACTGATGCATTTCCTTCCACACCTGTCAGATTGTCTCCCTCAGAAACGGGTTTGACATTTTCCGCGCGCAGACCGCCTAACATCACCCTGTTGACCCCGATAGCTACACTGTGGTTACAAGGGGAGTCGGGGCCGACCTCTATCTTTAATTAGGCACACAACCCGTAATACGCTGGTAGCATGTCGGAAGTCATTTTCAATTCATGTTGGTGCCCAAAATTACCTATCGATGTACACCTTTGCGAGGTTATTGGTCGCACAATAGCGTATTGTGTTCACTGCCCTTACCTTATCGTTGCTTACTACACCTATCGATATACCCCAAAGCCGAGCTATTGTGCCCCGCGATAGGTATCGATCCTCTTAACTGTTGGCCAAATAGCCTCTTCGATAGGGTACTATCCAGGGCACAACAGGAACTGAACGACAAAATAACAGGTCGCTCTAAAACACTGCAGCCTTGAGCGTCGCATCGAACACACGTAATTGTATTTTCCATCTTTTTGAGACCATCCACCTTAAGCTTGTCAGGACACAACAAGAACAGACAGCGTAGAAATCTGGAATGCTGCGCCGGGCTGGACGGGCGTGCGGCGATGATGATGGATGGAGAACTGGAGTTACTACCAGTTTATTGGAACGAGACGGGCTGTCTTCGAGAACCTTTGCTCACCAACGCTGAAACAATAAAAAGGCGAAAGGTCCACGTACCGATACCTATCATCCCAAAACAACAGAATGATGAACAGCCTGTCAATACCTATCGTTCGAAAAAATAGAGTTGTGAAAGGTCTATCGACACCCATTTTCCGAAACAATAGGTTTGGTGAAATTTCTATCTGTACCTATCGTCCCCAAAACAATCGTGATTGGTTTGGCGAAAGGTATATCAATACCTATCGCAAGAAACGATAGGTTTCATCACGCAGTTCCAATACTATATCGCCCGAACATGCATGCTCTGGAAATTCCTATGGGTAGTTACCTGTTTCAGCGATATGAGTTTAGACGATATTGCATGTCAATACGATATTGGCCGAACAATAGATCAATTAAGGTGCCAATCGATACGTACCGCCTTCGGCAATAAGCTTATGGAAAGTGCATATCGATACATATCACAAGCATAAATAGGCCTCCTATTTGAATAGGGTCCTTTAGAGTGTCTATTGACCTTGAACCTTTCGCGCAGGGTGACACGTACAGCAGCAACTGGTACTATACACTACTTGTCGTGTGGCGGCGGCAGCAGCGAAAACAGCAACAACAGCAGCAGCCGCACTACTCCTACGTATACATACAACAACAGCAAGCAGCAGCAGAGGCAGTCCGTCGACGAACGATGAGCCGTAGAAGTATCGCAGTATCGCACTCAAACAAGTCAGTGGTAGAGGTTGTTCCAGGTCCGCATTTCGGCATCGTTGTATTTTGGGAACAGCAACACGAAATCGCACAGCAACCCTGGGTACGAACATAATCTAAAACCCCACCTCGTACAAGACCTTTCTACCGCGTTAAAATTAGGGTTCCTAAGCTTGGCATCCTCGACATGGTTCAAACGAACGGCGGAACGATGTCCTTGCTCAACACCCCAACCTTCTTCGCCCCCCCCCCCCTTCTCTCGGAAAACAGAAGCGTGCAGTAGGTGGGGACGAGCACGAATTAAGACAGCGCAAATAGATGCTCAAATGCTCCGCGGCGTAACCGAATAACGATCAAGTTGGCAAACACAGTTAACTCAGCTGTAGGTACAAGAGTCAACAACGGTCATGAGAGTAGCACCAGCAGACATGGCAGTACACACTCGTGTCTACCATGGTCTAACGGGCGCTCTGCCCGGCATTCCGGCGGGAATAGCAAGGGCAAGGAGAGGTGAAGAAAATTGTCGTACCCTACGGGGAGAGGCTGTAAGAAGCGTGACACATCATGCCCGCGCCCGACACTCCGTTCCGAACGGGACAAAACAGCAACACCACCGTCAAGCCACAATATGTTCGAACACTAAACACACACGGGGAAGGAGACCCACGCGACTCCGCCCCACCTAAAACGACGTCACACGTTGATGCACCTAGATCAACCGAGCCAACTCCGAGTGACTCCAGCATAATACGCTGTTAGCATGCAAGCTCCAAAATGTAAGCATCTTCGCTGGATCGGTGTTTCACACCCACGTGTGTACTAAATACGCCAGTTATATGGAGTTGATGCACGCATATATATATATATAAATATACCAGTTGCTGTGTCTCGATCAGATAAATCCACACCCGGTTTCCTAAATTTGTCATCCTCCCGATGACTGCTACAATACCATCCCTAGCTAAAACGGGCTTACAGCGAATACAGAGGTGGGTGATGTGGAAGACAGGGTAGTAGACACCTATCGTAGATCTCGTACACGCATGCGCGAGAGAACACGTCACCGGTAAGGCAATACACGATCCCGGGTCGCGATGGGTAGCACCCATCATAGACGGCGTTGACCCGTCCCCGGATGGTCAGCCACCGAAAGATAATCCCGCCTCATGACGAAAGGGCCTAATCCCACCGTCCCTCTAGATTTAGCATCTCCTTGCTACATCTAAGCAAGAAAGGTTTCAGCGTGCGCCCGCTGCGAAGGCGTTCGTCAGGGGACCTCAGCGCCGCGATCCCCTCTCCGCTTCGACTTCAGCTCCGCGGCGCCCTCTCCGCTCCGACGCCAGCTACGAGACGAGTAGAAGACCTCCGAGACAGCCCTCTCCACTTCGACACCAGGATCCGTGAGAGGCAAGGCTCCATGCTACCGGTAGTGGCATTTTTTCATTTCGGAATAATAACAGAGTTTTCAGAAAAATGGGAACGGAGCCTAAAATGAGAACCAAGCGTTATCTCCAGAACCATGTGGTGTATCAGAGAACCGAAATGATCCTGCGAAACCCAAATACGCGCATACATAGCCGAAAAAGTCGATGTTAACCATTTTTGCATTTCTGACAGAAAGTCCAACGTCAGAAAGAAATAGGCGCAGACACTCTAGTAGTATCTTCTTTCAGGATGTATTACACTACCGCCGCAAAAATATGTAATCTGTCAAAAAACAATGCCTAGGAACTTAGTTAGGGAGAAGACGGGACACATACTAGTAGTATAATACAAGTACCAACAACAACTAACTCAGCTTGCAAATATGTTTATTGACCCGAAATTCGTCGAAGTCACGGCTGACGTCCTTGAAATATTTCTATAAAATAATATAATCCCGGATAAGGATGGAGGTGCTGCGTGTGGTAGTAATAATACAGCCTCTTTTAGCAACACTTTTTTTCTTTCATCCCATACTATAGTAATGTCGCACCCCTCTCGCGCTCCCTCCCAGTAGTAACAAAGACCCGGGGTCACATAGCGGGCCCTCCTCCACCCTCACCACTTCGGCACGTGCCTTCATTTTTATCGCGAGAAGAAGTCAACATTTTCTTACCTCGTCGACTCGCGTTGAATTGTACCTACCCACGCTGCTAGATAGAGCTCTTGGTAGTTGACCATTTGCACTTTTGCAAAAAAAAAAATCTCATCATGGTGGGAATCGAACTAAAGGACAAACAAACGTTAGCAGTATTGGAGGGTCACCACTAGACCACTCGGGCGACTGGCTGACAATTGATTAAACAAAATATTACAGGGGACCCTAGTAAGTAGGACCTACGTTACGGACAAAAACCTCTATATCAATCTATTTTACTAACAATATTTGGTCCTATTTACTATCGTCCCCCTGAATAGGATATTTTGCATAGAGATCAACTTTCCCTGAAAGTGTATGATATTACGATGGTTGACGCCGCTTTGCCCAGAGAGGTGTTGCATGTGGTGTCAGTCAACATTTTTTTTTCACGGATGCAGCCTGTCCCGTGACCACGGAGTTGATTTAGCTAGTTTATGTCAGAACAACAACAATAACAGCAGCAACAACAACAACAACAACAACAACAACAACAACAACAACAACAACAACAACAACAACAACAACAACAACAATACTGCTGCTCCTGACGCTCGGAATTTGAAAACAGCGTACCAGGTATAAACTATGCATCGTCGACTATTGTTACAGAATATTTACTGCTGTGTATCATCGATTGCTCGCGCACACGACATGCTGTCAAGAAGGTATATCTATTACTACTGCTATGGATTGCTGCTGTGTCATCGATTAGACTAGTACGCCACGCGTTGACCCGTTCTCGGAAAAAAAAATGCCGAGACATCTAAAATCCAAATCGTCGCAGACTCCCGGAGGTGTTTCTTACCTCCCGTACGTACGTAGTACGCGTAGGTAGGTATTGATAGGGATGGACAAGGAAGGAGTTGGACAGCGCCGTTCGAACAAAGCGATTTGACCGAGAAATTCTACAGCACTGCCCACTAAGCTACTCAATCACGTAACTCAGTAGCTCAATGTGTAGTGCTATATAGTATGTTAATCTACCAAAACAGCCAGTCATAATGTCGTCAGCGCGCACGCTTGAAAAGACAAATATGAAATCGGTGAGTATCGAACTCACGACACATAGCACTATCCACTGTCACGTGTATCAGAAACTTATTGGGTTATGCTAGAAAAACATTGAACTATGTTTTCGAGTTCGTTAATTAATTATCGCCGACTTCGCAAGAGCATTATCCGGAGCTATCGCCTCTCCATGTACTACCGCTAGTAATACTCAGGAAAACACTAACAACTATGACAACCATTCATAACGTCTCCAGTGCGCACTCTTCTGAATCCTAAATATGATCTCGGTGAGAATCGTACTCACTACACGTCCCTCGTTGGTTATATAGCACTATGCCCACTGGGCCGAAGGGAACCGAGTCACAGCAGCAGTAGTAGCTACGATAGAGGGCAAAAGCGCCTCGAGGCAGCCAGGAAATAAGCGTCGTCGGGAAGAAGTTTAGTTTCCAATTTTTGCACGATGGTATGGTTAGCATGTTATGGTATGATCAGAATGTTGTGGTATACTTATGGTACTTCCTCTGCATAGGCAGTGATCAGCAGCAGTGACAAATGAGGATCATCAGTATGTTGTGGTATACCAGGTACTCAACGATACTTTCTTTGTATAGGCAGTGCACAGCAGAAGTGTATTTCCGGTCCATCCCGTCATAGAGTCGATGAACTGGAAGTACACTACTCATCATGGAAAACAACCCCGAGTTGTGAGCATGACTTGTGAGCCGACGAGTTATGATCCCGACTAGTGGGCATCATCAGCATGTTGTGGTAAACTCGTGGCACTTCCGTTGTACAGGCAGTGCACAGCAGCAGTGACTAGTGAGTATAATCAGCATGTTTCGGAATGATCAGCACGTTGTGGTATACTCATGGTACTTCCCTTGTATAAGCTACTTGCATTAAGGATTTTAAATCGTAATTTCGGCTGTGGGGGGAGAAAAATCGAGAAAATAATAACTTGGTTAATGTAGGGTCATGGCCCAGTTTGAGAGGAAAAAAAAGCATAGTAGAATCCCATATAAAAAAATTGAACAATCGACCAGCCAGCCAGGACACCAACACATCGAGGCACACATCATCTTCCACAGGGCATCCCGGACACACCAGACGGCATCCTCAACACCCGAGCACCCTCCAGAAGAGGCTGCCAGGTTTCTGGTGGACGATCTGCGGGATTGCCCATGGCAGACAGGCTGACGCGTCACCAAGAGTGCCCGAAGCGGCGCAAATTTAGCTCTTTGCTACGAACACGTAGCAACCAGCAAGCAATTTTCGAAATCAGAAGGCTCTCCTCACGTTCTTTGGAGACCGACGAGCTGTGACCCACACACAAACGCAACGCGCCACGAGTGCTCCACCCACGCCAACGCCACAGGTGCGGAAGGCTCAACCGGCCCCATCCCTGGCCCGCAGCAAAGCCTGTTTGCAGCCCACCAACAACAGCAGTAGTAGTGCGGCCTTTCGGCGTTTTGAATATTTTGAGCAGTCTGCTCAATAATCAAAAAGCCACACCGTTTCATGAAAACCCGCGAACAGTTTGAAATTCAAAAGCTCGGAGATCGGAAGACAGGAGGACGACACCATGCAAGGCATACCATAGACACGGCGGTGGTGCGCCTTTCTTCACCCTGAAGCAGCTCGTCTCTACCCCTGAGGCAGCCGGTCTCCACTCTTGAAGAAGCCGGTGGTCTCCATCGGTTCGAAGCCTCGAGTTTCCTCCTTTGGAACCCTCCTTGTGTCCCTCTTGCGCGGCCGTTTCCCATTTTACACCATCGGTGTATCGGCCACTTCCGGTCTTGCAAGGAGGACGGCACAGATGCAACCCTCGATCTTCGGCTAGACGATCCAGCCAGATGTTTGTGGCTCGCGAGACGTCACCGGGATGACCAGCAGTGGTCAGGGAAACACTCGAGAGTTTCATCACTTATTGATGTTGCAAACAAGATCGACAAAATCGGCAACACAGATCTTGCCTTTAAATTTCTACTGCTGCTGTACATCATGACGTGGTAATCGATGACCCGTCCGAGGTGTGCACTTCTAAATCGTTTCATATTGTTTTTAGTCTCTGTCGCGTCTCCCCCTCCTCTGGCATGAAACCCAATCCAACCACATTCTCCACATACATCAAACTTCATTGTCATCAGAGCCTTCAAACCGTTTTGTTTTGTTCCCAGCAGTTTAGCACATCATCAACAGCAGTTGAGCACATTATCAACAGCAGTTGTTGAGCACGTCATCAACGCACGAGAGTGACAGAAAATTGCGCCGCAGTAACCCACACAGCAGCAGCAGCACAGCGGTCGGTAGTCAGCGTCCAGGGTAGGAACCGGTCGCTGGGCTCCCTGCCGTGTGTACTGATACCCTGCCGTGATGTTTGCTGCGGTGTAATTTTTCGTTCTGCAACAATACCTCTTGTTCATACTCCCAGCCTAAACTTCCCAGAATCATGAAAAATATACTACCAGGTACAGCACAGCCGGTAGCATGACCAGAAGATTGTTTGTTATGTGTGGTGAGTACACCCGGCGTCCGTGCTCATTATTCAACCTAGAGACATACAAAGTATATGTGAGACAGGGTAAACAACATAGTCTAATGAAGCAAGTCAAATGCCGGCGTACCGGGCACAACAGCAAAACAAAACGAGCGAGACCATAATATAAGGCAAAATTTGAAACTAAAAATGAAAACGCCAGGGGCCCTGAAGAAGGAGAGATGCAAAAAAGCCAGAACGGCTGCAAGAGAAACAACCTACGTGCTGGTGAAGGGAAACAGCTAACTATTATTGCACGGACGAAACAACAGGAGACAGAGGAAGATACCGGCCTAAGGCCGGCGGGGAGGGAAAACAAGGAAACAAAGAGAGAAAAAAGGCAACGGCTGAAAACCAACAGAGAAAGCAATACAACAAGTAAATGGCATTACTGCCGCGTTCGCGCTTCCCCCTTTGATCTCGATGAATACACACAAAAAATAACATTTCCGCTCACTGTATTGTTTAGGGCTATACCATAGTACTTGAACATGCTCCACAAAATAGTCAAACCGGTAGCTTACCACACCATGTACCATTTCGATTCGGCATTCATCCACAGCTGTATCGATACCCCCCCCCCCCCCCCCCCTACCTCCAGTTTGCCCTTGTTGCTGTTCTTGGTGTCCACTGCTGTGTGGATTAGATACCTCTTATCCGTCTCGGTCTTATGCCATTTCGCCATTAAGCGGCCCGCCGCGTTGACGACCCCCCGGTACCAGTTTCCACTCCTCTTAGCCGCCCCGGACCATAGCACACTCTTTACTCCCAACAGCAAAGCGGGGTTGTCCGTTGAATGCTTTGACATCGTCTGCTACAGCTTGGGCCCAGGTATTTTCTGGTCGGCTTGGTCCCGGGTTTTACCCACACCAACCATCGTCCCGAACATCAACGGATGAGTCAGCCGCTCAGTTGTCGTCCTTTGTACGGCTCCCGCAAAGAGGAGGTGGCTTTTGCGTGGTCGTCTCAACGCTTTCACATGGTGTTGAGGGTTTTGGCGGTGGACTTATGGTGGTCGGTGCGTTGTCGGCGCTGGGAGCCAAAATCGGTTAGCAGGAGGTTTGAGGGTGCCGTTCATAAGTCAGCGAAGTGCCTCTGGCAGAGATCCCGAGCCACACGCCCGTACTGCAGGGTGTGTATCACCTCGGTCTTAGCAGGCGCACCTTCAGTATGAACGAAGCATATTCCATATCGTGCAGCTCACGCTTGGAACGATCGTAGAATGTCCAGCTTGAAACGATCGCAGCATGTCCACGCGAGTGGGATCCGTCGATAATTTATGGCGTAATGTCGGCGCTTTCGTTGATAAGACGGCGCGCAGGCACAAAAAATGCATCGTCTGCATACATACTTCTGGCCCGCCGTTTCGATAACAAGCGGTGGGGCCGGGAGAACCTTGTTGAGAGTGCGGGGCGGCGTTGTCTCTTTTTTCGTTTCGCACACGGTGAGGCCTGCTGTTTCGAAAACGGTCACAATGACAGGATTTTCCGTTGATTTACACACAACGCCTGCATCGTCAGCGTACCGTATATCACGGACTGGCTTCCGTACATGTGCCAGTGGTTCAACCTCCAACCCGCCCTCCCCGAAGTCCTCCTCGAGGTGCACCAAGTCCTCAAAAAGTCTGGGTCCCCACTGCAACTTAGCGGAACGGAATGTATCGCTGTGCAGCGAAAAATACATTGCGAAGAAGCGGCAACAGTACACATCCTTGCCACAATCCCTGAGTGGCGTCATGCCATTCATAGTGTTCACCGTCATCCATACGCACGAGAGCTCGCAAGCTTTTTCGTGGAACAGGCCAACAACGGAAAATATTTTCTCGGATACGTCATCCGCGTGCTCGATACTTGTGCATGAGAACGTGGCCGTCGACAGGAACGACGCCATGGCGCCATCGTCACAGTTCCACCTCCCGCGCGGCTTTTCTGAGTAGACGCGAAAGCCAACGCATGCCCGTATTTTCCTAAAAAATTCAAATATTTTTAATTATTACGATAGCAATCAAAAGCCAAATTCAATCTGTACCCAGTCGTTGAATAGACCACAAATGGGCTAATCGCTGTCATTGGTCGTTATCCATTCAAAGCAGGAAGCGATCGGTCGATGATGTCACGTATTTGAAAAAAAAAACAAATCTGTGGAATCCATCGTGCAGGCCATGCCAGAGGCCTGCAGAAATGGCGTGCTCGGCGTGGGCGTGGGCGCCCACTGTCTGTGCTTTGTCTGTGTGGAGTGTGCCTATCTCACAGTCATCTTGCTTTCTTAGAGTCCGCGCTTTACCTCCACAGTGCTGTGACAAAACATATTCAATGCGGCCCTTGCTCGCTTCTCCCGAAAAAGCAAAAACTCTCATTCATGTACAACAAAAACAACACAGCACCCCCTTGATGCGGGCTGGGTAGTGTAGGACCGCGCTTTACTGTGGAGGGGCTCGCACGGGTTTCGCGGAACTGCTTGTTTGTGCCGTTGACTGAACCCAGCGCTGTTGCCCCTCTCATCTACGCCGAGCCTGCTGATTGATCAAGATATATATGACAAAAAAATATGCCGTAGTGTTGAGTGTGTTGTTGGAATGCGTATCCGAGAAAATATTTTCCGTTGTTGGCCTGTTCCACGAAAATGCATGCGAGCTCTCGTGCGTATGGATGACGGTGAACACTATGAATGGCATGACGCCACTCAGGGATTGTGGCAAGGATGTGTACTGTCGCCGCTTCTTCGCAATGTATTTTTCGCCGCACAGCGATACATTCCGTTCCGCTAAGTTGCAGTGAGGACCCAGATTTTTTGAGGACTTGGTGCACCTCGAGGAGGACTTCGGGGAGGGCGGGTTGGAGGTTGAACCACTGGCATATGTACGGAGGCCAGTCCGTGATATACGGTACGCTGACGATGCAGGCGTTGTGTGTAAATCAACGGAAAATCCTGTCATTGTGACCGTTTTCGAAACAGCAGGCCTCACCGTGCGCGAAACGAAAAAAGAGACAACGCCGCCCCGCACTCTCAACAAGGTTCTCCCGGCCCCACCGCTTGTTATCGAAACGGCGAGCCAGAGGTATGTATGCAGACGATGCATTTTCTGTGCCTGCGCGCCGTCTTATCAACGAAAGCGCCGACATTACGCCATAAATTATCGACGGATCCCAATCGCGTGGGCATGCTGCGATCGTTTCAAGCTGGACATTCTACGATCGTTCCAAGCGTGAGCTGCACGATATGGAAGATGCTTCGTTCATACTGAAGGTGCGCCTGCTAAGACCGAGGTGATACACACCCTGCAGTACGGGCGTGTGGCTCGGGATCTCTGCCAGAGGCACTTCGCTGACTTATGAACGGCACCCTCAAACCTCCTGCTGACCGATTTTGGCTCCCAGCGCCGACAACGCACCGACCACCATAAGTCCACCGCCAAGACCCTCAACACCATGTGAAAGCGTTGAGACGACCAGGCAAAAAGCCACCTCCTCTTCACGGGAGCCGTACAAAGGACGACAACTGAGCGGCTGACTCATCGGGTGATGTTCGGGACGATGGTTGGTGTGGGTAAAACCCGGGACCAGGCCGACCAGAAATAGAACTGGGCCCAAGCTGTAGCAGACGATATCAAAGCATTCAACGGACAACCCCGCTTTGCTGTTGGGAGTAAAGAGTGTGCTATGGTCCGGGGCGGCTAAGAGCAGTGGAAACTGGTACCGGGGGGTCGTCAACGCGGCGGGCCGCTTAATGGCGAAATGGCATAGGACCGAGGCGGATAAGAGCTATCTAATCCACACAGCAGTGGACACCAAGAACAGCAACAAGGGCAAACTGGAGGTAGGGGGGGGGGGGGGGGGGGGGGGGGGGGTATCGATACAGCTGTAGATGAATGCCGAATCGAAATGGTACATGGTGTGGTAAGCTACCGGTTTGACTATTTTGTGGAGCATGTTCAAGTACTATGGTATAGCCCTAAACAATACAGTGAGCGGAAATGTTATTTTTTGTGTGTATTCATCGAGATCGAAGGGGGAAGCGCGAACGCGGCAGTAATGCCATTTACTTGTTGTATTGCTTTCTCTGTTGGTTTTCAGCTGTTGCCTTTTTTCTCTCTTTGTTTCCTTGTTTTCCCTCCCCGCCGGCCTTAGGCCGGTATCTTCCTCTGTCTCCTGTTGTTTCGTCCGTGCAATAATAGTTAGCTGTTTCCCTTCACCAGCACGTAGGTTGTTTCTCTTGCAGCCGTTCTGGCTTTTTTGCATCTCTCCTTCTTCAGGGCCCCTGGCGTTTTCATTTTTAGTTTCAAATTTTGCCTTATATTATGGTCTCGCTCGTTTTGTTTTGCTGTTGTGCCC
The DNA here is from genome assembly GCA_012845835.1 of Undaria pinnatifida. Taxonomy (NCBI): domain Eukaryota; class Phaeophyceae; order Laminariales; family Alariaceae; genus Undaria; species Undaria pinnatifida. The sequence continues at coordinate 4,307,988 of JABAKD010000023.1, read as the reverse complement.
GGTACGCCGGCATTTGACTTGCTTCATTAGACTATGTTGTTTACCCTGTCTCACATATACTTTGTATGTCTCTAGGTTGAATAATGAGCACGGACGCCGGGTGTACTCACCACACATAACAAACAATCTTCTGGTCATGCTACCGGCTGTGCTGTACCTGGTAGTATATTTTTCATGATTCTGGGAAGTTTAGGCTGGGAGTATGAACGAGAGGTATTGTTGCAGAACGAAAAATTACACCGCAGCAAACATCACGGCAGGGTATCAGTACACACGGCAGGGAGCCCAGCGACCGGTTCCTATCCTCGACGCTGACTACCGACCGCGTACAGGCTGCTGTGCTGCTGCTGCTGTGTGGGTTACTGCGGCGCAATTTTCTGTCACTCTCGTGCGTTGATGACGTGCTCAACTGCTGTTGAAAATGTGCTCAACTGCTGTTGATGATGTGCTAAACTGCTGGGAACAAAACAAAACGGTTTGAAGGCTCTGATGACAATGAAGTTTGATGTATGTGGAGAATGTGGTTGGATTGGGTTTGATGCCAGAGGAGGGGGAGACGCGACAGAGACTAAAAACAATATGAAACGATTTAGAAGTGCACACCTCGGACGGGTCATCGATTACCACGTCATGATGTACAGCATCAGTAGAAATATAAAGGCAAGATCTGTGTTGCCGATTTTGTCGATCTTGTTTGCAACATCAATAAGTGATGAAACTCTCGAGTCTTTCCCTGACCACTGCTGGTCATCCCGGTGACGTCTCGCGAGCCACAAACATCTGGCTGGATCGTCTAGCCGAAGATCGAGGGTTGCATCTTTGCCGTCATCCTTGCAAGACCGGAAGTGGCCGATACACCGATGGTGTAACATGGGAAACGGCCGCGCAAGAGGGACACAAGGAGGGTTCCAAAGGAGGAAACTCGAGGCTTCGAACCGATGGAGACCACCGGCTTCTTCAAGAGTGGAGACCGGCTGCCTCAGGGGTAGAGACGAGCTGCTTCAGGGTGAAGAAAGGCGCACCACCGCCGTTTCTATGGTATGCCTTGCATGGTGTCGTCCTCCTGTCTTCCGACCTCCGAGCTTTTGAATTTCAAACTGTTCGCGGGTTTTCATGAAACGGTGTGGCTTTTTGATTATTGAGCAGACTGCTCAAAATATTCAAAAACGCTGAAAGGCCGCAATACTACTACTGCTGTTGTTGTTGGTGGGCTGCAAACAGGCTTTGCTGCGGGCCAGGGATGGGGCCGGTTGAGCCTTCCGCACCTGTGGCGTTGGCGTGGGTGGAGCACTCGTGGCGCGTTGCGTTTGTGTGTGGGCCACAGCTCGTCGGTCTCCAAAGAATGTGAGAAGAGCTTTCTGATTTCGAAAATTGCTCGCTGGCTGCTACGTGTTCGTAGCAAAGAGCTAAATTTGCGCCGCTTCGGGCACTCTTGGTGACGCGTCAGCCTGTCTGTCGTGGGCAATCCCGCAGATCGTCCACCAGGAACCTGGCAGCCTCTTTGGGAGGGTGCTTGGGTGTTGTGGATGCCGTCTGGTGTGTCCGGGATGCCCTGTGGAAGATGATGTGTGCCTCGATGTGTTGGTGTCCTGGCTGGCTGGTCGATTGTTCAATTTTTTTATATGGGATTCTACTATGCTTTTTTTTCCTCTCAAACTGGGCCATGACCCTACATTAACCAAGTTATTATTTTCTCGATTTTTCTCCCCCCACAGCCGAAATTACGATTTAAAATCCTTAATGCAAGTAGCTTATAGGCAATGAACAGCAGCAGTTACTAGTGAGCATCATCAGCATGCTGTGGTATACTCATGGTACTTTCCCTGTATAGCCAGTGCACAGCAGCAGTGTATATCCAGTCCATCCGGTCCTTCCTGACTCGTTACGGTCGCTCCAAAATGAATGTTTGTATCCCATCCATGACATGTCATTCTCGTTTTTCTTGGGCCACACTTATTTTCAGATCTATTCAATCGGATGATAAACTCCTTCACCACCAAATGTTCACCTGTATGTTTGCCGCAGACGAAGGAAGTCTTTCAATTTACAGGACGTGAACCGCTTCGCACTGCACTTGAACATGTCACTAAGGCTCCCTGTTTTCCCTCAGTCGCTACCGGATGGTACTGTAGCACAGAAGTCTGAGCTCACAACCTTGATTCCGCACACGACGAAGGTTGAAGCAAGGAACCAATACCGACTGAATGTACAAGTGTATTGGTTATTTTTCGTGTAGTTGTTTCTCCATGATCTTGATTGAAGTACCCGTGCACGAAACGGAAACGCAAAAATTTTAGTTCATCTGTTTCACGGTATATTTCGTGGGTACCTTCTAGACAGTAAGAGGCCGGTAATTTATAAGAGTCATATTATTGGTACTTATTATTGAATTTTGCAGGCGTGGGGTTGGCTGTGTTGGTAAGTGTATACATTTCATATTGTTGAGGTTGGGTCTGTTGAGGAAAAAATAAGTTAGACTTTTATCTTAGATATTGGGAATGCATCATTTTGTATCTCCTAATCAAATGTTGAGGGATTTTTGGGTTTTCAATGTTCCCCCTCATAGTCAATTCAGGTATAATGCTCTAATATTCTCAAAAATATTGGTGTATAATACCTTCCTTATTTGTGCTATGTTATGATTCATTTTTTTGTAGTTAAGCGTTACAAATAGGAGATAGTTTTTAGGGGTTTGATGTATGGTGTATTTCATCAGTGGATCATGGATGCATTCAAGCTCCTGAATTTTGACAGTCGTTTAATCTATTGTACATTATAGTAACTTCATTAATCCGTTAACCTTAGGATAAATCTACTTTTTTCTAAATAACAATAACAACACATCAATAACAGCAATCATAACAAGAATAGCATCAAAAACAATAGCAATTGGTACACGAACACTATCAACAGCAACAAAAGCAACGACAATCACAATCATTACGACAACAATGAAACCAAAAACAATATTTCGATGTTGACATATTATTTTTTTTGGAACAACAGATGACGCCAATTTGAAAATAATGTGTCGCCAAGTTTTATTTTAGCATCCTCTCCATACACTAATATCTGAACAATAACTGGAGAGTGCCGTTCAAAATACACAATTTGCTTGCTTCTCGCTCGAACGACGGCCTTCAAACAACGTGATTTCACGGAGAAATCCAACAGAACGGCCCACTGAGCTACTTAATAACTTGACTTAGTACCTCAGCGGGTAGTGCTACTACATATATATTATAAAAATTAAAATACACTCCAGCTGCGGGATCGAATATCTTGTCGAAACTCATCTTTGCAAGCTGTGCGTGATACTCCGATCGCGCGTATTACGGGTTGTGTGTCCTCATTAAGGATATAGGTCGTCGACTCGCCTTGCAACTACAGTGTAGCTATCAGGGTCAACAGGGTGATGTTAGTCAGTCTGTGCGCGGAAACTATAAAACCCGTTCCTAAGGGGTACAAATTCTGACAGCTGTGGAACGAAATGCATCAGTTTATCAAGTGAATCCTGTAAGTCGAATATCCGGTGAGGGGAGAGCGGAGTTTTGAAGGACGTGGGGGCCTGATTTTGATCCCAAGGGGGGCTTGAGGGGGGGAGAGGGGGGAGGGGATGGGTGGGGCAGGTCAACTTGTGCGTGGAAACTACAAATCCTTCTTGTGGGGGAGGGGGGGGGAATGTGGTGGGGGAGGCGGGGGGCGGGGGGGGAGGGCTTTAGGTCGCAGAGATGTAGGGGTTTGCTATACGCGTGGTGCTAGGTCTAGGCGGTCTTGCGGGTGGCGAGGAAGGAGGGGGCGTTGGGGTCGGGGGTGGGTGGGAATTGCAGCAGCAGCATCAACGGCTCTAAAAAGATAACGAGGCGATATCCAGGGCGTGGAAGTGTTTATTACTCTGGCGGATTTCGATATTCTCTTAGTGGGGCGTTTAAGCAAGAGGAAGCAAGGGAATGTTATATTTATATAAAAGGTTCCCCTCCGGGAAGTAAGTGTCTAGGGGAGTGGCGCAAGGACACACTATTTTTACTAGCCGACGCGACTACCATTTTTGTTTCTAATACCTAGTCTAACAAAAAAAACAAAAACTGTCCGGAAAAAAAATGAATTCGCATTTCACCGGCACAAAAATGTGCTTCTTGGGTGTACTCAACAGCAGCACTTTCGGCACTTCTTGGGTATAGTCGATATAGACGTGCCCACGACCGATCTGTTCTTTAGAAAATACACTCAGCACCACTTGATAACACACACAAAACTATTACACCGTATGAATGATATATGTGTGATTTCGAGAAGAGCGTACGTCGCAAATCGAACTTCAGCTTATTAGCGACCGCAAGCAAGCGAGAAGGGGCACGTCTGGCGTGAGATACGGCACTTTTTGAGAACGAGAGAGCAAGAGGACAATAACACGTGACATATGCTGTGACAAAAAATTGCATCTCGCCGCCGTAAAGGGAGGATACAGCACGCCCACGCACATGGTCCTACCCCTAGCGTTTTGCTCTCCGCACGTTGTCTGCTGTCTGCCATCTGCGATCTTCGCAAAAAAAACAGAAAAAGTACTCCTTGAAGAACCGCCTCTGTGGACGTAAATGTATAGACTAGTCTAAGGATGCGTTGGTATCTAAATTGTTACCATTATTACAAACGTCCCTATGTTTCCGCATCGATGGACACGCGCACCCAGAGCGGCAGCACAGCAGGAATGTACGGTATGGTGGGGTGACAGGCTCTCACACAAGGTACTCGCGGCAGCATAGCGAGGACACGCCAAGCGCACATAAATGGTGTCACCTACCGCTGCTGCTGTGCAGCAGGGTTGTAGCGTTGTGCTCTCCACATGTTGTCTGCTGTCTGCCATCTGCGATCTTACATAAATAGTGTTGCCTACCGCTGCTGCTGTGGGGTAGAGTTTGTATATAGCGTTGTGCTCTCTTGGTATGGTACGGTGTCATATAAGAAGAACACCAGCATGAAAACATAAGGACCGTTTGAGTGATAATGTGATACTCAAACGATTCTTACACTTTACGCCGGCATGTCACTTGACAGAAGCAGCAGAAGCAGCAGTAGCAGCAGCGAGAGGTAGTGGCGTATAGGCGGGTAGAGCATCGCAGGCTAGCGCTGTGCTCTCCGCATGTTATCTGCTGTCTGTCATCTGCGGTCTTACATAAATGGTGTTGCCTACCGCTGCTGCTGTGCGGCAGGGTTGTAGCGTTGTGCTCTCTTGGTATGGTACCGTATAATATAAGAAACACACCAACATGAATATAAATTCAAGAACCCTTTGAGTACCAACGTGATATTTAAACGATCCTTCCAACTGACGCCGGCATATCACTAGACAGAAGCAACAGAAGCAACTGCAGCGGGAGGTAGTGGCGTATAGGCGGGTGGAGCATCGCAGGCTCCGATCAAAGTAATCACCTACAACAACAGCAGCCGCACGCGCATAAGAGTTGCACGCTGCTGCTGCTGCTTGGGGGATGGACTGGTGCTGGTAGGCAGGATCGTAGCGTAGTGCTCTGTGCAAAAGAAGGGAAATGTGTACCCGTGTATCCTCTACGAGCAGAAATCCCGGTTTGCATCCAAACCTTACGTGCGTGCATGGGGATAGGGTATGCCGGAACCCAATCCCCGGGTCTGTTGTGGAAACCCGGGGATTTGCCTCAAGTGTGCTCAAGGGCAAAAAAGTTTGAAAGGCTTGCCACGCGCGACACACTGCACGGATCGCGCCCAAACCTCCGGCAACGTGAGCCCGACGGTCGAATTGTGCCCACACCACCCGACGTTTGGGACAATGGCGCGAGCACGAAGAGATGTGCTTGAAATGAGAACAAAAATCACAATTAGACTGTGCATATAGTCTACATATATGTGATAAACTATGGAACCAGGTCTCTCACGGGGTCCCGGAGTCGAAGTGGAGAGGGTGGTCCCGGAGGTACAAAACTACCAAAAAAACGTTCATAATGTCGTCAGCGCGCACACTTGAAAAAGACAATTGTGAAGTCGGTGAGAATCGAACTCACAACACATAGCACTACCCAATGTCACTCGACTCACTAACACTCACAGTGAGTGGGTTATGCAAATAAACAACCCATCAAAAAATATGTTTTCCAGTCTGTTAAATGATTATCACCGACTTCGTGAGAGAGATCTCCGGGGCTATTTCCTCTCCACGTACTACAGTTAGAGGTACTCAGAAGAACAATATCAACTGGTTAAAGCCTACTAACTAAGCTCGCAATTATTTACGCGGTCGCAATTCGGCTGGCCATTTGCATCATTTACGTTATACAGGATCTTTTGTTTGTTTATGAAGGATGTCCTTCTAGAATTTTAGTTCATCAAAAAACATGTATCCCCGTTATCGTTCCCGGCCGTAGGGAACCTTTCGCCTATGTCGTGGTATATACATACGCGTAAAAAACACACGCCATCGCTCACGCGTTATTTCTTCATTTCTTTTTTATAGGTTGTCCATCGTTGGTGTACGTTGTTGTTGGCGCGTACCCAACAAATATTTAGAGTACATCTATTTGTCACACCGATTTGGCAAATAGTTGTTTGCGACACGGTGTCGCAAATACGCCCCTTATTTGCGACGCCCCGCTGTGTTCTCGGCAGACAACTCAGATTGACTCCTTACTGCCTAGGGTGTGTCGGCATGGCGTAAGGCTACCATTGAAGCTATCGGGCAGTCAAAACGGGGCAGTGCTCAAGGAGGTATGTCGTGTCATGGGGCAACCGACCAATGTTCGGACCGTGTCGCAGATAAAACCCTTTTTGGCGACACCGCGCTGCGTTCACGACGGACAACTCAGCTTGACTCCCAACTACCTAGGGTGTGCCGGCATGGCGCAAGGCTGCCACTGAAGCTATCCCTCAGCCGAAACGGGCCAGTACTCGAGAAGATATGTAGTATCTTGGTGCAACCAAAACAAGTCCAGAATGATGGCGAACATAGACATAATTACTTCGTTCTCGACCCCCTCGGAGGTCTCGGTCGGCATATTCTTCCCCCTCTCAGCCATTCTCAGCCCGTTATTGCCGAAAAGAGAATTAGTTGCTTGGGAAAAGAACCGTCCCGAAGTTCCTTAAGAAAAAACGTTGCTGGGGAAAAACCTCTTTGTGCTAAAAGCGATGGGTTGGTGCATCCTTGGCATCTCCGGTAGCTCATCAGCTCCGCACCGCCTAGCACCCCACCGCAGCGCTATATCTCGCAGCAACGCAGCGCCGTGCAGTGCCTTGCGATTCCCTGTAGCCCACCATTTCTTTCGTGCTTGACGTGGTTTCGTCAGCTGAGATCCGGGCTTGGCTCATCAGCTCCGCACGGTCCAGCACCCCACCGCATCGCTTTAGCTCGCAGCGACGCAGCGCCGTGCAGTGCCCTGCGATGCCCTGCAGCTCTAGCTTAGCAGAGCGCAGCGCTGTGCTTTGACGTGCTTTGCTGCTTTGCCGTGCTGCGTGCTTCGCGGTACTTTTATTAGTTCGTACATGCCAGTAACATTCATTCTCAGTATCATCCCACGTACCGGTACTATTAGACTAATAAGTTTGTACATACTACGTTGTTGCATCACAACGCACCCCCAGCTCAGGTCAGCCCGGTTATAAATAGCTCAGCAGTGCAGCGCGGCATAGTGCGGTGCCGTGCCTTGCCCATCGTTTTGCGGCGTTGTGTCGTGCGGCGCTGTGCGTTCTTTTGAACATACATCAGTAGTACCAGGTATGATACGGGTACCAGGCACCATTTATTACGTACGTGTCGTGTCCTCGTCACACGTACTGCCGTTCAGAACGTGACATCAACAAGCATCTAGCGGAGTGCAATTAGCTCTGCACGAGCACCTCTTGGCAACATTTTTTCACCGTTCTACCTTTTCTTTGCTTTCCTCTACACTTTATTGGTTCTTCCATTTCGTCAATTATTATTGCATTTTTTTTCGTTTTTAAAGTTGTTTCTTCGTTCGTTTTCTACTTCTTAAATTTACTGCCGATCAGAACGTAACACCGGTAACAAAAGCACACAGCACAGCTGAGCACAACAGAGAAAATTGCTCTCCACAAGTAGCGTTTCGCATTATCGAAGCGCTGTTTGCACCGAATCATGGGCGTCCTTCTTTCTGCCTCCATTACATGTTTTGTGTTGCATTCTTCCTTGCCTTGCGCGAGCGTCCGCGGAGCGGAGCCCTTGAAAATATACTTACTAACTTTTTTCTGCTGAAAGTGCTCGGTTGGTGCATCCCTGGCATTCCCGGGGTCGGACTATATGCGGAACGGTCTAGCTTTTCTTTGGTTTCTGGATCGACCTTTACTGTTTTTGCTTCTGCTCGTTTTGCCAGTTATTTCTCGAGCTTTCAGCTGCTTCCTGCAAATAAATTTGGTTCTTCTGCCAACACGAGTTTGAGCCTTATCGCGATTATTTCTTCCTTTTGTGAGAGATTGGGGTAACACAAGTTCGACTCGCCACTTGCAACTACTTCTCTTCTTGTTCTTCGTAGTGTGAAGGACACGCCAGGTTGGAGCAAGGTTCGACGGCGAACCAAGCGACGGTAATGATAGAAGTGCCTTGAGGCAACGAGAGGTGCTTCGCAGCCTAAACAGAGAGTCGACAGAGATTACTTGTCAGCGGGAAACGTGATTACCCGCCTCTCTGTCATTAGAACCTACGGGGACTCCACGACTACTTTAAGTACAACAAGACACGGTATCCAATACCTCTGGAACGGCTACCGTTCATACAAGTCTTCACGAGAAGATCTGTCTACGTAACGGTAGAAAGTGTACCTGTGACCCATATCGCCCCCCAACGTTTGAACCCTACATACTGGAGAACCCAGCACAGCTTTCAAACATTTAAAGAGGAGAGAGGTTTTCAAAGTTCTGTAACAAGCCAGAGTATTGTGTTGTACTGTGGTAGTCAATGTGTGTGTTGCACTTGTTGATTTTCTAATCATGTCATCCCCTGCGCAGTTAGAACCACGGGCTTGTATGAGCATAGTCGAATTGTACTTAAGATGTCAGTCACACACTAGGAACTACAAGTGATATGTACCTTTATTCTTCACCAGAACGGTTATCCGGTCCCGAAATCACGTACTTGACGATAAAAATCAACCTGTTATAACGGACGATAGTACCTTTGGCAATACTCAGGACATTCCTCACCATAAACGATGTGAGTATGAGACGATTTGCTTGCAAGGCTTGGTACACACTTAATGATGAGTATACAAATGTGCTGAATTACGATCTGCCAGAAAACGATGCAAGCAGAGTATGCAACACGGTAAATGATTGATCGATCATAACGATAAGAGTCTGCATGACTTGACGATAGTGTGGATGTGACGATGACGGCGCAATATGACGGACTGCGGGTGCATGGTTAACGATAAGGTGGCATGTCTCGAGTATCGAAAAAGGCATAATCGATAGGACGGCAAGATCATGACCACGGGTCAGCCAACGATGGTGGCTGACAAACGTAATCAGTACACAGATAAATCTGCAGAATGACGAGACTTCCTGCCAGTCAATTAACGGTTGACTGTGTGCAGTTCGCACGGTAACACGGGATACGACCGGGGAATATTCCATATGTGGATTCTGTTACTTAGGAATATACAGCTCACGCGCTCAACTGTAACTCTGTAGTCAATCCAACACACGATTCTGACACTGGAGAATGCATTACAAGTGCACCCAGGAGCCTCCAATATCTCATACAGAACAATCGATAATCATTCATTGATTAACCTCACTGCGGCCAATGTATACATCAAGTATATTCACACTGTACAAAGTTACAATTTCTCAACTAACCCAACAATGACGCCCGAGTGTATACTGCTCGTATATGCACACCCTTGCGTAACTACTGGTTGAACGCCCCCCACACTAACACTTACTACTCCAATGTGCAGTAGTGTCTCTGAACCGTGTGCGTCTCTAAATCTATAGCACTTTATTCACGAGAAAAAATGCTATCTTTTTGTGTGAGGTACTTCCACACGAAGAAACGAACAAAAACAAACATCCACTATTGGTATAAAACCCGACCTCAGCTGTTGGGCCGCAGCAATCGAGTATCCAACCATGACTCATTACGTGGGCAATACTCCACAAAATACGCCCAAGCAACCACCAAAAAAAAAGGACTGATGAGTGTTGCGGCTCATGGGTCAACCACGCACTATTGACGAACGAAACCCGGCCGGGAAAACAAAAATAGTGGAGGTGGTGCAACGATACTGATGACTAAGGACTCCCAGAAGGACGGAGGGTGGTACTGGGGCTTGTATCAGGACGACTGAGCAACGACGTCTCGTTTACTCTTTGTACTTTTGGGAGGATCAAACGCGTGTGGATCTTCAGCTAGAATCCTTGAACGATACGCTCTGATCATCTCATGGCATTGAGGCACAACGTTGACGCGTCTCCAAATGCCTAAATTGGACGGCTTATCTTCGACGAGAAAATGATATCGAAAATTCGTCAGTAAGGCTTTACCAGGGTCACGTTTGTGACCTGCGATGGCTTCAATAGTAAACGGGCCGATGTGCACGGTAAGCACAGAGCCGTCTAGAGCAGGTACCGGTAACGTAGTTCCTAGGAACAAATCATCGAGTGCGGTCAAATCTGATACGGAACTAGACGTGTCAATATGGTATGCCTTAATACGACCTAATAAATGAACAGATGTTTCCGCAAGTTCACCATCTCTTGCAACACCGTAAATTACTGGTGATAACTGTGAACGCACAGTATAGGGGCCACGCCAAGGACAAATTAGTTTGGGGTTAGGTGCATCAGCAACGGTGTAGGGACGGTGTACTAGCACTTGGTCCCCGGGCTGTTATTGCGGAATCGACAATTTCTCATCAGATTCTGACTGCCTGTTTGTCGGCGCGCTCCTGTAAATTGCGACGGGCAATTTCGTACACGGGTTGCAGCTTTTCAACGGTGCGACAGGAATAATCCTGTCGGGTTCCAGAACCAGACGTACACGAGACGCCGAGAATAATGTCAACGGGTAACGAAGCTCTACGGCCGAACATTAAAAAATGAGGGGTTTCCTCGAGCGTCTTGTTGTAGGCGGTATTATGGGCAAGCTGAATAAACGGTAATAATTCTGCCCAATTGTCGTACTTGACGTTTACGTACATCGCCAACATATTATGCATTGTACTATGCACACGTTCTAACACTGAATTGCCTTGTGGGCGATACGCTGACGTGCGCGTCTTCTCGAACCCAAAAACGGATTGAAATTCTTTAACGAGCTCGTTTTCGAATTCACATACCAGGTCACTGTGTGAGACCTACTATTATGGCGAATATTTTCATCGATTATTTCTCTCTTTAACCGGGATCTCCGACGCCAATAATAAAATCCATCCACTATGGGACCAGAAATCATCGTTATTTCTGGGTTTAGAAAAAATCGAGGCCAGAAATCAACGGATCTGGTGATTTCTAAGCCCAGAAATAACAGCTCTTCCAACCTCTCAAAACTGGGATTATTTGACTTTTGGATACTACCTCGAACCAAGTATCACATGTCACCACTGCTTATACTGTACTTGGTATGATACTTGTCTGCTGTACACATCACGCATCACCCACAACATAGAATCACAAACACACCTACGACAGCATACTGCGCTTGTAGTGTGCGAGACAGAGCTTCATCCTCACACAAACGCGACAACAGCAGCATCACCACCATCGAAACCACCACAGGCACACCACATCAGCACCACAGCAGCAGGGCAACAGAAGAGACAGCAGCAGAGGCGGTGGTGACCTAACGTCGCCGGCGACAGTGTACGTGCCAGATTTTTCTAAATAAAGGCAAACGGCAAAACAAGACCCTACCAATTAAAAAAAAAAAACTTTCCAAAAACCAGAAGCCATAATGGACGCCCCTTATTTCTGATGCAGTATTTCTGGAGCCTCAAAACTACAGAGATAATCGCCAGAAATAATCGCTCAAAAATTTTCCATAATAATAGTAGGTCTAAGGTTTCAGGAGCTGAGATAACGGAGAAAACACGTTGTGGCAGCTGTCTTGTCACTAATCGCAACTAATACGAGAAAACGAGTCAGGTGGTCTATCACGGACATTACATACTTAGAGTTATTCGACGACGATTTGTACTCTACTAAGTCGATAGCCACACATTGAAACGGACAGGAAACAGGACGATGACAACAGGTAATTTCGGAGGACGGTGTGACGTCTTAAGGTGTTGGCCTTATAAACAGCATTGTTAATGTGCCTTGCTACGTCTTTCGACATAGTAGACCACCAATAACGATCTCGGATTTATCGAACGTAGCTTTAAAAGCTAGATGACCTCCAGATGCCGGTAGGTCATGACACGAGTGGACGATTAAATCACGTAAAGCGGTGGGCACGACGAGTTGATCACGGAACGAACTGCGTTTGCGCAGATAACCCGGCAAATACGACCGGAATAATACTTCTTCGTTCAAAAAACAACGACTCATGCTGTTCTCGGTTTCACCATCTTCGACGGGTACGGTAACAGGTGCTTTTACGTATTCGATATACGGACCGAACTCAGCACGTTGTTCTTCCAATAATTTTTCTGGGTCAAGCAACGGAAACAGAGACACTGCAGTAGCAAACAATTCGCTATCATTCTGTACAAGGTCTACGTCTTCGAGGTTTTGTGAAGATACTTGGAAAATCGCGAGGCCCAGGTGCACGATACGGTCTATCGCTCGGAACGTTTCGGCAGATAGATGCAAGGGCTGGTTCTTGCGGTAACGGTTCTTCTTCCACTTCATTGAACAATCGACACAGCGCGTCGGGTACTACATTTAATTTTCCCGCGACGTGTTTAACGGTAAAATCAAAGTTTTGCAACGCAATAGCCCAACGAGTAAGCATATTGGACGTATCCTGCATGTAGTATAGATGGGTCAATGCTTGATGATCAGTGATCACCGCAAAACGGTCTCCAGTGAGTGAGTGTAAGTACGACTCCACAACACTCTTTCATTGACGCAGAGTAATGGCGTTGCCCATGCTTGAATCGTTGACTAAAATACGCGATAATGTCCAGATCAGACTTCGAGTCGTCATTTTTCGACGGCTGAGCAAGAAAAGCGCCAACTCCTATCTCACTGGCATCTACACGCACAATAAATTCACGCTCATAACCAGGGAATTTCAAGACTGGGGCTGACATCGGTAAACGTTTGATGTGAGCGAACGCGGTATCTTGCGTTTTCCCCCAGGCTTTCTTAAAGCGTGATCTAATTCCAAACTCTTTACGGGTGAGATCATCGAGTGGTGCGGTTACTTCAGCGAAATTCGGCACAAAACGACGCACGAAATTCATCACCCCTTGAACGGAACGAAGATCTTTGATGCAGGTGGGAGTAGGTAGCTCTTGAATAGCTCAAAGATGTACGATCTTTCCCAACTGCAACCCCTTCAGCAGAAATAACATGGCCTAACTTTACAACCGATTTAGGACCAAACGCTAGTTTAGACGGCTTCAGGGTTAGACCAGCTGCTTGCAACGCTGCAAACATGCTTTTTAACGGTTTCGTATGATTCTCCCAGGTTGTGGACAAAACGAAGAGGTCATCCACATAAATAAGCAACTCGGGAATATTGCCCAACGTATTATTTTAAAAAATGAAAATTCACTCCAGCTGTGAGATCGAAGATTTCATCGAAACTCATCTTTGCAAGCTGTGTGTGATACTCCGATCGCGTGCATGACGAGTTGTGTGTCCTCATTAAGGATATAGGTCGGCGACTCCCCTTACAACTACAATGTAGCTATCAGGTTCAACAGGGTGATTTTAGTCAGTCTGTGCGCGGAAACTATAAAACCCGTTTCTGAGGGGGACAAAATCTGACAGCTGTGAAGGGAAATGTATCCTTTTATCAAGTGAATCTTGTAAGTCGAATAACCGGTGAGGGGGGGGGGGGCGGAGTTTTGAAGGACGTGGGGGCCTGGTTTTGATCAAAAGCGAGCGGGTTTGGAGGGGGGGGGGGGGGGGGGAGGGGGAGGGGGGGGGCAATTTGTGCATGTAAGGTAAAAATCCTTTCAAGGGGATAAATCTGACGGTTTTGGCACCAGCTCATATTTGGGGGGGGGGGTTGGGGCGGGGGGGAAGGCGTGTGGGGCAGCTCAATATGTGCGTGGAAACTATACATTATTTTGAGGGGATAAATGTGACTGTTTTGGAAATAATGCATCAGTTTATCATGTATATCCTGGGGTAAGTCGTACAATCAGTGAGTAAAGAGAGGGTGGAGTGTTCGAGGGGGTGGGGTTGGGATGGGTTGGGGGGGGGGGTGGAAGGGCTTTAGGTGAGGGGTTTGTTATACGTGTGGTGCTAGGTCTAGGCGATAGTGCTGGTGATGGGGAAGAAGGGGGCGTTCGACGCGGGAGGGGGGGAGGGGGGACACAGCGGCATGGATGGCCCTCGAAAGATAATTAGGTGATATCCTGTGCGTGAAGTGTTTATTAATCTGGCGGATTTCGATATTCGGTGGGGCGTTTGAGTAAGGGAGTATTATGAGCCATTTCTGTAAAAAGCCACGGGGCATTACAAACACCAAACGGTATACGTTTATAACAGTACTTGCCAGAATTAGTGACAAATGCTGTAGTCTCGACATGATCAGGGTGAGCGGGAATCTGCCAATAAGCGCTTTGGACGTCAGCGACACTAATAAATTTGGTGCCTCCGAACATGTCAATGTTATCTTCAAGATTAGCCATCGGCCGGGTCTTGCGGATAAGGTGTTAGTTGATTGTACTTCTATAATCAACACAAAAACGAGGTTGATCATCCTTGCGAGCCTCGATGGTGACGGGAGATCCCCACGGGCTGGAGTGCTCCTCTATTATATCATCGTTGAGCATGTCCATGTCCTGAACACACTTGTTGATAACGGCTTCAGTGCCCGGGTTAGCTCTATACGGACGATGGCTCACAGGTTTGGTATGAGCGGGAAGGGGAAACGTTGCTTCATCAGTATTGCACTTACCCAATTCCGCTCGTGATAACGATAAGACAGGACGGTATTTTGCACATAAATCCAGGGTTGCTGACTGCTGTTCAACGGTGAAAGTATCCGCTACAAATGCTCTGGATAGTGGCGCAATAATTTCAGCTCGTGCTGATGCAATTTCGGTCGGGGTATTAGGTGTTGCTGCTACAGCATGCACATGCAGCTGAGCAAGAGACACGACGGCAACACTCGACAATTTCCCAATCTCTAATCCTGCGTGGAGGGCAAGAGACTCGGACGATGGATTAGCTATTTGAACTGATCCATCTCTTGCTAGCCACGTGATGAGGGTGCGAGCTACAATACCTCGTGAGCTCAAATTCGACCGGACGATTGTCGCAAGACATCTCATTTTCCGAGAGTATGCGCGGCTCAAAAATAACTGGAACGTATCTTGAAGTGTTTGATGTCTGTACAAGCAGTGATCACGGCATTGTGACGGGGGCGTAAATCGATACGATTGCACAATTTTACAGCGTGTACCTCGGCATCTTTGTGCACTGCGGCTACGGAGCGCAATACAGTGGATGAGGTCACCTGAGAACGAGCATCAGGGACCTATGGGTAGCTGAAATAGTGACAGTACTAGACGAGAAAGTCAAACGCCGATTTTTCCAATCGAGCATAGCCCCTAAACGAGACATGACATCATTATCAAGCAATACAAGGGCTGTAGGGCAGGGCAGCACTTCGACAACTTAAGGTGTAGCTGTCCGATTTGGCATGCATTGAACTTTAAAGTTATGCCAAGGGTTTAATACGAACATGGGATTCTGAAAGTCATGCTTTGACAAAAGAAAAAACGTAATACTATACAACAAAGAAGGCAAGGATAGGCGAAACAAACTGTTAAATGCGCCGTCAAGTAAAAGTTGGCGCCTATCAAACAAAAATACCGAAAAGAGTATTATTGAGAACCTGCGTCGCCTCTAGGCGAAACAAAAGAGGCCTTGGCATTAATGAAGAGACTGCACTGCTGTCCCCGTGGCAATGGAGGTTCGAAGTCGACAGGATGCAAAGTCGGTTTGCATCAAACGTCGACATGATGACATGTCAGCCGGCGAAGTTTTGGAAGAAGATTGCTTTGTTTGTTACGTGAAGGCTGTCGCATTGATTGGTCTGCGTGGCCGCGGGCGAGGAGGAAAACGTAGAAGAGGAGGGCGATCTCTCGTTGAGGCGGCGTTGTCTAAGATTGGTGCGGGGGTGGCTTTGCTCGTACGGGAGGTTGGCGTAGCGCTTCTTCTCTGTTTTTTCTCGGGAAGGCGGGATATGTGTGTCTGCTGTCTTTTCTTCGTGGGGGCTTTCACGTTGTCGAAATTGGACGCGTCCCCTCAATGCATAATATCCGGAGTGTCTCTACCATGACGACTGCTGATAGTGCCGTGCGTATTTCCTAGAGACTGACATATTATTTACTGGTAGTAATAATAATATGCCTTTGCAACATTTTTTTTTCTTCTCATCTCATTTATTATCCCCGCACCACTCTCGCGCTCCCTCCCAGTAGTAACTCAGATCCGGGGTCAATAGCGGGCCCTCCTCTTCCCTCCCCACTTCGGCACGTGCTTTCATTTTTACCGCGAGGAGAATCCAGCAATTTCTTCTCTCGTCGACTCGCGTCGAACCAACCCACGCTGCTAGGCGCTCTCAGCAGTTGATCCCTGTTTTTTTTTTGCATTTTTGCAAATAAAGTCAAATCTCATCGTGGTGGGTGTCGAACTCAAGGACAACCAAACAGTAGTATTCGAGGGTAAAACCACTATTATTAATAGACCACCGAGGCGGCCGGCTGACAAATGATAAAAAAAAAACAGGATCTTTGCACAGAGATTACATTCCCTCCCCCATATTGTTTGATATTACGATGGTTGACGTGACATGTATAGAATAAAGCGCCAAATACCCAAGTATCAGCGTACGCGGAGTTTAGATATCATGAATAACGAACGATCGCGACGGCAGAGCACGGCAAAGCATAGCGCGTCGCTCTGCTGAGCTAGCGGTGCGCTGCTGAGCTGAGCCGCAGGGCATCGCAGGGCACTGCACGGCGCTTCGTTGCTGTAAGCTATAGCGCTGCGATGGGGTGCTGGGCGGTGTTGAGCTGATGAGCCAAGCCCAGATCTCAGCCGTTGAATGAAGCTTCGTCAAGTACAAAACAAATGGTGCGAATCAAGGAAAAGCTAAAACTAGACCGTTCCGCAACTAATGCACAGGCGGCAAATTAGCGGCAGTAGGAAGTTCAACTAACTAGACAAAAAGGAAGAAAAAATCGCGAAAAAGTTCAAAATCGTGTTGGCAGAAAAACCAAGTTTGCAGGAAGCAGCTAAAAGGTCAAGAAACAGGCAATATTTCAGTTGTTGTTGTTGTTGTTATCGTTATCACATTAACTCGCATAATCAAGTCCGTGGTCACAGGACAGGCTCCAGTCACTCTGGAGAGCTGAGGAATACCCTAGGGGAAAAACACAAACCAAAGGTGGTACACGCATGAATCACAGCTGACGCAATTCATGCCTCCACCAGAAACATATAAAAGTGAAATCGGGAGTCAGTCTACGATGTGCCAGGTCCATACCGGTGCATACGTCTCATCACTCGCCGCTGGAAAAACCGACTATACCGCTTGCCAACCAAGAAAGACTACCACGTATATATTACACGTGGTATCTATCACTACGCATGCGCACAACAGACGCAAGTCAATTGGAAAAAAGAAACAAAGAAGAGAAAGGAAAGGAAGTGGGTGCAAAGGGCCAAGAAAAAGAAAAGGTAAATAATTTTTGAGGGGTCTACTGGCGAGTCTTGCCACCAGCACGATGCCACGTGGATTTTCGATGATCTACAGCAGTACTACGAACGACTTCCGATACACCCACCGAAGCACGGACTACCGGCCAATTAGGCGATCGACAGCTGGCCGTGGTTGTCACGTGTCTCTGTGTTGGGGGCCCCTGTGCGCTGCCTCTTGTTGGCTTTTGCTTGGGTAAAGCATGCGGTGTGCTCGATGGTCTCACGGCACCAGAATCAGAACGTCCGCTCGTACGACGTATCATTCTTACAGGAAATAAATGTAATACCTGGCATTTTTTTCTCCCATCAATATGAACATAAAACGGTTGTTATATATTGGACAGAGTGATGCGTGTACGACTAAACTTGCCAACGGCACTCGTACTGCACTTTGAGCTATCTGCTGTGGTTCTGGTTGCTACTAGTTGCTGCTGTATGTGCTAGAAGTTTCGCCCTTCGGCTACTGCTGCTGCACCTGATGTTGTGTGTTTGCCAATGTTGTCAGTTGGCGTTCATGCTCGTCGTACATACTGCTGTTCTCACCCAGTACGTACGGGTTTCCTCGTATTTCGACGGCACGACGACGAGCTCAAAACAGAAGGGGGGTGACATGAAATGGCATGGACAATGGCCACATAGAAGCGAGCACAGCGGGATAGTTCGCTGCGAATCAACCGCGCTCGTTCATGCCTACAGCAGAGGCTGCCTGGAGTGTCAGCGGCCGTGCTAAAGCCAAGGCCAAAGGCCGAAGAGACGGCTCCTCTGCCTGCTTGGTTTTGTCTCGAGATGCTGTTATATATTGACTATTGGACAGAGTGATGCGTGTACGACTAAACTTGCCAACTGCACTCGTACTGCACTTTGAGCTATCTGCTGTGGTTCTGGTTGCTACTAATTGCTGCAGTATGAGCTAGAAGTTTCGCCCTTCGGCTACTGCTGCTGCACCTGATGTTGTGTGTTTGCCAACGCCGTCAGTTGGCGTTCATCCTCGTCGTACATACTGCTGTTCTCACCCGGTACGCGAAATTCCAAACATTATCACGTACCGTTTGGAAATGATGCCAATTTTGTAAATCATTCAGGCGTTGCAGCCATTAAGATTCAACAATTTTTCCAAAATTCCTCCTCGACACTCGCTCGTCTCGCTCGGCGCCCGTCCGCGTTCACGTCGATGTGCGGAACGGACACGGCAGGGCGAGGGGCGTTGGAGCCGCCCCCCGAAGGCGGCGCTCGAACCAAGCCATATTCGACCGAGAATTCCAGTTCCGCGAATCGCATACTTGGTCCGAGACAAAAAAACTCCTGACCAAAGTCCATGACACCAAGGAATGACTCGATATTCAAGGAATGATTTTATATATATTTATCTGGTCAGGCCTTAACGATGGGATAACGAGTGCATCAATTCGACGTGTGATATCACCCCGGGTAAGACTAAAAAAAGAAAAAACCCAACACCTCGAGCGACGAGCCATTCGCTGCACTCAGAGACATACACGATGGTGGGACGGTTTCAACCCGGGCCTTACACAAGGTTGGATGCTGCTTCAAGAATAACAGCGAAACACATAATAATGTCGCTTGCAGAGTCGCTCACAGAGTCAACAGTCAGGCCAGACACAGCAAGATCATTAACTAACTATCCCGGAGATACGAATCCGCCGAGAGGGAAAACAGAGGGTAGCAGATGGTTTCTTTCGAGACAGCATAGAGCTGAACCACGAAATATTTTTATTATTGGTATTGTAAGGGCATCCGCTATTTACTGCTGTATTACAATCCGCACGGCGTTTCGGTCTTGCACCTACTGGAACAGCAGTACTTCTAGCGGTGTCCCTCTTCTGACCACAACGAGGTTCAGATGGAGAGCTACTATCGGTATTCGTATTACCTTCATCAGACGATTCTCAGCACTCACAGAGTGCTGTTCTGACAAACTACAATCAATCCGATACACTCCCACAATCACCCGCAGCAAACAATGTCACAGCAGACGCGGGTTGCTCTATTGAGCTACGCCTGTACGATCCGATATTCTCCACTGCTGACGGTACTCTCTTTCTGGTATGCAAGAGGCGCAATTATTTTTATTCAAAAGAAAAATAAAGACGAAACGGAATCAGGCTCGTACGTATACCTGTACGAGTACACGAGTACACGAGTACCCGTGATGAGTACATGACAAACGATGCAGTAACGGTGCCGACAACGGCATGCGGCTCCAACATCATCCTGTTGTATGGCGAAAGATAGTTTGATGCCGACGGGGTACACGTTTGCCATCTTCAAACCATAACGCGGCTGGTCTCAACGTAGTTTGGTCGCCACCGCTGAATGCCATACCGGTACTCTGCTGTTTTGGCAACGCATGTCGGTTATAAAGACGAAACGGAAGCAGGGTACGTATACCTACCTGTACGAGCACACGAGTACACGAGTCCGCATGATGATGAGTACATGACAACGATGCAGTAACGGTGCCGACAACGGCATGCGGCTCCAACATCATGCTGTCGCATGGCGAAAGATAGTTTGATGCCGACGGGGTACACGTTTGCCATCTTCAAACTATAACGCGGCTGGTCTCAACGTAGTTTGGTCCCCACCGCTGACTGCCATAATCTGCTGTTTTGGCAACCACTGATAGGGACAGCTTACGCTATACCTACAATGAGACCCGAAGGGTGCGCCAGCTAGCGTTGGGCTGCGAAAGCAACTGAGTTTAATCGACACACGACGCGTATGAAAACACGTGGAAGTGTGGTGAGAGCTAAAGCTTTATTTTTCCCCATCCGCCGGAGGATAAAAAAAAAAAAAAAAGGCAACGCATGTCGGATATTAGGGTGGTTGTAGAGTAAATCGAGAGTGTGTAACGCCTTCCAGGTCCGATAGGAACAATGCCTGCAATGTAATTGGAAACCTTTTTTTCCCATCACTAAATAAGTGTGCCCACCACGAATTTCTGGGAAAATTCTTGGCGGAAATTTCCGGCAACATTCTTGCATAACTGCTGCGACAGCAGAAATCAATGCGCCTTCTTCGTAGATCGGACAGCAGAAATCAATGCGCCTTCTTCGTAGATCGGGATGCTGTGTCCTAAAACTGGGGGACAGACGGCATGAATCTTGTGTGGGCAATCGTCGAGATGCATTGGGCATTGGAGTAGTGTCACCGTGTGCGCACGCACGTGCGCGCCCCCTCACAGAACTTCACCCGTGCTGCTGTCCGGCAGCCTTTCACACGTGGTTGCCATTTGCCGCTAGGACGCGGCAGCGCACGATTGTCACGGAAAACGCGAGACACATTCGTACATGATGGGTAAAACAAGGGCGGGCGTGTGGCGACACACACAACCGAACACAAGAGCACGGATGTGTATGTCGACAAACGCGAAGACACAGCAGCAGCAGCTGTAGTAGTAGTAGCCCACCACAGCACAGCCGAGAGAGGGCTCTCCCGGCCTAGCTATGGTGGCGCAGCCTCATCTACCTCGTGTCCGTGCCCTACAGGGCTGGGTGGTGATTGATGGAGAGCGTTTGGAGGGGGACGTGATATCGTTGTGTGGGGCGGGTGGGGTGGGTGAGGCAATAAATGAAAACTGGCTTGCTGCTTGCAGGATTAAGGATCAACTTCAACCAAGGAGCCCCCCACGCAGGATTTATAACCCCCTGTATTGCGGTTTGGGATCGGCGAAAAGTTTTGAGGATGAGACAGACTCCGACAAAGAATAACCAATCAGATTGCGTGTTCACGACAAAGAATCGACAAAGAACGACAAAGAATTAAACTTGTTTGCAGTATACCCAGTCTTTTCCCTATATGTTTGGGGTCTGCAGTCCGTGCAGTCCTATCCTACTATCCTACCGTTACATCCGTCTGTGCGGTGGATCACCGTCACCATCTGCATGGGCAAGGGGGAGGGGAAGAAAGGAGCCAGGGGTTGCCCAGAGGGCACAAAGCACCCTGACGGCTCGAGAAGCACTGGAGTCCCGCGAGGGACATACAGGTTCAGGGATCACGGCAAAGCGCAACGTGTAAGTCCCTTCGACAGCTCGCGTCCTGCTGCTGCTGGTGCAGCTAGTACTGCTCCTGGACCCCACCCGCGGTCAACACTGCCGTCTCCTGGTGGTGGTGCTGCGGGTGCATCTAGCAGTGCTACTCCTGGAGCACAAGCGCCACCAACACCCTCTTCTGCTGGTGCTGCGGGTGAACCTGGCGGTGCTGCTGGTGAATCTAGCAATGCTGCTCCTGGAGAACAAGCGCCGCCAACGCCCTCTTCTGCTGGTGCGGCGGGTGCATGTAGCAGTGCTGCTCCTGGAACACAAGTGCAACCAACGTCTGTCGGGGGCAGCAGCGACGCTGCTGCTGCTTTTGTGGATCCGGCATATTTCGGTTCGTGGGATGCAGACAACTCAATAGGGGACGCAGCAGCCCCGAGCGATCCTGATGTACAGCCTGAGGAGACCGTGCAACAGGTGTTCACGCGGCGCGTGAAACAGGCCATCAACGACCAAGTGCAATACTTCGGTCATGGGTCGAAGACACGGAGACTTAAGGGGGAGCTCAAAGGTACATCGCCGTGGTTCTGGCCGGATGAGATTTGCCGCGACGTGCCGCGCAAGCTTGAGGCTATGGCGAAAAGGGTGTACATGTGCGTCCTGTAGACACGCCTAAGCTAGGCAAGGTCTACTGACCAGAAAGTGTCCCCCCTTGGCCTGAGGGGGGCTGGTCAGCACCATTCAGGTGCTAGGAAGGAGAGATAAGTTGTTGTATTATTAGCTCCGAACACAAGAAAACAAGCGATCTTAACTTCATCCCCGAATCCCTATATCAGAATCCAGAAGAGGATAAATAGAAACCCCTACTACATTAGTTGTCTTCAGATCTAGATGACGTCCACACACCAGATCAGATCCTCAACAGTCAATCACCAACAAGAAGGTCAACTGTCGTGTCTTACCAACAACACTACACACTCTCTGGTGCTCCACTGTCCACAGTCCCCGAGTACATTTGCCCCGCAATCGGCCTCCCGGACTGTCCACACTGCGGGGATAACGAGCAGGTGCGAGTAAACCATAAGACTTTCGTGGGAAGAAGTCCTCGAACGTACACCGGAGCGTATGTCTGGAATAGATTATGTTTGCATGGGCGACATCTCTCTCTTCAAATCGCTCGTACCCTTGGTGCTCTGTCTGCTAGCTGCAACTAACTCAGGTGGTGAGCAATGGTTGGGAACCTGGGAGCCGACTCGTGCACGCGGAACACGACAACTATTACATGATTGCGTTCCAGTTCAAGTGCAAGACGTGTGCGGGAGAAGGGTAAGCACAAACGGAGAGTATCATTGTTGACAGCCGTTGTCCCCATTTTAAGTCTTCTAATAAAAGTCTTTAGACTAGAGTAGCTAGTGGTGTTCGCGCTGGAAGATGCGAGTCTGTGCGTTTGTCAAGAGCACAAGTGTTCCACCTTGTCATTACTGAACTTTTTTTTTTTTTTTTTTTTTTATTATCGTCTGGCGGATGGGAAAAATAAAGCTTAAGCTCACCACACTTCCACGTATTTTTATACTCGTCGTACTTCACTGAACTATTTTCATTCATGCCCTGCTTGTATACGGGAATGGGCTGTCATGGGGCTATCAGGCGCACACACAGGTTTGCTGGATGGCACCCCGACGTTCAGAAACGCCTCCTGCGGTTTCTTCTCTGCCCGGCCCTCATCCTACGGCGTGTTGCAATCGACACCCACCTGGTGACCCGTATTGGGCAGAGCCTTTTATCGCGAGGAGGCTTCGCGACGCTGGCTGGTCACCTACGCGAAAGCCACATGGAACATTTCCATTCAATTGAAGAGAGGTACCGATTCTAGTGTACTGCTGTACATTGGCCAGTGTTGAGCTGCTGGGCGATGATGAGTGCACGGTTTTACCGACACACAGTTTGGGTTACTGCAGATTTCTTGTAGCGCGTGCTACCCTCGTTCCGCTAGTTGTAAAGCCATGCTGAAACGATTTCTGCACCTCACGCCTGCAAAAACGTTGCCATTTACGTCCATCCCAACGTTGTTCAGGTACTATTTCCACCTGGGGTTCTTGAGGCAATCACGGCAACCCTTCCTCGACCCAGCCGTACAAGCCGCGGTAGAGCACCCGGAATGCCTGGGCAAGTTCGATGATAAGGACGGGTACAACGGGAATCCCCCCGGCGAAGCAACTCTAAGGGCAGCATGGCACTTGGTATCGGAAGAGAGGGGGCCTTGGCTTCAGCGGCGGGCACAGATGGTGGGAGGGAAGATCTTGGCGGGCGATGCGTCGTACAAGTTCACGACGAAGATCAAGGTGGACAGCAATCGAATCCTTCAAGGGTCGTACACTTTGATGAACGAGCACCACATGGTCGTGATGCAAGTGAGTGGCAAGCCGCGTATAGAATGACGGAAGGCCGACTCGCTAATCTCCCGACTGTTTGTTTTCTTTGCGGTGTTGTGCTTGCCACCTGCTCGCTATGCACTGTCGAATTCTTGGGTTTGGTTTTGCTGCGTCCGTTTGCGGGTGCTTAAGCTCCTGGATTGTGTCAAGTTGGCTGATGCCTATCTCTGTTGTCGCCCGTGGCATGGCAGACCCAGCTGAAGAACCACGGTGTCTCTCCCATGCCAGAGATGCGGGTGCCCTTTGGAGCACTCGCACGGCGGTACAAACTTCATGGCTTTGATCCCATCGAGGTAGGTGGACCTGTCACTCTGTGTGTGCCTTTAGTGGGCAATGCTTGCAGTCCAGGAACCTCGCAAACGCACGGCAGTGGCACCTTGCTGTGTACCCACTGCCACATCCATGAAGGTGTATTTACATAGTACTGACGACTGCTGTGTTTACCTTGTCGTGTACCCGCTGCCATATCCATGAAGGTGTTCAGCACTGACGACTGCTGCGGTGACGTGGACGTAGTTCGAGAGGTGCTTGGGTCAGCAGCAGCTCCTTTTTCCCCGACCGCCCTCGTGGACTCGGGCAAGAGCGTTCCGCCTTTGACGTTTCCAGCAGGCAAGACCCCCATGGTGATCCAACCCGCGAACGACGATTGTGCAATCTCAAGCCATGCGATTGCGCAGCTATTGGAGGAGGTAAGGCCGGCGACGGACGTGGACGTTCCTGGGATGGTATCTGCACTCGGATTTGATTCAGAATGGGAGGTCTGGACCTCCGGTGCACGGCCGATCGCCACAGTCCAGCTGGCAACTGGCGCCGGCACCACGATCATTTTCCATGTGAAGTACGGGCCCGGCGGAAGAAAACAAGTGTTTCCGAAGGCGTTGCGCGCCGTTCTAGAAAGAGAAGACATTCTGAAGGTGAGAGCATGCAGTATGGCCCCTGCGACCCTGTGTCCATGGCCAACGTGGTCTTCGCTGTTTTTGTTTGCCTTGCTCGGATTTTCTGTTTTTGTTGAAAATAGTTTTGTTGAAAAGCGTTTGTTTTTCACGCCTCTCACGATGGTGTTGTTCCTCTTTATGCAGGATAGCCGTGCATTTAACGTAGAGCTTACGTAGTTCAGACGAGCGACCGTCAGTACACGGCAGGAGGATAGTTGCCAACGAACCCCGCTGTTTGTTCCCCATTCAGGTCGGTGTAGGTGTGAACTCAGACTTCGGGAGACTTGCCAACGACTACGGCGTGAATGCGAAGGCAGGGATGGACTTGGCTGTCGCAAGCCGGCGGTACCTCAGCAGGTCGTTTCTGGGGACGAGATCTTTGAGCTCGCTTTGCTCGGAGCTCTTGCAGCGTGATCTGCCCAAGACGCCAACGTTACGGATGAGCGCGTGGGAGGGACAGCTTTCGGCGCGGCAGGCGAGTATTTCGATGACGCTGCTGTTTTGCTTTCAGGAAGAGCCGTTGTATGGTGTACCATGCTGTTCTTGAGTATTGCATTTTGTTGAGTACCAGGAAGGGACTTTTTTTTTTTTCCCGCCTTGTCTTTTTCGATGATCACGCAGGTCAACTAAGCTGGATTGGATGCATACGCGGGCATCCTGATACACAACTTCGTCATGGCCAACGCGGATCCCATTCACTTTGTGAAGCCGCCGGAGGACAGCGCCCTCGCTCCCGGAACATCCGTCCGTCTCTACACCAAGAACAGCTTCTCGTTTGTTGCTGAGGGCCAGGTGGTAGAGACAGTCAGTGGAGGTCCACGTGCATTACGAGTGCTGTCTCCTCGAGCTACCCGAAGGGTCAAGGTGTTCCTAACCGCTGTTCTTGCGCCTGGAGCCATCACACCATACCCGGATGAAACGGGTCAGCGCCGATCTCTTTCGGGCTGTCCAATCGGCACGCAAGTGACGTGGGATACGATGAGGGTACACTCAAACTAGACCCTTCTGCTTGCTTCTTGTGCGCCAATGGCTACTTCTTTTTTTTGTGCGAGTCTCTACGCGAAACGGGCACGCAAAATCGTGTTTTCGTGCCGTCCTCTTTTGGGCGGACTCAACATCACCCGGGGGTAAACTGTCTCGCCCGGCACAGCTCTTGCGCGATTCCTGGCGCAACTTGATATGCTGTACTGTCTGCATATCACCTGCCATTTTCTAGTTCAGCTCGATTCCGCCACATGCCCCATTCTCCACCCAAACAAGTTGTTCGCATCGCATCGCTTGCTTGTCGGCTCGTGCATTTGCTTGCCACGCGCTCTCCAGATGTGCGTGCGTGTGGAGCATCAAACTCAGGAAGATCGCAACGCGGAACGAGCAGACGATGCTGGGCCCGCTGGGGTTCTTGGAGGTGCAGGCCCTTTGGGAGGCCGTGCTGCAGATGGTGGTACACCGGCGGTAGAGGGTGTTGATGTGGGTGTGGCGAGCGCAGACACCGGGGCATCTCAGACAAGGGTGGCGGCGGGATGCGCGGAAGGAGAGGCGGCGGCGCATGAGGTTCTTGGCAGTGGTGGCACATTGATCAGGGGGCCTCGTGTACAGCAGGACCTGTGGCACATTTTGGATCGGATCATCAGTCCTGCGCACGTGGCGAATGGTGGGTACGGGCCATGGTGCTTGAACCTTAGCAAGGCGTTTGCCATCCCGAACCCTGAGTATCTAGCCGCGCTGAAGGCTGTGATACAAAAAACGACACCCCGCATGGACTGACGGTCAAGTCGAGCGTTCGCTGTATGGCAGGTATGCAAGTGCACGCCACCGGCTTGTCCCGACCGTGGTTCCTCCACCCCCAGTGCTGTCGGAGAGGGTCCAGAAAGTCGCCGACGCCTTCAACCCAGTTACGGACGTCAAAACAGGTGCGGATTGATTTGGGCGATGTGTGTCGAGGCCCCGCTTTGCTGGTTAGTCACGTCAGAGTTTTAGTGTTTTTTTTGCCTGCCCGTGGTTGTATCGCCGAACTTGCTGCCGTGCTTAGGATGTGAGTGCTCCCACCTTCCGCACTTTGTTCGTGTTGCCACGATGGAATGTGGAATTCGCTGCTTACTGTCGCTTACATGTCGACGCGACGTTATGAATATCGTGCGTGCTCCTTGAGCAGGCGAACCCCTGCTGAACCCCCGAGTGCAGGCAGGCCTCAGAAACGTCATGCGACACGTCCGCGAAAGGTGTGTCAGCGACCCAGACCCCAGGCAGCTTGCTATGCACGTTGTCACCGGCCGCAGCGGAGATGGTCTGCTAACCTTTCGTTCAATGAGAGGGACGAACGGCGTCGAGAACTACCACAAGCAGCTCAAGGAAGTAGTATCAAGCTCCCGTACTTCTTCGCGACTGGCGCATTCGGTCCTCCTGGCTTTCAATGCGGCCTGGAACATCCGGATGGCAGGTGAGACTACCAAACAGAAGTTGCACGCGCTCGATCTTCGCGGCCGTGTCGATGGCCATGTTGCGTATGGGTGACACCTGCAATACTACACGGGGTATTGCAATTGAGCCTAAGCCATTTCCCCATTCTTACAGGAACCTGGTATTTTCCTCCGGCGTCTTTTTTCCGATGGGCTATCTTCACTTTCGCTGGCATGAAAAATGGCGCCGATGCCGCCTTTCCACATCTTTACTCGCAGCTCGCCACCTCGGCTTAGATCCGGAGTTGAGAGGATTCTGGAGTCACTGGATCATCGAAGACCTGCAGGAACTGACGGAGGGCTGGTGGGAAACAGCCTCTACTCTGGGTGGGTGTCGACGAAGGAGTTCGAAGATACGGGCGAGCAGACGGGGTTCATGGCTTCAACCATTCCGGAGACAGGGAACCAGGAAGACGATGTGTCATCCTGGGACTTGTCTGATGACGAAGACGAAGATGCCACGGAACGCGAGAACATCCTCAAGAACGCGGTTTTGGGGATGACACAATCCGCCAGGTATTTGTGGTTGCATCTGTGGCAGCATCAGAAGAGAATAGTACGTTGTGTACTGCTTTGTCAACGAAATGACGGAGACTTGACCCGTAACTTTATCAGCCAACACTAGTATTTCACATACGCATCCCATTTTTTTCTATTAACACTGAGTATTTCACACACGCATCCCATTGTTTTATATTTCTCTTTCAACCTAGGGATCTTTCGTTGATGCAGGGGGGGATCTACGGTGAGCGCCCCACGACTCCGGTCGATAATCCCGTGGAGGCTGCCAAGTTCAAGAGGGATCTTCTCCGCTTCGCTTTCGACAGCGCAGGGGGAGCCACACGGATTGACTGGGACGCCTTCGCTGCCAGGTGGAACAGTGACGTCAAGCAGATTGAAGATAACTTGCGGAAACAGGTGCTCGTCGACAATACTGAGGAAGAGGAAGGGGAAGACCACGGTGCCCTCGCCAACGTGGCGCCGAGGACGCCCGGACGACAGTATTCAAACAGCATCAACAGGAAAACTGCCCAGTACTTGTCGCATTTCTGGGTGCAGTCCAAGAAGTCCACCAACGCGAGACTGACGATGAAACCTCATCAGCAGCGGATGAGCCAGCTACAACAGGAGCAGCGGGTGGTTTGTCGGGAAGGACGCCCTGGGACGCTGGCAGATTGTGCCGTGACGGGTTACACGCACGAGGGGCGGGCGGTTGGGTTTCCCTTCGTTGGCCCGACCTCGGGTGTGGCTCGACCAACGCCTCCACCTCCTCCGATGGACCAGGGAGTGCCAGCGGCGGTCCGCCTCGCAGCGGCGGCGAGGCAGGCTGCTCTGGCGGGTGGGGGTGGAGGCACGAGAGACGTTGCAGGTGCTGGCGAATACATCGCAGGGACCCATGCACCAGTCGACAACTCCGGGGCTGGCGGGGGGGGGGGGGCTTCAGTGGGCGGTCATGGAGAGGGAGGGAGGGCCACCACCGCTGGCGACAGCGGCGTCGGTAAGCGCAAGAGGTCTGTTCACGTCAGGCCAGTGAGTGCCACAAGCACTTGCGATGCGACTCCAATTGCTCCCAGGCCAGGGAGCACTGCTCAGCACCACCAAGCTATGCACAACCCGGGCGTGAAGCCGGTACAACCTAAGAGGGCACCAAAGACGTGCCAGACTTGCGGGCACCTTATTTCATGCGGGCGATACAAGCAATTCCACGGCGGGGGGGGCTTCGGGGGAGGGGCTTGGACGTGTGGCGTTGAGGCGGGAGATCATCGACCCGCAGACTACCCAGGGCGGAAGCAAAAACGGTTCAACGGTCCCTGCACGTGTGCTGATTGCGCATGCTAATCTTGTCGTGTAGGATTTCAGGCGTTTGAAAGCCTGGGTTGCATGCGTGAAACTCTACGGTGTGTGCAGTGTGCGTTGCCTGCTTCGAGGTATTATGGTTGCGCGGATATTTTCAGATTGGAAGGTAATGGTTGAGAAGAGGTTGTTAAGTCACCTTTCATGCTTTAAGACTTTGTGTTGTACTTCGCGAAGTACAGCAGGAATGAATATGCTGTTTCGGAAGTACACGCGACGCTTCCGTTGAAGCCATCACCGCCCGCCGCCCACAATTCCCCGCCAAAAACAAAGGTACACACCAGCTACCTGCTACAATATTGTTACTGCTGTCGAGAGAAAAAACCACACGCACGTCCCGACCGACCCGATATCCAAAAGAGGACTACAGGAGCTGGCTGGCCTACTACATGTGCTACTTCTAATGCGGTACGATACTCCAAAGATCAACAGATCCTGTGTACGCTGAGCGGACAGCAGCCAACCGTTTTTTTTTTCTTGACTGCTGCAGGCCGCCGTGTGTCTTGTAGACGCCACAGAGTTCATCAAGCAACGCTTAGCATCTTGATGTTTGCTGTGTGGCCTGTTTCTCGGGGAGAGTTTGTACGTTCTAGTGCTTTCTCCCTTCCTATATCGGGCATATCGGTGCATGCGACAGGTTGCGGCAGCGCCGCGGGGGCTCTCCTCTCTCTTTCTCTGTTCTTTTCTTTTCGTCCCCTCCTTTTATTCCCATTTTTTACCGCCTCCGGCGGCTATTTAAACTCCCAAAAATTCTGTCCCACCCTACAAAAAATTTGCCTTGGGATCGTTCGGGTTTAATTTTCCAAACATGAGAAAACACTCTGCTCTTTGCTTGGTGGGGATCCTTGGTACGATACAAGAATCGAAACGCCCCACTCAAGTCTGCAGAAAGAAAAATGCCATTTCCAGTGCTCTGTCCCGGTACGATGGGTGGGAAAGTGCGACGGCAGTAGTAGTACTCACTGTAACGAATACAACCACGGGGCTGCTGCTGCTTGGCAATCGTACGCACGAAACGATTGGGAGAACTCAAACTCGCATGATGTTATGCTATACGTTTGTGTTCCTTTGACTGTGACACGATGGGCAGGACGACACGAACATCCCACGACCCACAGCAAGCAGAAGTTTCACGATTTTTTAACTTGTGATACGATGGGCGGGACGATACGAACATCCCACGACTCACAGCAAGCAGAAGTTTCACCAGTCCGCTAAATCAGTGGTACTCTGGATACGATGCGAGCGCTATCGATGGATGAACTTTGAACGATTGGTTTTGTCGGGGGTTGTACAACGATCCAGCGCTTGAACTACGTAACGTAAGCGTCCTAGGTGGGTGCCACACGATGCTGGCTCATACACCTAGGCTCGATAAAACGGAAATCGTTTACTCCTACTCACAGGTCGACACAAAATAAATTATCTATTTGTTTCAATGCCCCATAAAACGGCAGACACCGGGTGCGGGATTATAGGTATAGGCTCGCCCCCAGAGGATACGCTTACCGTCGCGGCTTGAGCAAACCATACCGGAGAAGGAACAGGACCAGCCCACAGCGATTGGAGAGCGTCCCTCGCTTGTAAACGATGAGAGTGGTGAAAAGCGTCCTTCGTTGATCGCAACGATGAGAGCGGTATCACAGCAGTCCACGAACGATACCTTGTAACTCGTGTCTATATTCTTACATTTCGTGTTTTCTTCGTGCGATGTGGAAAAAACATGAACGAGCCTGTTTTTACAAAAAAACAAGAAAGACTCACGGCGAAGTTGCTGCAAGTTAACAAGCCTTTCTTTAGAATCGACGCCAGATGACGGATTGGGGTAACCCAGGTTCGACTCGCAACTTGCAACTACTTCACTTCTTGTTCTTCGGAGCGTGAAGGACACGCCTGGTTGGAGCAAGGTTCGACGGCGAACCAAGCGACGGTAACGATAGAAGTGCCTTGAGGCAACAAGAAAGAGGTGCTTCGCAGCCAAAACAGAGAGTGGACAGAGATTGCTTGTCAGCGGGAAACGTGATTACCCGCCTCTCTGTCACCAAAATCTACGGAGACTCCACGACCACTTTTAGTACAACAAGACACGATATCCAATACCTCTGGAACGGCTACCGTTCATACAAGTCTTCACGAGAAGATCTGTCTACGACGTAACGGTAGAAAGTGTACCTGTGACCCATAGATGGTTTAGTCGTGGTTTTGTAGTAAAAAAAGTCGAACTTCCTACCATTTATTTGCCGATAGTTTGCCGCCTGTGCATTACTTGCGGAACGGTCATTCTTCAGCTTTTCTTTAATTTTGATTTCCACAATATGTTTTGTACTTGGCACGAAGTTGCATCAGATGAGATATCGCTCGGCACCCCACCGCCGCGCTATAGCTCAGCAGCGCAGCGCCGTGCAGTGCCGTGCCCTGCGATCCCCTGCCGTGCCCTGCGATCCCCTGCCGTGCCCTGCGATCCCCTGCCGTGCCCTGCGATCCCCTGCCGTGCCCTGCAGCTCCGCTCTGTAGCGCACCGCAACGCTAGCTCAGCAGAATGCAGCGCCGTGTGCTTTGCCGTGCTTCACCATGCTGCGTGCTTTGCTGTACTCTTACTAGTTCATACGTACATACATGCCAGTAACATTCGAAGCACAGTAGGTGGCCCTATATAGTGCGGGTCATATAGTGCGGGTGTCTGATATTGTGCGGGTGAAATCGTTTAGCAAAATATAGAAGCCCATATAGTGGCCGGTTTTATATAGTGCGGGTGCCCGGTATAGTGCGGGTAAATTTTAGTGACACATACCCGCACTATATAGGGCCACCTACTGTATCATACCACGTACCGGTACTACACCAGGTTTGTTTATGCATATTACGTTGTTCGATCATGAACAATGCACCCCCAGCTCAGGTCACCCCGGCTATATATAGCTCAGCAGCACAGCGCAGCGCAGTGCGGTGCCGTGCCCTGCCCTTCGTTTTGCGGTGCTGTGTTGTGCGGCGCTGTGCGTTCTTTTGAACACATAGCAGTGGTAGTAGTACCAGGTATGTATGATACACGTACCAGGTTTATGAACGCGTTGTGTACTCGTCTTTGTGCTTTCTTTAGTTGATTTTCCTCTCTCGGTCCCCATGCCCCACCCCCCCCCCCGCTCCCCCGCAAGTAACATGCGTACTGCCGTTCAGAACGTGACGTGAACAAGCACACAGCACAGCGCAGGGCAATTAGCTCTGCACAAGCACCTCTTGGTATTGTAATCAATTCGATATTCGCACCAAAGAATCGCGGGCCTCTTCTTCCTGCCCCCTTCACATGTGTGCATTCTTCCGTGCGCGAGCGTAGCGGGTGGCGTCAGCCGCCCGCGGAGCGGAGTCCTGTACTTTTTTTAGAAGCACACAGAGTACCACCAGGTACTATTAGGCGCAGTACGAGGTACCAGGTAACGATTCGTAGTACGTGCGTGTACTCGTCTTTTTGCTTTCGTCGTTGATTTTTTTCTCCATCTCGGTTCTCTTCGCAATTTTTTCTTCTTCGCAAATTACAACCGTACTTCTGCCCATCAGAACGTGACACCGCCAACAAACAGCACAGCACAGACATAGCAATCAACTTCGCACAAGTAGCTCTTGGCATTAGCAAATCGCTAGTTGCACTAAATCATGGGCCTCTTCTATCTGCCCCCGTCACATTTAATTGCAATCTTCCTTGCGCGAGCGTAGCGGGCAACGTCAGCCGCCCGCGGAGCGGAGCGCTTGTAAGCTTTATTTACGACATCGCACGACGTTCGTCGCGCACGCCCCGCTTGGACCAGGACTACGACGGAATTGTTAGCGTGAGGTGCGGCTACTAAATCGCCCTAATTCCACGAGTAGACAGTAGGCAGGTGAGCACGTGAGCACAGCCTACACAAGCGCAAGAGCATCGTAGCTAAAGCTTGCCTAGTTATTATGGATCATGTACGCTGTACGAGTTTTCCCCGAAAAAATCGCATCTGTTGCAGCACCAGCATCAGTACGAGTACTCAGTATCCGTGATCTAGTTTCGTCATACACCTGACCAGTACTATTATTATTAGTTATTGGTATGGCCATATTGTTATGGGTATTGAATCCACTCGAGAGCTGTGCTCGGTTGCCTTGTTTTTTTTGTGTTCGAAGTCGCAATTGGAGTTGGGGCTTGCGGAAGCGAGCAGTTCTATACTCCCCCGCTCGCGACGATGGACCTACATTCGTCTCGACATACACTTAGTAGCACTGTACGGAGTGCACCTATTTGAGTTTTGTCTGGGCCTTGCTGAGATCGCGAGGAATGACGTATATCATAACCTAGTTGAACTCGGGGTAGATGTGGAGTACGTGTTATTTGTACAAAGGTTCCCGATTTTGCTCTTTAACGGTGCTGAAACACAAGAAAACCCGCGTCCGACTGCACGAGTTCAAAATAAACAACAAGTGCCACCGACTAAAGCAAGTTCCGCTTGGTGTTTGTCCACATTTGTAATGTGAGGCTGAGCGATAGCTTCAATGAATGGTAGCCTCACGCCATGCCGGCACACCCTAGGTAGTTTATACACAACCTGGGGTGTCTGCCGCCAACGCAGCGTGGTGTCACAAATAAGGGGCTTATGTGCGACACCGCCGTGTCGCAAATAACTATTTGTGACACGGTCTGAACGTTGGGCGGTTGCCCCAAGATACCACAAAAAAAGATGCCAATTTTGGAATTAATCCAGACGCTTCACATGTTATTGTAAGATACAACCGAAGTCGCAAGAAAACTTTTTTTTTTTTTTTTTTCATCCTCTGGCGGATGGGGAAAGATATAGCTTTAGCTTTTACCTTCTTGATAAACAATAGACTATGTTTCCAACTTCTCTTTTTTTATCTCGCTCCTCAGCATCTATCCGTTTTCACCCCCGGTTGCCCACGGATTAGAAAGGACGACGAGGGGCGTTGGAGCCGCCCCCCGAAGACTTCCACGGGTTGGAGCCGCCCCCCGAAGACTTTCACGTGTTTTATTCGTTCAAGCCCTGCAGACGTCAAGCAAAACCAAAACAAACGCTCCAGCTATCTATGCAGAGGTCGAGAGCAAAACAAACGCTTGAGAGCATGCCACCGCAAAATTCCAAGCGTTAGCAAGTACCGTTTGGAAATGATGCCAGTTTTTTCGTAAATCATTCAGGCGCTGCAGACATTAAGATACAACCAAGATCTCCGAAGTTCCTCCTCGACATACGGTATTATCGCAACTTCTCGCTTGTCTGGCTCGGCATCCGTCCACGTATACGTTGAGGTGCTGAACGGACACGGCAGGGCGAGGGGCGTTGGAGCCGCCCTCCGAAGCCGCCGCTCGAACGAATCTATTTCACCTATAAAGTCCCAGTTCCGCGAATGGCATACTGAGGCCGAGACGAAAAAAACTCTTGACCGAACCCCTGAAAAAAAGAATTGTCGTATATGTAATACGCGCGATCGGAGTATCACACACAGCTTGCAAAGATGAGCTTCGACAAAATCTTCGATCTCACAGCTGTAGTGTATTCTAATTTTTATAATATAGTCTCTACGTAGACTAAAGACTCTATTTATATATTGCTGCAGTACCTTCTCATATTTCCATTGATAATTTATTTTTTTGCTGCGGGCGCTGTCGGGTCGTTCTTGGTAGCGACAGTAGTAGTGCCAGACTTCACTCACATTTTTGGCTCTTTTTTTTTTCCCCGCGTCAATGAATGGTTTCCACTCTAACAGGTTTGAGCCAATCGCACGACCGACTCTGTACCTCACCGACGAAAAACAAATTTATCAATTTGTTTTGCGCAGCGTGGCCAACCATCCCATTGGGCAGTCGTTCTACGATAGCCCCCCTCCCAACTTTTTTTTACCAAAATCGCCGGCTTTGAAACCAGCTCCTGGCCGTACCTCCTCAAATACGGTGCCCCCCTTGCCACCCTGACGTCATCGTTCAGAAGTCCACTGCCATTAACGAAATCGCCGGTTTTGAAACCAGGTCCCCCGGCCGTACCTCCTCTATGAAATACGGTGCCCTTCGCCACCCCGACGCCATTGTTCGAAAGTCCACTCACTGCGAACAAGAAAATATATGGAGACCTTGACTTCCAAGCAACCATCCTCATGTTGAGCAGCATGAAACGTCCGCGAAAGAAAAGTGCTGGATTTGGGTGGGGCTATGGTAGCATCAGTCTGGGGGTTCATGCCGGAATGTTCAAGTAGCAAGAAACCAATACCATTCAGTCGCAAATAGTTATTTGCGACACGGTGTCGCAAATACGCCCCTTATTTGCGTCCCCACGCTGCGCTGGCGGCAGACACCCCAGATTGTCTCCAAACTACCTGGGGTGTGTCGGCATGGCGTAAGGCTACCATTGAAGCTATCGCTCAGCCAAAGCGGACCAGTACTCGAGGAGGCATGTGGTATCTTAGGGCAACCGACCAATGTTCAGACCGTGTCGCAATTAAGGTATTTATTACACGGTGTCGCAAATACGCCCCTTATTTGCGTCCCCACGCTGCGCTGGCGGCAGACACCCCAGATTGTCTCCAAACTACCTGGGGTGTGTCGGCATGGCGTAAGGCTACCATTCATTGAAGCTATAGCTCAGCCAGAGAGGACCAGTACTCGAGGAG
This sequence comes from Undaria pinnatifida, assembly GCA_012845835.1. Classification (NCBI taxonomy): domain Eukaryota; class Phaeophyceae; order Laminariales; family Alariaceae; genus Undaria; species Undaria pinnatifida. The sequence continues at coordinate 4,271,806 of JABAKD010000023.1, read as the reverse complement.
GTATGTATGTGGTATCTTGGGGCAACCGACCAATGTTCAGACCGTGTCGCAAATGAGGTATTCATGACACGGTGTCGCAATTTCGCCCCTTATTTAAGACCCCCACTGTGTTCTCGGCAGACAAATCAGATTGACTCCTTACTGCCTAGGGTGTGTCGACATGGCAGCGTAAGGCAACCATCGAAGCTATCGCTAAGCCAAAACGGGCCAGTACTCGAAGAGGTATGTGGTATCTTGGGGCAACCGACCAATGTTCAGACCATGTCGCTCATAAGCTATTTTTCGACACGGTGTCGCAAATAAACCCCTTATTTGCGACACCCCGCTGTCTGTGTTCTCGGCAGACAATTCAGATTGACTCCTATCTACCTAGGGTGTGTTGGCGTGGCGCAAAGCTACCAATGAAGCTATCGCTCAGCCAAAACGGGCCTGTACTCGAGGAGATATGTGGTATCTTGGTGCAACCGGAATAATTCTGGAATGGTTGTGAACACAAGCCTCATTTACGACACTGCACGACGTTCTTCGCGCGCGCCCCGCTCAGAACAGGACTACGACGGAATTGTTAGCGTGAGGTGCGGTTACAAAGTAGCTCTAATTCCACGAGTAGACAGTAGGCAGGTGAGCACGTGAGCACAGCCTACACATGCACGAGAGCATCGTCGATGAAGCGTACCTAGTTAGGCGTCATCATGTGCGCTGTATGTACGAGTTTTTTCCCGACAAAATCGCACCTATTGTAGCACCAGCATCAGTACGGGTACTCAGTATCCGTGATCTAGTTATATGTCATGCACCTGGTACTATTATTATTAGTTATTGGTAGGGCCATATTGTTATGGGTATTGAATCTACTCGAGAGCTGTTCTCGGTTGCTTGTGTTTTTTTTGTGAAGTCGCAGTTGGAGTTGGGGCTTGCGGAAGCGAGCAGTCCTATGCTTCCCCGCTCGGGACGATTGACCTACATTCTTCTCAACATACACTTAGTGCTACTGTACGGAGTGCACCTGTCCGGGTTTCGTCTGGGTCTTGCTGGGATCGCGAGGAATGACGTATATCATAACAACTAAGTTGTGAACTCGGGGTAGATGTGAAGTACGTATGATTTGTACACAGGTTCCCGATTTTGCTTTTTAACGGTGCTGAAACACACAAAAACCCGCGTCGCACGAATTCAAAATAAACGACAAATGCCACCGACTAAAGCATGTTCGGCTTGGTGTTTGTCCACGTTTGCAATTTGAGGCTGAGCTTCTCCGTATCGAGCACGTGCACCCCCCCCCCCCTTATTCTGCACATTATTATGTACCGCACCGAATACATTTAAATTATGTCGTTTAGTATCCCTGTATACGGTATGTTCGGCCTCAAGCCCATCAGTAGAGCGAGTTGTCCGTGAGAAACATCAATGGAAGTCAGTCCCAATCACTGGAGGCCCTCTTCCTCCTTTACCGGGACCCCGCTCCGATGAAATTTGTAAACATCTTCTCCCGGCGTGTACTTCCGTCGCGCCCCTCGGGATCGCCAGCTTTTACACTCGAGTGTTTTTTTTTCCGACCTGACGTTTTCCCGGGCGGCAACAGGTTTTTGTCGGTTGCCCCATAATACCACATATCTCCTCGAGTACTGGCCCGTTTTGGCTGCGCGGTAGCTTCAAGGGTAGCTTTACGCCATGCCAACACACCCTAGGCAGTTAGGAGTCAATCTGAGTTGTCAGCCGTAAATACACAGGGGTGTCGCAAACAGGGGGTTTATTTGCGACACCGTGTCGCAAATACCTTATTCGCGACAAGGTCTGAACAGTGGTCGGTTGCCCCGAAATACCACACATTTCCTCGAGTACTGGCCTGTTTTGTCTGAGCGATGGCTTCAATGGTAGCCTTACGCCATGCCGACACGCTCTAGGTATTTAGGAGTTAATCTGAGCTGTCTGCCGAGAATACAGCGGGGTGTCGCAAATAACTATTTGCGACACCGCTGTCGCAAATAACTATTTGCGACACCGCTGTCGCAAGTAGCTTTATTACCCAATCCTAAATAGTAAATAATAGAAGGTTCTGCCGACCATTGGTCTAAGAAGGTAGGGGGTTAGACTATGCTTTTGTTTGGGCTATTTTTGCTGTGGCTTGGGGTCACTCGCGCGAGTGACTCCCTGTTGCCTGAGGTCATAGGCTTGCGTGCAGTTTCAGATTTCTTCTTTTTTTGAATCGCCAACGTGGATGGTTTGCAACGCCGCGACAGACAAATCACCTGGAGTTTTTTTTTCCTGAGCTATAGTTATAGTCTAGTCACTCGCGCGAGTATGATGGCTCATACATACCTGGTAGTGAAAATTGGCGGTATCCCCCTATCGTGCGTTGCCTCGATCCACCCAAACAATCAAAATTGTGTTGTGGACAACCGCTTCTTCTGTTCTTGTGTGCTACTCCTTCTATAAATACCACCGTTGGTTTGCGTTCAGTCGCACTATAATGTTGACCGCGACACTTACTTACACATGTAACACGTCTTCGGGACAATTCGTATGTGATGCAGAGCAGTGGCATATGTATTGAGTTATGAGTCGATCAGGAATGCAGGAACTCTTAACATGTACGCGTTTATTTTTGAGCTACAGTCGGGATCCCTCTATAGTGCCGGTATGTCCCAGGCGATTCCGCTTGCACAAGAGCGGGCACCCGCACTATATACATAAGCGCCTAAATAGTGCGCATACCCGCACTATTGGAGTTCTCAGAACCCCCAATAATGCGGGTATGCGCACTATTCGCGATATCACTAGGATAAAGGGTCGGACGTAGGCAACAACGACGACGGTTCTGAATGTGGCGCTGTAGTGGACGCAAAAAGCCAGGGTTTTAATAAATATCAGTGCCGCCGCGCGGATAGAAGCCCGAGGCCGCTCAATAGTCTAGTAAGAGAACACGCACGTGGGTGCAAATACAGGTGTGACCTACTGGTGCACTGCGCAGCGTTGAGAACCAAATTTTGGACAGCCGTGACGATATTTGGTCCACGACATGACAGGTGTGTCTGTGCACAGCCCGGTTTGTTGTTGTTTCAGTATGCATCGACGGTTCCGTGGATATTGAAAAACGATCTCAAGGGAACACCCTACAATGAAAGCTACAGGTAATTATCCCACAAACATTCCGAGAGCGAACACGTGAGTCCACGTACACAAAGAAACACCTTCTTAACAAAACCCAGATACCCACAGAGAAAAATCACGGGGGAACACTTTCAACAAGAAGAGCGTAGACACAACAAGGATCCAAACTAATGTTCTTCCCGCACACTCTCGCTCAGTTTCTCGACGAACACCCCACACTACACAATGTCACCCACGTTAATGGGGTTGGCTTGAAGCTATTACGAAAAAAATCGCTAAGAAGTAAACCCCGAAAAAAATCGACTCATTCAGCACATGTGCAGCAAAACGGCTCTCATTGGTCTACGCGTCAAAATCACCCCGGACATCAGTCTGGCGAGATGGCTTCGATGCATGCGCTGCGATCATCAGCATCCGTGCCCTCTTGAGCAAATAGCTGACCTCGTCCAAACCACACCCTTTCGCCAAGTTATCTAGGGGGCCGAAGAGATTGGAAAGGTTTGTGTAAGGCGGTGGCTCAGCACGCCCGCCTCAGATGTTTCCGCCCTCGTCATCCTCCTCCTCCGCGCTGTCCGAAGACTCCCACTCCTCCACCGACAAGCCCTTCAAAATCGTCCTCACGCCTTCCGCCTGATTCAACACTGCGCCTCCACGACATCCTTCTGGTCTTCGAATGATGCCCACGTCTGAGCCGATTGACGGAGGTCTGAGAGAACCTCCATCTTCTGGTCCAGACTCAACCTCGTGCGCGGTGCACCTCGGTCTGCTCTTTTGCCTCCCACCGCTTTCGTGTGTTTTGGGATGCAGCCCACTTCTTGAGCCTTGCGCTTGCCCGCAGCAGCCGTATCGGCTTGTTGAGAAGACAAGCACGTATGACAGATGCCATTCATTTCGCTCTCGCCTTCCTCCACCTCGGCCCATATGTCGTGAATTCTGCCGCCGCATCCTCCTAGCTAGGCATTGGTGACAGTCGTGGGCTTGCGTTGTGCGGGTGCGGAGAAGGCCGAGTTCGCCTGCTGCACATGGCATCGTGTGCCTCTGCTGTTGCTGTTCTCGTGGCCAGTGGTGGTATCCCGCCGCTATGCGGTGGGGTAGGTTCGTGTATGTGTGTCGGGAACTTGGATTTGACCGCACATCTATTAATAAGCCGTTATGACGTCAGACCCGCACAATAGAGGGTTCTGAGAGCGATCAAACCCGCACTGTACAGGCGTGCCTCGAATAGTGCGGCACCCGCACTATTGAGGGGTATAAGTTGTGCCGAGCGACTTCACCCGCATTTTACCGGGCACCCGCACTATATAGCCCGCTGTATAGAGGGACCCCCATTGTATGTCGTACTATGTGATCGGGCCAGCACAAACAGGCAAATACACGCAAAATAATAGCAAACGAATCAAATTCCTTTTCGTTTTAATGTTTATATAGGCGAGAAACAGCGAGCAAAAGAGAAACACTTCATGTTCAATCATGTGATATTTTTTCAATGACAAGACAAAGTTCAACAATGATGTCCAGATACGTAACGACAGCATTTTTTCCCAAAATCAACAATATTAACACCAGCACAGTAAGCAGTGTTAGCAGTGTCAATGAACAGCAGGGATTTGTGCATCAATGTACGTACCCTGATTTGTTTTCCTTGTGGCTTTCTACGGCAACTTTGTTGGCCTGATTGATGGTCCGTTAGTGTTTGCGTGTTCATTCTTTTACCGTTGTCGTGCTTGCCAACCCCCCGTGATTTTTTTTCTTATCAACAACGTGTGTACAGAAAAATATGAGACAGGTTTGCACGACGAGATTGTTTCCGCAGAGTACTTTTACCACTAGTTATACTGCTGTATATAGCATGATATTATGATCATAATACATACAGGGCAGCTGGTGGCGTGTACCAGGTATGTCATACTACGGCACTGAATGACGGGCTTCGACCAATATTGATCATAGAGAGAGGAAACCGTGCAAACTGTTATATGCATTGTGTAAGGTTATTGGTGGGGACACAGAGTGCCCCCTGCAGGTCTGCCAATGGAGCAGGTCCTCGGAGAGAACTCACTTTCTTCACCTTCGTAGAGACGTAGCTTCATTTGATTCCACCAGAGCCTCGGATGGCTTCTGAGATCGGAGGCACGTGCCTCCTATCTATTTCCTAACTTTCCCGAATATAAAACACCAATTTTTTCATACGCAACCCATGCAAATGATCTCAAGTCGGATATTTACAGGCCTTTCGGGGCCGTATCTTAATACTAGCCTACACTGATGAGCTGCATATGCAGAAATATGAGAGCTTCGGGGAAACTCCGATTCTACGAACTAGACCATGAGTCAAAATTTACGGCTCCCCAAAACCCAGTCCCACACCTCTAACGGCCTATCTATGGAGCCAGGAACACGCGAAGAAAGAAGTTGAATGAACGCAGACCCTACATCACGGCGAAAGTCACCCATCAAAAACCTGCCGCGTGCCGCCAGTGTAGCCAGGGAGACAGAAAAGGCTCTAGAACCTGCCGCATACCGCCTGTGCGGCAGGGGGGGGAGGAAAGGCTCTGCGGCAGACAAACCACAGAAGAGGTATTATGGCAAGGCGAGCCCTCGTCGATATGGAGGGGAACACAGGCGCTAACACAAGGGAGAAGCCATAAGAGAAATTTCCCGCGGGCCATCGGCATGGCGAGGGGTTAGACGAGGAAACGTCAAATACCCGGGATGGAAGGTGGCAATAAACTACAGCCCCACGAGGTTGGGAAGTGTATAGTTGAAAAAACAATGTAGAATAAATACTACACACTAGATAAAGAATGACACACGGACCCGTACATAGCCCTGTACCACGTTACGTGCGAACAGGGCAGGCTGATCGCCCCCCGGCTCTGGGCTGAGGAGGGCGTCGGCAGGGCGAAACTGAAAAACGACGAAAAAGCGACAGCCGTGCCACGCAGAGCGCGGCGTTTTAATCGAACCCTGGCCCGGCACGTAGCAGGGGATTCGGCAGGACAAGGACAAAAAAAATGAAAAGAACCGCCCCAAAACCCGACGAAGACTCTCAGGACAGTACGAACATTCCAAAGACAAAGACTCAAACCTCATAACCCCCAAAAATGGAGAACTATCGAGGAGCGGTTGCGGCTTAAAAGTCAACTGGCCACGGCCTCGCCTCGAGATTCATCCACGTTACGTTGGATTCCCCGAGAAAAGGCACTGGCCATGTGAACTTGCTGGCACCAAGAGCCTCGTACTGCTCCCATCGAAGACGTGTAGCGCGCAGGGGGAAGAGGAAGTGTCGTCGGTCTCGGGTCGTCCAGAAAGTGAACCAGGAATTCCTTGTCCTCAGTAGTGTTCGCGCTAATTTTTCCAAGCTACAATAACCCATCGTCTACTTTGCACCAAACGTGGGCTCCCTTAAGAAGTAATGTGTCGTGGTAGCGACGGAGCCAACCGGCGCGGGGAACACAAGCGTAGCCTGGCGCTAGGAAACGTTCCCCGTTGTTGCAAGAGAGCTTGCGCTGTGCCGCCCCGATCCGCATTCGGCGGTACAGGCGGTTGGGTTGGCGGTGCTGGTCCGTTGATCCGGCCCAATAACGCAAGACGCGGCAGCGGGACAGGTGGCGGCCCATTTCCCGCTCTCAAGAAGGGTCGGAGAGTCCCGCCCAATGCGTCTTCTTTAGCACCACGATAACGCCACCTCGCAACCGTACTGACAGATGACCGGTGATCTGCTCCGCATCCAGCCGTTAGAGGAGAGTATGAACAACTTGTTGAATGACGTGGTACGGCGGGGACCTCTTGATAAAATATTGAGCACGTAATGCGTCAACCCCGCCGGCAGATATTTGGGCCTATCCCTACTGTCGTGGGGGTTGGCGCCGGCTTTGCAGCGCTCGATGGCCACCCGTCGACGAACGTTCAAACCGGGAAAGTCGCAAGGGATATCCAAAGAGAGGAGGTTGCTCCCGAGGAGCGAATCGTCCGTGGTCTCGTCATCGGAGCAGGGGCCGACTGCCAGAATCTTGTACGGGCCCGTCCAGGTAAACGCGAGTTTGGCCTTGAGTACGTTTGTGTTGGTGTTCGCCTTCACACGCTGGCGAATGGTAGAGAGGCAAAATTGTACATCCAGGCCAAACCACTTGTAACGAAGCTAGGTGCTGGACCCACCGCGTCGGCAAGGGCAGAGTTTCAGCGGTTAACACGAGAAACGAGGCATGGTGTGCTCGGACAATGTCGTTCGCGCGCTTTTGCTGGTCGGTGGCCAAGTCGCAATAGGCCAGGTGGTACACGGGCCAGACTCTGGCGTCGTACGACACTAGTGCGGTCGAAAACCGTCAAGGGGAGCCGTGGGAGTATGCCCATGTGGACCTTGTTGGGCACCCGACCCGTCGCCGCGCTGACGGAATTGTTGTAAGCGAATTCGTCGTGGGGCAGATGCAAGTCCCAATCGTCTTGTCGCTCGTTGACGATCATAGCCAGAAATTGGCCCATAGTGTGGTTTACCCGCTCGACGCATCCGTTCCAGTTGAGGTGATAATAACCACACCCAACAGCTGGTATTTAGCTGTGAAAGCTTGCAGAAGAATTGCAGCTCGTGATCGGAGAGTATGGTGCGAGGGCATCCCCACAAGCGGATGTATTGGTTCACCAAAATATTTATTGTACCCTCCATGGTGAACTCAGCGGCAGTGACGGGGTGCATGTCCGTCTGACGACTGAAGCGATCGGTGAACACCAGAATGTAGGTGTTGCCTCGTTGTGTGACCGGGAGAGGGCCGTAGTAGTCAACACTGCCGGCGATACCTGGGTCTTCCGGTAGAGGCATTGAGATGATTGGCCAGCGGATAGTCGGCCGTGGGTTTTCCGTGCTTGGCATTTTATGCAGTGGCGACGCCACCACAGGATGTATGCATTCATGCTAATCCACCAATCAAACCGCTCCAGCATGGGCAACGTGTGCGTGATGCCCAGGTGTCAAGAGGCCGTTGAGTGACAAGCTGGCATGATCTAAGGGCGCATGAGCAGGGAGACGTACATGGGAACCGGCTCGTTGTTTGGCAAGCAAGCAGCTCGCCCCGCAAAGTTGGGATTGTCAAACGTTGATGGCGGCGGTGTCGGGTTACGGACGACTTGGACGATGTTCTTGTCCGTTGTATGTGGTCGAATTTTACTTCCCAGCTCCTGAATGTCTGAGAGGGATGGATGCTTGTGCGAGGGGTAGCGAGGGGTAGCACGCCAAAACGTCGGTACCACGCCAAAACGTCGGGCGGCAGGACAGATGGCCGGCCGACACAGACGTAACAAATCATGACATGACACGTCGGCCCACCGTGCTGCTCTCGCTTCCAATCGTCATGTGAATAACGCACGACAGTATCAGCGAAGCATAAATCATCAGCGTCGCCGAGGACGTCCGACCTTGTATGTAAAGTCGGCGTGTCACCAGGAGATGGCGTGAGCCGTGAGACAGGGGTTCCAATATAGGCTCTGTGTGGTCGCGGTTGGACGATAGTGGAACCGTGCGGACCGGCCAGTGGGCAAGAGCAGGGGTCGCAGCGGCGGGCGAAGCCGGCCGCGGCCGTGGGACTCGCGGCAGGGTTGTACCTCATCTGAAAGATGGCCGACGGGTCCCTCCGGGCCCGAATCCATAATTTACAGCGGAGTTGCACTACCTGTCGCTGTCGCTGTTCGTCAGCGCGTCGTCGACGGCGGAGTGGCTGGAATGCCAAGCAAGGCTGAGACGGACACAGTCGAACCGGTGGTCGCGACGGGGGCCGTCTCCTGTGTAGAAAACCTTGATAAATAAGTCGGCTGTGCGATGGGCGTCGCTGCAGCCAGGACTTCTGCAGAGCCCGTGCCGCCCTCGATGGGTGTAGCAAAAACAGAAGCGAAAACGTTGTCAGCGGCAGGAGAAATCGACCCGCGGCCGGTACAGCCTTCGGTAGTGGCGACGGAGGCAGAAACACTAGCGACGAATATCCTCGGAGATGCAAAAAGGCTGCCAATCCTTATGAGTGGCTCGAGTGTGCAAGAATCATGAAATGTGGTAGAGGTTAGAGGGAGCCCACCCAAGTAGCATGTTTAGGATGGGGCACGAGCCCACTCAAGACAGTGCTTGCGGTGAGGGGCACACGTCCAGACAAAGCAGTGCTTTTGGCGTGGGGCACGAGCCCACCCAAGACAGTGATTTCGACGCTTTCCCGTGTCTTGTGGCCAGAAGATATGCGGAATTTTGTTCCCCGCAGTACCCTCGGAGACGTTTGGGAGCCCAAATAATGTTGCCGGTCCCTAAATCTAGAAGAGTCCAGTGCCTCTCCGAGTCGAACGTTGCTCGACTGACATACGCGATTTTCATTGTGAACAAAACATTGTCCAGCGTTACAGTACCCCCGACGAACCATGAACCGTGTTCCGACAGCGAAAGGTCAGGGCTGACGCCAGAAGCTATCTTCAAACCTTCACGGGTATTAGTTGGCCAACGCGCCCGAGGAATAGGTCAGAAACTCTGACAGGGACGCTTTGGGAACGCTCGCCTCTGGTACCGGCCTAGCCGCGGCGCGGACGAGATTTCTTGGTTCTTGCGTTCGTAGTGCAGGTACACGGAAACGACTAAGGGAGGCCAGGTGCGCCGACCCGGTCTCACTGTCTCGAATAGCTCCGCGAATTACAGAACATGCCTCACCGAGCTATATTTTCCTCTCAACTGGCATGGGTAATTGGCCCTGGGATCACCCGTCCTGGAACCAATGCCCCACACTGGGTCCAGAGGGCTGGATTCAGCCAGACGCTGGTTGCTAGAGCTCAAAAGGTGACTTTTTGTCGCTGGATTTGGCGTGAATTTGGCGTAGGTTCCAGATATCACGGCGTTTTGCTTCTCCCTGTCCCCAACACCGAGTGTTAAAGTTGCACACGCCTCGACCGATGCGTTTGCGTGTGCTTGGACTAGGCGACAACATGACGAGCCCCACTTCTCGATGGTCTTGGAAACGCCTGGTCTTTGCAACCATGACGTACTGCTCCGCGCAAGAATATGGCACGTCGTTCACGACAAACGACCATGGGGACCGCGGTGGACAATAGGATGGGGCCAGAATAACACCACTTGGTCTATGGAGTATTGGAGAGAAGGGTCAAAAGCCGTGTTGGAACTCAGGTCTGCAACGTCCCCGTCCGGGAACGCCAGGCCTCGGGAGAACGACGCGAATCCAAGCCCGCGGTTTCTCGCTCGGGTCTTCTTCGCTCGTTGGCGGAGAAACCCAAGAATCCGCTCCAACAGCGCCCGAAAAATGGCAAACACCGACGGTGCCAACCCGTCGGTATCCTCGTTGGACAATTGTGGGTCTGGCAATGTCCCCTCCTAAGAACACCAGTCCTCGGTTCTTTGGGTCTGTAGTGTATGTCCCCTTGCGGGAGCACCAGGCCTCGGGAGCAAAATGCGAGTCCAAACCCGGGGTTTCTCGCCTCGGGTCCTTCTCACTCGCTGGCGGAAACACGTAAGAAACCGCCCTCGCTGCACCCGAAAATGTGTCCAATACAGACGGTGCCAACCCGTTGGTAGCCTCGTTGGATATTTCAGTCCCCTCTTGGAACACCAGTCCTCGACAATTTGGGCCTGTAATGTCCCCCTTAGAAACACCAGGCCTCAGGAGCACGAAGCGTGTCCGAACCCACGGTTTCTCGGGTCGAGGCCTCCACGCTCTTTGGCTTAGAGCCACAGGAAAACTGATCTAACTGCGCCCGAAAAGGAAGGGGCTCTGAGCTGTTTCTGCTTGACGAGAGGCGCGGTTGTTGAGTAGATTTACTGGAATAGCCTCCAGCTGATCAGGCTGGAGGCCGTGGCGTCACCACTGGCCCGTCGCGCAGTGTCGGATCTTCTTTATGTGACACTGGGGCAGACGTTGCCTGAAATACGTGGGCTAGGGTGCTTAAAAGACGAAACAAAGTCCGTAAATCTTGTGAGCGTCTTCTGGAGCGGGGCTCAGGCAGGTGGCAACAATGTTTTTACCCAAGGGGACTCTTTTCCTGATTGACTCTTGGAGAAGGAAGAGATAGCTAATTTTGTCGACTCCTTGATAGAGAAAATGACAGAGAGCCCGCCATTAACGCGAGCAGACACCGGATCAAGCCTCGCAAAAGATCTCGGTGTTTCAGCGCTGGCCTTCCGACACCTCAAACCGACCGCCACCTCGTGGCAAGAGAGAGTGTTTAAGGGTCGACCGTCCCACACCTCTAACCGACACCCACCGCCTGGTCAGGGAGGAGGGAGGATGAACACGTTCGCGAAAAAAGGCGACACACCGTCACTGCACCTATGTTGTTGCGCGACGCGTGCCTGGGGGGGGAGTGCGCAAAGCGCAGGCTCCCGTGCCATGGTTGATGGGGGCGACGTTTGGGGCGCGTACCCCTATTGCCGAGTTTATGCCGCGGCTGAGGGAAACGGCACTGGAAGTACGGTTCACGTAGCCGAACTCAGACCATGACCTAGGGGAAGGAGGGTGGAAGCGTGCGTTGTCGCCGTCGAAAAAAACAAAAAAACGAAAAAAAAATCACCTGGCTGGAGAAAACCATCCTCGAAGCGCTAGTTCCAGCCGCCGGTACTACGTCGTGAGAATCGTCCGCAGACGGCGTGGGAGCCCGTGGGCTCTTGACAAAGGTAATCTATGCTTTGTTTTCGGACAGGCTAGCAACAGAACACGAGCATCTTCAGAAACCAAAAGGGGTGCCCCCGACAGTGCTGTCGACGGTGCCGTACCGCCGTCGAGCTGTCGATTGGCCTTACGGAATGTGCCAGGCTGGCGCCCGTGAGTATTTCCGCCGGGTTATGAACGGCTCCAAAGCGCATTCGAGAAGAAGGAGCGGGGTCGGAAGAGGCAGGCCAGCGCGCGATACCACCGTGGTGATCCGACGTGTATGTGGTATCGTTGTGACAGTTTACCTGGCCCTGATCCTGGTGGTACCTTCGCGATGGGCCTGAAAGATATCAGCGATTTCTCTTATTGTTCAGGTGTTAAGATTTATCACCTCGGCGGTAGCAGACCAAAAGTGTTGTCAACATCGGTTTGCGTCATCGTCGCCAAGTTGGATAAGTTCAGGGTTCTAGCAGCCACTCGCAGTGATGAAAGGATGCCTACGACGCTTGAAGGAATGACGTGTCTTCGTGGGAGTCGAGGTAAATGCCCCCGTTTTCTCGGAGGGCATCCGCGCAAGGGGAAAGGAGGCCACTCTAAATGGGAACGGTCGTCTGTCTTATACGACGCAATAACGGCGACATATTCTGCTTAATGATGATCTTCTGGTTTCCATCAGTTCGACGTGTGGTCGACACAAGGGTCAGATGAATCGTCGATGGGCATGACGGTTGAATGATGGCTTGATCCCGTCAGCCACGAACTCGACCGGGACGGCACTCGGCCCTGGTCACGCCAATAATCGGCGGGCCGGCGTCCCGACGGGGCGAATGACCGCGCTCCGGTCAAAAAAACAGGCCGAGAAAAATATTTTCCTTGTTGACGGCAGGTGCATTATTATGCGCTCAGTCACTGAAAGTCCGCCATATCAAATCTAACGAGGCGTATGGCCGCGGGTCCGCTGCCTTCAAACCTGGGTACAACGCAGGCATGAGAGCCAGAAATTGCTCACTCTCCGCCACCCGAACAACCTCCAACACCACATCCGTCCCCGAGACGAAACGCGCTCACTCCACGTAGCGGTCGGCGCAGATACGCGAAACTCTCGACTAAAATAAGAAAATCTCGTGCCATTACACATTCCAAAAGTATTCAATTTAGTGTAGCCCTCCTCCTTGGCAACCCCGTTGAAGTGCGTCATCAGCAGACGCAACAGGAATGTGCAAACCCTAGGCCCAGATGCTCCTCGTGCCATGGCTCGCGACGCCCATTGCTTGTCACCACGGTCACCTCGCCGTGGTCGTCTGTGCTCAAGAACGAAGACGAGCGGGAGGAGGTAGACGACCCGTCCCACGCTGAACGTCTTGTCGCGCCGTTCCTCTGCCCTCTGTTGCCTCCGCCAGAGATGTGGCCATTGCCCCGGTTGTTGAACCAAAGCCCAAAGCTGCCCCCTCGGCGGCGCCCTGAGCCACACCAGCACCTGATGCGCCTCCTCCGCCTCCACCACCGCTGTCATCCCCGCGGCGGTGATGGTGGTCTCCACCCCCAACATTTTCCTCCACTTCCACGGTTGCATTCCCCGGGGTCGCGACTGTCGCTGCGTCGTTGTTTCCCGTGGTTGCGTTCCGCCAACTCTACCGCCATGGTTCGGCCAAACGACAGGGTCGGGGCCCTCGTTGTGGGCCATCCGCAGGGCCTTGGCGAAGGCAAGGGTCGGGGCGGCCCGTGTCTGTCGGGCAAAGGACGTACAATCCATGCGAGTCCAGGCCACTTCCACCGAACGGGCGTCTGCTCGCCGCGACGCCGGCCTCTCTGACGTGAGGAGGGCGCAGGCCGTTTTTACCACGGCGGTCGCCAACGCTGGGGAGAACTCTATCCTCGGTGAATCCGACATTCACGCCGCGCTGCCCTGAAAAATGGCGGCTTCCCCGAGTCGTGGTCGCCGGGATGCGACACATTGCGGGCGCGTCCAAGGTGAGGGGGCCGCAGCTGCTTCTGCCGCAGCCGACGCAACTGAGCTTGTTGCGCCCTCTCCACTACCAGAGACGCCTCCAGCGCAGAGGTCTTCGCCTGCTTGACATCTTGGTCAAACCGACGTCGGCGTTCTTCACGCCAGAGAATCATCTGGTTGGCGTCATCGAGCGCCCACTAGGCCCGCGCCGACGCATATGCCAAGTCCAAGGAGCCGGCACGGGGCACCGGTCACCAGAGCTCTGGGGATGGCGCTCTGTAGAGCGCGGAGAGCCCACGTGGCGGCCGTGGTGCCCTGGGGAGTGCGGGGGTGAGGAGCTGGTGGCGCTCCCCCGGGGCTGGTGAGAGCTGGCGTCGAGACGCCCCCGAGTCCGATGGAGGTTAGTCTGGGTGATGGTGTGGTGCTCGTTTTCTGTCTCGTCACCGGAACCCGCCTCTGGTGGTTCCCCCCGCCTCGAGTCGCGGGATCTCGAGAGAGCTCTCTCTGTCTCGTAGGCGAGTTCTCCCTGTCTAGTGGGCATTCAGATTGGGGCGCGTGGACGACCTCAGCCTTCAGAGAGTAGCCCGATTCCTTACTGGTAGCCATGTTGTTTCTTGTTGTCTGTAGGGAGGGCAGCGGAATGAGGGGGTGTGGGGCAAGGTGGCGGGATGGGAACGGCGCGTAAAGAAGGTACGGAGGAAGATATCGTTGTGGTGTCCCTGCTGCAAGTAGCGGAATTGTCTGTGTGCCTGCAAGCAGCCAAATGTGGGCCTCGACCCCTAACAGCATCAGTGTTGGTAGCAGCCACGCCAACTAGCAGTATAATTGGCGGACAGCGGTAAGAAGGGCATCATCCACTAAAACCGCAACAATGGAGCGCCGCCCAGTCTGACCGTAGGGTATACAGGCAACGCCCGCACAACCCGCAGTAAAAGCGGCCAAAAATGGGCAGCACTGACCCTAACCGCAGTGCCGGGGGTGCAACACAGTAAAGGTACGTCTGCACCCATCGCACTTAAACCGACAGCATTTAACCTAGGGGGACTAAAGGGTTGCACATAAAGCCTCCGTATATCGCACCAAAACAGGCAGCGTTTATCCCATGAACTGCAGTTAGGGGGTAGCACAACAGGGGATCGCGCCGCCAACCGTATAAAATAAAAAAAACGGCAGCATCCGCTCAAACAGCAGGGAAGGGGAGGGTAGCACAGTAGAGAGTTGTGCATGTGTCAATCAGAGGACAAGGTCAGTACAACGCTTGAATATAACAGTTTCCCCACCGACCGAACTATGGGGGGACGGTCGCGCCTACATTTGTTCTACTCGCTGAATTATCGTTGCTGTGCCCATAGGTACCGACAATGATAACAGCAAAAATATGGGCAGTAAAACCCCCGAACAAGGCAGTTTCCCCACCGTCTGCACTATAGGATTAGATCGCGCCTGCAGTGCTGCTGATTCCTGTAGTATTTTTGCTGTGTTGACAGGAAACGGCAATTCCAACCGCACCAAGATGGGTAGTATCGCGTCTGAACAAGGCAGCTTCCCCACCGATCGCACTGTAACGGGGCTGTCGAGCCTACAGTAGTGCTGACGGCTGCAACATTGCCCCTGTGACTACAGTTGATAGCGCTGCGATTATGATGGTGGTGAAAGATACGTGACGCAGTGGAACGCTGTTGATGGGGAAAGATCGGGGACGGGTCCGGGATGCGCCAAATTGGTAGCAGTTCTATTTTCAGCAGAAAGGGAGCACATCAGATTTTCGACGCGCAAGATGGATCGACGTATGTACTGAAACCCATACGATAACGGGTGTACTGGAAAAGTTGCCGAACGAGAAATCCCACACATTTCACGAGCACCGCCTGTTCCCCCCCAGGGAGGACCACAAAGAAGGAGCCCCGACATGGGCACCTAGCGAACGGTGCCCGTAGTTCAAGGGAGTCCCGCGAAGGGCGGTCTGGCTCTGTCAGCAAATGTGTTCGCGTGTCGATGAGGCCTCTCAACAAGCGAAGTCCACGTCGCTGGTCCTTCGAAGGGTTGATTTCAGTATTCTTGCCCGTGGCGCGTCGTGCATATGCCTCTGCCCCAAAGCGCAAAAAAAAGTTCGGGTCGACGGGTGATCTTGGGACTTGTGCTGACAGCTCGTGGAGATGTGCAGTGCAACATGCTGGCTGAGCGCGGAACAAACAAGTCTGATGGGTGGGGCTTGGGCAGTTCCGCTGCGGAGTGGTCTATGTGACAGACAGAGCTGGGGGGGGACTGATGCGACAGAAATCCGAGACGAGGAGTGTGCTCCGAAGAGCAGTGTCGTCCGCACGTACTTGGAAGGTGTCGTCCGTGTGGTACGTGCTCGGCGACCAACAGGAGGGGCCCCTGCCATCTCACTGCTGTTGTGGTCGCCGTTGTAGGAGGAAGAGCGCTCCCTCCATTGAGAAGCCACCCGTGAAGGAACGGGGGTTGTGGGCTCGACGGAAAGCAATAGCAAAATCGATAAGAAAAATATATCGGAGAGATTAGAGGAACGTTGCCACAATAATAGCACGTCAAGCTGTAGACGACGCCATGATGTAAACCTTTTGCAAGTGATAAAACAGACTAATACCCCACTAATACCTTAACAAATGGCGTTGTCGACGACCCATGGATTTTTTGAGTCGTGGGTTAAAATCTCACCATCCACAATACTAAACATTTTCAGACCTTCCCCATGCCGAACTTGAAAAATACTCTCCCCGGTATACCCAGGAAACGAAACCGCTTGAATATTGACAGGTTCGCCCGCATATTTGTCCGACCTGCAATCCCGCCGTTTCAGGGGAGGACAATGTATTAAGGCTTAGTTTAGGTCAGCTAATGGTTAACCTATTGCAAGTGGTCAAATGGACTAATGCCCCTCTAGTTCCTTTACAAATAGCGTCGTTGACAGACCATGTTTTTTTGGGGTCGTTGGTTCAAGCCCCACATCCACCATAATAAACTTTTTCAGACTGTTCCCCACGTCGAACTTGAAAAACGCTCTCCCCGGTATCCGCCGGAAATGAAACGACGTGGATATTGACAGGTCCGCCGGCATATCCGGCTGACCTGCTCACCCGCCGTTTCACGGGAGGGGAGTGAGTTATTGAGCTTAATTTGGGTAGGCTATTGGTGAACCTTTCGCCAGGTAGGCAAACGGACTGATACCCCACTAATACCCAATGAATTCGAAACCCATAGTGATTTCACGCGCAGGTTCGAGTCCTGCCGACGACGTTATTTGGAAAGGTATTAGTGGGGTATTAGTCCGTTTCACCACTTGCAAAAGGGTTAACCGATAGCTTACCCAAACTAAGCCTTATAACACCCTCCCCCCCTGAAACGGCGGGATAGCAGGTCGGCCGGATATACGGGCGGACCTGTCAATTATCCAAGCCGTTTCATTTTCTGGGGTTACCGGGGAGAGTATTTTTCAAGTTCGACATGGGGAAAGTCTAAAAAAGCTTATTATGGCAGATGATGGGACTCGAACCCACGAACCTGAACCCATGGTCCTGCCGACGACGATATAATGTAAGGTTATTGGTGGTGACACAGAGTTTTGAAGGACGTCGGGGCCTGGTTTTGATCTAAAGGGATGGAGGTGTGGGGGGGGGGGGGGGGGGGAGGTGT
Source organism: Undaria pinnatifida (assembly GCA_012845835.1). Lineage (NCBI taxonomy): Eukaryota > Phaeophyceae > Laminariales > Alariaceae > Undaria > Undaria pinnatifida. Next base: position 4,254,472 of record JABAKD010000023.1, on the reverse strand, counting down.
AGGGGGAGGGGAGGTGTAGGGGGAGGGGGGCGGGGGGGAGGGGGGGGACGGGCGGGGCAGGTCAATTTGTGCGTGAAAACTAAATATAACGGTTTTGGAAAAATGCACCAGTTTATCATGAGGGACGGGGCGGGCTGGGCTGGTCAATCTGATTGTGGAAACTTTACACTCTTGTAAGGTGATAAATGTGACGGTTTTGGAAATAATGCGCCAGTTTATCGTGAATATCCTGTAAGTCGTACAACCAGTGAGTAGAGGGCGGAGTGTTCGAGGGGGTGGGGGCGGGCGTGTGGGGGGGGGGGGGGTGGGGGGAGGGGGGGGCGAGGTGGCGGGCGTGTGGGGGGGGGGGCTTTAGGTCGCATAGATTTGGGCGTTTTCTATACGCATGGCGCTAGGTCTAGGCGATGGTGCGGGTGGAGGGGACGTTGGGGGGCGGGGGGGGTGTAAGAATTGCAGCATTGGCGTGGCTGGCTCTAGATGATAATGAGGTGATATCCAGTGCTAGAGTGTTTTTTACTCCGGCGGATTTCGATGTATTAGATGGGGCGTTTGTGCAAGAGAGCGAGGAAAATACAAAAATAAAAAAGGGGGGTGGGGGGGGGCAGGGTTTTCAAGAGGTTTAGGTCACATATAATATTTAAATACACTCCAGCTGTGAGATCAAAGATTTGGTCGAAACTAATACTTGGAAGCTGTGTGTGATACTCCGATCGAGCGTATTAATAATGTATATAGGGGTTTGCTATATGCGTGGTGCTGGGTCTAGGTGATCGTGCGGGTGGTGGGGAAGGAGGGGGCGGGGGGGGGGGCGGGGGGGGGAATGAAAGCTACTGACGTCATGGGTGGCTAGAAAGATAATGACATGATAACAATTGCGTACAAGCGTTTATTACTCTGGCCGATTTCGGTTGTAAGTGGGGCGTTTGAAAAAAATCTGGGCGGGAAAATAGGTAAAAAAAAGGGGGGGGGGGGAGGAAGGCGGAAATAAGTTGGAGCAACTGCATGGATCGCTAGATGTATCGATCTGGATTGTTGTGTTGCTTACTGTCTCGTCTGATATGGGGGGCTACGTTCCCTTCTCGCGATCTGCCATGCAATATCGTATCCCATAGCAAGTACGATATCTCACTAGTATTGTTTATAACGTGTAGTCATATACCGAAATAGTAAATACGATATCTCACTCATATCGATTGAAACATATTCTTTGGTTTGCCAATCATGATATATGTTCAAGTGGTATCATCGTATACATAGGATGCTGTGTCGTTGTACAACCTATTCTTATAGTATTTGTATTATTAAATTGTGATATCCTGTAAAATATCAGATATCGCCACCGAGGAGATATAGTTCTAGGTACGATACCAGCAAACGCTGGACAAAAATTTCGTGGTATTTACCATGCAATTGAAAGTCTTACAGGTACAAAGTGTACGTGTAAGTAAACTCAGCATTTGTATCATCCTAACCCCCCCCCGCCCCCCCCCGGTTTTGAGTGGCTCTGTTATTCACTCAATAACGAGATATGTTCAAAAAAAAGCTTGTCCATCGCCGCAATGTGGAGCGTTTGTAGAGGGGAGGGTGGCATGCTCCTTGTTATGCTGCCATGTGGTTAGCTAGTTATGGTGGTGTCGCCAGACCAGCAGCACCGACGATGCAGATCGCCGACCATTATCAGTGTTAACGGCAGTGTAAACACGGCATGCTTTCGCGCCATTTCACATAATATTGGCGGCCGAAACATCAGTGCAGAGTGCTGGCAAAAAAATATTTTCATAAAATCACACTCCAGCTGTGAGGTCGAAAATGTGTCGAAACTCATCGTTGCAAGTTGTGTGTGATACTCCGATATCGCGTATTACGGGTTGTGTGTCCTCATTAAGAAAACAGGTCGGCGACTCCCCTTGCAACTACAGTGTAGCTATCAGGGTCAACAGGGTGATGTTAGTCAGTCTTTGCGCGGAAACTATAAAACCCGTTTTTGAGGGGGACAAAATATGGCAGCTGAGGAAAGAAATCCATCAGCTTATCAAGTGAATCCTGTAAGCCGAATAACCGGTGAGGAGATGGTGGAGTTTTTAAGAACGTAGAGGCCTGGGTTTGATCAAGAGGGGGCGGGGGTGGGGGGGTTGGGGGGGTCGGGGTGGGGGGGGGGATGAAAATTGTACTACAATCTTACCGTTCATCGGACAGTCAGATTCATTTTTATTTCAGTACAATGTATATTTATAGCCATGCTCGCATAACATTCAATATTTTTGTATGAAAGGGAACGATGCGTACGCGCGATACGTATACAACGTGCACAACGATCAGATAGTCTTAGCGTTTGTATTTTTCAGAGGGCGTAAGCCGCCCGCAAAGCGGAGCTCTTGTAGATATTTCTTTAAAAAATGTCAACAATTACATACCGCTCCGAGAAACAGGACGATCTGCATTTATTTGTTTTGCTGCTGCTCTTGGGGCCGTGTTTTGTGCTTTTCATATTCTGTCGCCACGTAAAGGGCGTCTGGCGCACGCGCGAACACACTACAGACCGTGGCGGCCGACTGATCGGTAAGTGCACGAGGGACAAGGAGTGTCAATCACGAGCCTGTTCCATCACCTCACCTGTGCTAGTGTCGTTAGTTAGTGGTGTCTTGCGGGCTAAACTCGTGCAAATAACATGCTCTTTTTATGACAATGTAGTATCAAATGCAAATGCTAAATAATGACGTACTTAGTCCAACCTTTTGAAGACCGTAGTAGAGGTAACACCGAATTGCATAGGCACAGCCTGTAGACAGGGAAAACAAATAATGACAGGATCCTCCTTGTATCATAGATAGGTAGACAGAGGAACAAAGGGTTAATACTACATCAGCAAGGGAAACAGCAATATCCTCTTCCTCACGAGCCGGCGCTGTGCTGGTTTCGGCCTAAATGGCGTATCACAGTAGCCTTTCTACTGGGAAAAATCAATCATGACGAATTTGCTTCTTGCTGCCTTCAGAAGTTGCATGTATGTATGAGCTTAAATGTAAAAGCAGTACATTTCATGCAATGGTCCGGAAGAAAGCAATCGGAGAATAAACCATTTCCAAAAGCACACTCCCACTCCTTTGCTCTCTCGTTGACCCTTCTAGCTTCGCAGCTGAAGCTACCCCACAGCTTGTAGGTAGCTTTGCAAGGGCTGACAACACAAGCAAAAACAACCGCAGTATCTTTGATACCCTCTTTTCCGGTCAGGGATGCTTTGTTGTTGACCTTGTTCGTGGCAGTAACGACATCAGTGCCGTCAGCAAAGTAGGTCATCATGATCTGCGGTGATGGGTCATGACTATCTTACTTCTTGGTGCTGTCATTGATGTAACTAGCACGACAACAGTTAGGAAGGGGCATAGACTAGACCATCTACCCATATGCATCCTAAAACCCAGGAGCTGGTCGTCTCAAACAGCACGCACGTACATACCTGTTGCTCTCCGTTTGCGCGTTGATCAGTTGACTCAAAACCGTGCATTTCAGCGATCGTTGTGATCGTTCCAGCAACACGCTTGTTGCATGCTAAAGCCAGTACATATTCAACCTCAACCCTTCTACAAAAAAAATGACGCTAAAATTGTTATCGAAGATAAAGTATGAACATCATCGGTTCAACTAGCACTGGTTTTTCCATCAATGTTTTCAGATACTTAGTCTATTGATCAGACCAAACCCCAACATTCCACCCTGCGCTCCCACGCCCACGACCTGGTCCTACCCACCTGTCTTTTGCACCATGATATCTTCGTTCACCAACTATCCCCCGGGTCGCCATGCTGATCTCCATGGGTTCACCATGATAGGGTGGCTGGACGGGCCGCCCTACTTCTCGCTCACCTTGCCACCGCGAAAGCTCGAAATGTCCAGCAATCAGATTCCGCCTGTACCTTTCCTTCCTCCGATTTGCAATCCGTCAAGCAGATTGGTCTGAGACTTCACACTTGCAGCGATGTCACCTAGTTGAATCTCACAAGCACGCGAGATCGCCAAATACATTTGATGCGGATGCACGTGCATGCAATCGAACAACAGTGTTCATGCACACGTCATGTAATTGTTCGCCATTAACGTTGGTCACGCTTTAACACTATTTTGACAGTGGGGTGTTAAGAGACTGGACCCCGGAGCAAAACCGTATCACCAAGCTTATTTTACAGCGATGCTGCTTTGCACTAGTTTTTTGGAAGGCGTTATTGCCACACTGACTGTTTCGAATAAAATTCGCCGCCCCGACAAAACCTCTTTCCCAGTCCATAGATCTACTCGTCCTTATTCTGAGCCCGGTTTAAGCTAAGGCCATAAAACCATGGAGACTTATTCACCTTTCTTTTATTTCCCACGATATTATGCCGCCGTAACAGTGGTAGTAGTAGTAGTAGTAGTAGTAGTAGTAGTAGTAGTAGTAGGCGACAGGGGTTTCTTTCTACGGTAGCCCCCTCAACTTTTTTTTTACGATATTGCCGGTTTTGAAACCAGCTCCCGACCGTATCTCTTGAAATATGGTGCCCTTTGCCCCCCCGACTTAATCGCTCGATAGTCCTTTCCCAACGAGAAAATGTGTGACCATATGTTCTTCATACAACCCTTCCCCGTGTCGAGCAACCATGAGGCGTTCGTTTAAGAAAATCACTGATTTTAGGGGTGGGGGGGGCTATGTATGGTAGAATCAGTCAGCGGTAGTATGTATGGTAGTGGTAGTAGTGGTATGCAAGTCTCAGATTGTGTGCAGAATACCGTTTTGGACTATAAGTACGAGATAAGAATGATTTACGTATTACTGTTCACATCTAGACTATACGGTCTTCAGATACATCTGCCTAAACATATACGTGAAAATCGCGTACTCCTGTCGCCGCTGCGACGACAGTCACGGTGGGCAATTACAGCAGGAGCGACCCGAGGTTCTTGCTGTGAATGGTTTACCCCCGACAAGACAGTGCCCCCCACACGTTTGTCTAGCCTGCCCCTTACGGCCCAACGCTATCAGAGCATGTGTACTACCAATGTGTCACGCTGCTAGCTGCACAGCTTGCATAAAAAGGTAGGTTTGTATGAGGTGTTCAAATATGCCGACCAGGGGTATTTTGTAGCCGTCCTCGTGTTAGATAAATTGAAACCGACCTACTATTTTAGTCAGAGGTAACCATTAGTGCATGCTGTCGATCACCGACGTAACACATGTTGTTTATACAGTCTTCCACTTTGCTGGGTGTTCAGGAGTCCTGTCTTGCAGTCCGAGTGGTGACTGGCTCCGGCTACACGATCTAGCCTTCCGTTGTCCGAGACGTGACAAGGCCCCACGCTGTCGAGACTCCAAGAATCGTTGGATCATCTAACATCTTCTTCGAGGCACTGCTGCTGCTGCTGCTGCTGATGTCGCAATCTTGAGTATTATTTTCACGTTCTTCCCAAGGAAGACCGACCAAGAAGAGGTGATATGATATGACATGACATGCAATGAGGCAAACCTATGTATGATCCATGATGATGGGTGAGTCTGGGCAAGGGATTTCGGTGATGCAGAGGTGGTGCCACACCACCATAACCAGAGACGGCACCCTCCATGGCGCATACAACGAGAGAGCTTGCTGCGTGCGTGGGGACAACTGACTGCATTCATCGAGTACGGAAGCCGAGAACACGAGATCAAGCAATGAACATTTTTATTCGAAACCGGGTATCCGGGTTCCTGGTGCTTGGACCCCATCTGATGGTAGTGTTGTCGCAGTGTCTGTACTAGCAATACTACCCTAACGGGTGTCCATATTGTACAGCATGTAGAGGGCAGCCCAGGCAGAAATATTCCTAACCCCTCTGTAATATGTTTAATAGTTACATTCGGAACCCAGTCTGGGTGCTGCACCGACGCCGCCTGGGTGGTGTCATTTGCTTTGTTAACGTGTATTTTATGTGTTGGGTAAGGGGGTGCGATGACAGTGCGGCCACTCATCAGGACTAGTGCGCGGGTGGCAGTCCACTCTATAGCTGTTATAGCTCATAGTCTTAGCTGGTGCCACGGTAGTTGCATGATTCGCCCTTATGCAGGGTTTACGGCGAACCGCACGTTAGGGGAAAAAACTGTAGGGTTAAAATTAGAGTAGGATACTACGGTAGACCCCCCACACCAGCTACTTTATATAACGGACGTATCATGGCTGCTCGAGATGACGAATGATGCTGCGAAAAATACACCCGCAAGTATTTGCTTGTTTGCAAACGAGTGTCGAGCGATGACGTTGGGGTGGCAACGGGCACCGTGTTTCGGGAGATGCGGTCTTTAGTTGGTTTCAAGACCGGCGATTTTGTCAAGAATAGTTGGGGTAGACCGACACAGGAGACGCACATGCTACACTAGATGCTAGGGTATTGGTGGGGTATTATCCCGTTTGACCACTTGCAAAAGGTTAACCAATAGCTTACTCAAACTAAGCCTTATAACATTCTTCCCCCCTGAAACGACAGGATAGCAGGTCGGCCGGATATACGGGCGGACCTGTCAATTGTCCAAGCCGTTTCATTTTCCCTAGGTATACCGGGGAGAGTATTTTGCAAGTTCGACATGGGGAAAATCTGGAAAAGTTTACTGAGTATTATACGAAATGAAAATACACTCCAGCTGTGAGATCGAAGATTTCGTCGAAACTCATCTTTGCAAGCTGTGTGTGATACTTCAATCGCGCGCATTACGAGTTGTGTGTCCTCATTAAGGATATAGGTCGGCGACTCCCCTTACAACTACAGTGTAGCTATCAGGGTCAACAGGGTGATTTTAGTCAGTCTGTGCCCGGAAACTTTAAAACCCGTTTCTGAGGGGGACAAAATCTGACAGCTGGGAAGGGAAATGTATCCTTTTATCAAGTGAATCTTGTAAGTCGAATAACAGGTGCGGGGGGGGGCGGAGTTTTGACGGACGTGGGGGCCTGGTTTTGATCAAAAGTGAGCGGGTTTGGAGAGGGGGGGGGCGGGCGGGGGGGCGGGGGAAAGGGGGGGAAATTTGTGCGTGTAAGCTATAAATCCTTTCAAGGGGAAAAATCTGACGGTTTTGGCACCAGTTTATTATGGGGGGGGGGGGGGTTGGGGCGGGGGCGGGGGCGGGGGGGGCAGCTCAAAATGTGCGGGGAAACTATATATTATTTTGAGGGGATAAATGTGACGGTTTTGGAAATAATGAATCAGTTTATCATGTATATCCTGGGGTAAGTCGTACAATCAGTGAGTAAAGAGAGGGTGGAGTGTTCGAGAGGGTGGGGTTGGGATGGGTTGGGGGGGGGGGGGGGGGAAGGTGGGGGGTGGGAGCGGGGGGGAGGCGGGGGGGGGGGGAGGGCTTTAGGTGAGGGGTTTGTTATACGTGTGGTGCTAGGTCTAGGCGATGGTGCGGGTGATGGCGAAGAAGGGGGCGTTCGAGGCGGGGGGGGGGAGAAAATTTATTTTGGTGGATGGTGGGATTTGAACCCACGACCCGAAAACCCATGATCTGTCGACGACGCCATTTGTGAAGGTATTAGTGGGGTATTAGTCTGTTTAACCACTCGCGAATGGTTAACCAATAGCTTAGCTGAACTATGCCTTACAACATATAGGTGCACCACTTCTTTTCTGTAATCCCTCAATTTTGGGAACTTAAGACCTCTCCCAAAAACCGATTTAGAGGGAAACAAAAAACGGCTACAAAGACTACACCAGATGAAAAATCAGACGGCCGAGGTACACACAAAATTCACGAAAAAAACGGCCTATTTCCGACGATTTGGGTGAAGGAGCCACGTCATTTGGAAACACTTCCACACGAAAAGTGATACCTCTAATGAGGCATACGCCAGTGAGTGGAATAATACTCAAACGTCGGAAACCTTGGTTGTGTTTGACGCTTGCGGCGATAAGACTAACAACATCTCGCGATTATTTTGTCAGATTTGCAGTCCTAAGGTCACAGTTTGCCCAAAACCGTCGAAAAATTGTCCTCGTCTCGCTACAATATGTCGTTTTACGGCTTTGGACTTGATGGGATGGTTTTCTTCGTTGCATTTCTTTTTTATCTCGACTCGTTAGGTATTGGATGAGGCATAGGGCGCATCAAGTGTTGAGCCTAAGACTTAAATCGATGCACCTGTATCATATCATGCCTTCTTCGCCCAATATTGTGGTCTTCGTAACTCTTAGATTCGAGTTATATCTCTTGTGCACGGCGTTCTTGGAATACGCGTGATTAAAACACTAGTCGTCTTGGCAGGTGTTTGATTGGCTTTTGGAAAGTCGTACGTTTTCCTGAAAGGGGCGAAACCTGCTATGTGCTGCGAACTTGGATGGATTTGAGGCATTGTACGATGAATCTAAGATGTGTTATAACATCAACATTTAGGTGATCGACGCTTTTTTTCGTACCTGTACTTCATCAAAAACGAGTCTGCCGCGGACTTAGTACTCGCTACACTCGACATCTAAGTCCAAATTACGACTCTCGTCTCAGATGGCCTCGTCTGAAAGCACGCGCAACACTTATTTCATGAATGCACATACCAAGGTATGTGTTGTGGCAACGGGCTCATGAAAGCGCCTAACCGCTGGACCCTATCATGGGCAGATGTCGGCCTCGAGGCATCGGGCAGGCCAGGACGGCGCCAAGAGGGTGAGCAAACGGCGCCGATGAACCCAAGGCGCGGCATTTCACCTCGCAGACGAAACCGCGCGGGAAGGCGGTCGAAAGCGCAGAAAATATCTTCCACAAAAAGGCTGTCAGCTGACCCTGAGAAACGTCTGGGGCAATTCGATGTTAGTCATATTGCGCTCAATCTAAGCGCCATAATGCCTCCCTCTGGAGTTCTGGTTGCAGCGATACCTCCCTGCACAGCGGATAGTATTGTTTTGTATATCGTGTTTTATTCCAGCTGACCAGGAGAGGGATTGAGTTGCTCGCGTGAAGCTAAAAACGTCCGATCCTACTGGTAACTATATGTTTATCACGAACTGCAGAGAACTACACCATATAGTCTATGCGCCTCTTAAAAGTATGGGGCTGGTTTGTCGCCTAAAATATTGCGATGTATGTCCATTGGCCGGTCGCTGCCGTTTTGTAACTACCACAGTCCACAACTTTCAACAATCAATGGGGCGTATTTGCCAAAAATCGGTTTGTCATGTTCGTGTTTCTGGTCCGAAATGGTCGACAAATGCGCGCAGGCACAACTGAAGACCCGCGTGGGACGAGCTGGAGGCTGAAGGCATCACGTGCAGCCATACTTACACGCGAGCAGACGGTACGAGAGGACGTCGTTGTGGTGACAATGCAACTGTTCAATGTTGGGTTAGCCGCGATGGGTCTGGCTACCTGCTTGGCAGGCGTACATGTCTCCGTCAACGTTTCGACCACGGAGAGTGAGACATCCACTGTCGTTAAAACCATTTCCAGCTCAAAATTGCGATTGGTTATGATGGTTGGAGCGGAGGGAACAGGGCACGGTTTCATTGTAAACGTGAAAAAACACATGTTCCGTACCAACGATCAGCTGGTTGGAGTGCCCAGCAAGTATATGATCACCTCCTCGCCTTACCACATCCGTACTTCGATGGACGCTACAGCACTTGGGTATAGTTCTAATCTTGACACCGCCAAAACGGACATGCGGAAGATGGCGGAGCACGGGGCGCAACTACAATTCCCTGGCACAATAGCGTTATTCAATAAAAAGACCTCGTACCCTGATGGGCACCCTCCAGACAAGGTGCTGAAGTACGTCGACCTACGAATGCTCGCGGAGGTGGCGGAGGCAGAGGGCGTAGACCTTCGCGTGCTCTACCTGCAGCGACCCGTCAAGGAACTGATCATCGCTGACACCGTTCATCGTCATTTCCACCTGTGAGTGAAATACCGACCTTGATTGAGACAGGCGTAACGTACGTTCGTGTTGCGGAGGTTTATGGACAGCTGTTTGCAGCTCGCAATACTAAATTAGAAACAGTTCAGAGTGTGAAACGAAAAAGTAGCAATACTGCTTCGGACCAAGGTTGTGTTAGGGGAGCCAATTTTTGGGGCCGACAGGAGGGGTGGGGATGTACTCGTTTCGTGCACATGGCCGTTTGGGGGGGTGGGTTGGGGTGGGGGAAGGGGGGGGATTACCGGACTTTGGGGTCACTCACGCAAGTGCACCCACCGTTCTTTCGCTGCATTTTTAGGTTCACAGCTTTCGTGCTGTTGAAATATTTGCGGTATGTATCCGAAACGAAATGATAATCTACGCCGCCCGCAACTAATCACATTCTTGTGTTTTTGTCCTCGAGTAACAGAATCATGCGTGCTGGTGGTTCAAACCCGGTAAATAAAACGGGAGTAATTAGCATTTTTCTCAACATCCCCTCCAACAATACCCCACCGTAGCGTTAGTTGTAGACGGAGATGTCGAACGTCGCTCAGGGAACGGATGCGTTTTCCTGCAATTAATTAAGTAAATACACGGTCAAACTTTAAACGTGGTCTCTCGACATTGGCCTCAACATGCAACTAGGCCGGGACCATCCGATTATATCACTTCTGCCACATACTGTAATATCTTTGGGCAGTTACATTAAAGAACTATAGACATATTAAACATTTTATTTACGAACTAGAACTGGTGTATGTCAATGCTACCAGAAAGTAGTATACTGCAACCGAGCCAATGAGCGCAGTTTGGGTCTAGCCCAATACGTGTGGAGGTTGTCGTCTGCATGAAGAAGCCGGGGATGGTGTCCTAATGGTTTGAGGTCGAAACGAGTGGTCATGACGCCAAATTTCATTTTCAAAAACGAGAGGCTGTGGCACTGGTCCAATGCTTGCACGCGTCGTCGAACCTGCCTCCATACTTGTATGAGATTGATCGTATAGTGCTTGGGGTTGACGGTTGTACTGGCGACCACCAACAGGTGAAAACCTCGTCCTTAGACTTCGACGTACAATGATACGCCCAGTTGGATCAAGGGCTCGACGACGCGGCCCCAGACGGTTGCTCGACAACAACGATTGCTTAATAAGCAGGCATGGTCGGCAGAGGTTTTTCAGTATCGATGCATTACACACCTCTTGCACTGTGTCTTCAATACCAGGCGTCGGATATGGGTGATTCCCACAGCGAAACGAAACCAATCCGGTGGAACGTGTAGACTACACCGAGTACTCGCCTGTGCAGCCAGCTGTGGGATCAACCATGTCACGTGTTTCATAACATTTTTTTTTCCAACACTTTTGACGCGGCCCACAGCTGCTATTGTGCGTATCAGTCAATTTCTGGCATGTCTGTTTGGTTGCGAAACAATAACGAACAAGTCGAGCGCAAACCCATAGTTTGTGGCTTCCGGGTGAGGCTTCCGCGTTTGTTTGTGTGTCCCATGTGTTTCACGTTGTTCGGCAGCGTAATAGATGGCGTATCAGACTGCCTTGTTCGCGGTAGGCCTCTTAGCTTTACCAAATTTACTGGAAACGCTGAAAAACCAGCTCCAGATTGTGCCCATTGCAGCCAACGAAGAAAGCCAACGGTCTGTTTCACACTCAAAACGCGATGTCCGTGGCAGCCGGGACTCTGTTTCTACACTGATTTATGACATGCATAAACGTAGGAAACAGCACCCATCGTGCCAGATGCCATCGCCGAAAAGTGTGGCGGTGTTTCGTGCAAGATTGCTAGCATTTCGTCTGTTGAACCGAAAGAACGATCGACCCTTATCCACCTTCGTCCATCTCCGCGTGTCGAAGCCACGTACATGCAGGACACACTTGGACTACCTAAACCATGATATCGATAGCAAGGGTGTACCAAGATCGACGCGCACAACTGGTTCACGTCAACATTTTCGTCAACCCATTCGCCAACGCACTGTTTCTCCCGGCTGCATTTCAATACTAATCCAGGGGACAAGGACGCCAGAACGTGACGTCGAGCGAGCAGCTTTTCTTGGAGTACATGCAAGTTTTGATAACCGACATCGCCGTTATGCACTCCTTTCTCGCCGAGCTGGATCCGGCCTTCGTGGTTTGTCACGATTATACCCGTATTGGTGACGTCGAGCAGGCGTCCAAAGTCGCTGACTTCCTCGCGCCCACTGCAGAGGTCGCCGAAGCGCTGCAAGGATCGTTCATGGCAGTTGGACACGTGCAAAACGCATCGAATGAAACGCTGCCATACCAGGGTGCTAACTTGATTGCATCACGTTTGCAGCGTAAATTTGACGCGTTTGAATCGTTGTACTGCGCCGAGAGGTAGGACCCATCATATTGGGCTTAAAATCGATCTACCTTCGGGGTGTAAGACGACGACCGAAGACGGCCCCGATATGGCTGGTATCGCCAAAGCTGTAGCACGTGTTTCGTCTGCAAATTAAAATTTGCACGTAACGAACCATAGATTTTGCAACGCTTGCTATAATATAGTTCGTAGCTCATCTTCAGCGGAGAAAGGAGTTTAAAGTGGACCGGATGTTGACGGCTATTTTATACGAAGTTTATTCAGCACGCGTATCTTTTTCAGACCACCCACTGGTGATGCAGGAAACACCCTGAATGAATGCCATGTCTCTCTCGATCGCAACAACGTTACTGCCATAGCTGAGTGCATACACGATAAGATTCATCGATGTTTACGGGATCTTCGGTTGACGAGCTAATGTGTAGAAGCAATTTCTTCCATCGTTGTGTTGTCTTGGCGATTATGGGTAACACTGCAACGGAGACGTGATTTGCGGGGTGGCCACTTCTTCCAACGTAACCCACGGCGCAAGGACGGTAGTAAGCTTCGTGTCTCCTTCGAGACTACGCTCGCCACTGCATTGGCCACGCTATTTGACCGTTTCTTGAGGTTTGGATCTTTCCCATGCATTATTGCTGCTGCCGCTTTGCAGACAGGCCAGGTGACAATACCCGCTGCTACTCCCTGTCCTGAACGGCTTCGTCTTAAATTTCCCCAGTATACAGGGATCAATAGCCGCAAAAATTCGAAACCGATTTTCAACGACAAGGTGTCCGTTATTTATTTTACGTACTGGCATAAAGAACGCCCGTCTTCTCATACAATGTATCAGCGCCAAAAGAAAACGTTTCGACGACGACCCTGGGAACACTACAGTACAGACGTGTGACGCGTGCTACGATCGAGATGGCACTCGTCATCAGCGAAGGGTTTCTGAATGACGGCGCTCCTTCACCGAAACAGAGACTTCGGAAACAGGCCATTTATTTTTTATTTTTATGATTCTCGTTGTGTGCCTAGGCCTTGAACTTGGGAGTTTTCACCTCCGGTAGCGTTTTTTAATTTTCTTGTCCAAATCGGTGTTTGGGATGAGGTCTTAAGCACCCAAAGTTGAGGAGCATCAGAAACGAAAATCGGTTCACCTCTGTCGTAGAACGCGCGCCTAGAACTTTTCGTCTGGAAATGCCGCGTGCTACGGTATAGAGGTGTTGAGGTATACCGTTTTTTGTCTGAAACGGTTTCTGAATGACGGGGGCTCCATAACCCAAAACCGTCGGAAATGCCGCGTGCTACGGTATAGAGGTATTAAGGTATACCGTTTTTTGGCTGAAATGGTTTCTGAATGACGGAGGCTCCCCAACCCAAACCCGTCGGAAATGCCGCGTGCTACGGTACAGAGTTATTAAGGTATACCGTTTTTTGGCTGAAATGGTTTCTGAATGACGGGGCCCCTTAACCCCCAAATCGCCGGACGTTGCTATTTTTTTTTCAAAATTCTCGTCGTGTACCATTCTCGTCGGGTACCTAGGCCATGGGATTTTTTTTTTTTTTTCCTAAATTAGTATTTTCGGCAGAGGTCTTACCCCTCAAAATTGAGGGGTGGTATTAAAAAAAAAAATTGTGCACCCTCCTCTATCGCAGCACGCCCAGCTTGAGCGTCGCTACACTGCTACGTACGATTTTGACACAAAATGTTGCGAACGCCCGTCGAATCATGTTTCTCTACGCACCCTCTTTTGTTGGAATCACAGTTTTGTTTACCTTTCGTGTCAGGCGTATGCTACTGTAGAGGGTGCACCGTTTAATCCTAGAGGCTCCAAATACCCATGGTTGTTTGCGGGTCGGACTACGTCTCACGGGTCAGGCCCGGGTCAGGCCTCACCCGACCAGACTCGTAACACTCTCGAACCCTCCTTGTTCGACCCAGAACTCGACCCGTGTGATTCCTAGTACCTCAACAGGCCAGATATCATTAGACCTCGCGAGTTTGGAATGGCTCCTGACTCGAACCAACCCGATCTGTGGGCCTGATCTTTGCCCGCGAAAAGGTCTGAAAATTTCTCACGGCCCCCGCAAACGGAAACGGGTTAAGAAGGGAAACGAAGGGTACAACGACAAAGAAAGCCGCATGGTAAGGTGCAAGTCGTGCACGGCTTTTTTCTCGATAAAACTGCTCTCAAGAAGAGCTCATTAACTGACCCAGCCACTGCTTGAAAAAAAAAAAGAGTTCCACACGTCCCATGGCCTGCATGCATTAGGTTATACTGCGTAGAAATGTGGGCAGCATAAAAATATGAAGATCTGTTGACGGTTTGCTACGACAGAAGTGCACCCCTTTTTTTCTAATGCTCTTTTTTGGGGGGGTGAGCTTAAGACCTCTCCCGAAAATATGATTTGGATAAATACACTGCTACCTGTGGCGGATGAAACAACCCATGGCTTAGGTACGCAACGAGAATCGTGCAAAATAAATTTTCCATCCTCGACGATTTTTGGGTCAAGGAGCCATGTCATTCCCAGAAAGAAAAAATGGCAAAAAGTGCTATACCTTTGTCGTTGCGTGCGTAATTTTCCAGCGAATTTGGGTTAAGTTAAGAAGCCCCGTCAAATTCAAAACGGTTTCGGCCGAAGACTGGGACCTTTATCGCGCCACGCTTCCGAACCCACGGTCGACGCACAACTAAAAACAGCAATCGCCAAACCGGGGGGCGGCGGCGGGGGGGGTTACCGAACGATTTCGGGTAAATTTGCCCAGTCATGCGGGTTTGTGTTTTAGAAGGAAATTCAAATACCTCTACCGTAGCAAGCGACCTGCACGCACAGCATGCACGAGGCTACACCCTCACCCCCGCCAACATTCTGGAGAAGCTGTGCCTACACCTTCTCCTCCCCCGCGTCCCCCACGCTACGCGACACCGTTGTTTTGTGTCAGAGGGTACGCTAAACATTAACGCTGCTCTTCGATTCGCATCTCTGGTTTTGTCAACTCGCATTGTCGCACTTTCGGCATGTATATTTTTATGAAAAATAGCCCTGTGTGAGATATTTGAACTTGCACGAAATCAACCTCAAACATCTATGCGGGTTGCTAATGGGCTGTCCTCGACGCTGGTAACTGCATACGTGCACAGCGTTGCACAGACACCAACAATCTAACGCAAAATAATAGTAACAATATCAAAGCACCCCCTTCGTGCAACTCCCGCCCCCATGTACTCAATGCGGGAAACCATCGAAATTATCTTCCTGTGTGTCCGTGCTGTTCTCCGTTCGGTGATTGAGTAAAATGTAACTAAGTAGTCCCTCCGCACTGGCAGGAATGCAGGCACTCTAGCGCTGCAGCCGGCACTATTCCTCCTGCTAACTAAAAAAAATGGTAGTTTTCACCTGCACGAATCTATTTTACGGGAGTTATTGCGAGCTATCGGCACTGCTCAAACAACATCTCTAAAGGGACCTTTACTGTAAATTATTCGTGAGTTTCTGGGCATGACTCGGGAACAATCCTTGGTCGACGGGTTTTGAAACACGAGTGAAAGCGGCCTTGATATGACAGCAGTGGGTGAGTCGTAAGACCTCGGATCGCGTCGCAAATGGGCCCGCAAAAACATTCAATACTGTGAGAGGCAGGAACGCCAAGCAGGACAAACAGAAAACTCGGTGATGTCAAGGGTGTGCGCCGTCATCACTGCGTGTTGCGTGGATGACGGTTTATGCCATTCCTCACGACAAAAACGCCTCCTTATTAGTTCAATGCCGCACAAGTAGCGAGGTAGCTCGACGCGGCGAACAACCAACACTGCGCGGTAGGGGGGGGGGGGGGTACCCCGGCAATTATCGCCGACGCGTGCTACGATAGAGGTATACCGTTTTTGGGCGAAAATTGGTTTCGGAATGACGGGGCTCCTTAACCCAACAGTCGTCGTGTAAGTGACGGGTCTTTTTTTGGGCGTCCTTCTCGTCGTGTACATACACCATGGGTTTTTTCATTCGGTAGCGGTGTTATTCGTCTCCAGATCATTTTTTTTTTGTTTAGGAGTCTAAAGCTCCTAAAAATGAGGAAACCTCAGAAAAAAAATGGTGCGCCCCTCCATCTCTATCGTGGCACGCGTCCGCCTTCGGATGATAGGCACTCGAGCACGAGTAACTACTTACCTCACGTTGGACAGAAACATTGTTCAGGACATTTCTTCAATGCAGTGTTAGGTTTGTTGTCCATTGAACTGTGGACTAACATCGCGCCGCTACAACATTGAAGGGTGCGCCAGCTAGCGTTGGGCTGCGAAAGCAACTGAGTTAAATCGACACACGACGCGTATGAAAATACGTGGAAGTGTGGTGAGCTAAAACTTCATTTTTCCCCATCCGCCGGAGGATGATAAAAGTACACCACACGAAAGGTATTAAACTGCGAAGGAACAAAGGAAGGGCACTCGCGCGAGAGGTCGCGACCTACCGCACGAAAGCGTATCTCGAACAGTGACCGCTCACCCTAGCCTAGGTCGAACGATGAAAACGACATTTATATATATATATATATATATATATATAAACATTAGATCTCACAGCTAGAGTGTATTTTCATTTTTTACAATATAAGCTACTGGCATTAAGGATTTTAAATCGTAATTTCCAGGGATGTTCACGGAGTGAAAAAAAGTCCGCGGAGCGGATTTTCACGGAGCGGATTGACAAACCGCACCGCTCCGTGACAAAACTAGACAACGGATAACCGATCCGTGCAAATCCGTGAAGTAGGTCAGGGGCGGATATCCGCTCCGCTTTGCTCCGTGACGCATTCTGGAAATCCGCTCCGCTCCGCCAAACTTTTTCAAGGCAGAAATCCGCTCCGCAAAAATCCGTGATTTGAAAAGAGCGCGGATATCCGCTCCGCTCCGCTCCGTCACAACAAAATAAAATCCGCACCGCTCCGTATGATTTTTTTTTCAAGTGGCCAGATCCGTAAGTAACGGATTATTTACGGAGCGGATTGGTCTGCTCCGTAGATGATCCGTGACCAATATAGTACAGTGATGGATTAAACCGTGTGAATGTCACGGGTTTTGAGCCCTGAACAATTGTTCTGAATAGCGGATAACTTATACAAATATTGTTCTTGGCCAGCACTCTCCAAATATTTTATATATTTGTGCGATTTGTGCTGCTATCAGCCATACACACCGCGGTTGGCCGACGTCCTGCTCCGCACACACAACGCGGACCCTACTCGTGAGAGGTACGAACACACAAACACACTTGCAACGCAGCAGCGCAGCAGCGGTACGCACGCATGGGATGCCAGATATCATTGATTCTGGCGATGAATAGGCTGAGGTGCAGCAATCCTCGCCTTCAACCGAGTCTCCTGCTCCTTCTTCTCCCGCTCCTTCTCCATCTCCAACACTGGAGAATCCTACTAGTACTGCTGCAGATTCGCATGAGCACCGAGGTGGAGAAGTACAAGCAGCCACCCGCCGTAGCGAACAATAAGGACTTCGACGCGTTGGGCTACTGGCGTGACGCTGGAAGCCCGCGGCTTGATCCCCACGGAAACGTCATGGCAGCGGCGCAATTTCCCATCTTATCCGTGCTTGCCCGCGTGTACCTTTGCATCGACAGCACAAGCTGCCAGTCGGAAAGGGAGTTTTCGCAGCTGGGGTGTGTGCATTCTAGCCTTCGTCGCCGTACGACACCCGACCGCGTTGAGAAAACGATGTTCCTCAGGACTAACTCGGATCTCATTCCGGAGGTCAAGAGCTTCGAGATTTGATCTAAAAGATCTCTCAAGAGCAGGAGAAAGCAAAGGCTAAAGTAGTCGAGGTGCGGGCCGCAGAGGCCGGGAAGGATGTCGTAATCGAACTCGATGAGTAACGAGTGGCGAGCGGTAGGGTTGGAGCAGACGGGTGCAGGCGCTCATCTTTCACTGCCGTTGAGTTGATCTGTATCCCTGGTTTTCCCGTTTTTCCCCCTTTCGCCCAGGCTGAATTTTCGAATTTTCGAATTTTCGCATTTTCGGTACTTTGGTGGTCTCACCATGTACCGCTGTTGCTGCTGAGGAAAGCGTCTCCATGTTTTACTTCTGCTGATTTTCTGTCTCTGTGGTCTATTTTCTATTTTCCTGTTTTTTGTTTTTGTCGCGGCGATGGAATTGGTAAAGTATCTGGTACTTTGTAGGAGTACTTACGTACTACCTATTTACCAGAGATGTGCGCGGAGTTCCTGCTCTTGCGCGCCTGCTGTACCAACTCTGGTCACTCTGTTCTATTTCTTTTTCACCCTTCTCTTAGTCCAAGTGTTTCTTTCAGACATCCTTTCTTATGAAGGGGATTCGACGCGTGCGTGCGCGCGATTCTTTCCCTGCTCGCCACCCCCCTCCGCCATGTATAACTCCGAGAACAACGTGTCTTTCCGTAGTTTCTGATATCAGGAGAAATCCGGTCAACATCCGCGGATAACCGTCCAATATTACGGATTCATGGATACGGTTTTGCGTGGAGAAACGCAGTGGATTTGTACGGTTTGCTCGACGGAGTGGACAATCCGCTCCGTGAAAAAATCCGTCTGACGGATATCCGCTCCGCAATAATCCGCACAAATCTCGATGTCGGATATCCGCTCCGTAAAAATCCGTGACTTTTTCTGTGAGCGAATATCCGCTCCGGTCCGCTCCGTGACAAATTAAAAAATCCGCTCCGCTCCGTGACATCCATGAACATACGGATATCCGTTCCGTCGTAATCCGTGGATTTTTTATGGACGGAAATCCGCACCGTGACAAATCCGCAACTTATTGCTAGAGCGAATATCCGCTCCGCTCCGCTCCGTCAGATTCTGAAAAAAAAAATCCGCACCGCGGTGCGGATCTTACTCCGTGAACATCCCTGGTAATTTCGGCTGTGGGGGGAGAAAAATCGAGAAAATAATAACTTGGTTAATATAGGGTCATGGCCCAGTTTTTGAGGAAAGAAAAGAATAGTAGAATCCCATATAAAAAAAATGAACAATCGACCAGCCAGCCAGGACACCAACACATCGAAGCACACATCATCTTCCACAGGGCATCCCGGACACGCCAGACGGCATCCTCGACACCCAAGCACCCTCCCGAAGAGGCTGCCAGGTTCCTGGTGGACGATCTGCGGGATTGCCCACGGCAGACAGGCTGACGCGTCATCAAGAGTGCCCGAAGCGGCGCAAATTTAGCTCTTTGCTACGAACACGCAGCAACCAGCAAGCAATTTACGAAATCAGAAGGCTCTTCTCACGTTTTTGGAGACCGACGCGCTGTGGCCTCCACACACAAACGCAACGCGCCACGAGTGCTCCACCCACGCCAACGCCACAGATGCGGAAGACTCAACCGGCCCCATCCCTGGCCCGCAGCAAAGCCTGTTTGCAGCCCACCAACAACAGCAGAAGTAGTGCGGCCTTTCATCGTTTTTGAATATTTTAAGCAGTCTGCTCAATAATCAAAAAGCCACACCGGTACATGAAAAACCCGCGAACAGTTTGAAATTCAAAAGCTCGGAGATCGGAAGACAGGAGGACGACACCATGCAAGGCATACCATAGACACGGTGGTGCGCCTTTCTTCACCCTGAAGCAGCTCGTCTCTACCCCTGAGGCAGCCGGTCTCCACTCTTGAAGAAGCCGGTGGTCTCCATCGTTTTGAAGCCTCGAGTTTCCTCCTTTAGAACCCTCCTTGTGTCCATCTTGCGCGGCCGTTTCCCATGTTACACCGTCGGTGTATCGGCCACTTCCGGTGTTGTAAGGAGGACGGCACAGATGCAACCCTTGGTCTTCGGCTAGACGATCCATCCAGATGTATTTTGGCTCGCGAGACGTCGCCCGGATGGCCAGGAGTGGTCAGGGAAACACTCGAGAGTTTCATCACTTATTGATGTTACACACAAGATCGACAAAATCGGCAACACAGATCTTGACTTCAAATATCTACTGCTGCTGCTGTAGCTCGCATGCTTTCGTGGAACTGGCCAACAACGGTCAACATCGTTCCTGGTACGTCATCCGCGTGCTCGATACTTGTGCATGAGAACGTGGTCGTCGACAGGAACGACGCCATGGCGCCATCGTCACAGCAGCCTCTTGAGATCCACCTCCCGCGCGACCTTCTTGAGTAGACGCGAAAGCCAACGCATGGCCATATTTTCTCCAAAAATTCAAAGTTTTTTATTCCCACGAACGTAATCAAAAGCCAGATTTAATCTGTACCCAGTCGTTGAATAGACCACAAATGGGCTAATCGCTGTCATTGGTCGTTATCCACCCAACGCAGGAAGCGATCGGTCGATGATGTCACGTATATAAAAAAACTCTGTGGAATCCATGGTGCAGGCCATGCCAGAGGCCTGCAGAAATGGCATGCTCGGCGTGGGCATGGGCGCCCATTGTCTGTGCTTTGTTTGTGTGGAGTGTGCCTATCTCACAGTCATCTTGCGTTATTAGAGTCCGCGCTTTACCTCCACATTGCTGTGACAAAACAATTTTTTTGCGGCCCTCGCTCGCTTCTCCCGAAAAAGCAAAAACTATCATTCATGTACAACAAAAACAACACACAGCACTCCCTTGATCGCGGGCTGGATAGTGTAGGACCGCGCTTTACTGTGGAGGGGGCTCGCACGGGTTGCGCGGTACTGCTTCCGCCCTTGACTGGACCCGGGGCTGTTGCTCCTCTCATCTACGCCGAGCCTGCTGATTGATCAAGATATTTATGACAAAAAAGTATTCCGTTATGTTGAGTGTGTTGTTGGAAATCGTATCCGAGAAAATATTTTCCGTTGTTGGCCAGTTCCACGAAAGCATGCGAGCTCGCGTGCGTATGGATGACGGTGAACACTACGAATGGCATGACGTCACTCAGGGATTGCGGAAAAGATGTGTACTACTGTCGCCTCTTCTTCGCAATGTATTTTTCGCCGCACAGCGATACATTCCGTTCCGCTAAGTTGCAGTGAGGACCCAGATTTTTTGAGGACTTGGGGTGCACCTCGAGGAGGACTTCGGGGAGGGCGGGTTGGAGGTTGAACCACTGGCACATATACGGAGGCCAGTCCGTGGTATGCTGTACGCTGACGATGCAGGCGTTGTGTGTAAATCGAAGGAAGACCATGCGAAGACGACTGTCATTGTGACCGTTTTCGAAACAGCAGGCCTCACCGTGTGCGAAACGAAAAAAGAGACAACGCTGCCCCGCACTCTCAACAAGGTTCTCTCGGCCCCACCGCTTGTTATCGAAGCGGCGGGCCAGAGGCATGTATGCAGACGATGCATTTTCTGTGCCTGGGCGCGGTCTTATCAACGAAAGCGCCGACATTACGCCATGAATTATCGACGGATCCCACTCGCGTGGGCATGCTACGATTGTTTCAAGTAGGACATTTTACGATCGTTCCAAGCGTGAGCTGAACGATATGGAAGATGCTTCGTTCATACTAAAGGTGCGCCTGCTAAGGACCGCGGTGATTGACACCCTGCTGTAGGGGCGTGTGGCTCGGAATCTCTGCCAGGGGCACTTTGCTGACCTATGAACGGCACACTAACACCTCCTGCTAACCGATTTGGGCTCCCAGCGCCGACAACGCACCGACCACCATATATATATCAACCGCCAAGACCCTCAACACAATGTGAAGGCGTTGAGACGACCACGCAAAAGCCACCTCTTCTTTGCGGGCGCCGTACAAAGGACGACAACTGAGCGGCTGACTCATCGGTTGATGTTCGGGACGATGTTTGATGTGGGTAAAACCCGGGACCAAGCGGGCCAGAAAAGAACTGGGCCCAAGCGGTAGCAGACGATATCAAAGCATCCAACGGACAACCCCGCTTTGCTGTTAGGAGTAAAGAGTGTGCTATGGTCCGGGGCGGCTAAGAGGAGTGGAAACTGGTACCGGGGGGTCGTCGACGCGGCGGGCCGCTTCATGGCGAAATGGCATAGGACCGAGGCGGGTAAGAGCTGGCTAATCCACGCAGCAGTGGACACCAAGAACAGCAACAAGGGTAAACTGGAGGGAGGGGGGGGGAGGGCGTACGGATACAGCTGTGGACGAACGCCGAATCGAAATGGCACATGGTGTGGCAAGCTACCGGTTTGACTATTTTGTGGAGCGTGTTGAAGTACTATGGTATAGCCCTAAACAATACAGTGAGCGGTAATGTTTTCCTTTGTGTGCGTATTCATCGAGATCAAACGGGGAAGCGCGAACGCGGCAGTAATGCCATTTACTTGTTGTCTTGCTTGCTTTGTTCGTTTTCAGCTGTTGCCTTTTTTTCTCTCCTTGTTTCCTTGTTTTCCCTCCCCGCCGGCCTTAGGCCGGCATCTTCCTCTTCTTCCTGTTGTTTCGTCCGTGCAACAGTTGGCTGTTTCCCTTCACCAGCACGTAGGTTGTTTCTCTTGCAGCCGTTCTGGCTTTCTTGCATCTCTCGTTCTTCAGAGCCCCTCCCTGGCGTTTCCTTTTCAAGTTTCAATTTTTCCCTTATATTATGGTCTTGCTCGTGTTGTTTTGCTGTCGTGCCCGGTACGCCGGCATTTCACTTGCTTCATTAGACTATGTTGATTCATTTTTATTGAGATTGTTGTTTACCCTGTCGCACATATACTTTGTATGTATCTAGGATGAATAATATGCACGGACGCCGGGTGTACTCAACACACATAACAAACAATCTTCTTCTGGTCACATGCTACCGGCTGTGCTGTACCTGGTGCTAAATTTTTCATGATTCCGGGAAGTTAAGGCTGGGAGTATGAACAAAAGGTATTGTTGCAGAACGGAAAATTGCACCGCAGCAAACATCACGGCAGGGTATCAGTACACACGGCAGGGAGCCCAGCGACCGGTTCCTACCCTCGACGCTGACTACCGACCGCGTACAGGCTGCTGTGCTGCTGCTGCTGTGTGGGTTACTGCGGCGCGATTTTCTGTCACTCTTTATCGTGCGTTGATGACGTGCTCAACTGCTGTTGATAATGTCCTCAACTGCTGTTGATGATGTGCTCAACCGCTGGGAACAAAACAAAACGGTTTGAAGGCTCTGATGACAATGATGTTTGATGTATGTGGAGAATGTGGTTGGATCGGGTTTCATGCCAGAGGAGGGGGAGACGGGACAGAGACTAAAAACAATATGAAACGATTTAGAAGTGCACACCTAGGACGGGTCATCGATTACCAGGTTATGATGTACAGCAGCAGCAGTAGATATTTGAAGTCAAGATCTGTGTTGCCGATTTTGTCGATCTTGTGTGTAACATCAATAAGTGATGAAACTCTCGAGTGTTTCCCTGACCACTCCTGGCCATCCGGGCGACGTCTCGCGAGCCAAAATACATCTGGATGGATCGTCTAGCCGAAGACCAAGGGTTGCATCTGTGCCGTCCTCCTTGCAACACCGGAAGTGGCCGATACACCGACGGTGTAACATGGGAAACGGCCGCGCAAGATGGACACAAGGAGGGTTCTAAAGGAGGAAACTCGAGGCTTCAAAACGATGGAGACCACCGGCTTCTTCAAGAGTGGAGACCGGCTGCCTCAGGGGTAGAGACGAGCTGCTTCAGGGTAAAGAAAGGCGCACCACCGTGTCTATGGTATGCCTCGCATGGTGTCGTCCTCCTGTCTTCCGATCTCCGAGCTTTTGAATTTCAAACTGTTCGCGGGTTTTTCATGTATACCGGTGTGGCTTTTTGATTATTGAGCAGACTGCTCAAAATATTCAAAAACGCCGAAAGGCCGCACTACTTCTGCTGTTGTTGGTGGGCTGCAAACAGGCTTTGCTGCGGGCCAGGGATGGGGCCGGTTGAGTCTTCCGCATCTGTGGCGTTGACGTGGGTGGAGCACTCGTGGCGCGTTGCGTTTGTGTGTGGGGGCCACAGCGCGTCGGTCTCCAAAAAACGTGAGAAGAGCCTTCTGATTTCGTAAATTGCTTGCTGGTTGCTGCGTGTTCGTAGCAAAGAGCTAAATTTGCGCCGCTTCGGGCACTCTTGATGACGCGTCAGCCTGTCTGCCGTGGGCAATCCCGCAGATCGTCCACCAGGAACCTGGCAGCCTCTTCGGGAGGGTGCTTGGGTGTCGAGGATGCCGTCTGGCGTGTCCGGGATGCCCTGTGGAAGATGATGTGTGCTTCGATGTGTTGGTGTCCTGGCTGGCTGGTCGATTGTTCATTTTTTTTATATGGGATTCTACTATTCTTTTCTTTCCTCAAAAACTGGGCCATGACCCTATATTAACCAAGTTATTATTTTCTCGATTTTTCTCCCCCCACAGCCGAAATTACGATTTAAAATCCTTAATGCAAGTAGCTTATATATAGTCTAGTCTATATATATCACGCGATTCGTGGTCACAATTCCAAAAACAAATCCGAATGAACGCAAAACGAGCACGAACTCTTGAGAGGTCCAGCTGCGCCGCGCGAGTACTGCAGGGAATACAAAGTACAGCATGGTCAGCAGGCGACACCGTCGCCATGTTGCTTGCGGCGGAAGGGTATCCGTCCCCCGATACATCTGGGGGCCCTCATTTAAGGACCACACAACAAAGCAGAACTTGAGGCTAAGATAGCCGTTTTTTTCCACGGGCGGCTTGAATTTGCGATTCCATCGCCTGCAACAGATTGCATGAAGAGACGTATGCTGCACGATATAGAGGCAGAGCCGTTTTAGTGTATATACGCCACACAAGAATGCAGAACTTGAGGCTGAAATAGCTGATCCTTCTGCCGGATAAACGATTCCATTGTGTAGAATAGACGGCAGCAAAAGAGACACATGCTGCACGACAGAGGTAGGACGCATTTTTTCGGGGAAACCTTTTTGGTCAGGAGCGCTCTACACCTTCTGACAAAAAACTAAGCTAATGGTGAGCGGAAAACATGAAAGGGACTAAAAAGGACGGATGAACAAGTCCAGGACCAACGAAAACACATACCAGCAAACGAAAACACCACAACGATATCACCACGATAAGAGGTAATTCGACACTCTGCAGGGCCTCGTAGTAAAAAACATTTTGGTCCAAAAGTGGAAACCCATGTCGTAGCCCATATTAAGAATCAAACAAACATTAACACCACACAACGATATCGGGTCGTTGTTCAGACGATGGGGCGTGCCACACGTTCATATTTGCCGAAACCGTACCACCGGTTCCTTATGATGGCACTAATCCCGGCTCCGACACCCCATCTCCCCCCACCCCCCCCCACCAACCCAGCTAAGACGTCACCTATCAGGACCGCGTTAAAGAACGACGGCCGCCACATACACATATACATATATAAAAATGACAAAGCAATGCAAAACCGGTGGCGGCCCGGACGTTTATATGATACGCCAGTCCTGATCAACGTCCAACTGATGCCTCCGGTGTGTGTAAGAGCATCTCCCGTCGTGGATCGCCCCTCGTATTGGCGGAACTAGCATTTTGCCTGCTTGGATAAGAGCCGCCGACGACACAATATTACGAAAAAAGTCGCGAGTGCGGCGGGGGGGGGGTGGGGGGGGTCACCGTGTCAGCCCGGCCGCAATCAAAATAACCACAGGCCTTCGCATCCCCACCATGCCGAGATGGAGCTAGTCGGGTTGCCACCGAGGCGTGCTACCATAACGTTTAGCAACTTCCACTCAAAAATGGTTTTGATCGACGCAGCATTTTCAACGGGAGAATGTACAAAAAAGCATCGATTCCGTTTGCATGTCGTTGTGCTGCACGTTAAGTACCTACGAAACCCGTTCGATTGCTCGTTTGGATGCTCTCCGTTGATTTTCTTCGAGAATATGCATTGCATGGGGTGGGGATGTCGTCCCCAACGAACGCCGGCAGCAAAATAGGGTGCTAGCTCTATCGTAGCATTTGTCACCAGGCAGACAGTCAGACAGGCAGACAGGCTGACAGACAGGCAGGCAGGCAGGCAGGCAGGCAGGCAGGCAGGCAGGCAGGCAGGCAGGCAGGCAGGCAGGCAGGCAGGCAGGAAGGCAGGCGGGCCGGTGGGGCGTGTGTACATCAAGCGCGAAGCGTCGTGGGTTGTTCGGCAGACGGTACATGGTGACCTGTGCACACTGCGAAAAACCGGGCGTGCCAATATGAGATGGACTTCGGCATCTTGCGCGTATTGTCCTTTAAACGGACGATACCGTTCAATGGATCGGGGCGGGGGGAGGGGGGGAGGAAGTGTACTTATTTAACCAATTGCCGTAATGCTAAGACCACTGACCCTCGTAGCTTTACAGCGCCGAGACGCAGCACGTACGGTTGTCAACGACCAGGCCGACATCGTGCGCGCCGTTAGGTGTTGGGCGAGCGTTCCCTTCAAACTGGAGAGGTGCCCGGGATACGAGAGAACACGAGAGTCTGGTTTACGAGGAGGTGACCACGAGATCAGGGAACACCCTTCCCGCAACGCCGTGCGCGGATTCCGGTTTGGACTCGACCAAGGCCAAATACAATATTATCCTCGTCGCTGGATCTATGCCATAGTCCAGAAAGACGCGACCGAAGTCCACAAGTACGGAGTCGGGCCATGTCACGGTAGGGGAGGGGGGGGGGGGGGGGGCGACCAATGCTACGTTAGGGGGGCCTTTGGGGCGCTTTTTTCCTCAATGGCCCGGTGTCCCTCCCGCGAGTGACCCCCGTGTTCCTTGCGCTCACAGCCTTTCGTGCTGTTTAACATCCTCGATATGAACTCTAAAAGGGATGATTAGCTACGCGGCACGAAAAGCATCGCGGAACGTGTTTTCGTCGGTGAGGTAGAGAGTCAATCGCGCGAGTGATGGAAACCCTGTAGTGTAAAATGGATAGTACCCCCGACACCGTAGCCTTGATCGCCACACGTATTGCCTTTGAACTTTGAGCTTTCCGTAGGCACTTGGATCCCGTCACGTTGGGGGCTGCGCCTTTTGAGCCAAAAAAAAAGGTATACCCGACCGGTTGAGCTCCTCAAGCGTCTAACTACCGGTTACTGCGATAACTGTACGAGTATGAAGTATGTATGTTTTTAGGATCAGCGCATTTAAGTGCTGCTCGGTTTGCGCTAGCGAATTCCCACGAAATCGGTTTCCGTCGAGATATTGAGCTGCTCAGTGTGAGGGACTCAGAACCCAATGATGCACTCCTAGGCTGGAATGACTCTTTGACCATTGATCACGCAACCCTTTCGCCACGGAGCACGGCAGGTATGGGCGGGGGGGGGGGGAGGGGGGGGTTGCTTCCGAAGAAGATCGACCGGCGGGACTCGCCGACCGACGATTCACACATAACTTACCCGGACGTGGAGATACCATACAAGATGAATATTTGCACGACGTAGTGGTGTCGCGGCCGAGCCCAAGGCGTTTTATGTGTCGGACGAATCAGATCACAGGTCAGAGTCGCACTCGCGATGTGCGTGTCTCAGATCAGACAGACCCGTGGCCTGCACAACCTGCACGGCCTGGGTCACGTTGACCGGTGGGAGCCTTATGAAATGCACGGCCAGGCAAAAAAAAGTCCTGGTGGGCTGGGTACGAACCACACAGATCCTTTGCACAACATATAAAGTCGACAGAAAGATAGATGCTGACACAGGCTGCGATAGAGATGCACGGGCTCTTTTTCCCTTCTCAAGGTGGTTGCTTGAAAAGCTCGGTACCCCGACCCAAACGCTGATTCGGAGAGAAGCACAAAACGTGCTGACCGACGAACAATCGCTTGGCCTGAGGCATACGACGAAAATTATTTTGCGATAATCAAAAAGCAAAATACGGCGACGAATTTTGGTTGAAGGGGCCCAATGTTTCAGAAAAAAAGTTATATTTTTGAGCCCAAAAGTGCCGCCTCTGTCGTAGTGCTCGTCTGGTTTACAGATCATCCAGATCGTGATCTGTCCGAGGAGTGCGGCGGTATGCGAACCGGAACAACGGTTAAAGGGTTTCCCAACGTTGATTCTCGAACGAGACGTAGCTTTCATTGATTATTCGTCAGTAACATGGGGAAACAAAATGGACACCCTTTCGACGATCAGCACACCTCAGCTGTCCCAGACTCAGGCGGATTTGGAATGCCCTTCTTTTGCCTCCTACAAATATACTAATAACGGTGGTAGGCCAATGATACATAGGCCGTCATTTAGTCACCCCATTTGGACTCCGTTTTTTTTTTGTTGGGGTGAGGTATAGAGACGCGTGCTACGATAGATGTGCTGAGGTGTAACACTTTTTGGCAGAAACAATGTATGAATGACGGGGGTCCTTAACCTAAAGTCGTCGGACCGTCATCTTCGTTTTGCTAACTGATGGTTCTACAAGTACCTGGTGTCTGGCCCCTCTCAGCTCGAAATTGTTCGGACTGCGCCGCCATTCTTGTTTTTGCTGACTGATCGTTTTGTGCCCGTTATCTAAGCCCGAAATCGTTGGGCCGGCAATTCTAATCTCGCTAACTGATCGATTGCTACCTGATGTACGGCCCATTTTAAACCAAAAATCGTTGGACTGCACTGACCGGCGCCATTCTTGATTAGCAACCCGATTGTTTTGTGCAGGGTATATTTGCCCAAATTGGTCGGGCGGCCCTTATTGTTGTCTTGCTGGCTGATTGCTTTGTCTATGCTATGCAGTGTTAGAGGCCATCCGCTGAGACGTTTTTGAGCAAGCGGTATCCCGACATATGGCGGTAAAAACCGCCTTGTGGGCAACTTTGGAACTGCACCCATGATGTGGGACAAATAGGGAAGCCTTCCCCCAGTAAGGCGGTCATATTGCTACGTAGCACACCCAACGCCATACTGGGGGACTCCCACCGGGCTGCATCGCGGCTTGCTCAAAAAGCAAAGTTACCCTCCCGTTTCCGTAGTATGACTTCTCGGAAATCGTCGACGGAGTGCTGGGTGGGAAACCAGAAAGTGAATAAAACGGCGCGAACCAGAACTACGTTGGTGACATATACACATGCTACTGTATGTCATACATATTGTTCGCCATAGCATAGTATATGACCAAGTCCCAGGTGCGTGTAGAGAGCGTTATGTCACGCACCTGACAGAACAAAGCGCCCGCCGCTACCGTAGTATGACGTCTCGGGAATCATCGACGGATTGCTGGGTGGTGAACCAGGAAGTGAAGAGGACGGAGAGGACCAGAATTACATTGACCGCTACCAATAGTCCCCCTAACGCGGACCGGTTCTCCTCTCCCGCGGCGTCCATCTTAATCAGCAGCGCCAGGAAATTGCTCAGAAATATTATTACACAGCCCTGTGCGGTTTTAAAAAGAGCAAGTATGACAGGTTCAGCGCAACAAGTGGCTCAAGAAGTAATGTCACACACAGCACACGAAACTGTTAGATACGAGCGAACGTCTGACAAGCCAGCCCTAGATAAGAGCTCAAAAGCGTTGTGAGCCAGCCCTGTGCGGTGGTGAAACAGACGGAGTCTGACGAATTCGACCTGCGAAAAATCGTCAGAGTTATCAGCAAACGTCTCTGTGTCGTTGGCGGAACGAACCAAACGAGTCACAAAGTCAATGCAAACAACGTGGTCTTGATGACCAGATAAACTATCACCCAAACCTTCGTGGTTGTTTGGACAAACAGGGCAGGTAATGAAAAACGACGCAAAATAAGTCATGCACAACAGCGAAGCAAACTAGCTTGAGATCGTCGCCACACACAGCCTTGTATAATTGTTTAGACAATTAGCACATGCCAACAAAAATACGAAGACGCGTTAGGAAGTTGTTCAGTAACGTGCATTAGGTGTCTTGGCTCACCAGTCTGTATAGCAACGTGTCTGTTGGATCCAAATGGGGCCGCATGAGCTCAAACCCCAGCAGGATACCGACGGCAAAAATGCAAGCCGTGGCTGCTTGCACCCAGCTATGCGGCGCAATAAAAACGAGCACTCCCGTCAAAAGCATCCTTCGGCCACACTCGATTACCTCGAAGTAGAACCAGTCAGGGTCTGGGTAACGACAGGCGGCAGTACACACATATACGGCATATAGGTTGTGTTTGTAAAATGCCAGAGTGCAAACTAATGAGGAGAAAAAAAGAGCAAAAAGAGAAACATGTCAGAAAATGTTTTTTTCCCCCAAGTATTGAGATAGAAACCCCAAAGAAACCAGCATATAACAAACGGCAATTTTCCAAGAACTAGTTACTTTATTTAGAGCAATACTTCGAAGTATATATATAAAAATATATAAACCGTTCATGCCGCTGCGGCAATTCCCACCCCCCCCCGCCCCCAGCGCCCACTCCTTCCCCATCCGCACCATCGCCTAGACCTAGCACCACGCGTATAGCAAGCCGCTACATCTATGCGACCTAACGCTCCCCCGCCCCCGCCCCGCCCCACCCCACCCCCCGCCACACCCCCCCCCCTGTGTGATGCAGTGGAAATAAAAACGGCATTGAGTGTTGATGCACACTACTGTGGCCGGTACGTAAAATGGGACAGATAACCTAGTTGAAAAAAAATCCATCCTGGGCAGGACCTGTTTTTGACGGGGTGGGGTTATCACGCTCCTTAGTTTGAGAAGCGCCGACGGTCAGAAACGATCTAGCCAAAAACGTGCAACCAAAACGCCTCCCTCACCTAAACCCAGCAAAACATCCGACAGGGCCAGAGATACGGTTGCTTCAGCCTCCCCTCACTCTACCATTGCACCGCCGGGAGAAATGTATGCCCGTATTACTGTAGTATATCACAGCCTATACACTCGGCATGGAACTGAAACTTTGGCTGCAAGTTCATATATTCTCCAACTCTTGTGTTTGGATGAGGTCCTGTATGATTAGACCTCCTCAACAGACGCAAGCTACTATACTAAAGGCAGCAAATATTTGCGCGGATGCATTTTCAAACTGACGGGGCTCCTTACCCCAAACTCGCCAGAATGTCGTCGTATGTATCTCTTGATTAGAAACGCCCTTCAGAAATACATTGAGATCCGTTCCCCTTCCACAAACCCCCGATTTTCGACGTTCATTCTTACGTTCTTGTTCTGCGACAATTGCTTTTTATACTTGATAAACCATGGATTTTTTTGGTCCAATGTCTGTTAGAGGCGCTACTTGTCAGTAACCGTCATGTCGTCACTCGATGACACTCAAAGGTCTTCTGGTATCCATTGCGAGTTGCTCGTAGAACGGACAGTTATAATAGGTCGGTTAGATGTCGCTTATCGATGCGGTAGTTAGCAATGCAGAAGTCTCAGCGGTAATAAATCGGACACATGATGCACAGCAGTTTACTGGTTAATCATATCAACGAGCTGGTACATGTAGTACGTACGAGCAATGCGGTGTAATTACATAATGCGGCGGAATACAGTACGTATCGCAACATTCACGGATTGTGATTTCAGGTTGACTTTCGGGACGTTGACGTAGCTAAGCTACCAGAAGCAAACCTCAGGGAACGTTGCCATAGGTGCGGTAGACCACGAGCAAGCCTCAGGAAACGTTGTGTAGGTAGATCAGACCACTCAGGGAATGTTGTGTGGGTACATCAGACAACTACTCGTGGAGTACATCTGTCCGTACCATAGCCATTGTGTCATCTCGATCAAGTGATGACCAGACCTACCTCGATCATTCCACTTTGGTCACCATCAGATGGACAAATTTATCAATCGATCGACATATCGGCCTGGGGTCGCCGAGCAACATCTTCTTCACTTCTCTTCCTTAAAGCTCTTCTGCAGACACATTTCACCGTGAGTCTGCGTTAGCCTCTAAACATTATACAGGCCGTGTCTTGATCGGGTCATCCCCAAGCGAGCCTACGCAAGCGTATACCAGCTACGGGCTGACATACGCTGCACACCGCCACCTAAAGGTCAAGAACGCCGACGCAGCTATCCCCTAATCAAAAACGCCTTCCAAATCCATACCAAGATCCTTTCCTGCCCCACAAACCCCAGATTTGCTAGGGTCAATCTCGTTGGCCAATACAATATGTGTATCAATATGCTTAGAAGCCGTGGGTGTTGGTCATCGGGTTGTAATTTCATTATATTCGAAATAAGGTTCTGGTCGTGATGTACTAACGCTCCCCAATTGAGCAAGCCCCAGCACAAAAAAATAAGCACTGCGCCTGTACCGCAAAAATCGTCGAAAGGAGAAACGACAATCGATACATGTGCACACCCCTACTCAACCACGCCCCCCATCTCTCACCGAAATCCCTCCAGAGGAACATCGACGGCGCCAGCTCCGGGTGCTCCTTCCTCGCCTTCACTCTTTCCTTGAATTCTTGCAAATCGATTTGGGGCGGCGCCGGGGGGGCGTCGTCGCCAGTTTGGCCGTAGTTGGACGCCGGACGGAATGCCGAAAACTGGGCACCAGAAGACTCTTCGGTCCCGTCAGCATGAGGGGGGAGGGCCTCGACGACTATGACTTTGAGGCGAGGGTTGAGTAGCTCTCGATTTCGCCAGAGAATGGCGGCGTACAGTGCGGGGATGCCGAACGGGTACACCTTGGCAACGGCATTAGAAAGGTTAACAAAATGTTGGGCGAGGTTAGGGCGACAATAGCAACACAAGCTAACGTTTTTTATTTTCACAAGGGGTATGAAATCTTGACATGCCTGAAACTACCGTGCCTCGTCCGTATCGAAAGGCGTACGTGTACGCGACGGTGTTCAGGCCGAAGGATTTTTGCATGCCCTCTGTGCTTCTTGAGAAGATTGAGAGTCAGCCCACGGTACAGGTTACATATTTTGCGTCCATATCGGAAGGTGTACGTATACATGCAACGGCGTTCAGGTCGTACGGATTGCATGGCCTTGATGAGTCTTGAGGGGGTTGAGAGTCACGCCATGGTAGGCGCCGCATATTTTGGGCTAAACGATTTCGACCAGTTGAGTCCTTAAAATGGCCAAAGGATTGTAACCGATTGAGTTCCTACATTGGCCAATCGACTATGACCGGTTGAGTTCCAAAATGGGCCATACGATCGTGACCGGTTGAGTTCCAAAATGGGCCAAAGGATTATGACCGGTCAAGTTCCTCAATACGCCAAAGGATTATGACCGGTCAAGTTCCTCAATAGGCCAAAGGATTATGATCGGTCAAGTTCCTCAATAGGCCAAACGATTACGACCGGTTAAGTTCCTCGATGGGCCAAACGATTGTGACCGATTGAGAGCCTCGATGGGACAAACGATTATGACCCGTCAAGTTCCTCAATAGGCCAAAGGGTTATGACCGGTTAAGTTCCTCGATGGGCCAAACGATTGTGACCGGTTGACTTCCTCAATTGGCCAAACGATTGCGACCCGTTGAATTCCTCAATGGGCCGAACGATTATGATTGGTCGAATTCCTCATGCGTGGCACTTTCGGTTAGATACCAAAAAGTCTATATTCCAGAAAAATGTGGAGATCCTCAGGCAAGGAGCTAAAAATAAACGGCGGCTCCTCTAGCGTGGGACGACTCACGTCCAAATTCCCGTACTCCCAAAATGGTGTCGGTCTACAGACCGGGAACCGTTTCAGGCCTTCACCACACGGGGTGGACGGGAAACCACTACCGTTTCATCGACATCGTGCAGAAGATGGGCAAGAACGCCGCATCTCCTGAGAACCTATTGTAACATAAAATACCACAACAATACGTGTTTGTGTGTTTTTCCCACGTCTGGTGAGCTTGCCGTGAATTTTGCGTTCGAAAGGGCGCTTCCAACGAATACCGTTTTAAAGATTGCCGATCGTCGTGTGGACATTTTGCGCTACATAGATAGCTGACTTTGTCAAAGTGCTCGGAAGGCGTGTCCTGTTCACCGGTTGTCTACAACTATGTCGGCAAAACGGGGGGGGTGAGGGGGGGGCAGGGTTGCTGGGCGTTGACGTAGAAAGTAGTACGACAGGTGCCACCGTGAAGGTTCACTATTGTCTACAACTGCTGTAGATGCCGCAAGCTGTGTGGTTGCGAGGCTTGCCCCGATGCCGTATAGGTGGGGAGAGCAAAATATAGAATTGTATCACAAAACACACACAGGAGCCAGTACCAAAGTGTCAAAGGCCCTCACATAAACCACAAAGAGGCGGTACCAGTATGTCACGCACTTCGTACACACACTTGTGAACCGTACCAATTTGTCACGGACCCCCCTCGGCCAAATACAAGGGCAGTATCATTCCATCAAAGCCCGAGTCCGTATAATTATCACCACCGACCCCCTCCGTGAGTCAACGTTCCACCCCATGAAGCCTTCGAAGCACATTTCAACAACGCTTCCGCACACACTATGACACACAAATATCTGCGCAGACCAGAACCTGAAACCGATGTACCACGAACATGCACCATTTTCCTTCTGGTGCGCCGCTCACTTGAGCGCGTCATGTTCCCCACACCCTTCAACGGATTGGGACAAGAAACCGAAAGCGTGTGCACAGTCCGATCAAATCAAGCTCAAGGCCTGGGTACTAAGAAAAAGTTTCCGACGCACGCTACGATAGAGGTGTCACGTTTTGGTTTTCAATTTTTTTTCTTGTTCATAGTGGTGGGGCTCCTTAACCCAAATTTTGTCGGATTTGTTTTTTCATTATTTTAACAATGTGTATTTTTAGTCGTACACAACAGATAGATGGGCCATGGGATTATTCATCGCGTGCGTAGCACTGTGTTGTTGGTTTTTCCCCCGAAAATCAGTTTCTAGGAGAAGTATACAAGGTTGGTTCACGTGAAAAAAAAAAACAGGTTTAGTTCTCGGCGAATACCCGTGCGCCGTTTTTTTTATGCACACGCCGTGAAATTTCGCACACATCTGGTATGCGCCGTTTGCGAAGACCTCACCCGATGTCTTATATTTTTTTTTTGGCATGATTCTTCGCAGGTTAGGATTTGTGGGGAACTGTGGACCACGTTAGCCCAAATGTTTACAGCGAAAATAAATAAATGAATAAATAATCCCGCGGGGTAGATCTCGGGATGGGCCTGTAAAACACGTGCGCAAAAATTGAGGGCCTACCTCCCAAAAACGGCGTGGACACTCGGACTTTAGTGCGTTAAAATGAGTAAGCTACGCCATTACCTTCGAATGACCTGGTTTTTTTTTTTCAGTGTAGGATTCATATTGTTGCTAGGTTATGTTTTACAGTTGAAGACAGGCGGGTCAGATCTTCGATTATTTGCTCGAAACTTTCTATAGACATGCCTAGGAGATGCGTCCAACCGGATCATGCAAAACGAGGCGCAATTTTATTCTTCGCCTTCTCTGGGAAAAAAAAGCCTGACTATTAGTGAAAAAACTAAAGGCCTGTCATTGGTCGATACGAGTTTCGTTCCGAGAGACAGCCTGAGGCCAGCATTGTGGATTTTGATCATGTCACCCTCTTCCGCTGGTCATGGAGGTAACCGCGATACCAAGTATTCATTCTTTGACCAGATACTGCGAGCAGTATTCGTGGGAGACAGAGGAAAAAAATGTCTTTTTTTACTTGAACCTGCCTGTAGTGCTCCTCAATTGAGTCCCTTTCATTAAAAATAATGGCGGACTTCTACCGTGGCAAGCGTCTCCCTGTCATGAAAAAAAAAATAAAAAAATAAAATGTGCGGAAATGTGCTCGTGCTACCTCAATAATGCCCGCGTCGTAGAAGAGCCGATTGGCAAAACAAAGAAAAGAGCAAACGTAGACAAAAAAGCAAAAAAGCAAAAAAACGCAGATGACCTCACGAAAATCTTGAGAACCACGTAGAAAATAAGGGCACCGATCGGCAAAACAAAGAACACAGCGAATGGACGAAAAAAAACAAGTCGACCATTTTTAGCACCGAAAAACCGAAAACCGAGTACCTCCTGGGAGTGAACGTGGATAGCAACAAGGAACGTACTGATCGGCAAAAACAAAGACAAGGGAAAGGCCATAAAAACCAACGTGCCTCATCAAAATCATGTGAATCGCGTAGTAGCCTTGAAGCTCCCGCGAGTGAGCCTAGAAAACGATGCCTAAAGAACCGAGGGGCAAACAAATAAACCGGCTAAGACAACAAACCCGGCCGACCACCAAAACCATGAGAATCGCGTAGCACCTGCGAGTTACTCTAGGAGCTATGACACAAAGTATAGCCAAAACACTTACCATTATAATGGACCAAAAGTACGACCCTCCAAATGAAAACTCATCTATATTGTATATTACAAGTACCAACAACGCAGCTTACAAAGCTGAGTATTGACCCAAAATTCGTCGGACTCACGGCTGACGTCCTTGAAATTCGTTTATAAAATACAACCGTAAAACCGAATCATAAAGAAAACAGGTGACATTATCCAAAACCATGAGAATAGTGTGTAGCCCCTGCAGCTCACTCTATTAAGCTATAAATACAATTCCGATCGGCGAAACAAACCAAACAGGGGGGGGGAAAGGCGGTGGCCCTGACAAACATGATAACCTCTTCGCTCCTTCGAGTTGACCTAGAAAGCAAAATAAATAAGCACCAATCGGAAATGGCTAAATATAAAACACCAATTGGAAAAAAAAAAACAGGGAAAACTAGAAAAAAAGAACGAAACAAAAACCCACTTATGACTGATTTTACGATAGCCCCCCCCCCAAAACAAGCGA
The DNA here is from genome assembly GCA_012845835.1 of Undaria pinnatifida. Classification (NCBI taxonomy): domain Eukaryota; class Phaeophyceae; order Laminariales; family Alariaceae; genus Undaria; species Undaria pinnatifida. Next base: position 4,217,666 of record JABAKD010000023.1, on the reverse strand, counting down.
TTTCCTTTAACCTCACCAAAATCATGAGAATGGCGTATCCTTGGAAAACCCTGTGCACGTTCGTGTCGCAGGACAAAGTGTAGTCGGCCCTGAGATAGGTCTCGCCATCCCCAACATCATCATCGCAGTCGAACGTCTCGAACACCATGGTAGAGACTGACGTGAAAACCTGGCGTCAACGCCAGCGGCGAAGGAAAAAAAAACAATAAATGACGCATTGTGCGATAGAGGCACTGGGTGTAGCACATTTTTGCGGAAACATACACGAATATAGGGGACTCCTTAGCCCAACAGCGCTGGTGAATGTCATTTTCATTCGTTCAACTTTCGTTTTCGTTTTGTACCTAGAAGACACGAGTTTCGTTCGTTAATTTTGGTACACTTACGTTTTCCTGGAAAAGTCAGTCTTTCGGACGTGAAATATTTTTTTGACTTCCTCGTCAACTGCGGCGCCGTAGACAATAAAAAATGGCGATACTTCTACCGTAGCATTTGTGTGTCTAACACAAGACCTACTGTCATGTTCCAACAACGTATGGAGAGTTCTGCTGTCGAAGAGATGTCTCCATATCTGTCTGAGACAGTCCAAAAACGTTGAGCGCCACAGGACACTAAACCCCCTTGGGTAGGGCTTTGAACAGAGGGAAATAAATGGACGAAAGCCATTGACGCAACAACCTGTCGATTCCAGAATCAGTCATGCCAGGCCAGGATGTCTGGCTGAAAGTGCGTTCAAAGCGTCATGAACGACACTTGGAGCTGCGAGACATACGCACCGAGCCATCCCACTGGAGAGGTGCAGCGGAAAATCTCTGAGTTCCTCGCATGAAGATCTCAATATCACACCCGAAAAATGATTTCGAAGGCCTCGGTTCGCACAACCCAACCAATACGCTTCTCTGCCTTAGTCCTAAAACATTATGTACGCGTGAAAATTACTTGAAACTCGTGACTACCCGCTAGTTCCTCACTCGAGGAGCTCACTCGAAGAGAGGGTATACCTTTTTTTGGCGCAAAAAGTGCAAGCCCTACCGCGGGATGACTCAAGCACATTCTGGTACTATGTACGGTTCTGCCTCAGAGTTCCACACTTCCTGTTACAATCGACGTTTGACAGTATTTTTGCCCATCTCTCCTGTTTGCGGTCGACACAAGCAGGCCTCTAAGGGTTCAACAAACGGAACGATCGATTGATGTGGCCCACGTTGGGTTTCTTCGTCGGGAGAGCGAGGAGGAGGTCAAAACTATCTCCAGTCTATCAAAACCTAGTTCATCTCTCCCATCGCCAACGTCGTCGTCGCGGTCAGCACATGTCTCGGTTATGGTGGGACATTGTTTTTTTTTCGCATGAAACTCACTCGAGGACATCTATCATACCAACGAGAGCCCCCCAAGCAGCAGCGTCGGTAGGGAACTTTTCGACGCGAGTCGACGAGGGATGAATGCGCTAAATTCTCCTCGCAATGAAAAGTGAAGCCACATACTGTACCGTAGCGGGGAGGGGGACGAAGAGGGCCCGCTATGTGGCCTTGGATCTGAGTTACTACTGGGAGAGAGCGAGATCGCACACGCGAGGAAAGTGGATGGGATTGAGGCATATATTTATATATACCGCACAAAAAAATGTGATTCTGAGTGGACAGAACGTGCAACCCTACGACCAAAAGGACCAAGAAACAAAACATGAAACAAAACGAGGAGAATTTTATGTCGATATCGATCTATTAAGGGACCCTGTCTTTCAGAGTGTAGCCTTGGCCAAACAGCAGTGCCACTTCTGTCGTAGAACGCCGTCGGTCGAAGGTACCGACGGCACACGGAGGAACTAAGAGCAAATACCTGAAAAAAAACGCCGTCGGCAGACACCAAAACCAAGGCAGGGGCGGGTTACGTTCTAAGCCTCGTTTTACGGCGGGACGGGGTCACTCGCGCGAGTGAACGCCCTGTTCCGTTGCGGTCATAAGGCATTATCGATTTTTCTTTCCTTTCCTTTTTTTGCATGACATCGCAATGGCATGATTTTTGCTACGCCGGGCCAGACCAACCACATGACGACGTACTTGCGGTGAGGTACAGAGTCAAGCTGCCGAGCGGGCCAGTTCTGGCAGTAAAGAAGAGGCGTAGTCTAGGTCCAACGGGAAACTTATAACACACAAACCTGATCAAGTCGGACCAATCACCGATCGCCGCTTCTTGAAAATCTAGATCCTCCAAAGGGGGAAGACGTGAACGGCCTCTGGCACCATTTTTCCTGTGGGTTGGATTCGTACTCTGCATTTACATATCCTGCACAACATCTCACATCGGCAGATATAGAACCAACTGCAGGTTATCCGAATTGTAACCTGTGCGAATTGCGCTCAGTTGGAGTTCCACAAACGACGCAGTATTTCAATAGATAGGTGGCACTTTTTACCGTGTCTTTCTTTTTAAATGACGGGGCTTTTTAACCCGGTGTCGTCGGAACGTCAGTCTACTTTTACAATCTGAACGAAATTATCAATCTAGACCATGACATTGGTTCCTCGGCTTGCAGTTTTAGTTTACCCAAAAGCAGTTTCTGGGCGAGGTATAACACCTCCTGCTCAAGCCAGGAGTTCCAGCACAAAAAACGGTGCCCCTTGTACCGTGGCAAGCATCGAAATGCATGGGGTAGATCCGCAGTTAACGCCTGCAATACAGGGTGCTGGAAACCCTTCCTTTAGGGAAAAAATTGCTTGAAACTTAGTATAAGGAGGGGATTTTGGGGGCTATAAACAAGGTTAAAGGAGAACAAACAGATTTAAGGGACAATTTTGGCCAATAAGGCGCCACTCCTACAGGGCAGGACGCTTGCCACGATAAGGGCGGCATTTTTCTTCACAGCAGACCTCACCGCGTTCTCACCACCCCGCGAACGTGCCAGATTTTTCCAAGAACCCCAAACATGACGTTAGATTTAGGTGGTCCGCACTTTTTCGATTTTTTTTCTTTCAGATCGTCCAAATCGCTGGCCGCAATGCCAACGAAAGGTCGTAGCCTTAGCCTGGGCAAGGTTCAGGCATAGGGCTATGGCTAGGGTTGGGGCCGGGTTGGGTCTACGCCTTTATGTGATCTGTTACACCCTAAAAACATAAAACGCGCCTACTTATCTGAAGCAAAATGTAATCGGTACTTCATCTGGTAGGTCCTGGCGTTGTGAGCCCGGTGAAGCCACGCCCTTTCTGGCCGCTGCTTTCCTGAACGACGGAGCTCCTTAACATGAAATCGTCGGAAACTCCGTTCCAGCTTTTCGATATTGTGTAGTGGAAAGCTTAACAGAACCTAAAGGCCATGAGATGGTACGTCGGGTGTTGAGCTCATAATATTTTTCTGAAGAGTTTGATTTTGTATGCGTGAGGCACACAGTACCTCTAGTGAGGACATTCAGAAAAAACAACGGAGCAATCCCGCCGTAGGGGGGCTCCGCAGAAAGTCCCTGAGCTCTCCTTATATAAAGAGCTCAATATCTCACCCCCGAAAAACGATTTCGAAGCAATTCGTTCGCACAAGCCGACCAAGCTTCTATGCCTTAGCGCTAAAATAGTGTGTACTAGTGAAATCACTTGACTAATGACCAACCGCTAGTTCCTCATTCGAGGATCTGAATCGGACACACGCACACTATTAGATAATCCAACAACTGCAAACCCTACCGTGGGATGACTCAACGGTGCAACTCCACCATGACCACGTGCAACAGGAAGAGAAACACTGACGTAAGGCTTTTGGGTTTCGCTTATTCTAGGAGAGAGGAGGCGTTCTACACTACCCTCTCGATAGCATAAGAAAGAGGGTCTCCCTATAGACGGCCTCGGTCATCGCGGTCAAAGTTATCGAACACCAATAGGAGGCCGCCGTGGCTAACGCTGACAGCTAATATGGGCAGAAAACTGGTATTCCGTATATCAAAGCTCCGGATTAGCCGCTTGCGTGGGGTCGAGAACTATTTGCAAGACTAGCACCCCCTTGGCTTGTTGAGGGGAGTGCTCAACAAAACATTCTACCAGGTATAAACATAAAGGCAGCCCCTTGGGCGACCCCTACGGGCGACCCCCCTGAGAGTAGCCTTGGTCGACCCGTGCCGAAGCAACGCCTTGCAGACGCTTGCCCGCAACCACATTTCCGAGAACGTGTGTATGCCGTTCGAGGTTTTCTAAATTAACACAAACAGGCAGATCGGAAGCGCTCAAAAACAGACTTAAGCCCACCAAACCAAACTTCACGAAAGACGTTAGAAAAAAAACCCAGCTGGCACGGAACCCCATACTGAGGAAATGAGCCAATCGAACAACAAAACCGGGTCACCAAGTACATCTACCTCAACCCCGGCGGCCGCATGCCTGCAATATCTAGAAGATCGAAAACTTCAAAATGAAAAAAAAAAACTCACCACGAAGGTCAGCAGCAACCCAGCCGCCACGTGTCTCGACCACGCATCTCTTCTTCCCGCCACACCGGCGGAGCCAATAGCCGACCTTCGAATGGCCGTCCGATACGTAACACCCAAGCCAGCCGCGAGCACGAATGGCGTCAGCGTAGTCACCAGCAGCCTCCGGTAGAAGTTAAGCCTGGGCAGCACACACGAGGCCGCGAAAATCTCCCCAAGGTCCAGGTTGACCAGGTTGAGCCAAGACAAAAATTTAGCGTAGGAGGACGGGAACTCCACCCCCGCCACCCCGGAAAAAACAGTGAGGATTTGCCACACCACGACCAGAATTTTGAATTTATCCAGAGGTACTCTCGAAGCCCAGCGTTTGACGATCTCACCGAGACCGAAAAGCTTCGCCTTGTGCTGTCCGCTGCCGTCCGTGTCCGATCGGTCTTCTCTTCCGCTCGTTTGTTGTGTCCCTCCGCCGCCGCCGACGTCACCACCGGCTCCGGTAATGCTGCGGGGAAGACGATCGACAGGCATTACCTCATCACGAGAATGCCTCCCTGGCACGCTTGAGCCTCCGGCATCGGTTTCCACTCGCGTAACTCTACCGGGCAGCCGGCCATGCCTCTCTCGCATACTCGAAGTCCCGACAAGAGCGGTATCCGCCGGGATACTACCACCGGGAGCAAGGGTATGCTTCCCTTGATAATCTGCGGGCGTTTTCGCGTCCCCATCATGTCTGCCCAGAACGCTGGGCATCTCGACAGCGGAGGTATCCACACGGATAACCCCACGGGGAGGCCGGGTGTACCGCTTCTCCGCAGCGTCCACCCAAGAACTTGTAGACAGTGGTGGTTTTCCGTTAAGGCGGGTATCGGTATAGGTATTTTTCGACGGTGATGTGGATACGCTGGTTTGTCGGGCAATTTGGTTTCCGCCCGCGCGACCTCGATTTCGCCAAGCATCCGCTGACGTTGGGGGTTTAGCGGTGTAACGAGAACCACCGAAGGAATATAATGGCGGTGATGACTGGGCGTCATGGCCTTGGTTAGCATAGGCGTCACGACTTGTCGACAGCGATGGTGATGGTTTACAGGTTTGACGAGCATCAGCATGACCATCCATTGACAGCGATGATTCACCAGTTCTGTTTTGGCGAGCGTCGTCATCGTAAGTCGTGCAAAACGGCGGTGCCCATCCGAAGTCAAGCGCAGGTGTGCTGTCGGATAATGATTGCTCCGAATTTGTTGTTCTTTCCGGGTAGAGTAGCTCCCGCACAGCGCCGCCGGACCGCGGTGCAGTCCAAATGTTCTTCGGGGCGTGAACGCTTCGGGTGACCGTCTCACGCACGATGAGGACGGCATCTAGTCCTCCTACGAGAAACACGATGATGAGCAGCAGGATTAGGAACAAGAGGAGGGAGCATAGTGCCCCTGCTGCGATGAGAAGTTTGCCTTTGGAGTTGTCGCAGGAGTGGCAGGAGTTGCTTCCGCCCGTAGCGTACCCGTCGGAGCACACGGCGCAATCTGAAACCGGTTGGATCGCGGACGGGAGGTGAGAAGGATGGGTATGAAGGGTCAAGGATCAATACATACATCTTCCGAGGACCTCTAGAGTATACTTGTTTGAGCAGGAGGCGCCTCGGGGTTGATCAAGCCTATTGTAATGGGGTCACGTTTAAGGGGGGGGGGCTCGGGTTTTGCTCCTGGGAGCAACCCACCTGTTTTGATTTGACGCGTGCTACGAGAGAGGGTGCACCACTTTTGTTCTTAAAAATATTCCTCGTTTCAGGACCTGAAGATATGTCCTCCTTAACCCAAAAACTGACTTGGAGCAACACAAAACTGCTACCGCATGAACGTATATCCCATATCCTAGGTGCGCAACGTGAGTCACGGAAAAAAAGCCCATTGCCAGCGATATTCGGTTAGGGAGCTCCGTCATTCAGAAAAACATGTCAGATGAAACGTGATGCCTCTATCGTAGCACCCGTCGTTTGCGGTGTTGAGCTTTCGTGCTTTTTTTGTGTATCGATGTGAATTCCGCAGTGAAATGGTAAGCTGCGCGGCACTAAAACCAAACTTTCCGGAAACAAATATGATTTTGAGCGGGACAAAAATGCAAGTGCGATCGGTAGGCGACCCAATGAACAGAACGCATGGCCTATAGGCATAAAAATAAAAAAACATGGTTGAAAAAGGAACAGTTTTTCGACGACTTCGGGATTAAGGATTGCCGGAACACAGAAACTATGTTCAACGAAAACATATAGCGAAAACAGAAAGTACCTCTATCGTAGCATGCCTCGCCAACGAAACGACTATAATACGCATGATTGCTCCGACGAGATGTCGGTTAGCTTCTCCCGGTCAAGGAGACCCCGTGCGAAAAAAGGCCGCTCGACTCAAAAGTGCCATGATTGTGTTGCAGTACATGTTAGCACGCCTCTGTATCTGTACAACTCACATGGCCCCTGGTAGCCGTCATTGCAGTATCCGTCTGCGCTCGACACCACCGTTGCTCCAGTGCACGCCTCCGAATAAAAGCATTCGTGCACCACAACAGCGTCAAGGGCGGACCGCCAGTAGCCCTCCCGGATAGGCAGCGCGGCCAGCGTCGCCCCGGGGCTATCACAATCCACGCCCTCCTCTCCTTTGATGGAAGCGCACTGCTCACAGGTCACCGCATTGCTTTCGTTTTGCGCCGGTACTGCGTACTCGAAAGCAGAGCAGAGGTAGAAGGCCGACTCCACCTCAACGGTATCGTCGGCCGCGGAGCTGGAACCGGTAGCAGGTGCGCCGCCAACAGACGTCAAACTGAAATGGCTGATCAGGTTTCCGCCAACATCTTGCCCGGCAGGGGTACCGGTTACCGCGACCGTTATGTTCCCACCCGGGAACAGAATGCCGCTAGACGGAGTAACGTCTAAATCCAGGCCTTCATTTTCGAAGTCCAGATACCAGATGACCTTCGACGTCCCGTCCCCCGCCGCCGATACCACTAGCTCGAACGACACGGTATTTGGACTAAACGTTTCTTCTTCCGGAGGCGTTTTGAGGGTCACGGATACGGTGCTGCCGTCCTCAAAACAAGTGCTCTCGTCCTCCTCTAGACACTCACACAGCACTCCGAGCGAGCCGTCCACGCACTCGCCCGGACCGCAAACATCGGGGTTGCTGCCGCAGTCATAAGCGTGGTTCACTAGCATCTGCGAGTTGTCGAGGTTGCTGCTGTGGGTAAAAGTGTTGTCATCTACGATGGCGTTGCGAATCAATGCGTCCGAGTTCAGAGAGAAGACCGCCATGCCGGCAGAGCTCTCACGAAAGTCGCAACCGTCGAGCGACAGCGAAACGGGTCCTTCGTTTCTGTGGTAGATGACCGTATCTCCCAGCCAGCCGTCGAACACGCAATCCACGAAGGTTAGCTCGGACGTGCTTTCCGATTGTATCGCGCGGTTCGACGAATCTTCCTGAAGATCCACCCCAGTCTGAAATGTCACCCCTGTCGCTACGACCTTGCTCGCGGTGATATACACCACGCTGCCGCTAAACGCCAAGTTGTCGGTAATCGTGTGGTTTGCCAGCTTGACCGCCTTCGCACTTGTAAGGTACAGCGCGGCGCCCTGCGGAGATTTGTTTCCGATCAGGTCGCAGGTAGAGTTGATCGACGTTGAACCCCTGCCGTAAATTGCCGCCCCTTGGTCCCCCGCGTAGTTGTCTCTGATTGTGGCCATCTCGCAGCTGAGGCTGGCCCCCTCGAAGATAAACGCGAATCCGCCGTAGAACCTGCGAGAACCCGCGGTCAACGACGACGCGCGAGACCGGGCGACGAGTCATCCCGGGGTAAAGGTTGCCGTTGTTAGAATATCGGTTGGTGACAGGTTGAGCTCCTCAAGTGAAGGGCCGCAGGTTTGTTCTGATAATGCATGAGCGAGTATGTTTGCTTCGGGACTATCGCACAGAAGCGTCGGTCGGATTTCGCGAACGAACGCCTTGGAAGCCATATTTCGGGTGAAACATTGAGCTAGCTCCTCATGTGGTAGGTGCAGAAAAAAATTCGCTGCAGCCTTGCCGGGGAATGGAGTCTGACCTCAACGCACGAAAAACAATGAAACCGGGGGCTTCTCCGCGTTCGAGGACGCATACCACCGTAGGGGTACACGTATTTGTCGCTGGCGCTCATGTCCTCAATTACGGGTCCCTCGTGGGTAAGTCTCGTCCTTTGACGTACGGAACTAAAACCGCCGTAGAAGCTGTGGAAACCCAAGGCAGGCGGCGTTGAAAGAGTCGTGGTTGTGTCACACGCGATTTTTTCAACTGCGCACCAAAGTTGCCATACCAAACGTGTAGATTTTCGTTATATTACTTTTGGCCATGGAGTGGTTTACTTTGTTGCACTTTAAGGGTGTTTTCCCGGAACCCATGTTTTGGAGTCATGTAAAGACCAGTCTGTGCTTGCGGCTACCTGGCAGGTGAAGCTGACGCTCTCGTGTGTACAAAGACTGAAACCGTCGGGGAACCTGCCGAGATCCGCGCAAAGCGGACGCGCAAGGCGAGTGGTGACGCATGGAAACCCGCTACACGGTAGAGAGAGGGGTGCGCCAATTCGTTTCTCAAATGCTCTTCACGGGAGGAGCTACACACACCTACTCAAATCAAACACTGGTTTTGACAAGACGCGGTAATGCCAGGCACAACAACCGCGGTACTACCGGCCTTACATTTCGGTATGACCGGGCCTGCTTTTCGGGAATGTCAAGCTTGCTTCGTGGGGTATTACCTGGCTTACTCTGTGGTACTACCTCGCGTACCCTGCGGTATTGCCAGGCTTTTCCATGTGGCCAGGCGTTCTTTGTGGTGCTACCTGGCTTCCTTCGCGGTATTATCAGGATTACGTCGCGGTATTCGCTTCCCGGCGCGGTTCCACCAGTCTCCGCGCTATTGTGAAGCCAAAAATGCAGTGTTTCCGGGTTTAGTACGCAGTAAAACCAGGTTGGCTGAGTTTGTGGTGTTACCAGGCCTATAACCAGGCTCCATGCTTTGTGGTAATACTTACCTCACGTCGCGCAATCACCGGGATTGTTCTGAAGTATGAATCCCTTCCGCTGCTATATCACCAGGGGGTCGGTTTGCGGTATTACTAGGCTCGCACTTGACGGAAATACCAGGCTTACACTGCAGTGTTGTTGACGAAAATTCCTCCAGCGACGTCTACCACGCTTTCGCTCGACCTCGCTGCGATGGCGCCTCCCGCCTCCCACCCGACGTTGTCCCTGAACGTTCCTCCCTCAACTCGTAACGTTGACCCCTGGGTCTCACCGACATAGATCTTTAGCGACAGAGTTGAGAGAGGTACAGGGCAGGGCAGTAGTTCCATTGAACGAAGTAGCAGGTGGATACATTAGTTTTAAGTTTTACGTACCTCTCCATGCGAGTGATATAGTATCAAACCAGTGCGCATAATGATCAGGGGCTGAAAAAGCCCTTGGCCAAATCCAATCCGCGAGACTCACGAATCTTCCAAGAGTAAACACGCGCGACGCCAGACAACCACTCAGCTTGCAAAGATGAGTATGGACTGTTTGGTTGACCGACGTCCCCGCTCACGTGCGTATTTGAAACGTTCTTGTTTCATTATCCTTACGGCAGTACACGAGTTGGACATGTCACGAGCTGTGCCATACGGGTGCAGTTCGGTCACCGGCTCAAATGATCTTCACTGCCATATGCAGATCACGATGCCAGATTAGACCCGGGCGTTGGTCTGCATGACCTAGCACGTTCTTCCGGGCTACGATATCTACGGCACAGATTGTTCACAGTGTATCCACACGACAGGTTAAGGATCTACATCATCCGGATCATGATCTGCTGCCTGATGTGCGCAAACTGCTGTAGGGTGCAAACATGGACACATCTAGTTCTGATGCGCGAAATAGACAGGCATCATCAACATCGTGCGGGACAAAAATCGGTGGCGACTCTTGGTCCAATACCACGGGGAAATCGCGGTATTCCGACAAAGGCAGCGTTACCGATATGCGACCGATCGGAAAGTTCAAAAACGCCCATCGACAACTTCAAAGATCTGTGTAGGGGTCCTCCAGTGAGGCGGGCGCGTGTCAAAGCAATTTTACCGCCTCGCTGGGGGAAACCGCTTTTTCTTGTTCCGCGGGTTGTGCGTGCGAGTCTCCAAGTATCGCCAAGCGATCCATACCGCCTTGCATCGGGATGCCGCCTTACAGCGGAGCGCTTTATCGGGAATCCCCTACTGACCGATAATAAATGAAACGGAACATAGCAGTCATTCGTTTCTCTTGGTGTGAAAAGTGTCGCGTCGACTTACCGCACCGCCTCTCCGAAACGCCTCGTTGTTTTCCATGAACCCCCCGGTGATGATGACGTTCGCCGCGTCCCCACTGAAAAGAAAGCCGCCTTTTCTCGTGGCAACGCCCGTGAACTTTCCCCCGAACACGTTCATCTCGGACCCGTCGAAAGCATCTGCTCGCCACATGCCCATGCAGAAGGCGATTGAGCACAGGGACACGCGAGTTAACGAACACGCATTTTGCTCTCGAATTTCGCACCAAACATGGCGTTACACTTTGTTAGAAAAAGTCATTTGATTTAGGTTGGCATTTTCATTTATACCCTCGGGCATAAATAAAGACCCTATCTTATGCTGGAGGCATGATCTGTGAGCTCTCCCAGGAACACGTTCATCTCGGACCCGTCGAACGCTTCCGCTCGACAAAACGCCAGTATAACTGAAACCCTCCCACGTCGAATTGGTCTGTAGGATTCGTTTGCTCGGGGATTTTCACAGAGCTCACCTCACAAGTTGTTCGCTCGTATCTTTGGGGCGGTGGGCTGTTCGCGTTGGTGAGCCGAAAGCACTTACTGGTCGCGGGTAGAGGTACGGGCGTAGACCCAACCCAACCCCTAGCCCTAACCCCAACCCCAACCCTAACCCTAACCCTGATCCCAACCCGGACCCAAAACGGGCCAGGAATGGGCGAGAAACGCGGCTGCGCCGCTATTCGAAAGTTATTTATTATTCCGATCTGCGGACCACCATATCTCCCTCGGCCCACGAGAAAGCGTGAAAACTATCCCTCCAAGATCCGGGCGGCCACATTGTTAGGTCTGCTCTTCGCACAAAAGCACAAAACATGATAACGCCACATGCCCTTACGGTGTGCAAACAAATCAATGACGTATGTGCGTTTGTTCAGAAACGTTTCTCGAGTTTTTCACCAACACGTCAGATTGTCAGGTTAAATTGAAGAGGGCGAAATAGTCTGCTTCCCGCCACGTTTTCTATACTGCTGACACCCCCCCTCCTCGCGATTTTCTCATTCGATTTATATCCAGCAAGAATGGAAAGCAATCTATTCTAGACGCTCGTTCTGTGCATCCCCCCCCCCCCGAACACGTTCATCTGTGAGTCTTCGATCCCCTCTCCTCGCTGCACGCCCATACAGCACGCGACCGCGCAACCAAACAATGTGGTTAGAGACGGTTGCTGGGTGGATATTTACTACGACGCATGACACTACCATTCTATGTACAAGGGCTCCGCTTCGCTTGCGCAAGGAAGAACGCAACTACAACATGTAAAGGGGGCAGCAAAGAAGAGGCCCATGATTTGGTGCGACTAGCACATTGATAATTCCAAGAGCTGCTTGCGCGGAGCTACTGTGCTAATAGTTGCCCTGTCTGTGCTGTGACTGCTGTGCTTTGTGCTCGTTGGCGATGTCACATCCTGCTCGGCGGTGGACTCGTGTCACGATAGAGATGAGCCACTTTCTCTGAGATTCCTCAGTTTTGGGAGCTCAAGACCTCTCCCAAAAACTGATTTGGAGAAGAAAAAAAAAATGTCACCAGATGAAAAAATCCCGTGGGTTATAGGTGCACAACGAGAATCACAAACCGAAATTACCTGTTTCCAACGATTTTAGGTTAAGAGCCCCGACATTCAGCAAAAAAATGAATACAAAAAAATCGAGCTCCCATCATAGCACGCGTCGGAGCGGGTTTCATTTGCGAGGGGGGTAAACATATAGGGACCGAGAGAGGACAATCAACTTTGACGAAAAAAGCTGAAAAAAACACGAGTACAAAGTACGTGCCTGGTATATACATACCGGTACCTGCTATGCCTCGTGCTTCGCATCATGTACCTGGTACAACTAACTGCTGGATGTTCGAAAAAAAGCACAGCGCAGCATGAAATTGCACCGCAGGGCAAGGCACGGCACGGCACGGCACGGCACGGCACCGCACCGCACCGCACCGCACCGCACCGCACCGCACCGCACCGCACCGCACCGCACCGCACCGCACCGCACCGCACCGCACCGCACCGCACCGCACCGCACCGCACCGCACCGCACCGCACGGCGTTGCGCTGCTGTGAGCTATATATAGCTGTGGGCTGAGCTGGGCTGGGGGTGCATTTTCGTTGTGATTCAACAAATGAGAGTACAGTACACAAGAATGTACTCAGCACGGCACAGCAGTGCACAGCACTGCACAACACCGCACAGCATCGCACAGGTCCGCACCACACGACAGGGAACGCCAGGGATCGGCACTGCACGGCGCTGCGCGATTGAGCTAGCACTGCGCTGCGGAGCTATAGCGGCATTGTGCGCTGCTGGGCGGAGCTGAGCGAATGATGTGATGAGCTAGGCTTAGATTATTAAGCTGGGACCTCTGTGTCGTGTTATGATGAAAGCTTCGTCCAACTATCAAATAAAGAACGGCGTGATATATAGCTGTGGGTTGAGCTGAGCTAGGGGTGCATTTCCATCGTGATTCAAAAATATGAGAGTAACAAGTACACAGCAAAGCACCAACACGGCACAGAACTGCACAGCGCAGCAAGACTCCGAACAGCACCGCACAGGACCGAACCACACGGCAGGCCACCCTAGGGCACGCCAGGGAACAGCACTGCACGGCGCTGCGCTGCTGAGCAAGCGCTGGGCTGCTGAGCTATAACGCCGCTGTGCGCTGCTGGACGGAGCTGAGTTGATGATCTGATGAGCCAGGCTTCGATCATCAAGCTGGGACCTCTGCCTGGTATTATGACGAAAGCTTCCTGCATCTTTGATATAAAAAACGGCGCTGCGTTGATGTGAGCTATGTATAGCTGTGGGCGGAGCTGAGGTGGGGGTGGGTTTCATTGTGATTCAACAAAATAAGAGCAGTAAGTATACAGGAAATCACTCACCACGGCACAGCACTGCGCAGTACCGCACAACACCGCACGGCAGCACACAAGACGGCAACACACAGCAGGGCATGCCAGGGCACGCCAGGGAACGGCACTGCACGGCGCTGCGCTGCTGAGCAATAGCGCTCCTGTGCGCTGCTGGGCGGACCTGAGCTGATGATGATGCGATGAGCCCAAGGTTAGATCATCAGTGTGGGAACCCTGTCTGGTATTATTCAAATAACAACACCGAACAGCATCGCACAGCAGTACCGCACAGCACGGCATGGCACACCAGGGCACGTCAGGGAACGGCACTGCACAGCGCTGCGCTGCTGAGCTAACGCGGCGTACGCTGCCACGCTAGCGCTGCTGGGCGGAGCTGAGCCGGCAGCGTTTTGCGTCAATCTGTGAAATCATCAGGATGGGACCTCTCCTGGTATAATGAACGCTTCGTGCAACTAACAACCAGCAACTCGAACGGGAAGGAAACAATCAAAGAAAAGCTGGACCGCCCCGCAATCAGCGCCAGGAGGCGGTGTCCAGGTAGATTGATCCCGAAAAACAGGGGTTCAAAAAATCAACTTCCACCAAAAAATACTTTTTCAAACTTGAACTTCTAAAAAAGCCTTGTATTCTGACACAAATATATAAAAGCGCTGGAGGAGCGCTGCTCAAGGCCTCCGAGCCCGCTCAGCCGTCCGGAGAGGAGAATGTCTCAAAAGCTAGCGTGGAAAGCGAAAAAAATGGAAACCTCTCGGGGCCTTCGAAGTTTGTAAGTAGTTGTACAAGCACGAGTTACCGTAGAATACCCTTTTCGATGTCTCCAGCACAAAATAAAGCCCTTTTTTTCCGGTTGCACTACCTGTGAACTTTCCCCCAAACGCGTTCATCTGGGACCCGTCGTACGTGTCCGTTGGGGTCACATGCACAAGCCAGCGGTGCGCAACACAGATACTACATGAACAATACTTCCAAGTTTCTGTGTTCGTTGACGAGTCCGAACATTAGACTGATTCCACGATAGCCCCCCTCCAAAACCAGCGATTTTCTTTCACCCCTTTAGAGCTCCCGAACTCCTCCCTACACTAAATCCAAGTAATTTTGTCCCTCAAAAACGGGTTTCCAGTTGTAAAAGGGTTAACGAATGTTGCATGGCTGCTCGACACAAGGAAAGATACAATTGAAACGAAAGTATCCATGTTTTACTGTGTGCAACTAAGGCCTATCGATCGACGGCGACGGGGTGTCGAGGGACAGCGTATTCCAGGAGATGTGACCGGGAGCTGGTTTTGAAACCAGCGATTTTGTTAAAGAAAAGTTTGGAGCGCTGCCGTAGAACGACTTATTAGTGGAATCCTTACTACACCGGTGCTTAGTTTGGGTGATGTCTAACGGGGTTTTCACGACTATGCCGGTGTCAGTAGGCCCCGGTCGGCGTCGGCTCCATCGTGCGACACCGGACCGCCTGCCCCACCACGGCCGTGCCACGGCCGCCCCACACGTCAGTCCTCGGTGTCTCCTGCGAGAGAACGGGCACCGACACTGAACTTGGCAAGCGGGGTGCGGGGGAAGGCAGCGGAGAATCGTAGAAAGTGGAAATACCAGTACGAGTACCAATCAAAAGCATCTGGTACAGCCAACCGATGGCCCACCGACGATTTGTTGCCTTAGTTCAGGCGAGCGAACCGAGCCAAATCACACCCCTCCGGCCGAACGGACCTCGCCCAATAATGTGGAAAAGATACGTGCCACAATGGAAAGTCTTTTCCAATGCGAACATCCAGTAAGTCGGAAAGTTGGCACTTACGGGAAACGACTAATTATTAGTTCCAATTATAACTAGATGGTGTACAAGTCGTGCCTTAGCAGAGCTCCAAGATACCCAATACATCGGGTAGTCGACGCCTCCCCGGACAAGCACTAACTATTAGTCCTCGACCATTACGTAATTGGTAACTGAAGGCGTGCGGACTCACAGCACCAACGCTTACAGTATCCTTTCCACCGGGTTTTCGTCTATCAACCCACCGGTTAAGGTCCCGCGAGACAGGAGGACTCACCGCGGTAGAGGTAGCACATTTAGGCCAGAGCGTTGTCCGAATGACGGGAGCTGTTCAACAAGAAACCGTCGGAATTTCAAGGACTTGTTTCTTGGCAACAGGTTCCATCGTTCACAGTAGAGTCCAACGTTGCATTGTCCACCAAGGAGCCCAAGAGTCCTTCAGGTCATGAAAATACACGACACATTTGAGGAGCTCCATGTACCTCACCCCCAAAAAACGTTTTCGAGCAAAAACCGAAACTGCAACCAGACGAGAACAACCCGTGGCCCAGGTATGGAAAACAGCTGAATCACTTCGCAAAAAAAACATGAAAGGCGCAAGCCGACCAGTTTCCGACGGTTTGGGGTTTTAACGCACCCTGTCCATCAGAAACACACCTTGCCAAAATGAGCTACCGATACCGTAGCACTCCTCACACGTCTACCGTAGCACGCCCCACACGTCGGTTCTTTGACGCAGAAAAGTAGCGGTCCTCCACTTGGAGGAATCTCAGAAAAAAAAAAAAAGCATCTCTACCGTAAGCATGCGTCTCGGGATAGGGGTCCAGGCGCACCGCGCACAAGGTGAGAGGCGTCTATCTCTACCTCTGTGGTTGATTGTGGTTGATTGGCTTTGATTAGGCGTTAGGGTCGGGGATAGCTATGGGGTTTGATAGCATTCAAATGTGTGTGCGCGCGTCTAAACCACCGTCTCGGATATCTTGTAAGCTGTAAGCTAACCTTACCGGAGGTGTGCCTCCAGCCTGAACACTATTTATTCCCACCTCATCATCTTTTTATCGCAACGGACGGAGCTACGTCACGCGTTACTCTCTTAAAACGTCCGACAAAAAAAAAAGTCACCAACACATACCACCCGGAAACAAACACGTGGTATGTAGGTCTGTCGGTTAGCTGTCTAATACTAATGTGAACAGTATACTCTTGTAATAGAAAGGTGCCGACTAGTTATGAGTTGACTGCGTATGTGCTTTCTGAGACTACGCACTCGATGAGCCCCGTACGCTACCCAAAAAAGCTATCATTGAGTAAGTCGAAAGTGCAACCCAGTGACACAAAGCCCATGGTCTAGGTTTCAAGATGTCAAAATTGCAAAAACAAAAATGATTACATTCCGACGATTTTGGCTTTTAACGCCTTCACAACTGGAAACCCGATTGGGGGACAAAATTACTTGAACATAGTATAAGGAGGGGTTTGGGGGCTCTAAAGGGCCGTCATCAATATTATTTACCTACTTTGCCTAAAGGTGCTATCTATACCGTAGAACGCGTCCGCTAACAACACCCATTTTACGCAAACTTAATGATCAGCAGCGGAGCTATAGACCACTACACAATGCATCTGCAACTGCAAAGACCGCTGTTCGCAATCCAACTACGTTTGGATATTTTGCCGGCTGGATAGCATTATCGATCACAAGGAACCCCTGGCAAGACGCGTGCCACCTATAGAGGTGCACCACTATTTTTCTAAATATCTACCCTTCAAATTGGGAGCTTAAGACCTCTCCTCCCAAAAACTGAATTGGAGGTGAAAAAAACAAAACTGCTACCGGATTAACAATCTCATGGCCTTGATACAAGACAAGAATCATACAAAAAACAAAATGGCCTACTTCGAAGTATTTTTTTCGACGATTTGGAGTTGAGGAGCCCAGTCATTCAGAAAACTATTACAGACAAAAACTGTTGCCTCTATCGTAGCACGCCCTCGGCAAACCTAAAACACGTACCCCCTGTGCCGAAGGCATGCGGCAAACCCAAAACGAGCACGAACACCTCAAGCGCGAAGCCTAACAAGACATACCACGCAGCTTGCGGAGAAAGGCATCGACCATTAGACGTATCGAACTCACAAATCTGACGTATCCGAAATAGTATTATAAGTTATAAGTGGCGCGCCCACTGTACGATTCGTAGCGTCGGTCAACATCTGCCCGTCTCGTACGTTGCCAGTCAAACCGAAAACCGTGGGGCGTCAAGAAACAAAACCCCGTTCAGATAACTCCTCTCGTCTCCTCACCGTACGACGAGAATATATAGCATTGTGCCTTGTTCTCGTGCATTCGCCTTCTCGTCGTCACCGATGCCCATGCTTGACCCGCTGTGACGCGGCGCCAACCGTATGCATAGCAGCCGCGCGCCGTTCCCTAGGTGTCACAAGTCGAGGTCGTCGACGACGCCCAAAACCATACGTTCTGTAATCGTCGAAACGCCTTTGTGCACACCGCGGTTCGCTGGCAATCCAACGAGATACTGGGTTCACGAGTGGTTCACGATGGTTCCATTGCTTACCCTGCCCATACTTTACGGTAGGAGCTGCATCTGTTGGGCGAAGCATTTCTAGGACGGTTGAGCTCCCTAAGCGAGAAACTACCGCTTGGTCTGATACAGTTAGAGCTTAGTACGAGAATACTGCTGTTTCTAGGATTAGCGCAAGAGAAGTCGTATTGGTCGGGTCGCGCGAACGAAACGTCCCCACGCATCCATGGTTTCGGGTGATATTTACCAAGCTCTTCGTGTGGACATCATGAGCTTTTGAAAAATAGGCCGCACACCTGCCGTTGAATAAATCACGCGCCAGGAAAAAAACGAAAAAAAAAAACAGAACAGGACACAACAGACCCCGCAAACCACAGTTGGCAATCGAACGACGACATCCGGCAGAACTTTGGTTCCGGGGAGCCCCATCACCCACAAAACTTAACGTTGGTGAAGTAGTGGTAGTAGTAGTAGTAGTAGTAGTAGTAGTAGCAGTAGTAGTAGTAGTAGTAGTGGTGGTAGTAGTAGTAGTAGTAGTAGTAGTAGTAGTAGTAGTAGTAGTAGTAGTAGTAGTAGTAGTAGTAGTAGTAGTAGTAGTAGTAGTAGTAGTAGTAGTAGTAGTAGTAGTAGTAGTAGTAGTAGTAGTAGTAGTAGTAGTAGTAGTAGTAGTAGTAGTAGTAGTAGTAGTAGTAGTAGTAGTAGTAGTAGAAGTAGTAGTAGGAGGAGTAGTAGTTGTTGTTGTACCGGCGAAGGTTGTGGCAGGGAAGGGGGGTGGGGGGGGCGGGGGGTCACTTCTGGGCGCCATTCTTGCAGTGGCTTGGGGTCGCTCTCGCGAGACGAGACGGCCCTTCTCCTGCTCTTTCGGGGCGGGGGGGAGTTGTTAAGCTTTCGTGATGCTTTCGTTTCGGTATGTAAACACAGACCGACTAACATCACCCTGTTGACCCTGATAGCTACGCTGTAGTTGCAAGAGGGGAATCGCCGACCTATATATCCTTAATGAGGACACACAACCCGTCATACGCGCGATCGAAGTATCACAAACAGCTTGCAAAATTGAGTTTTCGACGGTGAAATATTCGATCTCACAGCTGGATGGTACTTCTATTGTTACAATAAACCCGAACTGGAATGGTGTAGCGCTACGCTGTGCCGAAAAATCGTCTTAAAATGGTCAGCGAGGTACGCAGTAACTCTCTGGCTGGTGGTGAAACCGCGGTGGCTGAAAACGGGGTAACCCCCCCCGCCAAGGCAGCGGCCTAATGTTGACCCGATGGTCCAGCAGGTGAACCCCCGAATCTACTGAGGTCAATTTTCATTAGTTTAAGGCCCCGGGAGTGCACACACGCGTGTACCCGCGGAGATTTTTTCTTGCAAGAGTCCATTTGTCGAGGCGGTAAACGCGAGAGCGTGAAGTGCAGGAAAAAAATAGTGGGAATACTGACTCTCACGCGCGATAAAAACAAAAGGCACGAAGCGGGGAAGGGCGTGGGGAAGGCGCCTGTGGCCACGGGTTATCCAGAAGGTCGCTTGAGGGCGAAACCTCTTGCTAGTTGAGCTGGAAAAACAAAATGCCGAGTACGTATAACACGAACTCTTGAGGACAAAAGTGATCACATGCGGACCATTTGGCCGTGGCTCTCACATACGCGGCCCCCACGTCGTGCTTCGTTGTCATGCATCACCGATCCTGTCGACGAAGCCAGTGCATTCGCTGTGCTTCAGCACCAACGACATGTGGTGTGGCGGTGTTGCCTAGAGAGTGTTACTATCATTGTTGTCGTTGACTATGCCCATGCGCGGCTGTACCAGTAATAACGATATTTAGACCGATCTGGCCAACAGGAAATTTCTTTGCTTCCGAGAATCAATAACGGGTACCACGGGGCATGTTTAGCCGTACCAGGTAGCACGCAGTTTCTGGTCTCACGCAAAACAACACATATTAATGCCAACCCACCTCCTTTATCGATTTAGACCTAGCACCACGCGCGCGGCAAGCACCCATTTTTATTTTCATGAACCTAAAAATGTTTAACCCCCCCCCCCCCTTTATCCCCGTCCCTCCCGACCCCCCCCCCCCCCCGCCCTCCCCTCATCGGGTCATACCACTACATGCACAATACGCTGGGGCGTTCCACAGCCGTCAGATCTTGTCTCCCCCACAAAAGGGCTTGATAGGTTCCGCGCACAAATGGACTATTAATAGCATCACGCTGTTAACCCTGGCGCAAGGTACACGCTGTAGTTCTAAGGGTATTGGCAGACCGATATCGTTAACGTAGACCCACAACAGCCCGAAAAAAAAAGCGCGATCGGAGTCGTATGACACATAGCCCGCAAAATATGCGTTTCGATTATTACTAAATCTCCCATGTCACAGGCTGCATTGCACTCCAGTTTCTCATGATAACGTACATCCTCCCGTTTTGTGCCTTGTTTGTCGCGCGGTACCGCCCCCCGTTCTTAACGATGGTAATGCTAGCGATGGGTGCTACGACAGAGGTGGCTGTTGGACGAATACCTTCCCGCTCGAACATCGAAAACATGTTTGCAAAATGTTTCTGTGGACGATCAACCTGCCACCCAAAGGGGATCAACAACACTTGCGTGTTTTTGCACGTTTCGGCTCGTATCATCTTATTTTTTTTCTTATTTTTTTTTTTGTCATCCTCCGACGGATGGGGGTCGAAAAATCAAGCTTAACCCCTTTAGAGCCCCCAAACCCCTCCCTATACTAATTCCAAGTAATTTTGTGCCCAAAAAGGGGTTCCAGCTGTAAACGGGTTAATCTCACCACGCTTCCACGTATTTTCAAACGCCTCGTGTTGTCGATTTAACTCAGTTGCTTTAGCAACCCAACGCTAGCTGGCGCGTCCTTCGGGTCCCACTATAGCGATAGCGTGAGCTGTATTGTTTTTTCTTGCCTACCCTGACCCTAACCCCAACCCTGACCCAACACTCGTTTAATAACCCAAGAAAAGCTCGTCGGAATTTGCTTGTTTTTCCTTCAGAAAAAAAAATGCTGCATACCAAAAGCGGTAGGCTACGGGGCTGTTCATCGAGGTAGAGGATTTTATTTCTTTTGTTTCCCCCCAAAAATCATTATTTTGGGGGAAAGAAGATAGAACGATCCTCAAAATGAGTAGCCCCGAAAAGCAAAAACGGGTGCACCAACGGCGTACCGGGCGTCTTGCATCGTGCGTCCTACATCATGCAATCGGGGGACGACGTATAGTACCAATAATATTGAAACGACCTTGAAGAAAAAAAAACGAAATCGCAATCTGAATATCACTATATAGGGGACATCATCGGAATACTGCCCCGTCTTGCTAGTGAGGTAGCTGTTCACGTGCTCTGGTTGGCTAGCGGGTATCTTATAAGCGGCTCAAGTCAACCTGGAGTCGATCATTCGGGTAGGCCCTCAGCTGACCAGCCCCGTCACGCGGAGATATACCTCGAGCCTAAATATCGTTCCGAAGTCTTCCCTCGGCAGGTGTTGCACTTCTCGCGCTATCAATAGGCGTTTCTCGCCGGTTGAGCTCCCCACGGGGTTGGGAAATATTTCGGCTATCAATAGCATCAAGACTTCACCAGCAAGAATGTTTATTTTAGGACCGGCGCATACGGTAGTTGGTCCGGCTGCGCGAACGAAAAATGTCTTCGAAGTCTGGTTTCGGGTTGAGAAATTTCTTTAAATCGTCTGCACCCCGCTTGTGGAATGACTCCTTCTGAGTGTCGCTCCTATCGCAGCACGTACAGTATGGGTCTCCGATCAAGGCGGAGGCGTGCCGGATCAGAAAGACCGCGCTGTTTTCGGAGGGGGAAATCCGCCATGTTCATCCCGCGTACAGTAAGGGTCTCCGATCAAAGCGGAGGCGTGCCAGATCAAAAAGACCGCGCGGTTTTCGGGGGGGGGGAAGGCACCATATTCACCCCACGTGAAGAGTGTAATTCCCTAGTGTCGCGGTAGCGAGGGACTTTTTAGTTACCGCCATTTTCATCGGGAAACCGCTTTGTACTCAAGACCTTTCTTGGGGGAGCTCCACTGCCTGTAACGGGAGTTTCGAGGAGACCGTGCGTGCCACGGTACAGGAATGCCGATAGAAGAAAGAACAGCGATGCGCGGCAATGATGCACAGGATGTGGCGGGGGAGGGGGCGTGTATACGCGAGAGCAAAATACACCGTAGAGCAAACTTATTCACGGATCTCCCTAACGTGACAAGAGCTGTGAGTCGGCACGACCCAAATCACTGACTAGTTATTAGTCGGATTATTAGTTAGTCATTAACGGGGGGTGCCGACCATCCGACTGAATGGGTTTCCATACCCGTAGCAAGGATTGCACAGGCACCCATCGGCCGGGGGGGGTGGGGGGGGGGGGGGGGGGGGGGGGCTGATCTGGCTCATTTATCCCCTGATGTTTGTCGGCAAGTCGGCTAGCCGACTAGCAACCGGCTCCGCCGGCCGACTTGCCGACTACCACAGCTGCTTGGTTAGTTGGCTGACGGCACCAACCGACTAGTTGTTTGTCATCCGACACACAGAATGCTTAGCACCGTCCGCAACTAAATCAGCCATAAATCATGGCAGCAACTTATCCCCTCCCTCGTAAAAAATAAATAAATGGATATTCGATTGAAAAGACCCCCTCTCCTGCAGGCTAGCACGTGTGCATCAAACTGGCTATAGAACGTTTTGGTGCCCGCTGCATAGAGCTCAGAAGCCTCTTCATAGCACTCGTAAGCCCATTCATCTCTCACATATACAGCCTCCGTCTTGTGCCTGGTTGCCCATCATCACCGTCCCATTGTTAACGATGCCGGTCCCCGCACTGTAAAAGCAGCCTCCATTTCGCGTAGCAACATTTTCCGCGCAGACAACATCGTTGAATGTGATCGAACTGCTTGGATCCCACCCATAAACCTGCCGAGTCGGTTGCAGTACCAGTAGGCGTCGGCAAATATACGGCGGGGACAGGAACGGACACATTATTTTGTAGAGGGGGGGGGAGTTGTAGAGGGGAGAGTTTGGTGAAAGAAGAAAAGAGCGTCGGCAAATATATTGGGGAATAAATCAATACTGAAACTCCCTAACTGGTTAGTTTAGGGGTGGCAACGGAGACAGGTTGGGAGAAACGTTTTAAAAACAAGATTATTTGGGTGTATAGACGATATATTCTGGGTGCTCCAGTTCCATGGTGGCGGTGTATATCGCGACGTACCCAACCCCCCCCCCCAAAAAAAAAAAAAGTGAAAAAAAAGACGAAGATATGGGGTAATAGCTCGCGCTAGCCAGCTCAAAATGAAAGGAATGCCTCGCTTGGGACACATGACCCACGTGGCGTGTTACGGTTACACCAAGACTACGGTGGAGCGCCCTCCTCAATTGAACGGAAGATTTTGAGCAAACTAAAAGTGAAACTCTATACCCAAAATCCAATGGCCTAAGTAAAAAAAAGAGAACGTAGCAAGAATGGCATTCCGACGCGCTTAGGCCACCGGGAGAGACCCGTCAAAAAGACAATCGTTTAGCCAAAACAGAAAAAAAAAAACGACGTCAGGTCTAGTATGCGTCATACCTGGTACAAGAAAAAAATCCAGCTCTCCCCCCCACCGGTTATAGGTCTGTTATATAACTTACCAGGACTTACATGATAAACTGGTGCATGCCACGGCCGTCAGATTTTGTCCCGTCAGAAACGGGTCGTATAGTTCCGTGCACAGATGGATTAAACACCACCCTGTTGCCCCTGGTACAAGCTACACTGCTGTAGACTGTAGTTCTAAGGGTAGTCCCCGATCTACTGCACATCTTTCATGATGACACACACACCCAATAATACGCGCGAACGAAGTAACACACACGCATAATTAGCAAAAACAATATTGGAAGAAATGTCCGATCTCGCAGCTGGAGTGAATACGTTTTTTTTAATTAGACTAGATCATAAACCTAGTTTGTCCGCGTATTTTCGCCGACGCCCGCTACGGCGTGGGCGCCCCGATGATGCCTGGGACTCCTCACGTGAGAAGAGCTAAAAAATCTCTCAAACCCGAAAACCTCGACGTTGAAAAAAAAATTGAAAGTGCTATCAGAGGACGAGAAACAAAAAAACGAAACAAATGGAGCCTAGATTTCCAACACAAAACGCGAATCGTACCCGGCATGGTATGGTGCAAACAGCATTCCTACACACGATGTTGGGTTGGGAAGACCCCTCAAACAGAAACGCCTAGGCGAAAAAAAAAAAATGCTGGTAGCCCTATTGGAGAACGCCTCTTCGGTTACGGAGACCCGTCACTCCTGAACGATAGGGCCACAGTGTGACGGTACCGTGTCCTCCCACGGCGGGGGTGGCGGTTCTGGGACGAAAACATTTCTGTCCGGTTGATATCCTCTCGAGGGAGGGGAGAGCCATCCCACACCCGGAAGGGTTGCAGCAGAAAGTCCCTGAGCTCTCCTCACACGAGGAACTCAATATCTCACCGGAGAAGTGACTCCGAAGGCATTTCGTTCGCACAACCCGACCAAGCTTCTTTTTCCTATGCCCGAGTGCTATAATATAATGTACTCGTGAAAAACATCATTGACCGGCAGTTCTTCACATGGGGAACTCAATCGCCCGGGGACTTAGATTAGAGGCTATTCTGGTACTTTCACGACTGTATTTGTTAGAGGACTACTAGTAGCGCAGTAGCGCATAGATGCGTTGGTCAGATCGCGCGAGCGAACGCCTTCGAGTAAGTCATATCTGGGGGTGGGGGGGGGGGGGATATTGAGCTCGTCATGTTAGGAACTCAAAGATCTCTTAGAATCTGCTGCACAGCATGCGCAGGGTGATTCGTGTACATATACCACAACTCGCGTCGTGAAATAGAATCAGCATTCCCACATACGACGGTATTGGATTGAGGGGACTAGCAACTCATAAACGGTTAAATCACAATATGCGATATTACCCCAATCGCAAAGACACGCCTCTTCGGTTACGGAGACCCCTCACACCGAACCGCTACGGCCACGAAAGGCTGAAAGCCTGGAAACAGTTTTTTTCACGAAAAAAAACTGGAAAAGAGTAATATTTTACGAGGTAGTCAAATCTGTGGAAAAGCCATACGAATACGCTAACCGTTTGGCCTACTTCTTCGACAGATACGTACCAAAAGGGAACGATCCCTGCTGCTGTGTAATGTCCAGCAAAAAAACGATGCAATGCTTCGAACATACACTTCGTAACACATCACAAAACAAGGTTGAGCTACGAACACCCGAGACAACAAAAGGGTCGGCCATCACAACATCCGTTTGCAGATTTTCCTGGAACTATTTCCTTCTTCTTCCTCTCCAGAAAAAAATGTGCATGCACCCGTCGGGGTGTTTATAAGCCATCTACCCATAAAAATTTACCTCCACTACGAGCTGGGTCGGCTTAAGAAACCCCCTAATCCGTCAGTCGGGCATATATTTTGAACGACAGTGACCCACCGCAAACTGAGCATATCCTCGTAATTAGCTAGATACGGTGGTCATTTTAAGCCCTCCAGCTTGAGAATCTGCCAAGTTGGTGCCGAAAAAAGTGTTTGCCAATGACGTCTCCTAGTTTGAGCATTTCTTTCCATGTATGATTTGTTTGTGTTGCTTTTTCTAAAATCATTCGAAATACAAACGTGGATGGAATTGGCTCATGTTTTCTGGGCATGTACAACTTGGGGCGAGGAGTAGGGACATAATATGCGTTTCCTTTCATGGGTCACTTTCGTTCAAAAGTTATGGACGAATCCCTGAAATATATGTAAATTTGTATGCAGAGGCACTTCGGTGGAAACTTGGCCACGCGCCTCTCAATTTTTGAAGCTAGGACCTGAAATTTTGACACGTGATTTGAATCAAGCTAAAGAAGAAAAGTGGAAGTGACATACGAAAAAAAAAACAAAAAAACGTTGCACTTTTCCCCGCCTCAAGCTTCAGCAGAAATTTTGGGCCGACCGTGGGAGGACTTTTTTTCTTCTTTTTTTTTTTTCTTTTTTTTTTGCATCCGACTTCAAATGTGTTGCTTAGCTTGCTTGAAATCACGTGTCAAAATTTCGGATCCAAACTCCAAAAATTGGGTGTGATAAATTGCGATATTGTCCCCATGAGGACCTCTTGCCCGGCCCAGCTCGAACTCGTAGTATACCGATATACCTGGTACCCGGTACCACGTCCCAATCCAACCAGGCGCCTGAGCCGCAACCCAGTCCGAGCATAATACGGGGTGGGATCGGGGAGTTCATGTCAACTACAGTACTTTGGGAAGGGTGCATAGCTTATACGCACAAACCCGACAAGACGGTTGAGCCCCAACATTGGCCGAAAATCATGCGGGGCGTGTATACGAACAGGTAGGGATAGCGCGGGTTTCACATACACCAGGGGTGGACACAATTTTTTTGCACCCTGTCTACATTCGTCGTGGTACATATCATCACATTGGCGCGTCTCCGTGGTGCGGAGCAACATCGTTCGCCCCACAAAAACCCACGCCAGCTACCACAGGCACACGCCCAGAAACAACAAAACAACAAAACAAAAACGATTACGAATGCAAAGCCCCGGATGGATGGAAAAAATTTTATCTGACATCTGTAAAATCACTATTACTTCACAACTGCTCTGTGCTCGCGCGAATCACGAGATGCAGTAAGTTGTTTCGCCATGCGCGTTATTGGGCTACTGCTACCTCGTCGTCCGTTGGAGTGGGTGGAGCTTTTAGCTAACGCCCATGGGCCTGTAATACGGGGCATATCTGATGGGTCTCCAACAGAAACAGGGGGTGCATATATAGCACGGTCAGAGCAGCTTTCTAGGAATCAGGAAAACGACAATTTCCTCAGGTCTGGTGGTTGTAGTTCGTGGCCACAGAGCTCGCTGCCTTCAGGAAAGAGAGGATGAGGCATCAGCACGGAAACTGGGTGTGCCGGATATTTCTCATGTTGAACAGAACAGCGTAATGCGGAGGAGCACACACAATCACAAGTGCAAAACGGCACATATTTGCAGCAGCGACATTCGTACACCATATCATAGTACGTAGGCAATAATAGAGCTCACCGCAGCACCGCTCGTAGATGCCGTGTTGTTCGTCAGCCGCGTATCTCCTCCCAACACCAAGGAAGCAGCGGCAATCGCCCCCCCATTCGCGACCGCGGTGTTCTCATCAAACGTGCACCCACTGACGGTGATGTCCGTGCTATTTCCTCCAACAATAGCCCCCCCACAATTCTCGGCGAGGTTCCCCGTGAAAACGGAATCGGTTGCGTTCACGCTGGAAAACAGGAAGGCGACGGCTCCGCCGCCGTCGACCCCGTCTGAGAAATCATAAAACGATGTACCCTCGGTGACTCCGGTAGCAGAGTTCGATGCAAAATGTGCGTCGTGAAGGGAGCATGAAGGCGCCAAGCCAACCAACCCCAACTCGTCCGCCGCCCCGCCGCAGTACAGCGCACCGCCAACAATCGCCGTGTTGCCCTCAAATGACGCCCCCTGTTGAACCGTCACCTCACTCCCCGTCGCCGACACGGCACCTCCATACCCGCTCGTCGCGTTGTTGCCTACGAATTCTCCCCCAGTTATCGTTAGGTCTCCCCCGCCCGCCCATACCGCCCCCCCATCGCCATCTGTAGCAACGTTGGAGTAAAACCCACAAGCCTCCAGTGTTAAGTTCGCGGAGTCTGAATGGATCGCGCCACCGATGGTCCCAGTACCCCCCGTCAGCTTGAGCTGTGTTAATGTCAGCCTGCCTCCTGGGGACACTTCGAACATGCGAGTCTGGGAACCACCTTGAACCTCCGCCAGATTGTCCTCTCCCGTAATGGCTAAAAAGAAGCCTGGAGCGATCGAAATGGGGGCGTCGAGCGCGATCGCGCCAGCCCAAGTGACTTCCAGCGAACCCCCGTCGGTACAGTTGGCCGCCGCACGAAGGGTTTCCACTCCCGTTGCGTTTTCGACTCGGAGCGGTGCGGTCATGGATACCCCACATTCTTGTGCTTGCGCCCATGAATGGAGTGGGTTGAGAAGTTCCAGCCCCGCCAGGAGTATGCTTAGCGCAGAAATTGATGGGGTCCACGCCCAACGGCAGCGGCAGCTTCGACGAACGCTGCCACCGATATCCCGCATGCCTGCGGAAAGACGCAAATAAAGAAACGCAGAGTCGTGAGCAACACCGATGACCTGGAGCTGGGTGGAACCAATGCCGCCAAAATATTGGCAATGTGTTTGTTACTGCGGTTTCACTGACCAAGGGAGCACAACTACTATTATTATTGTTACATTTGAGCGCGCTACGCTTCTTCTTTCTACTACTGTATAGTAAGAGCCGAGACAGGAAGGGTATGCTGAAACCAAATAAATAAAGTCGAAGAAAAATGCGCTTTCTCTATTCGTACAGAGTAAATAAGATAGCATCTTTCCGAGTTTTTTCATTTTATATCTCGGTCTTTCTACAAGTGTGGAGTCTGGAATTCCGATTTGGAATTCCGATTCGTGTGCTCCCCCGCGCTGCTGCAAAACCAAACCCTCTGCCAACTACAAGCACTGCTGTGCGCCCAAATACTTAACGGGGGTGAATGTTTATGGGACGTTATTAACGAACCAAAACTGCACACGAATGCTAAACAAATATCACAATATTGCGCTGACTTTTTGAACCTCTTTCAAAGTTCACGTGCGACAAAAGCACACAGGGTCAGGTTTTCTTTGCCAGGAAATCCTCTAAAATCCTTTTTTATCTGCGTAAAAAAATGTTGAAAAAAATAAGAACTATTTAAAGTTCTGCATTCCATGAGTCGCAAAAACGTCCCGATTGCTTTGTACGACTTCTAAACTTGTTTTCTTTTGCGTTCGTTAGGAATAAAACATGTCATGTGGCGACCAGTTATCGGAAAACACCCAGCGGTCGAGGGTTTAAAACGAAGCCAATCAACACTAAAACCTAGTAGCTTGGCGTCCGCCAAGGCAAACTATTGGAAAAGTGCGATCAGTCAAAAGGGGTCAAAGTGCCGTCTCTTGAAATCTCCGACGAAAACAGACATATCAGTGACGGCCAAGGATGTCATGAAGCGGGCAATCAAATGGGAAACGTTCAGCAGCCAAGGCTATCGGTGCGGTCTGTCGAGGGGTCAACGTGCCGTCTCCTGAAAATCTCCGACGAAAACAGACGTATCAGAAACGGCCAAAGACGTCACGAAGCGGGCAATCAAATTGGGAAACGTTCAGCAGCCAAGGCTATCACATCATTGTAGGTTGGCGTCGGTCAAGGTAAATTAATGGAAACTTGCCGTCTGTCAAAAAGGCTGGAAGTGCCGTCTTCTGAGATATTTGCAAATTATAGCATTATCATTATTGTGTGATAGTGTCTTCCCATGTAAATATGTCAAGTGAGCGTCAGTCAAGGAAAAACGTCAAGCGGTCAAGGGTGTCAAAACATATCGTTTCAAACCAAAACCAAATCGGTCGGCGTCAGTCAAGAGGTAACTTATTGGAAAAATAAAAGACCGTCAAGGGCTTCAATTGCCGGCTCCTGACATCTTAGTTATGTACTGCCCAAGAATATTCCTGCAAGGAGACAAAAACGCGATCGATACAACACAGACGACGCGTAGTCTTAGCAACCGTTTTGCGGCGCGAGCGCGCAGCGAGATGGGCAGGGATCACGCCGCGCGAGCGTCGTACAGAGGCCATGAATTTTGTCGTACAACTCGTTCGATTATGTCGTACAACCCCTTTGAGTTGTGTCGTGTACGATTCGATGGATTGATTGGTACTAACTCGTTGGATTATGTCACAGGACTCCGCGCACATTGCTTCGTAAAACTCCCATGATTTGTGTCGTGCGAGTCCTCGGATTGTGTGGTACAACTCCTTGGTTTGTGTCGAAGATGGGAACGTAAAATTGGCCGCCACCTAAGGCGGCAAGAAGCCCGCTTTGCTTCGAAGGGAGAACGCTGCCTGTAATCGTCAATATTTTTTCGTAAGCTTGACCCCTCTGAAGCTCCAGAAGAGTCAAGCTTAGTTCCATCCGTCTGCCAGAGTTTGAGGTTACGACAACAACAAAAAACGAAACCTCTTTGGCTGCATTGCGCGTGCACATGATACACCTCATTATCTTTCTAGCCATCCACGCCGTAGCTTCAATTCATCCCCGCTCCTCTCCCCCCCCCCCCCAACGCGCCCTCCTTCCCTAAAACCCGAACCATCGCCTAGACCTACAAGCACCACGCGTATGGCAAGCCCCTACATCTGTGAGACCTAGAGCTGTTTGAAATCCCCCCCCCCCCACCCCCCTACCCCCCACCCCTCCGAACACTCCGCCCTATCCTCACTGGTTGTACAACTTGCAGGATGTACATGATGAGCTGATGCATTCATTCCACAATCGTCGGATTTGTCCCCTCTAAAAGGATTTACGGTTTCCGCGCACAGATTAAGCCCCCCCCCCCCTCCCCCCCCCCCCGCTCCCTCCTGTTCAAACCCAGGCCCCCACGCCCTCAAAAACTCCGCCCTCCCCTATCACCGGTTACACAACTTACAGGATACACTTGATAAAGTGATGCATTTCTTTCCACAGCTGTCGGATTTTGTTCCCCCCCAAAACGGGTTTATGTAACTCCCGCGCACAGACCTAATAATATCACCCTGTGGACCCTGTTACAAGCTACAATGCAGTTCCAAGGGGAGTCAACGATCGATAGTCTTAATGAGGACACAAGCCCAGTAAAACGCGCGATCAGAGTATCACACACGTTGGGCTGCGAAAGCAACTGAGTTAAATCGATATCACGACGCGTATGAAAATACGTGGAAGTGTGGTGAGCTAAAGCTTTATATTTCCCCATCCGCCGGAGGATAAAAAAAAAAAAAAAATCACACACATCTTGCAAAGATGAGTTTCGACAAAATCTTCGATCTCACAGCAGTTGGAGTGTGTTTTATTTCCATAATATACCAGGTATGTGGTCTTCACACCAAACCGAAACTTCGTGCATAAACTTCACCGGGTTTTGCGCGGTTCTGAGTCGCCCGGCGGATCTGCCACTCTCTCCCTGTTGCACACATGTATCCCCACAGGTCGGTTTTTATCGCATGTCGCCACTAGTCGCCACTTCAAAAACTTCACACCTCTTACAGATCACGATCTGAATAATCTACGAGTACATGATCTACAGTGCAGTGGAATCGCTGTGAGATTTTGTGCAGGATCACTGGTGTGTATGTAGAAAACACATCCAACATAAAAGAAAACATGCGCCAGATTGGACAAATAAATGCTACGATCCCACCCGACACCGGGAGCCAGACCATGCAGGTAGTCCCTGGACGATCCAGGTCATCAAGTGGGGCTCGATTATCCGTCAGACGTTTTAAAAGTATGTAGCACACGCGATCGAAGGACAACACACAGTAGGTGCGAAGACACGTTTCAACACAATCCGCAATCAATCGCACAGCTACGGCTTTCTTCTAAAAAGCATATAAGTTCGATTTGGCATGCCTCCCGCTAGTTGAAGCCCTTGAGGTTTGGCTCGGTTCCGACGAGTACCAGCAGCATAACGCGGTGAAGCCAGAAAACCGTACAAAACCCTTGCGATTACCTCGAATTTTTCCGACTTCCCCATATCTCAAGTTCACGGTTCGTTAAGAACTGGGGTACACAGGAAGGGTCCGCCAGAAAGGCGGTGATGTGTCAGGGCAATACGGCCGCCTTAATTGAGGAAGTCACCTTGTTCATTCCAAGTGTTGATTGTAGATCCCCAGTGCGTGTGGTAATCACACTAAACTGATATTTCCACCAATGTTCATCCAGCACAAACAAACCCAAGTGTCCGTGCCGACACCTCTTAGATAGACGAGCTCTGCGTTCACAAACTATGTCTCTTTATGATCCTTACGTGATTCGAGACAGAGATACGCAAGGCAAATAAAGCAAGGTGTTTTGGCCATGAGCAACGAACCGCAACGAACGCGCGCAAAAAAAAGAAACACTACGTACTCGTTGTCAGCAAAACAAGACAATTACTGGTATGCAACAACCCAAATCCCCGGTGGCGTATCAGGTTATCCTCGAGCCTGGTATAGGTCAGTTTCGTGAGTTCGAGCCCCGCCGAGTGCATACTCGTATAAATTCGTTGGGACTTTTTCTTGTGGACCAATTGACTTGCGGAAAGCGCGAGAGCGTGAGTTAGCAACATTCGATGAACAATCGACGAGCAGTGGGATTGCTGAACCCTATGCGCGATAAAAATTGAAGGCAAGAACCGGGGAGGAGAAGGGATGACACCCGTGACCACGGCTTGTCCAGAAGCTGGAAAGTAGAAGTGTGCAAAAAAAAAAAAAATAAAAAAAAAAAAAACAAGGAGATGAAGGGGCAAAAAAGGGAATAGGAAATGGATCATCATAAGAATAATACAAACGCTAACAGACAAAAACAAAAAATATGAACCAACGAGGAAAACAGGACGTCACCAGAAGAAAAAAAAAAAAAAAAAGCCAGCCAAAATCTAACGGACGAAGCACAACAGCTGGCCAACAACTACAAAAAAATAAGCAGATGGAGCCATCCACACGAAGTCGGGGGCAGCAACCGT
The DNA here is from genome assembly GCA_012845835.1 of Undaria pinnatifida. Lineage (NCBI taxonomy): Eukaryota > Phaeophyceae > Laminariales > Alariaceae > Undaria > Undaria pinnatifida. Next base: position 4,185,093 of record JABAKD010000023.1, on the reverse strand, counting down.
ATTGGGTTGAAATTAACTTACTGTTGTAAGAGGTGTGCATTGCCGCATGGTCGAACACGGGCGGGCTGTTTCTGACGACAGCAGCAGTGGTGGCCATGCCGTAGCCGGTAGCCGGGGTAGCCCCGGTGGTCTAGTGGTTACCCTCGAACGCCACTGGAGTTGAATCTGCGGCTCGGAACCAACGTGCGTCGGACTACTCTGTTGAGTATATTGCAGAAACAAAAATCAAAGGAATCCACTGCTGAGAGCGCCTAGCAGCGTCGATGCGCGCAGCTCGACGCGAACCGAAGAGGGAAGATAAATAGAGTTGGGATGTTCTCGCGATATAAATGAAGGAACAACAACAACAATGTACACACCATGCTGGGGGCGAAGAAGAGGCTTTTTTTTCACAAGCCACGGATCCATCTGGGTGCCGTCTACGACACGAGAGAGGAGGAGAAAAAAAAAGGGCGAAGATAATGGAAGGGATGACCTCACAAAAAAGAAAACGTTATCATCACGCCCCGTCCAATACGATAAAAACAGAATAACGAGACCAACCAACAAATCAAGCAGCTCCAGCTCTACCAGGGTGCACAAAAATATCATTTACCTGGTCGTACGTAACATTTGTTTCAGGAAGCAGTCAGCGGGGGGGAACGGGGGCGGGGGGGAGAGGGTAGCAAGAACAACGTAAGCAGAAAAAGTTTGAGGACAAAAAAAAAACGTTTTTTTTTCTTTAAGCGCAGAAATCACAACGCTCCGATACTTTTTTGTGTTGACCTCGGTGAGAGTGTGGCTGCGTTTCCTCTTTTTTGCTTGCCTGCTGCCCGGGATTCACGCACGACATGCCTGTGCGCAGCTCGTTACGTACCTCCAATGTTTCGGTATCGTCTCTGTGATTTTTTGGTATCTCCCTTGTTCGGCGTTTCCGAGATCATGTCTACCCCTCATTTGGGCAGGGTTTTAGGTTACAGCTATTATGCGCCAAACAGCTGTGGCGCTACTTATGACCCAAAGAGGAAGCGTTCATCTGCTGCACCTCCTTCGCCACGACCCTGCCGAACACTCTCGGCAATAAGTCTGATTTTACATAGCATCCTCGGCCAAAACTCTGCTAAACCGCAGAGCATCATTACGCGAACCGGCGACCGGCGGCTGCTCAGTCAGGCCGGCTGCGAAGCCCCTCTTTTCTCAAAGGACAACTGGAAACCAAACGGTGCTCCAATGTTTTGGATACCTCGTTGCTGGGGGAGACTTAAGAAACGCTTCGCACTACAAACAAAAAACGCGCGAACTACGTGTGTTTCTGGTAGAAATGTTTACATGAACCCGTGCCGGCGGCTGTCGTATCACGCCACACCACACCTCTACACGGTCGCGCAACCCAACACATGTCAGGCAGGATACTGTCATGAGGACATGGCGGCGTTTTTCTTTTTTTTTATGCGGTTTGCTCTGTTCGACTTAAGGCCCTCTGTTCACGCCAGAGCCCTGGACAAACACGTTTACCACCACGTTGATAATATATATAATATAGTATATACATATATGCGGACATTCCGTAAGCAGGTTACAAGCCTCAAATGTGTTCGATCCTCCATCGAAGCGATGCGGTCCATCGGGTACGGCCGGAACAGAGTTCTCGTGAGGATCGAGCGACTAGGTATTCTCACTTCTTGTTCAGCAGCGAACGAGAACGCTCTACGGGTAACCCCGTATGACACCACCACCGGTCATTCCAGCCAAAATTTTTGTTTATATATTTGTTTTGATCAAAAACGTTTAGTTTTAATTCCAACCAGCAGCGGCGAGTTTCTGGACCAGCTGTGGTCACTGGTGTCTTCCTCCCGCCCCCCGTGGTACACGCCTTCGTTTTTCCCCGCATATGGTTAAGCTTTCCGTTTTTCAGACTTGTGTGCTCGTCGATTTGCATCGAGTCTCGCCAACGCGCCCTCTACTCCACCTTCAGCCTGAACTTTTGTAAGAGTCCCGTTCGTGATCCGAACCTACGACGTCGACTTCATTGGTTCTGATGCGGCTTACCAATCAGACACCGGGGACGACTGGTGCCCCGTAAAGCTGCCGTGTGGCCAGATTTCGAACGCCACCTCTCTGCGTTGCTGTGCTGTGACAGCGATCGACAAACACTGGCACGTCACTCTTCGGGTCGCTGAATATGGTCGTCGCCCCGAATAGTGGTCGTATTTTGGGGTTGTTGAACAACGTCGTCGCGTAGAACTGGGAGAAAAACTTTTCTAGTTCCCACACAACATCACACATGATCATTATCTGGGTCGCCAGGAGAACCTGTGCCTCGCCCAGAGGACCACACCAGCTTGACAGGAACGTCTGAACAAAGTAAGTATATGACATGGTTGCGTTTCGAAACTCCTAGACGGGGTATTTGACGGCAGCAGACGACCCAACGAATGACCAAATGGTTTGACTCCCTGTCCAACGTGACTACGAAACAACCCGGACGGTGTAGGTGCTTCGGTGTGTGTGGGTTCTTCACGTTGCCTTTAGAGCCCGACACGGTTGACGAGGACAAAATTACTTGGAAATAAAGTGGGGAACTTTTTTGGGGTAGTTAAAGGGTTAAAAAGACCTTTCCACATGTCCATGTACACCATGCACAATCCGTATCCGTGTCGATGCCTCCTAGAGAGACGCTCTCACTTCTATTGTCACAAACTCAGAAACTACGAAATAGAAAGACACATCGCAAACACAGCAAGTATTTTCCTTTTTTCGTTCTTTTTGCTATGCAATCAACCGCGACGAACACACGGGCGCCGGATAAAAAAGCAACCCAGCACAACAGATATATTGGCTAAAAAACTGCAAAAAAAAAAAACGAACAAAACAAAAAAACGACAATAAGAATGAACAGCAGTAAAGCTTTCCACCGACTCGGGGGTGTCACCGTATATTGGTTGTTGCGTCTCATTGGGTTAGGATTGGGGTTACTGCTAGGATTTCGAATTACCCCAATACTACTGTGTTGTTGTAGGAGTTGGAGAAGTGCCGCATGGTCTATCTATCACCTGCTGCACAATGTACTAGGTATGTAGCGACGAAAACAATAGGTAGTAATAGTGGTGCCCGAACCGACACCATCGCCCGCGTACCCAACAGAACCAAAACGAATCAAGCTAACAAAGCAAGAACACGGGAACAAAGCAGGTCACACCACCCAGACGGCGTCGGGACAGCACTCAAACTGGCGGCGTCGGGACAGCACTCAAACCGGGTGCAGAATGCAACTACAAAAAAAAAAGGGAGGGGGGCAGGAGTAGTGCTGCCTAGTCTGCCTTCCACTTAACGACGTATTGTCGACGGCTGCGTCCATACTGACCTCATCGCCTCCATACCCCACAACGGTTACGACCCGAAAAGGAGACAAATAATATCGGACAGGGTCGACATACACACGCATCCGTATACAACGGCAGCTTGCGCTGCGGGGGTTGTAACGTTGTAACGAGGACCACTGATAGGGGCAGCTCACGCCATCCCTACGGTGGGATCCGAAGGGTGCGGGCCAGCTAGCGTTGGGTTGCGAAAGCAACTGAGTTAAATCGACACACGAAGCATATGAAAATACGTGGAAGTGTGGTGAGCTTAAGCTTTGTTTTTCGCCATCCGCCGGAGGATGGAAAAAAAAAAAAAAAAGCGGAAATCAAAGAAAACAAAATAATGCAAAAGGAAAAAGACAAAAAAAATGGACTAAGGGGATCAAAGGGAAATGGGGGGGGGGGGAAACGGTTCAGTAAGAACACCCATACAAATATATAATACCGGTGGTGGTATGAATATATACCATGACACTATTAATACAGGCCAGGTGCATGCAGTGTGTGTGTGTTCTTCACATTAAACCGTTCTTCTACTCGTCGACATCCAGCACACCCAGTGTCCGTACTGATTCTTCACCCTAGAAAGATCAGCTCTGTGGTCACAAGCTACGACACAGAGATAATGCATCGTAATGCATTCGACAACGCAATGTCATGCCCTAGTACTGGGTACGACAGGCACAACATACATACGTCAGCAACAGAAATACATTGGAAGAGAGAATACAAAATAAACAAAATCAGTAGGCAATCGAAAGAGAGAAAAAAAAAGGCCCACACAAGGTAGTCGAAGGGGAGGTGACTACGTAGACCAGGTTCTAGTTGCTAGTTGGTCTGGTGCCTTGCTACCCTGTCTGCCGTCACTTTCTTTCTTTCTTCAACAACCGCGGTTTCCCTACTTCCCCCCCACTCCTTGTTTTCCTTTGGGCATCACTCATCCAGTCCGCGTGGTGGTCCGAGCTCTTTTTCTCCCTCCTATACGTGCCACCTGGCCATGAATCGCTACACTACGAACCTCGTCTCTCGATCAGGCATCAGCACGGGCACTACAAGTACAATGAAATATAAAAATTAAAGTACACTCCAGTTGTGAGATCGAAGATTTTGTCGAAACTCATCCTTGTAAGCTGTGTGTAGTACTCCGATCGCGCGTATTACGAGTTGTGTGTCCACATTAAGGATATAGGTCGGCGACTCCCCTGGCAACTACAGTGTAGCTATCAGGGTCAACAGGGTGATGTTAGCCAGTTTGTGCGCGGAAACTATAAAACCCCGTTTTTGAGGGGGACTCTGACAGCTGTGGAAGGAAATGCATCGGTTTATAATAAAAATGAAAATACACTTAAGCTGTGAGATATGAAGTGAATCCTGTAGTAAGTCGAATAACCGGTGAGGGGAGGGCGGATGTTCTAAGGACGTGTTGTATCATACTGCTTGTGCTTGATGTTGATGGGTGGAACATCAGTTTAATGTGAAATCATCACACGCCCGGCAATAGCCTATTGAATAGGCCTATTGGTATGTCAATAGGTTGGGGTATTGCATATCGATAGCTATGGACACCTCCGATAGGTATATGAACTTGTCGACCGATACCTATTGCTCAAGTTGGACTAATAAGTCCAGAGAAAAAGGCGCAAAAAGCTTTTGTTCTTGAGATAGCTGTTGAGGTAGGTGTGTGAATCGGCCTATCGATACCCATTTCTTCGACCAGTAGGCCCTGATAAACAGGAACAGTATGCTATTGTTCTTACGATAGGTAGGTCACATTGCCGATCGATACCAATTACTGTGACCAAAAGGTACGTGAAGTTGTCGATCGATCGATACCTACTTTTTTTTATATTTTTGTTATTTTGCTTATTTTGGTTATTTTTTTCATCATCCGGCGGATGGGGAAAATTAAGCCCAACACATTTCCACGCATTTTCACACATGTCGTGTGTCGATTTACCTAAAATTGCATTTCGCGATCCAGCGCTAGGTGCGTGTCCTTCGGTTCCCGCAATAGCGCTAGCGCGAGCTGTCCCTATCGACAGTACCCGCTGCTACTCCGGCAGCGCAAGCTATAGTTGCAACCGGATGCGTGACTAAGTCGACTCGACCCGACCCCTGAGGGTCAGGTGCGGTTCGGATAGCCACCCGGAGCGGCGTCATTTCGGCTGGTGTGGGACTTGAGCAAGCTCAACCACTAACAAAACCCCGCCCATGAGAAAACAGCCTCCCACTGGACTTGGTCCAGTTACGGTCCACCCTACCCATTCGGTCGTTGGTCCTCGGTGACACCTATTGTTTGATCTTTAGGTTTGTGAAATTGTCGATCGATATCTAGTGATTTGAACAGTGGGCATAAAGCACTGTACATAGTCTATTGCATACGCTTGTTGGTCTGTCCGCATGGTGTTTTGGATATCATTTCTTATTTTAACCTGTAGTCTAATATGAGGGTGGAATTGTCGATAAATACCTATTTCTTTGCCCAATAGGTTCAGGGGAATTGGTATGATCGATACGATTGGTACCCTGAAAAATACCATGGGGTGAGAGGTGTTTCTGTTCAACAGTTCAACAGCAGCAATATATTGAAATCCTCACACACTTATCGATTAGAACTTCTATCAAAATAACAGGTATTATTATCGTGAACCTGCTCTTTTGAAACAAAAGGGAAAAAGTAGGTCAAGGTACATAGACTAGACTACAGTGCTATCATTTCAAGGTATTCCTTCAAACCATAGCCTAGGGTATACCAGTACGGAATAGGCACGTTGTTCCGAGCAATAGGGTATAAACTTACAAACATCAGGTAGGTATCGATCGAAACCACTGCAGATCTATTACCTTGTGGTCAGTAGATGTCGATCGATACCTTGCGAACCTTTTTAACTGGGCAACGGGCATCGATCGATACCCTTGAAAACCTATGTTACACTGAGCAATCTAGACATCGATCGACCTAATCACAAACCTATCGCTTTAACCAATACCAGGTATTGATTGGTGGCGATAAAAGGTATTGGTTGTTAGCCTGTCGGGGGTCATTTTTAAATCATGCCAACGATGCCCAAAGCACCTATCGATATCGTACACCTGGGCTGTCGTTCGATGCCTCTGCGGAAGTCTACGGGCAGAGGACTTGGACCTTGCGTTGGACGTGGCAAGCGGTAGTGTTCCGGGGGATGGGGTGGTGATGGCAGGGCCACAGAGAGAGCGAGAGGGCGGGGACTCCTTCCTTGCCACGACCGATAGCAGTACTAGGCAGCAACACCGCACAGCCTCGTGCGCGTTGAAACATACGCGCAGCAGTTACAAACCAGCCACTTGTGATGTGGACACCGGGTTGCCGTTCAATGCTTCTTCGGAAGTGTAAACGTAGGGGGGAGGACTTGGCCCTACCCCGAAGCCGAGCTATTGTGCCGCGCGAAAGGTATCGATCCTCATAATTCCCGACCTATTGTTGCCCCAATAGCCTAATCGATGTATTAGTTATAGTACAACTAGTTTAATGTACCGAGACGGGCTGTCTTCGAGCACCTTTCTTTGCGCTCCAACACTGACACAATAAAATGACCAAAGGTCTTCGTACCGATGACTATCATCTTTGAACAATAGAATAGTGAAAGGTCAGCCGATACATATCGTCCGAAAGAATAGAGTTGTCAAAGGTCTATCGATACCTGTTTCCGAAACAATGGGTTTGGTGTAGGGTCTGTCGATACCCATCGTCCCAAACATTAGGCTCGGTGAAGGGTACATCGATAACTATCGTTGGAAACAACAGGTTTCGTCTCACAGTCGCAACACCAGCATTATCGCCCGAACAGGCGTGCTCTGGAAATACCTATCGACAGTTATCTGTTCAAAGATAGGTTGTGATCTTGGTACATGTCAACGCGACATTCGCCAAACAATAGATCAGTGAAGGTGTCATCCGATACCTATTGCCGGTCACAATACGGTTTAGAAAGTGCCTAACAATACGTGTCACAAGCAGCAATACGTCTACCATTGGAAAAGGACCCTATCGTTCGTCTATAGAACTGAAACCTCTTCTCCATGGCGTGGACAAAATAACATTTTTTTTTTTGCAAAGATGAGTATTGACCTGAAATTCGTCCAACTCACGGCTGACGTCCTTGAAAATTAGTTATAAAATAAACAAACGCAGCTTGCAAAGGTGATTACTGACCCGAAATTCGTCGAACTTGCGCTTGGACGTCTTGAAAATCCTCATTATAAATTTTCGTGATTACCAGGGGTGGGTTGTCTTTCTGCTGTAGACTAGAGTCTCAGCATCATGTGTATGGACGTGGGCTTCCGAGAGCAAAAATGTAAAAAATCTCAAGCTGCTCGCTTTCTCCGTGCGCACATCCTTGTGGCACCTGCCCGCCATAACATGTTTGCTGTTATCATAACCTAAAGGCGGCGGGGTCATCGTAGCCCATCGGTTTGCCGGGCCAATGTTGAATAGTGGATACACCTGTACTACTACTACTACTACTACTACTACTACTACTACTACTACTACTTGTACTGCTGATATTGCTGCTGTGTACCGGCGGCAAGAAACAACGTATTTCTGCGTTTCTCCGTTTCTCCACAGCGGCCCTATCATACCTACTCCATCGCCGCAAGAAGTCGATTTCAAGTCCTGGTGTTAACTGCCAAGCACCAGGAATTAGTAGGTCCAGTGCTGATTACTGATACGTACGAGCCAGGTATAGCACACAAATACCACCGTTCATGACTCCACATATATCAACTTTCGTCGTGTGATGCCAGAACAACAGACCAGCACCACTGACCAAAAAATACGAAACTGCCTCGAAACTATCACGAATACCTACGTACTTGCGAGAAGTCCATCGGGATGGTTGGTCGGCAGCTACACGTCGGGAATCCGAGTGCGGACACCCATCCTTTCGCTCACTACGCAGCTTGCAAAGTAAAAGGTCAGTATCGACCCTACACTTGTCCATCATAGCTGACGTAAACAAGAACATTTACGCGATGAAGTGCGCACCGCACCATCTTGCAACCCCCAGTACAATATTGGGCGTAAATGTAAGGATCTCTTGTTCAATAATATTGAAGGAAACAAGATTCTTAAAATGTTAGAAAAGAGTGGTAGAACACAGCATAAGAAACAGGATATCATAATCAAGTCTAAGGTTTACAGAAACGTAAGAAATTACATTTAACGAGTCGTTGTACTTGTATTTAGTATGGAAAGTCACATTTTACATAAACAAAGAAATTCATGGCCAGCCACGGCATTCCTGTTTCTTATTACCACAGCAGTGCATAGGCTACCGTGCACAACTGCTGCCGCCGTACGCCAACGCCATGGTTAAGACTCTAAAATACTACCTGGTATCGTGTTTAAAGGTGGTCAAGAAAAGGGAGTGCACAGCAGCTCGTCGTACTCATATGTGGTACTTACAGCTTCTGGATCAAGAGCACTCCTAGCTCTCCCGTCGAAAAGGTACATCCGTCGAGGAGGTCTTCTAAACCGCGAGTCACCTTGCCTGGTCGAACCGGCCTACGACTCTGTCCGTGGCTCGATTTTCGCCAGGGGACGGCAGCTTGAATCAAGCTTGGGTGGGATCGGGGTTGCGCACAGGGCGGCGCCAAGAAGGAACAGACAACACGGCGCCGACCGGCTAAATGTTGATCGTGTGCCTGGTCCACCTGTTATTTCAAGGGAATTTTCGATATTCCACAGGAGCAAACGTACCGTTCCTACCGCTGGCGAGAAGACATTCCATTAAAACACATCGTTAATCGTAGTAGTATCGTTCTTTGCGGCTGGTCACACACACAATTTCCGTCCTCGTTCCTGTTTTTTCACCCTTTTCTGTTGTGGTCCCAGATTGATGGAGATGTACGTACATAGTACGTACGTGGTAAGCGAAGAATATTTTTCTGAAATTTTGGGACGCAGCCCAACAGTCCAGTCCATCCAGAAGGCATCATCTCCTGTTGACTTGCTATAACTTCAACTCACTTCACCGCAAACAAACGTCGAAAAGAACATAAGTCTGACGACGTATGGACAGGAGGAGCAGCAAAACAAAAGAAACCAAGTGACATCTTTGGTAGTCACGTAGTTACGGGCACACAACACACCGACGCCGAGCCGGCCATCAGTAGTCACGTAGTTACGGGCACACAACACACCGACGCCGAGCCGGCCATCAGATCAGGCATGTTATGTGATGATTGCTGTGCTGTGTGCACGTATCACAAAAAACGCTGCTGTGCGTGTGCGTATGGCAAAACAAGGAAGGTGCCTTGCCTCGTCAGATGAAAAATAATACCAGGTACCTCTTGGGTACCTGTATACGCGCTCCTGGTAGAACAAGTGGTTGCCACCGCTTTTTACTGAGACCCAACACGTGAGGCCTGGACACACTGCCGTACGTGCTCTTCCACTACTAGCTGGTATCTAGTCTAATCGATTGTTCCTTCTACTTGTTTTTTCGATAGTTTTTTTTTGGGCGTCGGAGATCCCTGATAAAGAGAGAAATAATCGCTGAAAATATTTCCCATAATAGTTGGTCTTTATGATCACGGAAAAACTGCTGTGAAAACAAGAATGAATGTGGCCGGCTGTGCGCGTACACTTGCCGGTGAGGGCGCGAAGTACGGTGGAACGGGAGCAAAAAAGCTAGCGTCGCACTGAAGAGTTTCAATGTGATTTCTGAAAGCATGTGCAGTGTTGGTGACCACACCGAAGTATAAAGCCGGTCGCCCCGGTGGCGTATCAGGTTATCCCCGAGCCTGTTATAGGTAAGTTACATGATGAGTTCGAATCCCCCCGACTGCATACTCGTTCGTGAGGACATACTTTTTCTTAGGCACAAATCGACTCACTCGCGGAAAGCGCGAGAGCGTGAGTTAGCCACACTCGATGAAAAATCGACGAGCGCGAAAAAAAATTGAAGGCAAGAACCGGGTGAGGAGAAGTGCAGACACCTGCGACCACGACTTGTCCAGAAGCTGGAAAGTAGATGTGTATCTCCTATGAAAAAATACTGTATAGAAATAATAGGTCGTCAGACGCCGCTACGCTGCTGGACTACCAAGTCGCATGTGACTACTACTGCTGTGCATATTATACATACTCCAGCATATAAAAAACATGCATGTGTTGTAGACTAGTCTATGTGTGAAGCGTCGCGTTCGCATCTCTTTTTTTTTTCGGTGTCAATTTTTAAGTTGCTTTTTCACATCGCTTCTTTTACCACCTCGTATGTCACTTTCCAGCTCAACTCCTGAGGGGCTTTGCCAGCATCAGCGATCAGCGACATTCTGGACGAGCGGTGGTAACCGGTGGTGTCTGCCCTTCTTCCCCCCGGTACGTGCTTTCAAGTTGTGTTGTTCGGGCGTAGGGTCTCAGCATTCCCACCTTTTTTTTTTTAGTTTTCAGGCTTGTCAGTTTTCTTCGAGCTGTTGTTGTTGTGCAAACAAACTCACATATATATATATGCCCTCCCTGTTTCCGATACATCGAGCGCGAGTATGCACTCAGGAGCATCGGAACCCGCCTAACACTTGACTTTTCCTCCGTATTATACATAGTGGTAAGGACAAGAGTGACCTACGCTCGAGCGCCTCCCTATTTCGAGTTGTTCAGTTCTTCTGTTATTCATACGCATCAAACCGATCACAACAAGAAACTTTTCGTAGCGCCATGTACACGCACGCGTGCAATCATTAGATCATGGGTGGGCTATAGCAGGTGCCTTTTCCCTTCTTTCCCCTGATTCGTGCCTTCATGTTTACGATGACACGTGCCGGGGAGGGAGAAGGGGAGATAACTGCTGTGACCACGGCTTTTGTCCAGGATAGACTCTGAGGGAAAAAAACTCCTACCGGTTGTGAGCTGGAGGGGAAAGGTTATTTTAAAAATAGGAACGTTAGAGTGTGGTGGCGTGTGGTCGAACGAAAAATAAAAAAATAAACGGATAATTATATCAAAATCACGCGGCCAGGATAGACTGATGGGTGGTTGAACAATGCAGTCATAGACCCCCGCTGTACGTAATGCGATACATAAACGCGAGGAAACACAACCCGTGGTACGCGCGATCGGAGTGTCAAAACACAAATTGCAAAGATGAGTTTCGACAATATCTTCGATTTCACAGCTGGAGTGTATTTTTACTTTTTTACCAGGTATAATATGGTCATATTAAAGGTTCCTTACGCGGTTTGTTCCTAAATTACTAGAAATTGCTCAACACACGTTACTTTCGCCAGCGAAAAGCCGACAGCAGTGTAATCCCCTTGCGCCACCCCATGCCCGGTGGCGTTTTAGAGGGTGAACATGGAGAGCACCACAAGTGGGAGCGTTGGCCAGCAACGTACCTCCCCCAGCCGGATATGGACGAGATCGCTGCTTTCTGTGATTCTACTTATTAGCCCGGGCTGGCACCTCAACAGCCCGGATTTTCTATTCGTGCGAGCACAAGAATGTGGAGCGACAAATATCACCACGCCCTTTACGATCGAGGACGACACTGGAGTGAGCATGCTTCGTGCAGCAGCCAGCTGTATCAACGGGGGTGTACTCGAAGTCGGCTGGGCTGGTGCTATCGTTCTCGACACGCCGATCTCGATTGCATCAGGCATGTTCTTGTCGATTATAGGGGAAGGTGATGGCCTGACCGAAGTTAGTGGTGGCTCCGAGACGAGAATGTTCGAAGTTTCTGCGGGGGGACAGTTAAGCTTGACGCAGCTCACCCTATCCGGGGGGAACGCGTCGAGCGGTGGCGGCGGCGCGATCTATTCAGAATCGGCAACCTTAGCCCTGGATAGCTGCAGTTTTCATGGCAATGTAGCTGCGGCGGGGGATGGAGGTGCTGTGTGGGCGGATGGGGGAGAAGTGACGATAGTTGGGGGAGAGTTCGTGGGCAATAACGCCAGCGTTTATGGGGGTGCTGTGGCCGCAACGGGGGCCACCTTGGTGGTGCAACAAGCATCTAATTTTGAGGGCAACACGGCGCTTATAGGCGGTGCGGTGTACTGCAGTGGGATCGTGACAGGATCGGGACTGCCGAGCTCGTCGTCGCCTTTATGCTCCCTAAGCGACAGCGACTTCATTGCAAATACGGCTACCGGGGAGACCGACGAGACAGCAGTACTCGACGACGACTCTTCCGGAGGAGTAGACGGAGGCGGTGCCGTCGTAATCCACTTCTCCAGTGCGAACATAACGAATTGCGTTTTCGACTGCAACCACGCGGAACACGCCGGTGGGGCCGTTGTTGGAGGAAATGACACGGACATCACCATCGACGGGTGCGTGTTTGACAATAACACGGCATCGGAGTTTGGGGGCGCGATTGCAGCCTCTTTCTTGACGTTGGGAGGAGGTACGCTGCTGACTAACAACGTGGGAACCATCGACGGCGGCGCGGTGAGTGCGTTGGTTGCGTTTCTTTTATCGTATCATAATCATCGTCGTAGCAAGCAGTGCCTTCCTCGTCGTCGCAAGCAAGCGGCTTCCTTTGAGCCGAAAACGATTGTGCCTGCTGTGTCCGATGCAGTACAGCAGTGATACCAGACTACGAAGTTACCTGGTACGTAACGATCCCTCTGTATGATAAGGCAGTAATCTATATTAGGTGGGTGGAAACGCAAGTTTAATGTGAAGAACGCACGCATGCACAGCAGTCGTGGTCCCTCACTGTTGACAGTAGCGCGGTACAATGCCGCACGGCCATAACGGCACTGACATGGTACGCCGGACTATATTTGTGCTATAATGCGTTACCCCCACTAGTATGGTCAAGAGTATGATAATGAGGTAGTGACTAGGCCTTTTCACCGCACTAAACCGGGGCCTCGCACTAAAGGTTACTGCGCTAACCCTGGACCGCGACTGAATCAATGGGCCTTTTTTGACACAGCAACACAAATAGTCTGAGCACACATGGGCTATTCTGTGACCAAAGACTATGCAACTACAACCTGTGTCATCATACTCGTACAAACGCATGTACGGGGAGTACAGGTAAAAATAAGAAACAGGAGAACGGCTCAGGGTGGATGTCTGATTTTGAGAAAGGGTGCGCTCTACACTAATTTCGGTACAACGGCTGCCAAAGTTATTTACGTTTCACTTATCGCACAGGCTTTGTAACTCCAACCGTAGCTCCGTTGCTTCTCATGAAGGTCGTCCTTTACTGCACTACACAGTAATGGTAGTGGTAGTGCTTGCAGCGTCACCACGCCCGATGAACGCAACAGAAGTCTCGGCCGTCTCGTAAGGCACCAGAAATTCGGCGTGGTCTTGGCTGACATCCGCATGTCTACAATGGGATGCGAAGGGTGCGCCAGCTAGCGTTGGGCTTCAAAAGCAACTGAGTTAAATCGACACACTACGCGTATGAAAATACGTGGAAGTGTGGTGCGCTAAAGCTTTATTTTTCCCCATCCGCCGGAGGATACAAGAAGAAATGAAAAAAAACCCGCATGTCCTGTCGAACCAAAAAGCACATAATCTTCGTATTTTTCGATGTATCATCTCCATACTGCATCGCCCAGATATTCTTCCTTCGTGGCGGACGCGGTGTCTTGCGAGAGGAGCGATACTGCTGTTTACATGGTGGCGGCTGTTCGCCATGATTGTAGCATCTGCGAAATCGCTTGGCACTTGACTTATAGCATTTGCTACTGGAAGCCCGTTAAGGGGCCCAAATTACTTGGAAATCGGGTGGGGAGGGGTTGGGGGCTGGCACGAAATGAACCGCTAACCATCCAAATGCGGCAGTATGAGTTGTAGTAGTGCGTATTCCACTCTCTGCTGTACCAGTGTCTCTAGCTTACACATACATACGCATCACAAGACACCTCTTGCGAATGAGAAAGAAGGTACACCATACCACGCTGGGTGGACTTCTTACTTGGGAGAATGTGCCTTCTACACGTTGAAGTTTTTTACTCACTGCTTAGACTATACTTCCACGTACTTCTGGTACATATGATTCTACGGCATCCACAATTTCCTTGAGGACGCAACCTCTCCGAAGAATGGTTGCGTGCACCATCTAAAATCACGTACAAGTACCTCGTTGGTGAATGCAGCAGGGCACAAGACCTTCTCTTCCAATCCTAGAACTGCGCAGCACTTATACCAAGATACACACCGCTTTATCAGTAGTGTATTTGATGGTGAAATGTTAAGGAATTAGTCTAGAGGGTGTTAGTGCGTGTGGCCACTTGCGAAAGGTTTGCCAAGTGCCTACCAACTAAGCCTTACAACACTCTGCCTACCCTAACTAAGCCTTACTAACACCCCCCCTCGCCCCCCCCCCCTCCTTTGAGACGGCGGGAGAGCAGGTCGGCCGGATATATGGGCGGACGTATTAATAACCAAGCGGTTTAACTTCCATGGGATACCGGAGAGAGTATTTTTTCAAGTTGGACAAGGGGAAATGTCGTAAAGGTTTATTTTTGGTGGGCGGTGGGATTCGAAGCCACGACCCAACAACCCCATGGCCTGGCGACGACGCCATCTGTTAAGGAATTGGAGGGTATTACTACTATAGTCCGTTTGACCACTTGCAAGCGGTTAATCAATTGCTTATCCAAGCTAAGGCTTATTACAGAAAGGCTTTGTCGGACAAACCCCCGACAGACCGCAATACTTCCGTTTTGATTGGCCAACCTCAACCCTACCGCACACCCTATATTTTGGGCCTAAGGCGGGCCTTAGGCGTCTGGTTGGGCCGGGATGTGATCCGCCCCAGAGGCCATAGCGCGTGCGGGCGAACCGCAAATGTTCGACTTGCAACTACTACAAGCAGTAGTGCTGCATCTCTGTAGTATTGCATGTATCTGCATCCGGTGTCAGCAATACGTCGCCCAAGCAGGGCTTGGAGCACATCCGCACCGCAGTCACAGTTTATTTTATACAAGCCCCCCCTGAGTGAGGTGATGCACGACAGGCGTCCCCCAACATGGCGTTCAGTGAGGCTGGGCCCTGGTCGAGTATGTACTGCAGTATTGCTGGACTGGTAGTGCCACTGGACTAGCTGAAGGGGCTGCCTTGGTGCCAGTACATTGACTACCTAAGTGCGACCTACGCTAACGCCTCATTGAACAGCGAAAACCCATCAATGTTACCGACGCAAGAGCAGAGATGGCACCCAGAACAGCTTGAGAGTGGAGGGCTCAAGAAACCTATAACATGTACTCAATAAGGGTCATTTCTAACCACACTTTTTTGGCAAATTTCATGCAAATTTGGCAAGGCTTAAAAAAATTTGCAGGGTTATGCTCTGTAGGGTTTGTGGACTCCGGGTAAGGGTATGGGAGTCTTACAGTCCTTCCAAAAGTTTTGAGTACGGGTGTGAAAGTGTGACAGAACTTCCAGAAGTTCCCGGTATTGTGGCACGGGCGTACAGAACTCACAGAATTTCCGGGGGAATACAAAATTTGCTGTACCCGTACCCCGGGTACTGTGGCACGGGGTGTACAGAACTCACAGGAGTTCCGGGTACGGGTATGAATATCCTATACAGAACTAAAGAAGTTCGGGTACGGGTATGAAAGTCTTACAGAACTTCCAGAAGCTCCGGATATTGTGGCACGGGCGCACATAACCTACAAAAGTTACGGGTACGGGTACGAACGTCCTACAGAATTTACAGAAGTTTCGGGTACGCGTAATACCCGGGTAAATGCACACTCGTACCCTGGGTATTTGTGGCACTGGCGTACAGAACCTCCAGAACTTCCGGGTACGTGTATGGCTGTCGTACAGAACTTCCAGAATTTCGGGGTACGGGTATGAATGTCCTAACAGAACTTACAGAAGTTCTTTGTAAGGTAATACTCGCGGTAAATACCCCGGGTATGGTACCCTACAGAATACGACCTCAGTTAAAATAGCAAAAAACTTGCCGAAGATTTTTTTTATATTTCCGTTCCGCTCCGTTCGTTGGCAAGTTTTTGGAACGTGAGATTGGCCATTTCATTTACCATTTTAGGTTGTTAACGCCAACGCAAGGTTGTACAAACCAGACTACCTCGCGAGGCCGGACGGTAGACTTGCTCTAACCTCTGTAATAGCGGGAGGTACGGAGCATACACGGTTTCATTGGCAACAGGTGTGATAGGGCTGGCGGCAACGACCGTGAGGCCCGAGTGGATGCCACATGGGCGTCGTTTTGAGCGGCTGGTAAGCATCATCACAAACAGCAGGCGCCCCAGCTTGTACCTGGCGAATTTCGCGTGGCTGGAAGGACTGCCAACCTCTGAGGCACATGGGCTGTGCCTGGAGTCCTTTCTGCGCCAGCATTTACACCATTGAGAGCGGAGGCGTGCCGTTGGCTCCCTGCTGCTTCTGTGAGAGGTTTGAATAGAATATGAGGGCGTCACGATGACAAAACTCGCCAATATTTCCAAAACCTTGCCAAATGTGCAGTATTTCGCGATGGAGAGTTTCGTCGTCTCTTTGGAAAGTGTTGCCAATTTTTTCTTGCCGAAATTGCAAGGTTTTGGAAATTTCGTTTGGTCGTTAGAAATGACGCTAACTTGGGAGTTGTTTTGTCTTCTTTTTTTTTTTCGGCGCAGTCTGAGTAGTAATCATGTTGGGAACAATATAGAATATAAATGGATGTGTGTACGTGAATGTTTGCGTCTCTGAGGCCGTGTGTTCGCAGAATTTACAAGCGATACGGTTTATTTAGCACCCTTCAAACGTGGTTGTGAACCCGTGCCCTACCTTTTTCTGTGCAGTATCTAGGCTGCGTGCTGCACAGTCTGCTGCGTTTTCTCACACTCCTGTCCACCATACGCTCCGCTTGTTTTGCTCTTATATTTCTTTCTCATGCCAATCCACCACCAAATTGCATTTGAAACATGTCAAGGAACGACATTTTTTTGTAGCTTCTAAGTCAGGCCAAAACGCGTTAACAAGTGCACATACCGACAGCTGTACTGGCTAGAGCTACCAGGGCCCAGCGCTAGCGTTCTGAGCAAGTCGGCCACCCCATAGAAGGCGGTAAAAATCGTTGGGCGCGAATGGGAAATTAAACACGGAATGAATGAGTAAAGCGACTTCCCCCCAATGAATCGGTCATATTGCTCTGGCACACGACCACCTAATTTTGGCAGCGGGGGGGCTATTGTAAATTATATCCGTGAGTAGACTACTACGAACAGCAGCAGTACTTACGTCTAGGCCTGCATTTCATACTCGTAGGCTGACGGTCTTTCGAAAACTCGTACTGCTGTTGGCTGCTGTGAGGTACCGTTGTCAAAGGGGCGGGAGGTGGGGGGGTCACTGACCTACACGCGTACCCGGTATCAAATGAATCATGTCATGGTTCCGGGTGGCTATCTTCACAAAACCTGACCCTCAGGGGGCAGGCCGGGTCGACATATCCACGCATCCGTATGCAACTATAGCTTGCGCTGAGCCGGGGTTGTAACGAGGACCACTGATAGGGATAGTTCACGCTATGGCTATAGTGGGACCCGAAGGACGCGCCAGCTAGCGCTGGGTTGCGAAAGCAACTGAGTTAAATTGACACACGACGCGTATGAAAATACGTGGAAAGTGTGGTGAGCTTGAGCTTTAGTTTTCCCCATCCGCCGGAGTCTAAAAAACATAAGAAAAATAAAAGAAAAAGACACGGCGTCGATGTCATATGATAGGAATGAAAACTCTCAGAAAATGGCGTGAGGTACTTTTTATCCCAATATCGCTCGGCGGCAAGTCGTTGTTCGTTTCGCAATATATTATAAAATATATGTGAATTTGGTTGCTCCTTGGCCATGGGATACAAGTATGGTCGCCGGGTTGTAGTTTCGGTGTACTAAAAAGCGAATATTCCTGGTGGGGAATAGTGGAACTCTCCAAGCGTGGAATAGGAGGGTATTTTACCGCTTTCTGGACAACATCATCTTCATACTCTTTATATTGTACCAGGTGTACGCGAACCCTAACCCTAACCCTAGCACATTAAAACGCAACAACCAATGTACGGTGAAACCCCCTTCATTTCGTACACAGTGTGCGTCAACCATATTGTCAAAAAATGTGGTAAGCTCTACTCTGTTTGCGTGGAATAGAGCTGATGAAGGAATAGAGCTGGTAAAAAAGTGAGTTGCCTCGGAAAAAAAAACGGTGCACCTTCATTCATCGTAGCGTGTGTTGCATCAAATGGCGATATGAACTGTCCAAAGTACCTGGTACCAGGTACTGCTTTTATCACCAGCTTTTTTTTTTAAAGTACTCTTTTTGATTGGTTATTGGATGAGGATGGCCGTCGCTCGTTGCTTCCTGACGCGCGCCCGTGAACTTTTTCCGTCCTCGCGTATGCTTTCGGAAAGTATGTTCCAGATAATCGATCTGACCGCCCCAAATATCTGATATTTCATCTGATATTTTCCGTCCGCGCCTATTATAAAAAATGAAAATACACTCCAGCTGTGAGATCGAAGATTTCGTCGAAACTCATCTTTGCAAGCTGTGTGTGATACTCCGATCGCGCGTATTACGAGTTGTGTGTCCTCTTTAAGGATATAGGTCGGCGACTCCCCTTACAACTACAGTGTAGCTATCAGGGTCAACAGGGTGATGTTAGTCAGTCTGTGCGCGGAAACTTTGAATGCCGTTTCTGAGGGGGGCAAAATCTGACAGCTGTGGAGGAAAATGTTTCCGTTTATCAAGTGAGTCCTGTAAGTCGAATAACCGGTGAAGGGGGGGCGGAGTTTTGAAGGACGTGGGGGCCTGGTTTTGATCAAAAGCGAGCGGGGTTGGAGAGGGGGGGGGGGGGGGGGTTGGGGTGGGGGGCGGACGGGCGGGCAATTTGTGCGTGTAAGCTATAAATCCTTTCAAGGGGATAATCTGACGGTTTTGGTTTATCATAGGGGGGGGGGGGGTCGGGGCGGGGGTGGGGCGTGTGGGGCAGCTCAATCTGTGCGTGGAAACTATACATTATTTTGAGGGGATAAATCTCGGGCCTAGAGCAGGACGCCTATCCATTGGGAAACTTTATGCTAAAGAATACGTAATTAAAAGCGAAAAAACGGTTCTAAGACAAAGTAAAGGCTTGTTTTGATCAAAACTGCGAGAACCGTTACAAAGTGGTCAGCCATACGAGTTCGTTGCAAGTCGAGGAGGGAGGAAAAGGGATGAAATATTTTCGCGATGAATATTAAAGCGCACATAATGGCGTACAAGCGAAGAGGGCGGAGAGAGACGGCCTAGTGTTCCCGGATATGAGTTACGACTAGGGAGGGACAAGGAGAAAGGAAAAGTGGGAAGATAAGAGAAGGGGCAAGAAAAAAAAGCAGGAAGAAAAAGTGTATAACCAGTCCTTTCGCCCGAGTAAGAAATTCAGCCTGAGTCGGTATTTCTGAGCTGTATCCGCTATCCGTGGCCGATCCACACCCAGGTATTATCCAATTAGGCACGTGTCGACGAGAGAAGAAATAGCTGGAGTCTTCTCGCTATCAACATGAAGGCGCGTACCGTAGAGGGGGGGGGGGGGTTGCTCAGCGACCCCGGATCTGAGTTACGTCCGGGGTGGAAGACGAAACAACTACCTGGTATAGATTATGCGAAGACAATGATACCTGGTAGAAAGGACTATAAATATTTATATATCTCAGGTATATATGTCCGTACCCGCACAAGGGCGCATGCTAGTAGAGTATAGGCTGGGTGATCGAGCTGGACAAGCAATACACCTGTAAGTGTATTGTCCGGCCTGCATTGCCCCGACGCATCGTTTCCATCAAAAGCGTGCAGGTATTTGCAGGGGATCCGAACGCCGCGATTGATCGTGTTTTACGGTGTTATTTGCACGAGGAGCAAAGAACACATCTTTCATGCGGAGCCTAGCCGTTGCCCTCCCATGCTCTCGAGACGCTCCGCAATTTTTGTTCGTCCATGTGTGAGATGCATCTTTGATTAAAATTTCGATCTATCAGCTGGGCACAAAAGGACACATTTATTATGCGGAGCCTAGCCGTTGCCCTCTCATGCTCTCGAGACGCTTCCGCAACTTTAGTTCGTCCATGTGTGAGATGCATCTTGATTAAAATTTCGATTTATCAGCTGGTGTTTAATTTCATGTTTCCTTATACGGTAAAATATGTTTATCCGTCCTCGGGCATGCTCTTGAGAATATCGGCAATGAAGTTGCTATTCCACTTTGGTCGACATCAGGTACACAGCAGTACAGAGTAGTTGTTGATGCTGCTGTTGTTGTAACATGAAACTATTGCTGTTGATGTTGTTTTCTTGATCCCCTTGTTTTTGGGCTCGGGCTTGGTCTTGGTCTTGTTCTTGTTGCGTTCAGTTTAATTATGTTAGTTTCTACCCAACGTAATCAGTACAAAACTCCCAGTGGTCATCCTGATTTTTCATGCAAGAGAAGATGTACAGGTACTTGCAAACGAATAAAGCAAAGCAAACGAAATGTCAGTGCTTGGAGTGTGAATATCACGGAAAAAACAACCGGAAAAAACTGTAGTAGTTGAATAAAACTAAACTAAACTCTTCGGAGGACAAACAGAAGGACTCTATGGGACTAAACCGGCAAACATATGCAGAAAGACGTAATGAGACAAGACGCAACAAGTGAGTTCTCTCTTGTGGACGTCGTCTCTTCATGTACCGCGTAGGCTTTGGACGAGTGTGGTGCATCGCGAGCAACCCGAAGACGGACGAATAGGAAAGGCCGATAAGAGAGAAAACGAAACGGAAGAAGGATAGAAGAAGAGAAATAAGGCCAAGCAATAAACAAAAAACTCGTACTCGTACCACGGAGGGGAAGCAACGAGCAGCATATTTTGCCAGCTCTATGTTACCTAGACAAGCCTGCCTGCAGGCTAGCGACACGTTCTGCCACCTCCTTCCATTCCTGTCGACGGCAGCCTCCGATTTCAGTATTGCCTCCCCCAACTAAAAAAGGCCAAAAATAACACGAAACAAACCGAACAGGGAATGAAAAAAGAAACTCTCTCAAAATCGAATTCGAATTTGCCGGCGCCAAATAGATACCGTAGCACGGCTTCTATAGCGGTATGTTTGCCACATTTGTGCCTTGCGGCACGATCTGCCAGTTGTTTTCTGTTTTTATCGGCGCGGATATCAGTACGGCTGCTCCCCCCGCCCCGCGCTCGCCCCCTCGCCCCCCCCCTCCCTGCTTGTCGACTTTTTTATTTGTGTCATCGTTTGCTTGCCGTCATCAACCCATTTCCACGTCGGCCCTTTGCCACCTCGTTATGAAACCATCCGCCGTTCTGACGATCGCCCGGTACCACTTGCCACTCTGTTTAGCTGCCAAGGGCCGTAGCACCGTCTTTATCGCGAACAAAAGGTTGGAGTTTATCGTCTATCCGTCTTTGGCTCTCAACAACCACGATGTGGTCTACCAGGCATCGGGACGATTTTATTCCTGGCAGACCCAGTCCCGGGCTCTCCCCACCGACAATCGTCCCGAACTTCACCGGCCGGGTGAGTCACCCAGGTTTTGCATGCTGTACGACCCCCGCAAAGATGGACACCCCCTTTGCGGGTCGTCATCTCAACGCTCTTGCATTGTGCCTTCTTGAGGTTTTTGGAAAACAACATGCGATGGTCGGTGCGTTGAGTGCGAGGGAAACCAGTGATCTGAAGGAGGAGCTTCCGGTGCGCGCTGTGGAGCGCAGCGACGTTCTCGACGCCGAGGGTCCACGTCACAGACCCATATAGCAGCATCTCCATCACCTCGGATTTTAGCATGCACACCTTCGGCTTGAACGGAGCGGACTCGATGGCGCGCTGCTATAGCTTCAAATCGAAACTCGCCCACACAAGCCGGGCCCTCGTTTCATCTCTGGCGTAATGTCGGCGGTCTCGTTGCTAAGGCCGCCCAAGTACGACAGCTCCAACGCGTGTTTGAACACCTGGCCTGCTGCTTCGATGACGACCTGCGATGTAGGTGGTGCCTGGTTCGGTGTCCGCAGCAGCATGGTTTCCGTCTTCTTCTCTGATACCGTGGTGTCTGCTGCTTGGAATTCGTACACAATGCCCATCATCACCTTCACAAGGCCTTACGCTGACTTGGGCACCATGCATGCATCCTCGACATCGGTCATACCCGGACTGCTCTGCGTACACGATCAAATGGCTCAGCGGTTTCCCCCACCCCGTCGTTATCGAGGTGAACCAAATCCCTCATGGTGTCTGGGTCCTCACTGAAACGTGCTAGTGCACGAAATGTATCGCAGCGGCGAAGAAGACGTGGAACAGAAGCGGCGATGGCACGTATCCTTGCCGAAACCTTGAGTGGCGTCGAACCACTCCGAGTACCCACCTTCATCAGTGCGTCCGCGACCTTGCATGCCGCGTTGGAACTGGCGGATAACGATTAGAACCTCCTCTGGTACGCCAAAGCGTGCGACCTCCACCCACCACAGTTCTCGAAAAGACGGAGGCATACGCTTTCTGGAGGCGGATGAAGCATATATACAGGGGGATTCTCCCAGCTCGCCCGAGTTCTTGCAGTCGGCGCACGGAAAACATAATGTCGACTGTTAGTCGTGCCGGGAGAAAGCCGCACTGTTCCTCGGGGAGTGTTCCTGCGTCCGCCCAGTAGTTGCTGAGACGGGATGCGAGGATTTAAAACAGCAACTTGTCGTCGTGGGCAACAGACGAAGTCACCCTGTGGTGGGGTATATCAGAACAATCCTTCATTTTTGGGAAAACCTTGGATCTGGTCGCATCGTTCCATTCCGGGGGGACTTTTCCTGTTCTCCACAAGTTGGCAATCATGATGTGAGAAAGCATCGGATGAATTCGGGGTGGTCGACATGAATCACTTTGCCGGAAGGGAGTGTGGTTCCACGGCTGTCCAATTCGGCATGCTCCGAATTACCCCCGGCATCGCTAAGAGATAGGGCGAGCGGTCGTCCTGGGAAAAAAAGTGCTGGTCGTGGGGTCAGTTTTGGACGAATTTTCATTCAGGAGGGTGTGGGGAATCTTCACCCACCGTTTGGCACGAGTGTGCACCTTCTCCCCCGGCGTTATGGCTTCTTCAGCCACAAAGAACTGCTCACCTTGTGGTCTTTCAAACCGACCGTACCTTCGAAGTGCTTATTGATATCCCGCTGTTCAATGCCGGCGAGTAATATGTCCGCTTCAACAGCTACTGTTTGAAAATACCAGAGAGCCCTCTCTCCGTTTCAACAACGCACTCTTTGAAATAGCCAGAGTAATCTCTCCGTTTCAACAACATTCTCTGTAAAATATCAGTGCACACCTGCGCGTATCACCTTGCACAGGTTTGCGCACGTCATTTTCAACGTCTTCCACGCCGTTTTCTCCGCTGGGCTGGTGTATGAAGCCATCGTAGTCGTTGCGCTTGTCTCTTGCGTCGCATGTTTTACCTTTATTTTAGGCGGCTAACGTTTCCACAGACTCGCGCCACCCGAATGTTGGGTTGAGACGTGGTTAGGACGGCACGTCTGCCTCTCTCTCTGCTGCGTCGAGAAGAATTTTAGTGAACGGCTCAGCCGTTTCGGAGTTGGTATTGGGATGCTGCGTTGTTTGAGAACGGGAGACCTGTCAACATTGATTGTAAGAAATAGTTTATTTCGAACGGTAGGGTGATATTTTCAGCGATGGGCCAAATGCGGGAGCCGTTGTACTGACGTCATAGTGTACTCGTGAATCTCAAGCTGGAGAGTAAAAGGGAGCATTAGGAATTGGTAAGCAATAAAGTAGTAGTGCTACCGCGCCCTCTCCGGGGTCAGAAATATCGGCCTGGGTCGGCATTTCTTTGTTTCTTGATATATATATCTGGAGGTGCTCCGTATTATGGTAGGGGGGGGCGCCAGCAAGGCGGTGGCGTGCCAGAGCAACAGAGCCATCGGTAGGGGTTGCAGCATCAGTCCCTGAGGTCCTCACATGAGGAGCTCCATGTCTCACTCGAACATATTTTTGGAAGGCATTCGTTAGCATAACCGGACCTAGCTTCTATGGGCACCTTAGTCCTGAAACAATATGTACTCGTGAAATTACTTCATTGACCGGCAGTTCCTCACATGAGGAGCTCAATCACCCAGGGACATTTTGGCCCAATCATGCACCTGCAACCCCTACCGTGGGGTGACTCAAGATGGCCGTCTCGTTGGGGAGACGACGCGTGCTACGATAGAGAGGGGTGCACCACTTTTTTTTGCCTTGAGTTTCCTCAATTTGTTAGCTGAAAAAGACCTCTCCCAAAAAAAATAACTGATTTGTCGGAGAAAAATGAAACTGGGTATATATTCCGGATGAAGAATCCCATGGCCTAGGCACGCAACGAGAATCATGCCCTCAAAAAAGTGGCCTATTGTTTCCGACGATGTTGGATTAACCCCTCTGGGGCTAGGCTCTTCGCAGCCCGCTAGTCGAGCAGCCCGCGCGCGCGCCGAGACTGTCACAAAAAAGTTGGGTCCGCACAGCAGACGCGGCGTGTTCCTTCGTCCAAAAAGAGACTTCCTGTGCAGAAGTGCAGCCC
Organism: Undaria pinnatifida; assembly: GCA_012845835.1. Taxonomy (NCBI): domain Eukaryota; class Phaeophyceae; order Laminariales; family Alariaceae; genus Undaria; species Undaria pinnatifida. Next base: position 4,160,234 of record JABAKD010000023.1, on the reverse strand, counting down.
CTCAGGTGAACTCGCACCGCGGCCGTGTCGCCTCCCGGTAACACGCTGGGGACGTCTGTCCTCACGCTAGAAAGGTCCCTCGGCGGCCCTGAGAACATCACCGCTATTGTTCGCTCGATGCAATTTTCACCCTGGTCGGGCGGTCCCACGCCCTGACAGCAGTCGAAACTCAGTATGTAACAATGTTCATATAAAATGATCACTAATTCAGCGTCGAAGTGCTCTGCGGGAATAGCGTACTTCTGTACTTCTCTGAAGACGCCCCAGACAGCCGCGGGCTTGAGAAGGCGTAAGATCTCACATCTGAGGACCCCAGGCGGCGTGCAGGTTTCATGCGCCTACCGGCGTACCCGTGTAGGCCGAGTCCAGGGGTGTTGCCAGGTGTGCGAGTGTGCGTGCGTGGCTGTGCTATACAACGCCCTGCGTTCAAGTTCGGGAATGTCTTCTTTCATCCCCGGGCTGAAAATACCGGTATGTCCGGTGAAAAATACGATAGTTGATAATTTTTAAAGGAGCCCCGTCATTCAGAAACCATTTTAGACCCAGGCTACGGTAGGGGGGTCCCTTTTTGGGCCTTGAACTTCAGTGGCTAGGGGTCACTCGCGCGAGTAACCCCTTTGTTATTTTGCGATCTTACGTTTTCTTCATGTTTTATATTGACGAAATCGGTCCGCAATGCCAAGGTAATCTAAGCTGCTCCAAAACAAGTGCCCAAACCATTTTCATTCGTGAGGTACAGAGTCACTCGTGCGAGTGGCTCAAACACACCAGTGAAAACGGGGGTACCCCCCTCCCGTAGCCTTGGCCTTTAGCCAAAAAGAGGTATGCCTTACTGCCTCTATCGTACCGCGCGTCGAAGCCGCCTTGCTCACTGCAGGTTATGCGTGCGATTCCTCCGTGCCGCCAAACGATCGTGACCGCAATATATCGGGATACCTCGTTGCGCAGACTGCCTTGTTGGGGGGGCGCTGCAGTTCCGAGAGCATTTCGGTTTATCCCGAGTGCGGGGTCGGACATCGATCTCCCTACTCGACGGAGTAATCAAGTACCCACGGCTTTCGTGGGACGCGTGCTGCGGTAGAGGTGACACGTTTTGACCATTTTGTTTTCTGATTTGGCTTGGCTCCCTGACATGTCTTAACCCAATACCGTCCGAGTGCCATTCTTGTTTTTCTTGCTATATCAATTTTCCGATAAAACTAGGCCGTGGATTTGTTCGCCGTGTTGCGCTTTCAGTTCATTCAGGAACAGTTTGTGTGTGTGAGGCGTAGGGCTCCTCAAGTGATGAAAACTTCACACAAAAAATGCCGCACCTTTTCGGCGGTAGCATGCGTCGTGAACGTCTTTCGTATGGCATAAATGCCACACCTCTACGGTAACGTGGGTCGTAGACGGGTTTCGTATAGCATAAATGCCACACCTCTACGGTAGCATATGCGCCGTGAGTGGCTTTCGTGTGGCGAAAAATTTCGCGACATTTCATCGGTCTTGGGGCTGTACCTTTCTTGATGTGATTGCCATCAGTTTTGCTGGGGTATGGGCGGGATCGTCCGAATGGGGTGGTTGTATTCAACGATGTTGTTTGCAGAATCTATAACGGTGCGCCATTTTCTTTTTCCGAGGTTCCTCGAATTAAACACGCTACCCATCGCACATTGAAGGTGTTTCGTGAGGTGTCAGTTGAAGAGTTATTTACACTGCACGTCCCACCGAGACACCGACTTCGCACACCACAAAAGTGCAACGCGACGAACGATAAGCCCACGGGTACGGTGCGATGAACAAATGCATTGGCTTAGTATATATACCGGCACATACACAGAACAATCGTTCGGCAACACAAGAATGCCATTCCAACGACTTTGGGTTGAGGAGCCCCGTCATTCAGAAAACAGTTTGGTCCAAAAACGGGTATACCGTAACAACTCTGTCGTCACACTGGCCTGCACGTGAAGCACGGTGGCCAAGAACGGCGGCTGCTTCCGCGGTGAAGGGTTGGACATCGTGATGCAAGCCCGGATGAAATAATCAAGTGATCATGCCGTTCGTGATTGCGCTCATATGATTATATAGTATCGCTGGATAAGATCGATTTTAATGTTTTGAGTCGTTCTTTGGTGACCCCCCCTCCCCCCGCCCCCCCCCCCCCCCCCCATTTTTCTTTGACGAAGACGCCGGTTTCGAAACCAGCTCCTGGCTGCATCTCCTGGAACACGGTGTCCTTTGCAACCCCGATGTCATCATTCGATAGTCTTTGGCAATCAAGAAAACGCACATGAAGGTTTATTTCTCATAGCTTCCCTCTTCGTTTCGAGCAGCCATGAAGCGTTCGTCGAAGAAAATAGCAGCCATAAAGCGTTCGTCGAAGAAAATCGCTGGATTGGTGGGGGGGGAGCTATCGTAGAATCAGTCGTTCATAAAAATTTATATCTGGCTGCCATCGCTGTGCAGGTGTATGGATGGGATCCGGACGGGGTGATTGTATTCAACGATGTTATTTGCACGGGTAACTCGGCGACGGAAAACGGAGGCTGCTTCCGCAGTGCGGGATTGGACGTCGTCAATAATGGGACGGTGATGCATGACAACACAGCCAACGACGGGGGCTGTATATGTGAGTTCTGCGCGATACCACGGCCATAAACGAGATAGGGCATAGACAGGGGCTGGATAAGCGAACTCACTTATGAAAGCATGGCCATAAACGGGGGTGGTCTGCTGGGATTCGAAATGCATGCCTATTATCGGGTTGCTATCGGCTCGTTGTGTCTTAACACGTTTCTCGTTGATGGCGCTCCTCAACTGGATATGCACTCGAACCGTGTTGAAATTCGATGTGTGTTTTATCATGTTTGCTTTTATTCCCGAAACCATACAAGAAGGTATCGTGCTACTCAGCAGGCGAGTCATTAATAGTCTGCATCCGTTCCATGTTCACACCGCATCTGCTTTGAGCTAGCAACCAGCATGCGTCGCAGGGGCGAGGGGGGCCGTAGACGATGGAGGTACACCATCACCACTCGCATAAAGTAACAGCACCCCCTGGCAGCGGAGGCAAACGCAACCAGGTCGAGTGGGACCCTCTCGAACAGTAGAGGCTTCACATTGGCGTCGACCATGAGATTTGAATTCGCGCGATAAGCTGTGGTAGCACAATAGCAGGGCATGTCTGGCTGAGAACGTCCAGCAGCAAGCGCTTACTTCTGGCTGATTCAATTGTTGGGGTGTCTCTTGGATGAATACGTTGTACAATTGATTGATCCAGAAGTAAACGCTTACTGCTGGACGTTCTCAGCCAGACAGGCGCTACTATTGTGCTACCACAGATGTCAAGCCCCTATCGCGCGAATTCGAATCTCATGGTCGACGCCATTGTGACGCCTCTACGCTTCGAGAGGGTCCCAATCGACCTGGCTGCGTTTACCTCCGCTGCCAGGGGGCGCCGTTATTTTATGCGATGTCAAGAAAGGAAACAGCCTTCCTGCACTTTTTGAGGTATAGCACGTAAGAGTGCCAAAGAGCCGGCAAGGCGGTCTAACAACATCGGCAGGTCGCCTTCGTTGTTCACCGACTATGCCGAGGTGATCGGCTGTCCTTGGATGGCTTATACCGTCCATATTGAAACTTACGGTCGTACGTGCGTGTGTGACGACATTTATCCGTGCCTTTCCCCCAAACCACGCTTTCCTCCACGCATGGCAGTGTACATCGCCTTCCACTTCCTTCTTTTTCTCGAGTCAGACGTTGGGTTACGTCTTAGAGCCCCTCAAGTACGAAGTCCCAGGAAACCTATGCGCGCCTTTGCCGTAGCGTGTGTCAAGCCATATGTCGATGCCCCTCTGAGGCGTTGGCGGGACCTTACCCAGCGAGAGGGGACGAGGCATAAGAGACGCCGGGGGATAAATGTTCATCAACCCCGAGTATAATATCCCTCCTTCTTCCCGAGAGGTAGAGGAATAGAGTCAATACAGTAGTGGGAAGTATAACAGGCAGGCGGCAAATCTACCATGCATGTCAACCAACCATTAAAGCCAACCTAACATGGTAACACCCCTACCATCCCCAACAAGACATCCCTTTCGTGTCCTAACGCGAACCCCCAATCTGTATCTTCTGTTCAACACTCCCTGTCTCCTCGGCATCCGAACGCGCGATGAGCAGACGCGTATGAGGGCAGCAAGCTACATATCGTTGGGGGAGACTTCAGGTGTGACTCCGGCTTCAGGGGAGGCGTTCTTCTTGCGGGGGACAGCACGAATGTCACCATCTCCGGGGGGTTGATGTGGGGCAGCAGCACCGGGAGTAGAGGTGGTGCGGTAAGTAACCCAGGACGGGCCAAAGATTGGTCGCGTGCGAAGATGGCGTAAGCATTTTCTGGTCGAAAAGTTTCCAACAGACATTCATTGTCGTCACGAACGACGCGTAAAACGATAGGTAACAGTTGTGAGTCAGCACGACGTAAGTCACCAACTAGTTACCAGTCGGACTAATAGTTATTTGTTTTCTACGGGAGGTGCCGACTAACTCGACTTACTGGGTTTCCATGCTTGTAGGAAGGATGTTTGCGGAATACATGTTCCCATACTTTGGGCGGGGTTCCCTTGGCCGGGTGGGGGGGGAGGGGTGATTTTCCTCGCTTCGCTGGCCTGACTTAAGTCGGGGAGTCGGCTGGCCATCATCTGGCTTCACCAGCAAACTTGGCGACTAAAGTTAAGCCACTTGGTGAGCTAACGGGACCTACCTAATAGTTATTTGCCGCGAGATCCTGCCGACTCAAAGATCTAACGGTAGCGATAGCATGTCTTGACTGGCTGGGCTCCTCCATTGAAGGACTGCGGAGTCAAGGGCTACAGGATGTACCGCCAATCGGCGCCAACGATATGATGCCGTTGTGGACCTCATTATGGTTATACTCCCGCCGCTGCTTTTTAATACCTTTTGTTCGTTTTGTTTTCGCTGGCATGCTTGCTAGTGGTAGTGCCTCCGCCGTTGTTACCCTCCTTTACTTTCTGTTGCCGCGCTTTCACTACTTGTACCACTGTTTTTGCGCGCCTTCTGGCTTAGTCTACCCGGACCAACGATCGTGGTGTTCCTCTCGCATGTCCCCCCAAGTTGCTCTCCGTGTTCCCAGTAAACGGTATGTTCACGCTGGTAGAGTTCCTTCCGCGTTAACGCCTTGACAACTGGACACCCATGTTGGGGACGAAACTGCTTCAAAATAGTATATGGAAGGCTTTTGGGACTCGATCGGGGTTAAGGATCGAACGAGGGAGGTTAAGGGAGAGGGGTGATTTCGACAACTCTAACCTTAGCCCTAACCCCTATAACCTAAAACCTAACCGACCCAAATAAATAGCTTCCACGGTCCCGCCAAAACGAGGTGTTTTGCAATGGTTATGGGCAGTCCATGTTAACGGTCGGAGGAGGGACGTTTAAGAACGATCCTGTCCTGGAGTAAGGGCGAACCCCAACTACTTAACATTTCATCGCCCAAAACACGCCTTACACGGTCCTGCAAAAGAGGTTATTGGTTCTGGTGACTCGTTGTTATCCCTCTTCACCACTGCAAATTTGTTCCCACGCTATTTCCAACTAGTTTTTTTTTTTCCAAAAACGTGGGTGCAGTTTGAAAAAGGCCAAGGGTCGAAGGAGAAACGTTTGGGAACAATGCTTACCTGGATTATGGAGGAATGATTTCAGCAAGCGTGACTCTAGCCCTAACCCCTCACCATTAAATGTCTTCCACGGTCCTGCAAAGACAGTGTTTCGCAACGGTTATGGTGAATCGACGTTAAGAATCGAAGGAGGAACGTTTAGGAACAATGCTCACCTCGAGTGTGGAGAAGCGATTTCAGCAATCCCGATTTTTGCCCCAACTTCTCATCCTAACCCCCAAATAAATGCCTTCCACGGTACTGCATAGTATGTGTTTTGTACTGGTCGTGGTGAATCGACGTTAACGGGCGAAGGAGAAACTTGTAGGAACACTACTGCCCTTGGAGTATGGAGCGGAAATTTCATCAACTCTAACCCTAAGCCCTCTGAAATAATGCCTTCCACGGTCCGGCAAAACAAGGTGTTTTGCACTGTTCACGGACAGTCGGCGTCAATGGTCGAAGGAGGAACGTTTAGGAACAATACCGCCCTGGATGGAGGAGTGACATTCATCAACTCTAACCCTAACCCCTATTAAGCGTAATCCTTCCAAATAATGTCTTCTGCGGTCCTGTAAAAATAGGTGTTTTGCACTGGCTATGGAGAGTCGACCTTAAGGGTTGAAGGAGGAACGTTTAGGAACAATACCGCCCGGGAGTATGGAGGAGCGATTGCAGCAACGGGGGTTTCCACGGTCGTGAATATCACTGGGGGCACGTTCATCAATAACACAGCAACGTGAGCCGACGAGCGTACAACGTACCCCCCGGTGCTGTTGTTATCTGTACAGGAGCATATGACGGTAAAGGGGTGACCGTAAATGCTTTTTGGAGGCTTTTCGCTCTAGGGGCTTTTCTACCTCACAAGGAACAAAACATTTTCAGGCCAAGGAAAGCCTCAAACAACGACCATTTCCTAGGTACAGCACGAACTCGGTCGTGAGAAACGCACGGTGGGTAATTTCGCGGTGGGGGGGGCTCCGCAGAAGTTTCTGGCCTCCTCACAATATGAACCCAATGTCTCGCCCGAAACTTTACTTCAAGGACAGTCGTTCGCGGAACGGAACCAGTCAGCGTTTCTCTGCGTCAGTCCTAGAAGACAACGTGCTCGTAAAATTATCGTACTAACCGGCAGTTGCACGCTTGAGCAGTTCCTCCGGTCAGAAACGCCTGACCCACAAAGCGCAACTCCTACCGAGAGGGGACGCGGGCATTCGTCATCAGATTGGATTTATTTTCCCTTTGAATCGCTTTTCGGGGGTGGAGTATGGACATTTTCTGAGTAACGAGTTTTCTCAGGAAGAAAAATATGTGTCTCTACCCTAATAGCATGCTTGTACTGCTGTGGCACCTCCCTTTTCTGAGCCACCTCAGGCGGTTACGTAGTAATAGCCCCGTTGCTGTCTCTGGCGTGGCCACACCATGGGAAACAAAGTAACTCACTGGCGCTGCCAGCTATGCATGAGCAAGAAAGCAGGCACGAGGGGCCGAAGTCCGTCTTACCAGCGGTTCTTGGAAGGATGCAATTCACCCTTCATGCGACTCGCCGAACACCTCACGGCGCTTGGCGCCTGGCGCAAGCAATATCTGCCTTGTTGGTGATAACCCGACGTGGGCCGTCCCGGCATAGAAGGGATACGAGCGTCTATGGTCATACGACTACGTCCACATGCACAAATTGAGTACCCCCCCTCTCTTCCTGTAGGGAACTCTGCGCCTTCTTCTAAACGTGTGATTTTGAAGGAACTTATTGTGTGCGTCCGGATGATCATCGGACGCCCTGCTTAAGGTTTCCAACTTATGACGCGTGCCGTGATACGGGGGTGCGGGGTGCTATTATACGATAGAGGTGTAGCAGTTATTGGCAAAATATATATATATGAGTGATGGGGTTCCTAGGCCCATAATCGTCCGAAGACCATAGTTGTTCCGATTTATGTTTTTTTTATAAACCAAGGCCATATAGTTTGTTTTTTAGGCTGCCCTTTTTAGATACTCAGAAGCTGTAATTGAGTCGTTCTACGCCCACTTTTCTTTCAACGAAATCGCCGGGTTCAAAACCAGCTCCCGGTCGTATCTCCTGAAATGCGGTTTTATCCTCGACACCCGGACGTCATCGATCGATAGGCCTTTTGCACACAGTAAGAAAACACGTGGATAGTTTGTTTTCAATTGCGCATCCTTCCTTATGTCGAGCAGCCATGAACCGTTCGTTAAAGAAAATCTCTGTTTTTTTTCGGGGGGGGGGCTATCGTAGATTCAGTCAATTGTGCGTGACGTATTTGATGTAAATGTCAAGTCAAGAGCCTCAGATGTAGGGCTCCTCAATTCAGGAGCCTTGCAAAATAAAAAATGGTACGCCTCTACCGTGGCACGTGTCCCCGGGGCATTCTTTGGCTAGCACATTTTCTGGAAGATAGGGCTCCTTAACCCGATATGGTCGCAATTTCGCCCCCCCCCCCCCCCCCCCTCCCCCAGTAATTTCCGTTGTATACCATGGCCACGGGCTTGTTCATCAAAACCCGGTATTAAGTGTTTTTTAGTCTCCCAAAAACCTGCTTTTGGGAGCAGCATATAGAGCTCCTTGAACGTGGAGCCCAGGAACAACGTTGGTGCACCTCTGCCGTGGTACGCGGCGTATATCGTGAAGGCCTGCCGACGGAATCGTGGGTGGCTTTTCCCTTCTTCGGTTGGAGAGCCTCGCCAAGAGTCAGGACAGTTTTGAGCACGTGCGGCTGCTCCCGCTATCGTGTGCTAGCACCACGCGCCCTGACTAGATCGAGGTCTTTGTTTGCGTGAGCATCCATGTGGATATAAAAGGGAGGGGGCGGGGAAAGTCTTGGGGTAAGCTGCGTGAAATATACCTGGTATTTGTTTTTCCCAAAACCATTGACGGCGTGTGGCGACGCTGTTCGTTCTTTCTTTTTCATTGCACACCACGGCCGTTATCCCTGCAGGTTTTACGGCGGTTGTGTGTACATCAACTGGGGCGTTACCCTGACGTGCGAAAACGCCTCCATGCGATACAACTACGCCGGGGACCAGGGTGGGGGTATTTGCGCCAAGAAGGCCTCGTGGGTAAACTCCAGCTGCGACTTGATCGGGAATGAGTCTCCGCAAGGTGCGGCTCTGTACCTCAGCGGCGTCGAGAGCGCAACGCTCGAAAATCACGCCGTTACCAACAACCTGGCGCTTAGTGGCAGCGTCCTGTACATGACGGAGAGCGTGGTTGTCGCGGACGGCGTTTCGTTCTTGTCTGGCATTGGCCTCCAGGAAGATTCGTACAACCGCGCGATTCAATCGGACAGCGACTCATCGCTTGCCGCGACGGGCTGTGTGTTTCGAGGCTGGCTCGGCGATACCGTTATCTATCACGCGAACGCCGAAGCCGGCTCGCTTTTCCTCGACCGGTGCGACTTTAGCGGGAGTTCCGCACACATGGCGGTTTTCTCGCTGAATTCAGACGCGTACATCCGCAACGCTGTTTTCGATGACACCACGGTCGAAACCGTCGGTAGAATCAACAGCTCCCTGGTTCTTGTGAACAAGGCTTTAGCGTGCGGCGATGGTGATTTGTGCGGGCCCGGAGAATGCGCGGATAGTGACTTGGGGGTGCTGTGCGAGTGCCTCGATGCCGAAACCTGTCTAGACGACGGGGGTGCCCTATCCCTCAGCGTCAAGACGCCCCCTTCCACTGAGGTGTACAGCCCTGACGGGGTTTCCTATGAGCTAGCGGTTTCGGCAACGGGGAGCGGGACCACAAACGTCATCTGGGAGCTGACTTTCGAAGCTGACGACCTGGAGTTGGACGTAGCTCCGTCTAGTGGCATTTTACCTCCCGAGGGCAACGTTTCTATTTCGGTTTCCGGTGTCCCTAAGGGGCAGGACCTGGGTGGAGTCCTCACCAGCAGCTTCACGCTAACGACCCTGAACGGCGACCAGAACTCGAGCTCCACAAACGGCATTGCGCTGGATGTAGACTCGACGTTCTACCTCTGCTATGCGTACGAGTACGCCAAGCCTGTTGCTGATGAAGACGGCATTGAAGTGTCCTGTGAGCCGTGCATTTCTATCGAGGGTGGGGACGGGGTTGACTGTGATACCCCCGGGGCGACGCTGGCCTCGTTACCGATCCGGGAAGGTTACTGGCGGTCGAGCCGAGACGCGGTGGAGGTGCACAAATGCTTTAATTTGGAGGGGTGTGCTGGTGCGACGGTGGTGTTGAGCGCGGACGACTACTGCAAAAAGGGGTACGAAGGACCATGTGAGTTTATAGGGGCAGTCGACATTGCTGTGGGTTTTAAGGTCGTTCCTAACGAAGAAGATAATGTACGAATCGTGACAAAAACGTTTTTTTCGCACAAATCATTATTTAGAAAAAAATATGAAAACTATCCCAAAGAAATGTGTACCCTGGGCATCGCTTAAAACGTCACCTTTAAGTTGAATTGCCACGAATCGTGATTTTTTGTTCCTCCGATCTAGATGTTTTTTGTCATTGTTAGTCTACTGGCAATCGAGCTTGTTATTGTTAGTCTACTGGCAATCGAGCCATTTCTTGGGCTCCGCCCAAGTAATATTGGTCATGAAAGGTTGAGCTGGGTCTACAGGCAGCCGTCTAAATATTCCGTGCGCTCGGCGTGAACGTGTCTACACAAGCAGAAACTTTCGCGCAATTGGGGAATGCCAAAGTTTTGCTTGGTAGGCTCGGGGAAGGAAGCCTATACAATGTTGCTATTATAACTGAGGAATCATAACCCAAGGTCAACCTAACCCTGCGGAAAGAATAAAAAAATAAATAAACGAGCCTTAATCCAACTCCCAGACTTAACCTAGTCTACACTAACTACAAATGATGTGTCCCCATGTCGGGAGTGCTGTGCTAAACGCCTTGGAATGTGCTAACCCAACTGACAGACTAAACCCAGTCTACACTAACTACAAATGATGTGTCCACGTGTCGGGAGTGCGGTGCTAAACGCCTTGGAATGTGCTAACGCCTTGAAATGTGCTAACGCCTTGAAAATGTGCTAACGCCTTGAAAATGTGCTAACGCCTTGAAAATGTGCTAGCGCCTTTGAACGTGCTAACGCCTTGAAAACGCCTTGAAATTTGCTAACGCCTTGAAATGTGCTAACGCCTTGAAAATGTGCTAACGCCTTGAAATGTGGTAACGCCTTGAAATGTGCTCACGCCTTAAAATGTGCTAACGCCTTGAAATGTGTGTAATCTCTGGAAATGTGCTTCAACGTAGGGCGTGTGCTGTGATGAATAAAGGTAGCCCACTAACTTTTTGGCTAACAAATTTCCTGAAGGACGGGGCTGCTCAACTCAATGTTGTCGGAATTTCGTTTTTTTTTTTTACATTTGACTTTTGTGCCCACCTTCGACATGGTTTTGTTCATTTCCGGTTTCACTTTTGGCTTCAAACGAAATCTGGTTCTTAGGTGAGGCATAGAGCTCCTCGTGTAGTGATCCTTGGAAAAAACGGGTGCACCTCAACGGTAGCATGTGTCATGAATTTTACGTTGGTGAAATTGGCCTTTGGTTGAAATATGACGTTTATCGGTTTCAGGATAACTATTACCGTTCATATGTTTTCCTACCCAAACAAAGTAAATCCCGCAGAACAGCCTATTGCACATGGATCAGATGTGCGTTGATGTGCGTTGTAGTGGGCGAGAAATCCTCGGTTGTGGTTCAATTCGATCGCTGCACAAAATCGTGGTAAGTTATATAATATCACGTAGCAGTTACTCGTGTTGCCTCGAAAATACGTGGAAGTGTGATGAGCTTAAGCTTTATTTTTCCCAATCCGCCGGAGGATAAAAAATGAATGAAATTAAATAAAAAAAAAAGTATTGCCTCGATAACGAGCGATAGCTATACATGTGGCCCTAAGTCGGGCCACGCCCTCGAACGGCACCTTATGTTTGATCTTTAAGGATATTCCAATTAGAATGTCCGATAAAGGCTGCTACGCCTGTATGTGTATTAGTCTGACATCGGGAAATCTACGAATATTTTTGCGCTATAACCATCACAACGTTTTCTCGCCGACCCACTGCTCCACTGCTATCCAACGATCTTGTACTTTCTTACTGTCCAATTCCGCGGTGTACTCCGACGGGTACGGTAGCAGTGTAGTGTAACACCTGACTCTCTTGCGACAGCTGAGAATATACTCTGCCCCTCACAGCAAGGATGATATGAATTCACCCCCTCTAACGTAGCATATGCCCCCATCTATCCGCTGCAATCCCATGACCCTTTCCTGTCTTTCAGACTGTGCGGTGTGCTCTGAAGGATACGGGAGAAGCATCAGCAACATGTGCCTCTCTTGCGACAGCTCCAACGGCAAATTGTTAATCCCGGTGGGCGTCCTTTTGTCCGTGGTGATGGTCCTGCTCTCGATTCTTCTTGGGGTGGTTTTCCTTGTGGGTGGGCTTGATGGCGTCGACGGCGTCCGCAAGTCCGCCGTTCGAAGGTTTTCCTCCACCGCGACGACGGCGCAAAACATATGCAAAAGTTGGAATTTTTCGGGGACGACACCGGACGTGTCTGACACCGTACACGTCCCCCCGCCGGCGGTACACGAGGTGCCAAACGTGTTGTCCGTCTCTCGGAACAGCTTGCACGAGCAACAGCACCCCCCGGAGGCCGCCTTGGGAGGGCGACGCGATCCTGATAAGTTCCCTGGGGAAGTCCTTTCCACCAATAACAACCTCACTGATCTTGCCTCTACCGAGGAAGAACAACGTTGCGGCGGTGATTATTGCGATGACACCGGCGAGCTTAAGACAGAGTCGCAGGCGACGAATTTTGGCCTGGCCAATTATGACAAGAGCACAAACGTTGTCCGACCGCATGCCACAGTTTCAGAACTTCACGATTATGAAAGAAGAACAAACGCCTGGTCACAGGCGGTATCTTCCGGGCTGGCTGATCATGAGAAAAGCACAAGCGTCGTCTGGCGGAAGACGACGAATTTTGGGCTTGACACCTCTGGGGCGGGCATGAACGTCGCCCAGTCACAGGTCGCGGTGTCCGCGCCAGACGATGAGAGCAGCTCGAACGGCCGGTCTTCCGGCGCCTTAACTGGAGTTGGCGCCGCCGTCGGGTTTTCCGACTTGCCGTATCGAGATGCTAGCCGTGACGATGGGATACCCGTCAGTGGCCGTGCTGAAAAGTCGGCCCAACGAAATGGCACAGGCGAAGGTGTACCGTGGGCGGCAGCAGGCCTTGATATGGTGCCTGCTGATACCTGTAACCATGCTCGTTTTAGCTCGACCCATCCCAGTGCGATCGTGGGTGGCTACTCGACCCGACAAAGCGCGATAGTAGATAGCAACTCGACCCAACGCGGCACCGGCGTACCCTTGGCACAGGCCACGAGGAGCACGAGGACTGGGGGTAAAGGCGGAAGGAACGAGTCGACCGGCGCCTGCTGTGGTATTGGCGTCAGGCTTTCGAGGTGGGGGTCAAGGGTTCCGGTGGGCAAGTTGAGGATTCTGGTTGTGGTGTGGCAGATCCTCACTAGCTTTCCCAGCATCACGGGGGTAGTTTTCCCGTCGCCCTACGCGGCGTTCTTGTCGTGGGTTAGCTTCGTGAACCTCGACGTAGGGCGCACCTTTTCGGCGTCGTGTATGCTACCTGCTGTGAATTTCTACGAGAGGCTGCTGATAGCGACGCTGACGCCGTTGGTCTTGGCGGGTGTACTGGGTTTGACGTACAAGATGGCGAAGCGCACGGCCGGGATCGGGTCTGCGGGGGTGAATGCAAGAAGGGCTGCGTGGTCGAGGCATGTGGCGGCGGGGCTGCTGCTAGCGTTCATGGTAAGGCTTGGCTGGGGTTTGCCGAATATGGAGGGCATGGTGTCGTTCCTTTAGTGTCTTGCAACACGATAAGACGATCGCTGTGAATGGTCGACGTTGAAAGTTTACGGTGGAAGTCCCACGATAAGAGGCGGTGGTGAGCCGGCGCAATATGACCGCCATCGTGACTCGGGGGAGTCCGCCTTATTTGTTCCGAGTTACTAGTGCAATTCTCCAGTTTCGCCGAGCGATCTTGACCGCCTTGTGTCGGGATACCCCCTTTCCCCGACCGCCTTGTCGGGGGGTTCCTAATCTAGAAAGCACGTTGTATTTGAATTGGACGGCAAGCATTGATGAAGGCAGAACTTTTTTTTTTCTTGTCTTTTTTGTTTTGTTTTTGCGTCTGGTCTGAATGTCGGGGTCTCCTTAAAACACCGAGTCGATTGCGATGTCATTCTCTTGTGCTGCCAAAAAGGCGTTTTCTATAGCAACAAGGCGATGAGGATGGGCGTGTTTATGGGGCTGCGCTTTCAGTCTTTACTGATACTCTGTTGTTTCTGTTGACCACTGGAAACCTTTTTCGGAGACAACTTTAATATGAAGTTGGTATGGGCTTGAACCACCTTTGGGACTGCTACCTCGTTTGGGGCTACCTCAGAGGAACTACCTCAGAGGACGAAGTGCAATCAGTTTTGTTTCGTTTTTTCTACTAGAAATCCTTTCGGGAGACAACATTTCTTTTAAGTTGGTATGGGTTAACCTCCTTTGGGACAGCTCCCTCGTTTGGGGCTACCTCAGAGGAACCACCTCAGAGGATAAAAGTAGAATCAGTTTTTCTTGTTTGAAGCTTTTCCTACTGGAAACCCCTTTGGAAGACAACTTTCGTTTTAAGTTGGTATGGGTTAACCTCCTTTTGGGAACACTGCTACCTCGTTTGGGGTTACCTCAGAGGAACTACCTCGAAGGATAAAGGTAGAATGTGTTTTTTTTCGTTTAAAGCCTTTCCTGTTGGAAACCCCTTTTGGGAAACAACTTTTCTTTTCATGTTAGTATGGAGAGGGAATTTGGGGCTCTGGAGGGGTTAACCTCCACTGTGGGACTACTACAGAGGGAGAAATTGACCAATCAACGTGGCGTTTACGGCTTCGACCGTTCGAAGCAAACCGAGCTGGGCTTGAATGTTTTGTTGCTGCGTTTTCGTGTGCGAGCTGCAGTGGTACGAGAAACGAGGTGCACGGCATTATCCCGTTTGTACTGTTTGCTGCACGCACGTGATGAGGACGAGGGTGGCATCGCAATTGCCACTGCTGCAAGCAAAATTCCCGTCTTGCCACCGTAGAGGTTGCACTTTCTGCGCCAAAAGGTCCCTGGGCAGTTGAGTTCTTCATGTCAGGAACTGCCGGTCAATGAAGTATTTTCGCGAGTACTTTATTTTTAGGACTAAGGCATAGGAGCTTGGTCGGGTTTTGCGAACGAATGCCTTCGGAGTCATTTTTCGGGTGAGATATTGAGTTCCTCATTTAAGGAGCTCAGGGACGTTTGGGTGCAACCCCTACCGTGGGATGTCCAGTTCTTGAAGGGTGAAGGCGGAGGGCTCCGCGAGTGACAGGAGCCTCAACAAAAGTTCACCAGGCGCCTTTACCGTGGCACATGTGTCCTAGGATAACTAAATCTTCCTTTTTTATCCCGTGACGACGCCTTTTTGCAGGTGTTAACTACGGCGTCCACCTTAGCGCTTCAGACTTTTGACTGCGATGACGCGGTCGGGGATGGGCGCAGCTACCTGAGGGCGGACTACAGCCTTTCTTGCGGGTCGAAGTTGCACATATTTTTCAAGGTCTACGCGGTGCTCATGATCTTGGTGAGAGGACTAAGGCTATTGTGGCGAGGGCACCCTATTTTTCGCTGCCGGCCGATTGAGCCACCCGCCTAAGTAACCCTGCTCCTCACTGGCAAATGGTCTTCAAGTACGGATTTGCTCTGGCGCCACAGCGTAGCTCGCCGTTCGTTGGCGGTGCCATATCATAGGACAAGATATAACGATGAAGGCTACGGTAGGGGGGTTCCCCCCAATTTTCACCCCGGGCTCAAAGCCAGAGAAGAGTATAGCACTAGAAGTATACCCTTTTTTGGCTTTTTTATACCGTTTTTTGGCTTTGGCCGGGGAGTGAAAATTGTACGGAATCCCCCTACCGTAGCCTTGATCTAGAGGTATACCCTTTTTTGGCTTTGACCCGGGAGTGAAAAATTGGGGTTACCCCCCTACCGTAGCCTTGATCGAACACACAACGTAGGCTACGATAGAGGGAGAGCACTTTTTGGCTAGTTTGTTTTCTGAATAACGGGGCTTTTTGTCCCAAAATAGCCGGAAATACGAAAGAAAAAAAAAAGGTGATGATCGTTGTGTACCTTTCTTTGCCATCTGTTTTTTTTCTTCTATCCGGTACTACTGCTGTAGAGGTTTTATTTTTTTTCGCCAAACCAGTTTTTGGGTACTGCTGTAGAGGTTTTATTTTTTCGCCAAACCAGTTTTTGGGAGAGGTCTTGGAGCTCCCACAATTAAGGTGCCTCAGAAAAAAAAAAACGGTGCACCTTTTATCGTAGCTCGTGTCACACGCAGTAACATGTCAACGAAAAGGAGCGAGGAGCTCACTCACGCGAGTGAGCCCGACCCACCAAAAAGAGAAGCCCCGAATGCGATACCCCTACCGTGGCTCGGGTCTTGAGACGCATGGTATGGTGGCAGTCAGGTTTCCTCAAGGAAAAATGTTTGACGCATGCTAGACGACACTCCGGGGGTGCAGCTCTTTCACACCCTCGGATCACGATCTGTAGACCACCTGCACCCTAAATCATCTAGATCGCATACTTGTTGTCGTGGTATGTTGCGGCAGGATGTGTGCAGTACGGTGGACCTGCGACTCAAGAAACACACGTGGCTATATATTTATCAAAGATGAGTTTCGACAAAAAAAAATCTTCGATCTCGCAGCCGGAGTGTATTTTCGTTTCTATAATACCAGGTATATAATTATAGATCGTTCAGATCGCGCGGCTCCCCTACGGCAACATAGTCCAGGGCCACATGCAGATCGTGCAGTTCCGGGATATGTCTCCCCACAGAAGAGACAGACCAATAAAGAAAATTATCTGATATTTCCGTCCTGAGAAGTCTTCGTTTCCTAGGAGGTCCTAACTTGAGAAACTCGTTATGCGCTTGGCAAGCTGAGCGTGACTAGGTATACTGGGTCCCGATCCGACTGATTTCGCGGTACACACGGGGTGCAGTTGTCCGACCGTGGTTATCCGTACTGTCAAACTTGTCGATTACTTCACCTGTCGTTCGCAGTAGTTGGTTTGCCCAGCAGTAGGCTGCGGTGGTGGTCCCCGATGGTGCCGGTGTGTGTCGGTATGTGCCTGCCGACCATAACTGGTACTGCAGCGGCAACCGCGTTTACTCCGCATGCTGCCATTATTACTCGTAGACTTTTGTTGCGGTGGAGGTGCGCCAATTTGTTTAAGAAGACGACTGATTGTACGGTAGCCGCCCCCCCCCCTCCTCCCCCCCATTCATCAAACGACTTTCTTCAACGAACGTTTCATGGCTGCTCGACGCGAGGAAGGATGCCATGAAAATGGCGTATTTATTTCAACGCGTGTTTCCTTTGTTACAAAGGATTATCGAGAGATGGCGTCGCGGTGACGAGGGGCGCCGTAGTTCCGGAGATGCGGCCGGGAGTTGGTTTCAAGATCAGCCATTTCGTTGAAGAAAAGTTTGGGGGGCTGACTGATTCTACGATAGCCCCCCCCAACAACGGCGATTTTCTTTAACGAACGTTTCATGGTTACTCGACACAAGGAAGGATACTATTTAAAAAAAAGTATCCGTATATTTTCTTGTGTGCAAACGTCTAACGATCGAGGATCTCGGGGTTTCGAGGGACACAGTGTTCCAGGAGATACGATCGGGAGCTGGTTTTGAAACCGGCGATTTCGTTGAAGAAAAGGTTGGGGGGGCTACCGTAGTAAGACTCACCTTTTGATTCGCACTTAAGGAGCGGTATACGTGTGTGTCCCATGTACTGATTTGGAAGGGGGGGGGGGGGATAACGAAAGCTCCCCCCGTTGAACAATCCCATGGTCTTCGATTTTCGTTGAAAGTTAGTCTATAAAAGTAACGGCATTCCGACTATTTCGGTATAAGATGGGTTAAGGGGCTCCGTCATTCTGACAAAAACGTGTTTTTTTTTTCACGAAAAAAAGTTGACACCTCTACGTCAGAGACGTTCGTGCGCGCAACCCGACCAACATTTGCCATGCGCTGGTCCTCAACAGAAATACTGATGACAATATCATCCTGCTCAAGAGCTCCACGCGCTGGGGGGAGCTGAACCGGTCAGAAGCGTTTGGCTCCGAAACAAAATGCGACCCCTTTGCCGTAGGATGAGTCGTCTCTTCGCTTGTCACCGACGACCTGAGAAATACTTGTGCTAGTAACCGTGATGCTCCCCCAAATGCCATTTAACTTTTTGTTTTTTGCGCCGATGAAGGTGTACCCCATCGGCATTCCCGCGCTGTACGGCACCATCCTCTGGCGCAAGCGAGAGTTCCTCAATCCTATTCGACCCACCAAGACCAAGCCACAGTCGAAGGCTGATGGAACCGACGGCAGAGCCTCAAGGGTTGACTCCTCTGGCGAAGAAGACGGAGGCGCCTTCTGGTCTGTCCGTGGCGCGTCCGAGAACGAGAAGCAGGCGGAGAACGAGAGCGAGATGTCTCCGAAGGAGTTTCATGAGTACATGGAGAGGGTGAGGGAGAGGGAGGAGAACCCGGAGCTGACCCCGTCCAAGTTTTTGTGGATGGACTTCGGTGAGGAACGTTCCGAATGCCGAATTATTCACGCCTCAAGACAGGTCAGAATCTGCGTCATCCACGACGACAGTGCATTCTGTGTCGGCCGTTGACGCGTGCTGCGACAGAGGTGCGCCCCTTTTTTTCTGGGTTTCCTCAACTTTGGGAGCCCAAGACACCCGTCTCCCAAAAACTGATTTCGGAGAAAGAATAGTACTGCTACGTACCTGATGAAAAAATGCCATGGCCTGGATGCACAACGATAAATCATGCCAAAAAAATGGCCTAGTTCGGACGAATTTTTGGGTTAAGAAGCCCCGTCGTCATCCAGAAACCATTTCAGACGAAAATTTATGCCTCTATCGTAGCATGCGTCCATTGTGAGATGTTGTGCTGGATGCTTGCTTAATGCAGTGCAGACCCAACGTCGGGAACACGTGCTCTACTAGATCATGCAGATCGTTCGGCTCTCACCGGGTGACATGAGCTAGACCCGTACAGATCTTCCCCGGAAGTTGTAGATGATGATATGGTAGGGATCAGCAATCTGTCCGAATCGTTACATGATTGTTATTGACAATGAACGATAATGCAATACTGTTGAGAGTTGAGATGCAATCGTTTTCATGGCCATGTGTTGTTTATGGGGTTGCATGAGTATATGGAGAGGGTGAGGGGAACGGGGGAGAACCCGGAGCTGGCCCTGTCCAAGTTTATTCGAATGGATTTCCGTGAGGAACGTTCCGAATACTGATGCCCAAGTCGTTTCCAGGTGCTGCGATAAGGGTAGCGCGGTTTTTCCCGAATGATTCACGCCTCGAGACAGATCAAGATCTAGTCATCTACCAGGGTGCAGTTCATCCTGCGGTTGCCGCTATGAGATGAGTTGCTGGATATTCTATCTTTAGAGTGCATACCGAGCGAAAGACGCACGTGCCCTGATAGATCATGAAGATCGTACCGCTCCCACCGCGGAGCACAATCTAGACCCGTACAGATCTTCCCCGGAACATCTAGATCATCGAGTAGGGACGGGTGATCTGTCCGAGTTGCCCGCGAGGCAGTTACACGGTATCCCGGTTGTTGTCTCTGGATGTGGTCAGACCAGATACAAATAGATCCGTCCGAAGCTGTCATGTCTGACACGCAAAAAAGTACGCACAAGGCACGGAAGTCCGCCTCACAAGCGATTCTTAGTGGGATGCCGCGAACCTTTCGTTCGACTCGCCGAACGCCTCATGGACCTTCGCGCAGGGTGCACGCGATGTCTGACGCCTGGTCGGTGTGAAAACCCGACGTCCTTCGTCCCGGCATTGCAGGGATTCGAGGGTCTATGGCGCTTGAGACGACGCCTATGCATGCAATGAGTACTCCCCCGAACACCCAAAAAAACGTGCATGCCTTCCATGTTGATGGCGAGAAAAATGTACCTGGTAGCATTTTCTTTCCCCTCATCTTTGAGTCATGCTACGATAGAAGTGCACAAGTTGTGGAGCCTCGCCTGAGGAGCTCTTTACCTCACCCGCAAACTGATGTTCACCCCATTAGTACTGCAGTGTACATAAACCTGTAACTGACTCTATTTGCAAGTGATTTGTCACCACATTGGGACTGCAGTCTTATAAAGGGGTTGGTGAAGCTGAAACATGCAACACCCGATGAACAAAACCATGGCTTAGGTATACAGAAGAAAAACCGGATTGAATACAAACTGACGACGTTCCGACGAATTCGGGTTAAGGAGGCCGCCATTCAGAAAAAAGAAAAAAAAAACGCGTTTTAAGATAGAGGTGCACCACTTTTTTCTGGGCTTTCTCAATGTGGGGGAGCTTATGACCGCCCTCAAAAAACTGATTTTGACCAAAATATAACTGCTACCGTATGAAAAGGTCCACATGGCCTAGGTACACGCCGAGAAAATCATGCAAAATATATATGGCGTTTTCCCAACGGTTTTGGGTTATGGAGCCCCGTCATTCAGAAAATATTTCAGGCAAAAAAGGGTATACCTCTCTCGTAGCACTTGTCACAATAATATGCTACATCTATCTATCGCAGCACGCGTCTCAATGGAAATCCCATGCTTTCTTTTTGTTCGTGCCCAGGCCCCGACATGTTCTACTACGAGGTGATCGAGTGCTGCCGGAGACTGCTTTTGACGGGGCTCCTCGTATTGGTCGCGCCGACCAGCTCGACACAAGTTGCAACCTCTTGCATCTTCGCCTTTGCGAGCCTACTGGGGTTTGAGCTCATGCGGCCTCACGTGGACCAAGCAAACGCGTGGCTCTACAGAATGGTGAGCGCCTGCGCCCCTTTCGTGTGCTCAAAGTATTGCGCGTTGCTTTTCTCTCTGGACTTGAGGCTTCGGTAGGGGGCGGTCACTGTTGAGAGCCTTTTTTTCTTGCGGTGGCTCGCGGTCACTCGCGCGAGTGAGACCCTTCCCCCGTTTCTTTGCGGTGCTTAATCTCTCCTGCTGCTTTATTTTGAGCGATACCAGGTATGCAATATCCGTAATGGAATGACTAGCTCCGCTGCCCCAAACAAAACCCCTTGAAGCATTTTGTCAGTGCGGTACGGAGTCGCCCTTGCGAGCGTCTCCAATCCGGCAGCGAAAGAGGGGGGTGACCCCCCTACGATAGACTTTAGTATTTTTCCAATTGTGTTCGCTTTTTTTTTCCTGAGCTTCCTGACCCGAGCGGTCCCGTGAAAAGACCTGGTGCCTCCCCGCCCGCCCCCCCAACACACGGTGCGGCCCACCCTCCGTGCGACTAACCTAACACATCACGGCCCTTCGCGCTTCGTGCTCGCGATGTCCTCATGGTGGGTGGAATCCCGACGTCCTGCGTCCGGGCAGGGATGCGAGGGTCTACGGTCTTAAAACTACGGGTATGCATGAAATGAGTACACCCCCCCTTCTCCGTACCCCCGGGCTGCACAACCTTGGTGGGAGAAATGTGTATCTCGTCGGTGAAATATGGGCATGGGTCCGCCCTGGTTTTGTGGGGATACGAGGGTTCGTTCGTGGTCTGGCAGGCTACGGCCGTGGATCACGATAACGAGACATCCCCGCCCCCCGGAACGTAGCACTGCTGTCGTCGTTTATGTGGCAACCAAGCATGCTGCGCGATAGAGCTGCTTCTGTTTTCTCACTTGAGGGGTTCCATACCCTCCGCAATTTTTGTTTCCGCGTACGCATGAAACGGCAACCAGGTATGATCAAACCCATGGGCTGCATACAAGTATATGTTACATATTGCTGAACAAGAATGGCATTCCGACGACTTGGGGCTAGGGAATCACGTCACGTGAATAATATGCTTTTGCCAGAGGACGTGCTGCCTCTATCATGGCGCGTCGTCCAACCACCGGGCTATCCAATAACGTTTTTGAGCAGTTCTCTCACCCTGGTGATAGCACCCCTCTTGCAGCAGGATCGCTCAACCCCGAAACGTCTTACTCCCCTCCCCCCCCCCCCCCCGCCCGCAACGCCTATCTCGGTTGTTTGTGCACACCCAACTCCAGGGCTGTCTGGTGATATTTCTCAGCAACTTCCTTGCGCTCGTGATCAAGATGGACGTCGCCGAGGAGGAGTACCTCGAAGCTTTTGCGGGCATCTTGGTCGCGATGAATGTGGTGCTGTTCTTCTCCGTGTTGTTCGCGTCCTGGTTCGGCGTTCGACAGCCCGTTGCTATCAACAGTTACTACGGCAAAGGCGACACTCGACGACACGTGCTACGATAGAGGTCCCCCACTTTTTTTCTTTTCCCGAGATTTTTCTCACTTTTTTGGAGCTTAACGAGACCCTCTCCCAAAAAAAACTGGTTCGGAGAAAACCTTATAGCTGACTACCGGCGGATGAAACATCCCATCTGGCCTAGGTATACAACGAGACTCATGAGCAAAAAATTCTTTTTTTCGACGATATTGGGTTAAGGGGCGCCCCGTAATTCTGAAATTTGTTCAGAAGAAAAAGGGCTACCTCTATCGTAGCACGCGGGCGGATCTAGGTTGCGGTAGGTGTGTGTGTGTGGGGGGGGGGGGTCACCTTTGCTCAAACGTCGCACAGATAGATCGTGATCTACTGCAGATCATCCACAACAGATCCTGTATGGATCTGCAGTTACGAGGCGTTGTGCAGAATTTGAGTGTATAATAGTACATATCCAACCCTGGAACGGTTGTTGTTGCTTGAGATGATTTGCCGATCGTACGGCTCCCACCCGGCAACATGAGTTGTAGATCGTACAGATCTTCCCTGGAAAGATTTTATCATCAAGAGGGGATCGGTGATGATCTGTGCGACACGCGCGAACACTTTTGTCAAGGATGGCGGTAGTATTCTGTATGAAAGTTGGCGCTCGCATCTCCACTAATATTGCCGGCACACGGAGCAGGTCGGGTTTACTGCCGACCAGAAAAAAGAACTGCCTGCACGGAGCGCGAAGCGCCGTACGGTGTTCGGTGCGTTGCATGAATGGCGAGCTCTATCCTGCTCAAACCTGCGCTTGAGGCGGAGTTCGATCCCTTGAGGGACGTACTTTCTTGCATATAGTTGGCGGGGGGGGGGTGGGTCGGGACGTACAGTAACTGCCTAGGATTACAAGCGAGGAAATAACCGGTACCTTTTTTTCTATCCCGTATATCTAATATTCTTTATATCAATTTTTATGTAGTGTTTTTATTTGCCAATGGGATTGCTCATCTATCAGCCACTGGGATCGTTCATATATGTTTATGTTGCAGTCGATAGGATAGCTCGTCCAGTTTTTCGCACATATTTTCAAGTCGAAACCGGGGTTTTTGGCGAGACGGTGGATCTCCCCATGTCAAAAGCTAACGCGTGGTGCTACGGGAGGCTTATAGCACTTTTCAGCAAAAGTTTTCTTTTTGCTGGGAACGTACGCTACGATAGAGGTAACACTTCTTAGGCTTGTTTTTTTCCCCCCCTAAACGACGGAGCTCCTAGACTAACCCCTTTATCTAGAGGCCCAAAACGCCTTCCCATACCCAACTCAAAGTGATCTGTCCCCCACCGAACGTGTGGGTTTCCGGTCGTCAAGGGGTGAAAAAGCCCCAAATCGTCGGAATTGCCATTGTTGATGTTTTTGAATTATGTTTTCGTTGTGAGTGTGCCTCGTAGGCCATGGGTTTTTTCAAATCGGGTTGCACCTTTCAATCTACTCTACATCGGATTTTGGTGCGGGGTATGGAGGTCCTCGTGTGAGGAGTAGCCTCAGAAAGAATAGACTGTACCCCCGCCGTAGCGTGTGTCCTTGGAGTTCCTAATAGTAATGGCTCGGAATAGATCTCGCTTTTTGTTACGACGGGTGCTACTATATATGTAGGCATTGATAGCATAGTACTTTAGGGGTAAAATAGTTTCTGGATTTGATTTGACGTGGCTCCTTGGCTCGAAATCATAGGAACGCCATCCTTGTCTTTCCGATTCGAATGTCCTGTGTACCTAAGCCGTGGGCTGCGGCATCGGGTTTGCGCTTATGGTTTCCCTCAGAACAGGTTTTTGGGTGGAGTATTGTGCTTTCCAGGTGACGAGGTTCAGAAGAAAACAACGATGCGCGTGTACCGTGTAGGAAGAAGCACTGTGTCCTTGGAGCTGCTAGATGTGCCTAATTTCGTTGGAGATCTCATTTGAGTTTCTCGCTTGTTATTCTTGGCCGTTTTTTTGGGCCATGGAACTGCCCTTCTCGGTCGCACATCATTTTTCCTCAAGGGTGGGGTGGTTTTTAGGGAAAGGTGCAAAGCCCCCCGAGCGGGGAGCAACGCGTGCTGCAACAGAAGAAGAGGTCGCACGTTTTGGCCATTTTGCTTTTGAAATGACGGGGCTCCTTAGCCCTCGGAGCTAGATCGTAGGAACATACGGCATGAATGTTTTTCAACAGGCTTTGTTTTGTAATGCCTCGGATATGGGGGGGTCATTCATCGGGCTTGCGCTTTCAATTTACTCGAAATCGGTCTTTGGTTAGGCCATGAGAACGCCTCCATTGGGAGAAACCCTCGGTCCTCGCACGGCAGGGGTTGCACTTTCTCGGGAGACAAAAGTTTGGCTCTTCTAGTGTGTTAGCATCACAACGTTAAGAGTTTGGGGGCGCGGGGGCTCTAGCTAGCGCATAATGGAGAGAACGTTGGTCGGGTTGCCCGATCCGAATGTCTTCGAAGTCAAGTTTCGGGGCGTTGAGATACTGAGCTGTCTCTTGATTAAGAGATTGGAGCTCGCATAATACGCTTCTGCTACAACCCCTAGACCGTGGCGGTGACTCAAAATAGTTTCTCTAGCAGCGGATGCGGCTCCTTCACTGGGAGAAGCGCAACGAAACGCCGTCGTCGTTGGAAGACGCGTGCGCTGCGATAAAGGTAGAACGTTTTTCGGGGCCATCCCACCGTAGGGGTGCACAAGATTCTTCTGAGAATTTTCTGAGCCTCTTAACATGAGGAGGAGCTCATTATATTTCGTCTCGGAAACATGACTTGGAAGGCATTCGTTTGGGAAGCAGCCCGACCAAGAATAATATGCTTACCCTAGTCCTCACACAAGTTATATACTCGTAAAAATACTAGCCTAACCGGTATTTTCTCGGTTGTAGTAGAACTCAACCGACCCAGAAGAGGAACCTACTTTTCGGCTCGAAACGTGTCACCCGTAATGTGGGATGACTCTTGGCTGAAACAATTTCTGGACTACGGGGGCTCTTTAAGTCATCTTCAACTCCTAGCAATCCATCCTAGTCAAACTCCAAGTGTTTTGTCGCCATGTCGGGACTGCGGTGCTAACAGGGTTCGACCAACTAAGTAAGCCAAAAACATCGTCCGAGAATTCAATGTTTCGCGAAAATATTTTTGTTTGATGTGCCAATAGGGCATAGGCCTGTTTTTCGGATAGCGCTCTTTTCTTCCCTCCAAATCGCTCAATTGTTGGATCGGGCATAATAATAATAAGAGCTCTTCAAGCCGCGCCACCACCCTCAGAAAGAAAAAGGTGCCCCGATTTCCACTCCTCCAGTATTTTTTACTCCAAGGACTAAAAGACTTTCAGCAAGATGTTTGGTGCAGCGTAGCTTTCCATGCCATGTCGTGTCCATATCCCGTGTATGTATAAGAAAGCCAGAAGACCTAGCAATGAGGCCGCCCGGATCATGAAGGGTAGTTCTTACACTCTCTCATTGGCCGAGGTGGCTAAGTGGTGGTCCGTGTGCATATCACGGAATAATAGATACGTTTCCAAAAAAAGCGGCGCAGCCGCGTTTCTCGCCCATTCATGGCCTGTTTTAGGTGCGGGTTGGGGTCGGGGTTAGGGGGTGGGTTGGGCCTACGCCCGTACCTTTATCCGACCAGGAAGTGCTTTCTGCTGGCAAGCGCGAACAACCCACCACCCCAAAGACCCGGGCGGCCAACTTGGTAGGTGAGCTCAATAAAGCACCAAAGCCGAAGACCGCCAAGGACCACAGGGGTGTCAATCGCGAGAGTGACCCCAAGAGCTGTTGCAGGTGTGGCTCCAAAAAAAAGTGACCCACCCTCTACCTACCGCGGTCTTGGGCGGTATGAATTTCCGTTCGAGATGGTTCGCCTCCGCTTCAAGTTGCCTTCATAGTTCAGCCAACATGGGACACTACGGTGTTGGTCAATCACGAGAGTGAACCCAAGAGCTGTTGCAGGTGTGGCGCCAAAAAAAAGTGACCCACCCTCTACCGCGGTCTTGGGCGGTATGAATTTCCGTTCGAGATGGTTCGCCTCCGCTTCAAGTTGCCTTCACAATTCAGCCAAAATGTTACACTACAATGTTGTATACCCCTATAGCATGATACCGCATGTGTTCCCCCGAGTGGTTTCTTGAAATATTTTGAAATCACTAGTCTAGTCTAGACTAATGTTTTGTTTTTTACACCACTTCAAAAGGATCCCATTACGAATTTTCTGGAAAAATGTTCAGTCTCTTGCTCGAAAAGTGCCATGAAATGCTTGGAGAAAAGAACGAAATGATGTGTGTTATACGACTTCCTCATAGATCGGAATGGCTCCTAGAAACTGAAAGCAGACGGCGTTCGTTGTGTGGGCAACCTTCGAGGTGTGCACACTGGAGTAATATGCTGTGTTCCGACTCGTGCGGCCCCGGCCCCTTGCAGAAGCTGCTGTACGCCAGCCTTTCACACCTCACTATTAGTTGCCATCAGCCGCTAGGATATTTGCATGTTTGAGCTGCAACACGTTGCTGGCAGCTGAGCATGACGGTGACGGGAAACGCGAGACACAGATGTTAAGGAAAACGAGGACAGGCGTGTGGTGACCCAACACACAACAAAAGCCAAGGGCAGGGCGGATGTGTGGCGCGTCAAACGACCAGAAGATGGTAGTTCAGCATAGCACAGGCGAGAGAGCGCTCCTCGCCTTGGTGTGGCGGCAGGCACCGTGTTCGACCCCGCCAGGGCTGGATGGTGATTGATGTAAAGCGTTCGGAGGAGGACGTAATTTCGATGTGTGGGAGGGGTGGAGTGTGTGTGGCAATGGAAAGTGGCTTGCAGCTTGCAGGGGTTGAGGATCTACTTCGACAAAAAAGCCCCCCTCGCAGGATTTATAACGCCCTGCGTTGTGGCATAGAATAATACTGCTGTATGTAAAGTTGGTTTCAAGAGTTATTGGGGCGGTAGCTCATAAGGCTCCAATGACGAGGAGATTAACCACTTCGCTCGCCACGGCTCACTCTGCCGGAGTTGCATGTAAGGCGGACTTCGGGAACTTTGAGCATGCTTTCTTGCGTGTATGAATGACCGCTTTAAATGATAAGGGATTCCCTTGTGTTCCAGTTTGTCTACTTACTAACCTCCTGATACTTTTGAATGTATCCAGTGGGGCCGCAGGGTGTCGGGGTGTCGGTGCCGACTAGGTCGCCCTCCTCCTCCATGGCTCGTGTCATTATCGACAAAGGCTACGGTAGTAGAAGGGGGTGTTTTTAGCGCCCTTTTATGCAGTGAATCGGGGCCGCTCGCGCGGCCAGTGACCGCCCTGCTCATTTGCGGTATTTAGTAAGCTTTCGTGCTTGCTTTAGTTTTGCGACATGAATCCGCAATGGAATGGTGCAAGAGATACGCTGCGCGCCAAAAACAAAAACGCCTCCGTAAGTCTCCTCTCCCGTCAGGTACAGAGTCATGCGAGTGGCCAGGGTCGCTGGTGCGAGTAACTCCAACGGGGTAGTGAGAACGGGGGTATCTCCCCTACCGTAGCCTTAAGTTTATCGATTCGTCTCGCCCTTACTCATTCATGTGGCTCTAAACATCACCCACAGGATCATGCATACTGGTACATACTACGCTATGGTAAAATCTCTGACCCGAGGAGCGATACTTCCATATATGAAGTAATCGCCATTCTTTTATCGCGAGTCATACCTGTAGACTACCCGGGAAGGAGGGGCTAAGACGCCTCTCTTCTTCTTGCACGATTCTAAACCCTGTGATTGAGTGAGCTCTCACGACAGTGGGAGGTCGATATCGGGTCTGTACGTGCGAAACACCACCAGCGACAGCAATCGAGCGACCAAAATGCGAACGGCAGGCAAGGGCAACATAACGAAATATGATTCAAAGGAGGGAAGGGAAACAGCATGCGGAAACGTAGACTAAAGGCGAAACAAACACACTGACTCCAAAACAGACCACGAATTTTACAATTGCGTGCTATCATATGTAAGTGCGTCTTTTTTTTTTTTTTTTTTTATCCTCCGGCGGATGGGGGAAAATAAAGTGCGTCGTGGGTGCGTTAGTTACCATACATAAGTGATCTTCTTCGTGATAAGTATTCCCCTGCGCGGCGGATTAAAGCTGTCCACCCCGCACATATGAGCAATTATTAGCAATCTCAATCAACAAAGCTTGATGAGAGGAAGGCACCTCGACGCAGTGCTGGATGTTTCTCTCGTGCCCATGACATCGTTGCTGCTGTTGACCTTCTCTCAGCTCAACGCCATACTATGCGCTTTTCTACTCCGCCCGGCATTAGGTCTGGAAGCAGTACACACTAGCATTCTTTGTTGTGCTGCTGCTGCTGTTCCTGCGCCGTTGCTGTCGTGTTGCTGCTGTGCTGCGCTTTGTATGGGACACGCCATTGGCGAAAATGGGAGGTTATAGGTGCTGCGGTGTTGATGCGCGAATGGTGGTATGTGCGAGTGCCACGCTTGTGCTGTGCAAACCCTGTGCTAGTAATGCTGTGCAAATCCTGTGCAAATGCTCTGCAAGGGTTGTGCAAACGGTGTGCAAATGCTCTACACGTGTTCTACATATCCTACGCACGTGCCGCGCGAATAATGCGCATACAGATGATGTGCAAATGCTGTGCAAGTAACGCCTCGCTGCCGGTATGGCACCGCTGTGCCGCCGTGCTGTGCCCGCTTTTTTTGCGCTGCTGCGTTGTGCCGCTGTGCGCTTTTCGAATGCTGTGCAGATGAGATGCTGTGCGCATTCGTGCCGTGCTGCTGCTCTGCTGCAGTGCGGCGTCTGCTGTACTGTTGTGATGCTGTGCGGCCTGCTGCTTGCTGCGGTGCGGAGCTGTTGTAGCGCAGAGCAGCTGTCTGCTTCCGTGCTGCCCATGTACTGCCGCGTGATGCTTTCTGCTATTGTCATGTATTTCAAAAAGTTGAAGTTCGGGGTTCGGGGACACGTAACACATACGTACCGTACCGTGTGATCCGTGATATGTCCGGTTTTGTTCAACCACTGATGCGTGTTTGATGTTTTTTCAGACAGCACCCAACTACGTACGACCAATATTAATTGTAATACACTTTAGTCTTCAAGTTAATGATTAAACGAACCTTACATTTAAAACTAAATACCAGTACTGGCAGGTGCTTGGGGAGTGGGAAGCAAGAAGCACAACGAGGCAACCCCGAACACTGAACACTGAACACCGCCCTATGCAAACGCTGCTGTGCATTTGGAGAGAGGCAAACCCTATCAGACAGGCACCCTCGTACATTGGCGACGCGACCAGGAGGCCTAGTTGCTTCTGCTTCGGATGATTGGCCTCCTGGTTGGTCCCTTGGTCCCTGGTCCAACCATCCGTTCATCTAAGAGAACGTTGTCATCTCGAACATAAATTGTTTGTCACGTTTTTTTTTACCCAGCGGCTCGATTTTCCACCAAGAGGGACTGCTGTCAAGACAGCAGCAGCTACTTCTACCAGAGCAGCAGCTACGACTGCTGTGCACAGCCACGATAAGTTACGTGCCAGCAGGCTTCAGGCCACACAAAGGCTACAAGCTACAGCTAGCTGCGTGGACTGCACACGGCTACAGCTGCGAGAGCTACCGCTCTGCAGCCACAGCTGCTGCAACAACAGCAAAAAAAGGAGCTACAGATTCAGCTACAACACCACCATCTGCAATCTGCCGAATCTGCAGCTAGATGTAGACTAATACGCCAACAGCAACGACATGTCACAGCAGCAAGCAGCTACAACAAACAACGGGTCTGCAGCTATCTTTGCTACCAGGCAGGGCAGCCTACAGGTGCTACTTCGACAACGAATATAACAAGCACCAACACCACCACCTCCACCAAACCCTCCATCCACATCAACCCACCCACCCACCCCACCCCCCTCGATAATGAGGCCACGACGCAAACGCAGCTCCCGCATCGGGAACATGCTAGCCTTAATCTCAACAACAGCAGCAGCAATAGGGGCAATCCTAAACCTTCTCTGGTCTTCAAACGCAGACGTCAACGGCAGGGGCGGTATGGGGGTGGCGCACGCTGGGTTAACCAATCTATTATTCGAAGATGGTCATCGCGATGCCCATCATCCTCCGCAGGAGGAGAAGAACCATCGGAAAGTCGCGGTGTGCTTTTTTGGGCTTACGAGGTCGCTGCGATGGACGTTGCCGAGCATTGAGAAGAGGTTGCTCGGCGTGCTGCGAGATAGCGGGATGAAGGTGGAGGTGTTCCTGCACACCTATGACCTTCTTGAGGTGGGTGATGTTGTGCAGCGTGTTTCTTTGGGAAAATGCGTGCCTGGGTGGGATGTTCGTGGTTGTATGTGTGTTCGTGTGTGGCTGCCTGTTGGTGTGGCGGTCGGAGTGGGGGGTGTCCATTATGTTCCATACGGCGGCGGCGGCGGTACCCATCGCCATCCAGCACATCTACAGTAGAAACAGCTGCAGCGGCAGTCCCCTCGTAAAGCGATGGTGTTTCAGAGCAATATGTGACCGCCGTATCGGGAGAAGCCGCCTGATCGGTTCGAGGTTATGTGTGCAATTCTTGTGCGTCTTCCTTGGTAACCGAGGATGAAGCCGGGTGGAATTCAGATGGGGCGTGGTGGGCCGTTCAGCCGGTGTCGTCGAACAGCCCGGCCATTTTCGGTAGGGGGCATACCGGTGAAATGCGTAATCGACTGCCTGTGTTTCAAATTATCCAAAGACAGGTCTACCCGGCGGAAATGTGGCCGTCATATGGTTCGAGGCCAGCGTTGGTGACCAGTCAGATGGCATCCAGGGGTCGTGGCGAACACAGAAGAATTAGAAAGGTTTGGTACCCGATTTTGTCCACAAAGGCACCAGGTATTATTGTTGTTGTAGTTGTTGTTGTTGTTGTTGTTGTTGTTGTTGTTCTCACATTAACCCCTTTACAACTGGAAACCCGTCTTTGGGGACAAAATTACTTGGATTTCGTATGGGGAGGGGTTCGGGGGCCCTAAAGGGGTTAACTCGCATAATCAAGGCCGTGTTCTCAGGACAGGCTCCAGTCACTCTGGAGCTAGCTGAGGAATACCCCCAACGAAAAACACAAACAACTTGAGCTCCATTTTTCCCCATTTTTATGCCGGAGGATTGAAAAAAAAAAAAAAAAAAAAAAAAACAAGGCACACTCATAGACTATTTTCACAGGTGACGCAAGTCATGCCTATACCAGAAACATATAAAATCACACACAGCTTGCAAAGATGAGTTTCGACGAAATCTTCGATCTCATAGATGGAGTGTATTTTCATTTTTTATAATAAAAGTGAAATCGGGAGTCAGTCTTTTTTTTTTTTTTTTTTTTTTTTTTTTTGCACACTTTCACTTTCCAGCTTCTGGACAAGCCGTGGTCACAGGTGTCATCCCTTCTCCTCCCCGGTTCTTGCCTTCAATTTTTATTCCGCATAGGGTTCAGCAATCCCACTGCTCGTCGATTGTTAGTGTTGCTAACTCACGCTCTCGCGCTTTCCGCAAGTCAATTTGTCCACAAGAAAAAGTCCCAACGAATTTATACGAGTATGCACTCGGCGGGGCTCGAACTCACGAAACTGACCTATACCAGGCTCGAGGATAACCTGATACGCCACCGGGGCGACCGGTCTACGATGCGACAGTCCATAACGGCGGCATACGTCTCATTACTCGCGCCTGCGAAAACCGACTTTACCGCTTGCCACCCAAGGAAGACTACCACGTATTATATAAATATACGTTTACACGTAATATCTATCACTACGCATACGCACGACAGACGCAAGTCAATTGAAAAAAAGAACAAAGAAAGAAAAGAAGATGCGTAGAGGAAAGGAAAGAAAAGAAACGGAAGCGAGAAAACAAAAAAGGAACAGAAAGGAAAGAAAGGACAAGAAAAGCAAGAATGACAAGACAAGAAGAGGAAGCAACGAAAGGGAAAAAAGATTAAACGCATCCGTATACAACGGCAGCTTGCGCTGCCGGGGTTGTAACGAAGACCACTGATAGGGACAGCTTACGCTATACCTACAATTGGACCCAAAGGGTGCGCCAGCTAGCGTTGGGCTGCGAAAGCAACTGAGTTCAATCGACACCCGACGCGTATGAAAATACGTGGAAGTGTGGTGAGTTAAAGCTTTATTTTTTCCCATCCGCCGGAGGATAAAAAAATAAAAATAAAATAAAGATTAAAAAAATAAATAATAAAAAAAAGAAAGTCATACCTGCAGACCTTAAGAACTGGCTCAAGACGGCATTGGGCTCATAGAGGGTATCAAGGGTATACCCGCGTTTGGCCATAGCTCAAAAAGTTACCTACCTGGTAGAACAGTGGTACGACGGGCCCCTTCGCGTATAGACTAGTGTCGGTGTGTGCCAGAGTCAGAAATACCGGCGCTGCTGTAACGACAATCTGCACTACTCCAAATAGTGCTGTGCAGGCGCTGCTAGATCTTCTGATGCGTTTGTCAACAGATTTCACAAGCACTGCTGTAGCGGGTGTTGAGGAATTAGTGGGGTAATAGTCCTTTTGACCACTCGCAAAAGGTTACCAATAGCTTACCCAAACTAAGCCTTATAACACTCTCCCCCCCCGAGCCGGCGTGATAGCAGGTCGGCCGGAAATCCGGATATACCTACGGGCGGACCTGTCAATATCCAGCTGTCAATATCCACGTGGTTTCATTTCTTGGGTATACCGGGGAGAGTTGTCAAGGTTATTGGTGAGGTACTAGTCCGTTTGACCACTTGCAAAAGGTTGACCGATAGCTTACCCAAACTAAGCCTTATAACAGAGTTCACATGGGAAAGTCTGCAAAAGTTTATTATTATCGTGGGTGGTGGTGGGATTTCAACCCACGACCCAAAAAAACATGCTCTGTCGACGACGCCATTTGTTAAGGAATTAGTGGGGTATTAGCCCGTTTGGCCACTTGCAAAAAAAGGTTAACCAATGGCTTACCCAAAAACAGAGTTTTCAGAAAAATGGGAACGGAGCCTAAAATGAGAACCAAGCGTTATCTCCAGAACCATGTGGTGTATCAGAGAACCGAAATGATCCTGCGAAACCCCTTGGCCAGCCCTGTGAGAGGAGCTCGTCAGAACGGTCATGCTCCATCTCATGCCTTCGGGTGGGCGCAAAAAGCGATATACGCTGGCTCTATGGTGATTTCTCTAGATGCTGGCTACCGAGGCGATGCCGAGGACTTCCAGCCTGAGCGACAGCTCATTCGAAGGCTGCTGTACAGCCCCACAGGACTGTAATTTTATATTTTTTTAGTTTTACACAATTGGTTTGCTTTCTGAAAAAAAACGTCCGTTCTCATTTTAGGCTCCGTTCCCATTTTTCAGAAAACTCTGTTCAAACTAAGACTAATAACACCGGCAACCGGCACCATAGAAGGACCTCTACTTTTCGTAAGGCTCGGCCCTTCTTTGAAATCAAGCACTGGTAAATACTAGTGTAAAAGAAGAGGCGGTACCCCGGGCATATATAGGTGCCTTGCACGAGTACTGTACAATCGAGACATGTAGGGTACCAGCCGCCAGCTGTCGCGCGGTCCGAAAGTATACCCTCGGTTCGTTGCATGTGCTGCTACGGCGCCGGTCCTCTGATGAGAAAAAACTAAAACGCGATATCACTTCTGTTCGTATAAGCGACCTTCATGTACTAATGTTGAAATAAACTGTTGCCTATATTTCCGGACAGGGTAGTGTGTGTTGTGTTTGTAGCTTTTTTTTTTTTTTTTTTTCTTGCATCCTCCGGCGGATGGGGAAAAATATAGCTTTATAGCTCACCACACTTCCACGTATTTTCATACGCGTCGTGTGTCGATTTAACTCAGTTGCTTTCGCAGCCCAACGCTAGCTGGCGCACCCTTCGGGTCCCATTGTAGGTACAGCGTAAGCTGTCCCTATCAGTGGTCTTCGTTACAACCCCGGCAGCGCAAGCTGCCGTTGTATAATGTTTCCAATAATAATTGATCTAAATCAACCACCATAATTTTTGAGCGTTTTTTTCTCTCTTTTAACAGGGGATCAAATAAATGAACAATTGTGGGAAGTATTTTGAGCGATTATTTCTCTCTTTAACAGGGATCTCCGACGCCAAAAATAAAAACCATCCTGTATTGGACCAGAAATCATCGTTATTTCTGGGTTCAGAAATAATCGAGGCCGGATCAACTACTTTGGGAAGTATTTTGAGCGATTATTTCTCTCTTCAACACGGATCTCTGACGCCCAAAAAAAAAAACATCCACTAATGGCTGAAGTTCATTGCGGGGGACTATTAATACTCTATAATGGTCGCCAGAGGGTCAGCAGTGTAGTGAGTATACAGCACAGCACCCGGCACAGGCCGTAGGAGTCTTGGAGTACAGCAGTACCGCTGTATGCTGTGTGGAACAATTCGGCGCTGGTCGAAGAGGGAAGAGCGTGCTGAAATATCTCAATAACAAAAGAAGGCGTGTATCGCAGTGGAGAGGGAGGAGAAGAGCCTGCTCATTGACCCCGGGTCTGAATTGCGTCCAGGGAGGGAGAAGGGCAAAGCAAAAGTACGAAGATGATCGACGTGAGATGAGAGCGCGCCAGCAGTGACATGCCACGCGCTGGTCTCAGCTACGAGCTATAGTCTATGC
This sequence comes from Undaria pinnatifida, assembly GCA_012845835.1. Taxonomy (NCBI): domain Eukaryota; class Phaeophyceae; order Laminariales; family Alariaceae; genus Undaria; species Undaria pinnatifida. The sequence continues at coordinate 4,125,559 of JABAKD010000023.1, read as the reverse complement.
CGTTCAATATCTATTTCCTTCGCCCTCAGTCTAAAATATTTTCTAGAGTATGTCAACCGTGTTGTCGAAAAAGAGGTAAGGTACCCTCCCCTATACCCCGGCGATAAGGGACGCGTAGCCCCTTTTACAACTGGAAACCCATTTTTGCGGACAAAATTACTCGATTTTAGTAGAGGGAGGGGTTCGGGGGCCCTAAAGGGGTTAATGTGGGCGGCGATGGTGATGCCATGGTTGTTTTTTACCCTGAGTCGAGAGAAAAAAAGAAAAAAACGGGGTTCGTTTTGTTGTGTACCAGCGGTAAGCTAGCCTCCCCCTATCCCCCGGTGACCAGGGACGCTTTTGATGTAGGCGGTGACGGTGATGCCATGGTTGTTTACTACCCTGGGTCGTGAATTGTGAAGAAAAAAAAAAAAAAAAACGTGTTCGTTTTGTCGCGTGCCCCGCCCGGTGTATTTTTTGTCGTTTGCTTCTGTTCTCAGGTGAACAACGAGCGGGCGGGAGAGGTCGGGATAAAGTACGGCAGGTTCAAGAACGACTTCCGCGCTCTCAACGCCAACAGGTAAGCGCTTTCGATTAAACATATAAAAGTAGGGTATAAAAAAAAAAAGAATAAATAACTATTCAGCTCGATATGGATGAGTTTGAGGCCATGTGGTACTGCTATCTTTAACCCCGTGCAGATTGATCGGCAGATTGATCGGCAGATTGAAACGTCCACTGACTGACCTGGGGTCGCTCATGTTTTTATAATCCCCTCCCTCGGATGTCGGAGCTCCGCACATTTTTCAGGCGTTACTCATGTATATCGAGCTTATTTTTATTGTCGGACTGGTTGAGTATGTTGCGCATTCGGCCGATCCAACCCCGTTTGATTGCCTGAGTCTTTCACCGCAGATAGATCCTTGGTCTACAGTAGGCGAGTGCTACGGATAGAGGTAGCACTTCTTGGGGGGGGGGGGGAGGGGGGTTCTGTATGGCGCTCCTTTAGAGCCCCAAAATATCTCCCTATACTAATTTTAAGCGAATTTGTCCTCAAAAAGGGTTTCCAGTGGTGAAGGCGTTAGCTCACAATCGTCGGAATTTTCAAGCTTTCTTTTTGCATAAGCTTTCGTTTTTTTATTATATGCCTGGGCCATGGAGTTTTTCTTCGGGGAAGAACTCCCCCATCCCCCGCAAAATCAGGTTGTGGATTAAGATTGACACTATCGTACCGCCGGGGACGCAGGTACATATACTTTTCGTCGCCTCTGCTCAAGTTTGCGCAAGGTTATTGTTGCGGTGACTTTTCAATGCCGAGTTTGGTCTGCATTGGCGGGCCTGCGCTGTAGACGTGGTTCGTTTCCGCGCTATACATGCACACGCACACGACCATGGAAATGTTTGCTGTGCCGCCGTAAAACAGTAAGTTGAGGTAGGTGCGTGTTTTATGTACGGAGCCTAGGGGCCCGAATTAACGAGGAACTTGCCAAACAGCAAATCGAAAGTATTTTTGTTTTTAGAATTGAGTTTAGTTTGCATCCGATTGGTCAAGAAATGAATCACCGAGCAGGCATTCTCGGAATTACTACGAAGAACCATATTCAACAAAGAAGTAAAAAACGACTTTTTTGGTCGAGTTTAGTCGAAAATCAAAATTCAGTTTGGGGAGTTTGTGCACCTAGGCATGGCATGTTCTGTGTAACCGAAGCCTGCCACGCGAATTGGTGACATGTCGTCGGCTGACCGAGAGGCGAGAAGCCACCATTGCGAGAGGTAGGAGCACCGGAGTAGCCGCAACGCGGCCTCCGAAGGCCCTTGGCGCAGCCTAGACCGTCTGCGGCGCTCTTCGAAAACAATCGAGACCGCCGCATACCCAGTTTTTCGTCGCCCTGCACCTCGAAAGTTACACGACGAACTACCACATTACGGCTTCGCTCGGAAATTCCACCGCTATATCCCCGTCACTGCTGCCCGTGAGGGGGGGGGGGGTGGGGCCAGCCCACCCAAGAGCCGCCTAGAGTCATAGCCTCCTAACCGCTGCCGGCGAAAATAATATTGCCGCTAGCCGCGGCGCTCCGGAGAAGACGCGAGCCATCGCCGGCCTCGGTCGTTGCCTACGGGCGTTCGTTGTCACCTTTTGCTTTTTTTTTTCGATTTTGGAACGCACTACACCGTTTCTCGATAAGGAGCAGAGTGTAATTTTTCGTGTATTTTTCATGAAATTGAAGAAAAAAAGAATTGAAAAAAAAAAAAAAAAACGTGCTCTTCGTTAGTCTGAACGCTAAAGTCGGTGGTGACGAAACACCGGGTACCCCTCCTCCCCCCCCCCCCCCCCGCGATCGTAGCCTTGGTCTCGAGTCCTGGTCGGCTAACCAGCCCGAAATCGGACGCGCTCTACACGAGGTTCGGAGCCCTGTTGCGGTCCACGTGTGTTATCGGCTGCCGAAACACGACGAGCACAATGTTTTTTTCTAAGCGTCGATAGGAGAAGGTTCCAGCGGTACAAGCATCGCCATCGCCTCCCCCCCCTCCCTCGTGTCCGGGCAGCTTTCCTTACGACGCGTTGCGGAGGTGCCCCCCATGCATCCTGCGGTAGACGTGCACACTGTGTGTGTTCTGAGGCTCATAACCACTTGAGGAGCTCCGTTTCCCACACAAAAACTAATTGGGCAGCAAGGCTACCGTAGGGGGGGGGGGGAGAGGTCAGTTTTTTTTTGGCGGGGGGGAGGGGGGGGGGGGAGGGGGATTCGCAGTTGCATGGGGTCACTCGCGCCATCGACCCACCTGTTCCTTTGCCGTCTAAATCGTTTTGTGTTTTTTTTTTTTCACTTCGCGATATCAGTCCGCGATGGAATGGTATGCGACGCTGCTGCGCCAAAACTCTCGCTTTTTTTTTTCCCCGTCTGTGGGGTGTGGAATCGCTCGTGTGAGTGGTGAAAATCCGGCGAAAATGGGGATGGCAGACGCGCCTAAGCTAGGCAAGGCCTACTGGCCAGAAAGTATCGGTAGTGTACGCGAGCATTTTTTTCTAATTATATGTACTAAAAAATGAAAACCGATAAATCTCTGGGTTAGGGTTAGGGTTAAGGTTAGGGTTAGGGTTAGGGTTACCCTTCTAGTCCTAGAAATCTCTGGGTTAGGGTTAGGGTTAGGGTTAGGGTTACCCTGCTAGTCCTAGAAACCTCTGGGTTAGGACTAGGGTTAGGGTTAGGGTTGGGGTTAGGGTTAGGGTTACCCTGCTAGTCCTAGAAATCTCTGGGTTAGGGCTAGGGTTAGGGTTAGGGTTACCCTGCTAGTCCTAGAAACCTCTGGGTTAGGGTTAGGGTTAGGGTTAGGGTTAGGGTTACCCTGCTAGTCCTAGAAATCTCTGGGTTAGGGTTAGGGTTAAGGTTAGGGTTAGGGTTAGGGTTACCCTGCTACTGCTAGTCCTAGAAATCTCTGGGTTAGGGTTAGGGTTAGGGTTAGGGTTAGGGTTAGGGTTACCCTGCCACTGCTGGGACTGTTGCCTGCTCGCACTCCGATGCGACTGCTTGCTACTAGGCTAGCCGGCTAGGTCGGGAAGATTCCACAACACCTCCGCAAAGGCGCGGCGGAATTACAATTCGAGACTTCTATTCTAATTCCTACATAAATCTATATATCTTAGTTCGCTTATCACATATGCACATCCTTACGTCTGCAGATATCTCCCGCCTCTGACCGCCTTTCCGCGCGGTTTCTTCGCTGAGGTGTGCCCCCGCCTCGCCTGCAACCACCGGCTCAGCTGATCCGCCCGCTCGGCGCCGTAGCGCGCGCGCGAGGCCTCGGCGTCGAGATCTACGACGAGATCTCCGAAAAATCGTGCCCTGTGAGACGTTTGGTGCGTAGTCTGCACACAGGGCTAATGTCTTCGCGTTATTTCTTCGGTACGTGTTCTCTGACCTCCGACACACGGGGGGGGGTCGATTACCTGGCCGGTGTCGCCATTGTAAAGGCCACTAAGCGAGGTTTGTGCTAGGATCTGGGGAAGAAAAGTTCGTAATCCCCGAGAACACATGCCACCCAGGCGTAGTGCAGAACTGCGAACTCTCAACATTTTTGGACCCCCGGTAGTCTACAGCAGCACGTATACATGTACATGATGTACAGCAGTAGCTGAAGCTATGATGAGCCTGCAGCATCTCGAAGCTACAAATGGTATATGCACAGCAGCATCACGAAGCTACAAATGGTATATGCACAGTAGAATCACGAAGCTACAAATGGCATATGCACAGCAGTAGCTAGGCGTCGTGGAGAACTGCGAACTCTCAATATTTTTGAACCCCCTGTAGTCTATACAGCAGCACGTACTATTACATGATGTACAGCAGTAGCTGAAGCTATGATGAGCCTGCAGCATGACGAAGCTACAAATGGTATATGCACAGCAGCATCACGAAGCTACAAATGGTATATGCACAGCAGCATCACGAAGCTACAAATGGTATATGCACAGCAGCAGCTGTGGCCGCGCCTTTCTGCGTAGCAACGCAGAGCGTCACCCAGCTGGGGTGAACCGCCATGCAGTGGAAAGGGAAAATGCCGACAAATTTTTCCCGATTTCCCGTGTGCGGCGGAACAATGCGAGAAGGCAGTCTGGAAATTATATATGAATTAACAGACTTCGTCTAACTCTTGGCATTACTTCTTACCCTCTTAATATTTACTATCCTGCGCTGCGACCGGCGGCCGTCCAGGCCGCCGGCGTAGCCCCTTGTATTTTTTTATAATATTGGTGTAGGCAGTCCGAAATTATCCCCCCTTGGCCTGAGGGGGGCTGGTCGTCATCATTCAGGTGCTAGGAAAGGAGAGAGAAGTTGTTGTATTGGCTCCGAACACAAGAAAACAAGCGATCTTAACTTCATCCCCGAATCCCCATATCAGAATTCAGAAAAGGATAGGTAGAAACCCTTCCTACGGTAGTTGTCTTCAGACCTAAATAACGTTCACACACCACATCAGATCCTCAACAGTCAATCACCACCAAGAAGATCAACTGCTGTCGTGTCTTACCACCAACACTACACACTCTCTGGTGCTCCACTGCCCACAGGGTACACCGTAACGTAAGATCATAGCATTGTCATAGCGCCGTCGTGACATCCCCCGTAGCTGACGCAGCTTTGGTCTGGGAGGAAACTAAAAAGTGGTGCCCGCTGAAGAATGAAGGAGGCCATGGCCTAGGTATACGACGAAAATACATCGCAAACACAAGAATGAAATTCGCACAACTTTGGGTTAACCCCTTTTGAGCCCCAAAATCCCTCCCCTATACTAAATTCAAGTAAATTTGTCCCCCCAAAAAGGGTCCAGTGGTATCTTGCGTTAAGGAACCCCCCACCCGTCATTTAAAATACAGTTCAGCCTAAAAATGCTACCTCTATCGTTGCGGGCGTCACCCCATAGGCATGAGCACCGGCAGAGACCGGGCTGCGTCTTGCGTCCGATGCTGTGATCGCCGTTTGTTGCGAACGCCGAGAAATAGGGGCTCGTTTCCAGCCTCGCGTGCACGATAGTTAATGTCGCATATCCCACCCGCCGACCCGATGTCCCAACAATGACCCGATGTCCCAACAATCATTTTTTTATTTGTTTTGTCGTTATCGGACGCGCACACACCATCGCCGATCGACAGCGTATCCTTTTTGTTGGGTTGGGTTGGGTTGGGTTGGGTTGGGTTGGGTTGGGTTGGGTTCGGCTTTTTGATTGGGTTGGGCTGAGTTGGACTGGGCTGGGCTGGGCTGGGCTGGGCTGGGTTGGGCTGGGCTGGGCTGGGTTGGGCTGGGCTGGGTTGGGCTGGGTTGGACTGGGCTGGGCTGGGTTGGACTGAGCTGGGCTGGGTTGGGTTGGGTTGGAACTTTCCTTCATCCCACCAATGCACACAGTTGACGACAGTTATAAATAATTCCACCAGTGCGAATTCCTACCGAGAGCAACAGCGTCGCTGTCGACGCTATTCAAAAGGGATTCAATAAAACCTTACTGGGGCCAATATTCGACGCGACGAAAGAAACCCAAACGAAAAGCGCGGTCCTCTCATAGCGTGAACGTGTAGCATGCTGCAACTCATGCGACGTGCGTGTCGATCAAGTCTCTTGCGTTGGAGATTTCTGCATTCGAAACATTACCCCTAGCCTTGCACGCCGCGTTTCTCCGTGCGGCCTATGCTGTGTTTCGTGGTCCCGCTATCGGAGCAGTCTTCGTAGCTTCCTGTTACCCACATAATGCCGCGTAACGCGCAAGGTATCGCACTGCCGTTGCCGAATTTTGAAGTTGGTTTTCTCGGCAACGTTTTGACCGTGTACACTACAATGCGAACGTTGAAGGTAGGGAAGGGTCAGAAGAACACAAGTTTCGTGTGTGGTGCCCTGCCCCCTTTGGTTCGAAGAAAACCCGCTCGAACATTCTTGCGTTTCACCAGAGTGTATGGCAACCTACTGGACCGCTTAGCTTCGGTGTTTTGGCTAATGCGCTATCATCGCCTCCTTTATTTGATCCAGACAATGTTCTGAAGTAGCGCTTTGGTACATTATCATGTATGGTACAGGGTACTTGACACCTGGTAGTTTTTTTTTCATGGGCACCCTCTTCGCAGTTGCTCAACTCCCCTTGCTCTTCGCGTTGCATATGTATTATTTTTCTGTGACTCCACCAAAAGCAAGAGCTGCGTACCACGCAAGTACATGTTCACAACCCGTCGAGATCTGCTCTCTGCTCGAGCGTAACACTGCAAACAACAAAAAAAACACGCGCGAGCCCAAGTTACAACCAGGACGTCTTTACGAGGCCGGGTCCATTCTCGCGGGTCTGATCGGGTCGGGATAACCCGACCCAACCCGTGCGGACACGTGCTACGATAGAGGTATACCTTTTTTTGGCTGAAATGTTTTCTGAACGACGGGGCTTCTTAACCCAAAATCATCGGAAATGCCGCGTGCTACGGTACAGAGTTATTAAGGTATACCGTTTTTTGGCTTAAATGGTTTCTGAATGACGGGGCTTCCTTATCCCAAAACCGCCGGAAATGCCGCGCGCTACGGTATAGAGGTATTAAGGTATACCGTTTTTTGGCGGCAATGGTTTCTGAATGACGGGGCTTCCTTAATCCAAAATCGTCCGAAATGCCGCGCGCTACGGTATAGAGGTATTAAGGTATACCGTTTTTTGGCGGTAATGGTTTCTGAATGACGGGGCTCCTTAACCCAAAACCGTCGGAAAATACGCCACGTTAATTTTTTTTTTGCATGATTCTCGTTGTATACCTATTAATAGGCCATGAGATTTTTCATCCGGGATCATAGCGGTTTTTATTTTTCTCCACATTTGTTTTTGGATTTAGAAGGACATGCCTTAGGGTCCTAATGTGAAGGGTAGTGTTGGGGGAAAAAAGTGGTGCACCTCTATCGTAGCTCGCGTCTGAGATTGAAATCACCTGCTGGTCCGACCCGACCCGGGCGAGTGCGACGATACGGGGGGGGGCAGTTTTTCCGGCTGAAATGTTTTCTGAATTGAGATTGCTCCTTAACCCCAAATCGTCGGGAAAACAACATCAATCTCGCTTTTCTATATCTCCTAAAATTGTTTCAAACAACCTCAGCCTCTGTGAGTTCGGCGGATTTAGGGGGTCGGTGCAACCAAGCAGCGTAATATACCGGTCGCCCGTTTTTAGTATTATTCATTTCATACCAACGCGACAAACGGGAACAGTTCTTCGGACTGCTCTTATGAGTGTTTCTCAGTATCGTGGTTTGGGTGAGGTACGTAGCTTCCCAAGTGAGTAGCCGTAGAAAAGAATGGTTGCACCACTCCCGTAGCATGCGTCCCCGACTAGTCCCCGACCCCCGTAATGTTTCGAACGACTCCTGGCCTGACCCGACGCGACCGCTAGTTTTTGTGGAAAACTTTTGACCCGACCCGCCGCCGGCCGGATCAGATCATGACCCGTCAAAGGCCCTGAACCCCCCCCCTCCCTAAAAAAACTAAATATGTATATACAAGTATATAGTCGTTGGCCTCGGTTGGCACCGACGCTGCAAAATATTATGTGTATATTGGGGTTGGCGTTGGTTGGCAACGACGCTGTAAAACATGCCAATTGCTGCGTGAGCTAGACAGCCAGGGTACCGTTGCCTTTTTTTTTTTTTTGGGGGGGGGGGGCGGTCATCATGATGGTTATCGAGTTAAATCATGTTATGCGGGTTGGAGAACCCTAACTCCGCACAAGGGGAATGATCGCATCACGTTGTGAGAAAATGGCAAGTCTCCCGCGAGACGGTTACATAGTGGCCACACGATGAACCAAAGTAACTCATTGGCGTTGTCATTCTTCAGCAAGAAAGTATGCAGAATGTGCCGAAGTCCGTCCTGCGATCGGTTCTTGGAACGATGCAGTTCACCCTTCATGCGACTCGCCGAACACCTGACGGCGCTTCGCGCTTGGTGCGAGCAATGCCTGCCTGATTGGTGAAAACCCGACGTTCTCCGTCCCGGCATGGTAAGGATGCGAGGGTCTGTGGTCTATGGTCATGCGACTACAAACCTTGCACAAACTAAGTACCCCCCCCCCCCCCCCCCCCCCCCCGCGGCGATCGACTCTTCTATCTGTCTGCTGCTTTTTCAAGGACATCGGTGACTGACCAGGACTTGTTCGATCGGGCGTGGCCGGACCCTCTGTCGATGACGCACTACCACTGGCACTACCGGAAGACGGAGGTTCACTCCGTCATCAGGTGGGTACTGTTTTTATCGCTTAGGGCCCATATACAGCGGACGCGTGCTACAACAGAGGTAGCACTATTTCAGCCCAAAAATATTGTCTGGATTAGGACAGGGCTCCTTACCGTATGTGACAGTGTAAAGCACACCCCCTCGGACGAGTTTCGGATGCCAATTCCTCGGCGACCGGTGGAGTTTAAACGCCGAGAGACACGTCTAAGGAAAAATCTGGGGGACATCCTCCCTAACGAAACCGCCACCGTCGTTATTCGTGGCGCGCTGGTTTCGGATGAAAACGGCTCAGCATTTCAACCCAAGGGGGCGTGTTATCATACACCGTCATATACGGTGGTAACCCAACACCGTCGATTTTTTTTTTCTTATTTTTTGGGAAAATTGTTGTTTTGATATATATATATATATGTAAGGGGAGTCGCCGACCTATATCCTTAATGAGGACACACAACTCGTAATGCGCGCGATCGGAGTATCACACACAGCTTGCAAAGATGAGTTTCGACGAAGTCTTAGATCTCACAGCTGGAGTGTATTTTCATTTTTTATAATATATATAGGCACTATTTTTATCGCCTTTGACGGAGATTCGCTCCGTCATCAGGTGGGCACTATTTTTGTCGCTTAGGGCCCATGTACAGCGGGCGCGTGCTACGATACGTAGAGGTAGCATTTTTCTACCGATTTTTTTCCCCGATTTTTTTTTCTGGATTCTTAACCCAAGGCCGTCGATTTTTATTTTTTCATTTTTTTCTTCTGCAAGATTTATTGTTTTGGAGTACCTAGGCCACATACATGCGCTTTCAGTTTGCTCAAGATCGTTTTTGGGGAGTAAGTGAGGCATAGCGCAACTCCAGCAAAGAGGCTTGCGGGGAAGGTATGGTGCATGTGGTGCACCGTTCTTTGGCGTAGCATGTGTCAGCGACAATCACAAACCAGTTTTGTAAGCGCGTTCTTCTCGCGGCGCGAGCATTGCCGACCACACGGCAGTGGCAAGGCAATTCGCGAGTCCTGCAAGTGCGCGAGTTGGTGTTCGACCCTGAAGCCGTGGTCACGCTTCCCTAGCAGAGCCCGCATTGCTTCGTGCGAAGGTACGCTGTGACCGTCAGCTCTCGTTCCGATCGGAAGAACCCTGTTGGAGTGCCATCAGCTTAGCCCTAGAGAACCGTTTTGGGACTTGATTATGGCGTACCGGCCCCGAAACAGCGACGAGCGCGATGAAATCAAGCGTGCGCGGAAAGTTTGAGGCGACAATCCAAGTACCGCCATGCCTCACGGCTTTTACCTCCTGGCTAGCTGCCTGCGCTGCAGCTCGAACACATCTCCAACACCGGTGGCTACATAGGGTTGCTGCATGTGGCTTAGTGTTGCGATCATCGCTTTCTTTCGTCGATTTGTTTCGAGGGAAGCTCCGAAACGGTTAAACCCTGCACGCAGGGGACAAATCCGTTCGAAGTAAAGTACCGTAGGAATAGAGCGCGTGATCTCGAGACTACGCTCGCGGGAACAGGCGTGTCGCGAAAGACCGGGGAACTCGAGCCTCTCTCAGAGAGCGCGCGCGAATGCAAGTTTTTTTTGCCCCAAGGTTGAGGTTCAACGAATCCCCGCCTTGAGGCCAACATGACAGACCTAACCTCGAGATTTCAATTTCAGTCTCGGTCTTGACGAAGCGCCGTGCTCTTATCTACAAGGGCTCCAATGGGTGCCGTCACCGCCGGCAATCACGCTCCGGATAAGCTAAATTCCTGCGTGGTTTGTTTGTCTCATCATGTTTTGATTTCTGCTTACGCAAGCGATAAGTATGTGCCAAACATGTGTATATGGTAACAGGTAAATGTTTCGCATGCGAACGGTTGTAGTAAGATGAAGAATTCAGTTGCTTTTTACTAAAGGATAATAAGGGCAGCGCCAGGTGCGACTGTACAAAGTATGAGATAACACCATCAATGGTGCTTGAGTGAAGAAAATGAGACGTATGCATTGACGCGGGCTACCACCATAGATGCACATTGTTGTGCCACTTTTTGGCGATTTTTTTCCTCCTGGGCGACCGGGCGGGCTCCTTAACCTGTTATTAATACGATCAACGCCGTTAATGCCCTGAACAAAAATCGTCGGAATGCCTTTTTTTTTGCAACATCGTTGCGTTTTATGCTTAAGCGATGGGTCTGTTCATCTAGTTGCACTTCCGGTTTACTCCAAAAGCTGCTTTTTGGTTTGAGATGTGGAGCTCTTAAAGTGAATGGCCTCGGATAGAAAATGGAGCATTTCTGCCGTGCTGTTAGTACTATAGAGGTGCAGTACCTCTTTCTGGCTAATTTGTTTTTTTTATAGAGGTACAGTACCTCTTAGGTGCAGTACCTCTTTTTGGCTAATTTGTTTTTCTGATGGAGGTACAGTACCTCTTTTTGGCTAATTTGTTTTTCGGATAGAGGTGCAGTACTTCTTTTTGGCTAATTTGTTTTTCTGATGGAGGTACAGTCACTCCTTTTGGCTAATTTTTTCTCTGATAGAGGTACAGTACCTCTTTTTGGCTAGTTTGTTTTTCTGGATAGCGGCGATCCTCAACCTATTTCCAACTCCTAAAATTATCTTAGTCTAACTCCAAGTGTTTTTCCTCGTGTCGGGAACGAGAAGACTCGAAGGCAACCTCGGAAAGAGCCAGCCCTAGCTACGGTGGGCTGAAACGTCTAGAGGACCGCGTGCTGACGGTTGCGGTAGCACTTTTCGTCTCTAAATGGTTTCTGAACGACCGGGGGCGTTCTTGACCCAAAATTTAGGGAAGCAGATTATTTTTATTTTTTTTGGCGTGATTCTCGTTGTGTACCTCGGCCATGGGAACTTTTCGCCCGGTCTAATAATGCAGCATTTTTGCTCTTATTAACGCCTTTACTACCACTGGAAGCCCTTTTTTTTCACAAATTTGCTTTATGTTAGTATAGGGAGGGGTTTGGGGACTCTGAAAGTCCCAAGATGAGGAATCTCAAAAAAAAAAGTGGAGCACCTCCATCGTAGCACGCACCGGAGTGTGGTGCAGTATAGACTTGCTCACTGCTGTGTAGTAGTACCGACGAGCATATGCGTGCATGCTCCTGCGCGAAAGTCTTCATCGGCAGACACTTCCCACAACCCGGACAGAATCCCGCCCAGGGTTCGTTGTGGCGCAGCTCCCTAAGCAGTCAGCAGAACCGGACGTCTTGGCAAGATCCACCTAAACGAGCTCGGTTCGGGATCGCTGCGCGAGGCCTTGACGCATGATCTTGAGACCGCTCGCGATGGGAACAGCTCCAGGAACTCGCCCGCGGAGAGCGGTCGAGGAAACGAGTTTTTAAGAGCGAAAGGCGTGATGGTAGATAGGGTGTTGTTCCAGCTCTCGAATACTTGTATATCAACCCAGACTGTAGCTTCCGCAGGATTCCTTGTGGCGGGCTCGTCGCGCAACAATAACAGCTCGAACTAAACTAGCTCCTCCAGCATCGAGCAGAACCGACTCGTCTCCGCAAGATCCACCCGAACGAGCTCAGTTCCAGATCCGCGCGCCGCTGCGGCGTGTGATGTCGAGACCGCGAGGGAAGAGTTCCGGCAAAGTTCGCGGTCGAGAGAGCGTGCTTTCCGCCGCCCGCGATTGAGCGGGTTCCAGTAGCGAGCGTGCTTTCCGCTGCCCGCGATTGAGGTTGAACGGGTTCGAGGTTCAACGCAAAAAAATAAAATTACGCATTTTGTCCGTGTGCTCTTGGCTTTTACGAAGGCCTATAGATAACATCTATGTGGGATAATGAAAATGGGTTGACTCCGACTCATGCTATGGTAAAAATGTGAAACTTTTTTTTTTTTTTTTGCAAGTCTTTTTTTTCACATGAGAAGCTTTGTTTGCTCGCCCAAAATCTTGCTTTTGTATTGCATATGAAAGTGCACCAATTGAGATGACCAAACCAAACCCATCGCCTAGGTATCGAAAAATAAAAAAAACGCGTTGCGAAACAAGAATGGCCTTTCCGATGGCCTTGGGGTAAGAAGCCCGCTCATTCGAGTCATCCCAGGGCAGGGGGTGCGATTTTTTGGGGAAGGCGGTTTCTGACCGGGTTGCGATTTTTTTTTTTAGCTCCTCAAGCGTGCAACTGTCAGTTACTATGATAATCGGCATCACGAGAGGAAGCACGAAGACGCTGCTGGTATATTCCAGCGGTTTCACGTGCCTTTTTTTCATGACCCGGCGCGCGGAGTGCGTGTTGTTTCAGGATTACCGGGTTGGACTGCTGGCCGGGTTGCGTGAACCAATGCCTTCGAAGTCGTGTTCCGGGTGAGATATCTTGAGCTAGCTCTTCCTAATAGAAGGTCAGAAAAATCTTGGAATCTGCTGCACCCCTGCGTTGCGTGGTATGACACAAAACCCAGAAGAAAACGTGAAAATGACTCAGTCCGAAAAATACTTGGCGAAAGGTGCTACCCTCTCTCGTAGCGAGCGTCTCTTTTAGATGAAATTAGTATGGGGTAAGTTTTTGCGGCCGTGTTATTAAGGGTTATGAACGAGTTATTATTAGATCGTTCGGCATAATGAGCGAAAATTGGGGGTGGGGGGGGGGGGGGTGCGGTGCGGTGCTTTTTCGTTTTTTTTTCAGTGTTCCTTATCAAACGAAACCAACAGCAAAATTGGGAGTTGGGGTTGGGGTGGGGGGTGGGGGGGGGGCGCGGGGTGCGGTGCTATATATACTAGAGGGCAACAGCGAAAAATAAAACGCCTTCTACGATAGTGGTAGCGGTTTTGGCGTCTTGCCACGATAGAGGTTTGAGCACTTTTCGGCAACACTTTTGTTTCTGACTTTTCGGGACTCGACCAATTATTTCTACGATAGCCCTCCCCCCCCCCTTCCAAAACCAGCGGTGTTCTTTAACGAACGTTTCGTGTCTGCTCGATACGAGGAAGGATGCTACGAGAGAAAAGTGTCTCCGCAGTAAATGCTTTCTTGTTGTTGGGAAGGACTATCGAACGATGACGTCGGGCTGGCTAGGGGCATCGTATTTCAGGATGTATACGACCGGGGGGAGCTGGTTTCAAAACCAGCGATTTCGTCGAGGAAAAATTGGGGGGGGGGGGGGGGGGGGGGGCTATCGAACGATGACGTCGGGCTGGCTAGGGGCATCGTATTTCAGGATGTACACGACCGGGGGGAGCTGGTTTCAAAACCAGCGATTTCGTCGACGAAAAATTGGGGGGGGGGGGGGGGGGCTACCGTGGGGGAAGGGGGGGGGGGGGGGGGGGGCTACCGTAGAACGGCTCACTCCCTGGTGCAATACTTGGTGTATCGCTGGAAAAGACCTTTCGTTTGGGCGGTTCGTTTTCGTTTTTTCCCACGAACAAACTTGACTTTTTTTCTTTTTTTTCCCCCCCTTCGGGTGTTGCACTTTTCGTTTTTTGTTTTGCTCAAGAGAGGGGTCCTCCAAGTAAACGAGCCTCACGAAAAAAATGGAAACAACGGATCCACTTCGCATTACCCGTAGGAGCGTGTGTCTTTGTTGGCTTAAGGCATTCCCTGAAAGACGGGGCTCCTTATCCTGTTAGTACCGTCAATAATACCATTCGTGCTACGAACATAATTTGCCCGATTTCCGTTCTTGCAGCGCCATTCGTTGTGTACCTACTATGGTAGACAGTGAGATGGCTGATCGGGTTTGGCTCACAATATTCCTCGAAGCCGTGTTTTTGCTGTGGCGGGGTATGGTGGTCCTCAACTGGGGAACCTCGGATAGAAGACACGGTGCACACCTTTCCCATGGCTTGGGTAGGAACGGCGGGAAATACGCCTTGCAGGTGCCTGCCTGGTACACGCTCTGCGCTCATCCATCGGGCACACCTACTCCCTGTATTGTACGATCTTCGTTATCCTTGGGTCTGGTGGGGGTGGGGGTGTCCGGTAAAGATTACCCACGTCCTCGAGACAGGTCTAACCCCGTACAGACCTGTGCCACAAGAGTGATTGACGGGGCTAAGCTACCTGCATGAGTGGCTCCTCAGATGAGCTCGGTCGTCACTCCGAACGGGTCGGGCCGGCCGGGCGGGGCTGGGAGGGGGGGGGGGGGGGGGGGGGGGTCGACGGAGAGGGGGGTGGGGGGGGCTGGCGAGGTTCTATTTTTTATTGCGCGAACCGACGATGCTTTCTACAACAACAGCAGAGGTACATGCTCCGCCTCTTTTTGGCGAAACCGTTCTCTGCATGACGGGGCTCCTTAACCTATCACGTTCACGCATGTTGATAAGTGTTTTTCATTGAAGTCGTCTGAAGGTTGTCTTGTGTTGCAATCCATCGGGTTGTGCGCTTCCAGCTTACCCAAGGTCTGTTGCGGGTGACGCATAGAGCTGCTCAGGGTGAGAGCCCCATGAGAGAAAAACAGGGCCTCCTCTACCGTGAGTGAGACCTGTGGGTGCAGCATGCCATGGATACCAGTTTTCGATTTATGTTGTAAGGTTTCAGGTTGTTTCGTAACTCCCCCTTTTGTTTGGTTTTATTTCGCCCCGATGTTTCACTTGACAGGAACGTGTTTCGAGCTTACTGGTCCATGTCTACGGTGTGGAGCGTTATGGTGCAGTACGCGATGGAGACGGGCACCCGCTACGACGCGGTTGTCCTAGCCCGCCCGGACGTTTGGTTCCACGTCGACACCGACCTACCAAGGTGAGTTTACAATTTCCGATCGCTGGGATGAGCTTGAGGTTTCTGCTGCTGCTTGGTTCCACTCTGTTGCTATCGCTGTTACCGCTGCGATTGCTGTTGCATTCGTGAGTTGTACAACTATGTAGCTAATACTGCTACTGCTACTACTGCACGCGCCACAACTACTTACTAACACCACCGAAACCACTATTACTTCTACTGCTACTGCAACAACAACAACAACTACTACTACTACAACTATCACTACTACTGCTACTACTACTATCACTACTACTGCTACTACTACTATCACAACTACTACAGCTACTACTACTACTACTACTACTACTACTACTACTACTACTATCACTACTACTGCTACTACTATTTTCACAACTGCTACAGCTACTCCTACTGCTACTGCTACTGCTACTCCTGCTGCTACTGCTACTGCTACTGCTACTCTTACTGCTACTGCTACTGCTACTGCTACTGCTACTGCTACGGCTACTCCTACTGCTACTGCTACCGCTACGGCTACGGCTACTGCTACCGCTGCGGCTACTGCTACGGCTACGGCTACGGCTACGGCTACCGCTACCGCTACTACTACTACTGCTGCTGCTACTATGCTGCTATATTTCTAAGTCTACGTCCCTTGCTACTGCTACCTCCACTCTCGCTGTTGCTAGTAAACTTGGCGTTGATAATACGACTTTTATTGGGACTACCGCTGCTGCGCGATGTTAGCTTCGCTGTCGAACCTGCTGCTTTTGCTGCGGGATGATCTTATCGTCAGAGAGGACTGCCAACCCCCGGAGGTTGCTTTTTTATCGTGACCTCCACTTCTCTGTTTTTCAATCTCGCCCTCCTGAATTGTATGTCATTGTATAATTCCTGACCCAACTGATTCGATTTATTACTGGCTTCCCGCCCCTCTGGCATGTTTTAGCCATCTATTCCCACCCTCATGTTTGTTTTTTATTCTGACCTGCTTGATACCCGTACAGTACTGCCATTTTTGGTCTCTCTGTTTTTGTTCACGTAGTACACCCTCGCCTTCTTCGCCGAAGACGAATTTTGATTCGGTCGAATCGCTCTCGCTCTTACCAATTATGATGCTCCTTGGTGCTGCCGCGCGCTGATCCTCTCGACAGACAGGAGATAGCGTTGCCGGATATAGCCGTTTTCCTGACACTACACTTTTTTTCGCGGGTTTTCACGGGGCGGGTGGACTCGGGTTAACCAGGCCCGACCCGCGAGACTTGAAAAACCTCCTGGCGCGACCCCGTCCCGTGTAATTTCAAACACGTCTTCACCCGATCCCGCTAGATTAGCGAGGTTTGAGCACCTCCTAACCCCGACCCGTGGGCCGGATCGCAACCCGTGAAGAGCCCTGTTTTTTTTTCTTTTGTGGTGTATTTGCAGCGTCTTAAGAAGCGGCTCTGATATTGTGCTCCCAACACATGCTACGTATGGTGGAGCCCCCCCTCATCTGGGGATGGGTGCTTGAGGATGCTCTATTGTTGTGATTTTATCGTCTCCCCCGATTTATCGTCTCCCTTTTGCAGTATTCACACCCCACTTCAAAATATTACCCCCCCCCCCCCCCCCCCTCCTTCAAGATATCAACCACCCATATCAAAATAACAACCACCCCTTCGAAATATCAAACCCTCATTAAAAATATCACCCCCCCCCCCCCCCCCCGCTTCAAAAGATCACCCTTGCTCCGTCTCGAAAGGGATGCGTGGTCAACGGTCAAATGACTAAGGCAAGCAACAAATGAGTACGCCCCCCCTCAACATGCCCCCCTTAACATGCCCCCCCTTCGAAGTATCTTCTATGCCTCACCCAAACACTAAGTTCATTTTCCTTGAGTAATACTAAAGGTGTAACCCGATGAACAACGCCTCGGCCTATCATAGGCCATAAAGAAAAAAATATCAGACCGCAAAGACGAGAATGAAATTTTCCGACGATTTTTGGGTTAGGGGAGCCGCGACAGCGCTCTTTCGGAGATGAGCATCGACCCCAAATTTGTCGAAGTCGCAGATGACGGTGTTAGAATAGTTTTTTAAAGCACATGTTTTAGGCGACGGTTTTCGCGCAGTGTAGCTTTTACCGTGCCGAACTGCTCGCTGCTCCTGCCGATTCTGCGCGACGATCCTCTGGGGAGAAACGGCAGTTAGCTCCCGTTGCCGGAGTGGACGGGTTTTCTGTCGAGCTTCAAGTCGGACAACAGAGCCAACACGCGTTCCCAGTGTTGTTCGCAACACGGTTCAGCATGGCTTATCGTTGTCGCTCACAAAGCTTCGATTCATTGGTTCAGCCGTTTTTGTTTTTTTGTCAGGTAGTAACGGGGACCGCCGATAGGTATAGCTCGCGCTGTCGCGACCACGGGAACTAAAGGACACGCCAACTAATAACATCGCTGGATTGCGAAAATGTAAATTTGCGTAAAATTGATGCACGACGGGTGTGAAAATTCGTGGAAGTGTGGTGAGCTTAAAAGTTTTACTTTTTTCTCCCCATCCGCCGGAGGATAAAGAAGAAAGAAAAGAAAAAACTCAAGCTCCGATTAGCACAAACCCTGTTATTTTGGCTGCTGCCGTCTGCTGCTTGCGGGTGCTTGCGCGATGATCGGTGATCTTGCGCGCGATAGACGGGAGCTTCAGAAAACCCTCCGGTTTGTTCCCTTTTCGTCTTTTTGTTTTTTGGGGTGGTGCCGTGCGTGTCACGTGATTATCGTCGTATTCTTCGCAGAAAGAATATTATTTTTCGATCGTTTAACTTTTCGATCCCATTCGCTCATCCTTGTCGATTGTTCTGCTTGTATCTGCTGCTTGCGGCTGCGGTGCGATGGTCCTGCCGACAGCCGGCAGTTCCCGTTGCCGGCGAAGACGGTTTTTCTGCCGAGCTTCGAGACGGATAAGGGCGGTGGAGGGAGGAAAAACGACCGCTTTGCCTACGGTTCCATGGACTCAATGGGGGTGAGAAAGCGCAAGCAAGGAAGCCGCCCCATGCCCGCCCTTTTTGCACGTGGTTTATTTTACGTTTCTCTCGAACAGTTGAAGATGCTTCCGGTTCGGTTTTGCGTGCGTGTGCGTGTGTGCGTGTTTTTTTTTTGCTCCCGTGTGACTGCTCCCGGGAGAGAGACAAGCGAGCGAACAACCAGTCCAAGAGTCCTGTTTTTTCGTCTGCCCCCCTCTCCCAAATGAACGAGTTGTGATTTTTTTTTTTTCTTACGTTGTTCATTGTAGGAATAAGACGCCCCATTGGTTTGCTTACGGGCCTATTACTGCTATAGAGCCGAGCAAAACAAGCACGCCGTCCGTGCGACGCCTTTGTGTTTGGGCCCCGTTTGCGCCGACCCTACATGCGTGATAGATCACCCATCCCAACTTGTCAAAGGTGAGGATTTTTGTTTATTTTGTATCGTTAAGAATGGCCCTAACATGCTGCGACAGAGGTAGTTTTTTTTTTTTCTAAACAAATCTGAATGATGGGGCTCCTGAAAGAAAAAAGAAAAAAATCGCCGGGAAGCTGTTGTTTTATTTTTGCAATTTTATTACTTCGTAAACCTATATTAGAAGAAAAGAAAAATACCTATATATTATAAAAATTGAAAATACGCTCCAGCTGTGAGCTCGAGGATTTCGTCGGAACTCATCTCTGCAAGCTGTGTGTGATACTCCGATCGCGCGTATTACGGGTTGTGCGTCCTCATTTAGGATAGAGGTCGGCGACTCCCCTTGCAACTACAGTGTAGCTATCAGGGGGTCAACAGGGTGATGTCATATATATACCATATGGGTTCGTTTTTCGTCCGGTTGCACTGCCATTTATTGTCGAAATCGTTTTTTAATTTTTCGCAAGCAATCCAAAATCGTCGGAATGTTGTTTTCGCAAAATCAATATTTTGTTGTTTTCGCAAAATCAATATTTTGTACACCTATGCCATGCATTTCTCCTTGATTGATCCACTTTTTTCAGTCATATCGAAATCAGTATTTTTCGGTGGAGAAACCTAAAATCGTCGACGTGCTATTTATTGCGGTTTTTGCAAGATTTATACTTCGAAGTATTATGTACACATATCTATACGATGGGTTCGTTTTTCGTCGGGTTGCACTTTTTTTCTTTTTTGTCGAAAGCAGCTCCCAAATCGGGACGCGTGCTACGGTATAGAGGTAGTAAGTTATACCTCTTTTTGGCTGAAATGGTTTCTAAATGACGGGGCTTCCTTAACCCAAAATCGTCGGAAAATATATAAATAATAGGCCATCCTTTTTTGCCGTGATTCTCGTTGTATACCTTGGCGCACGGGATTTTTCTCCAAAAACAGTTTTTTTGGGAGAGAGAGGCCTCAAGAGCGCCCAAATTAAGGGGTAGTACTAAAAAAAAAAAAGCGGTGCATTTCTATCGTTGCAGGCGTCTTTTTTTCGAGAAAATTGAAAGTGCGCGCGCCGATCAATAAAAAGCCGTAGATGCCCAAAGTCGTCCGAAAAAAAAAACAGCCATTTTTTTGCTTTTGCATGATTCTCGTATGTATACCTCCGGTGTACGAGTAGCAGCAGTTTTTTGTTTTATTTTGTGCCACCCTCCAAATCAGGTCTTGGGAGAGGTATGTCTTAAGCTGCTCCCAAATTGAGGGGTAGTACTAAGAAAAATAAGTGGTAGGTACCTCTATCGTAGCACTAGGAAAAAAATAAAGAAGCGATGGGGTGCACCTTTATCGTACTGTTAGTGTTAGTAGCACGTATGTCATGTATGTGTCTACTTCGTGCTGTTGATGTTAATAGTGTAGTCTATGCATGCCTTTTTTTTTTTTCTTTTTGAAATTGTTTACCTGGTAGTCTTTTTATCCTTTTTTTTTTTTTTTTTTTTTGTTCCGATTTCGACGAGAACCGTGTCGACAGCTAGCTGTGTATTTTACCTTTATTTTACTGCTGTTTTTTTTTTTTTTTTTTTTTTTTTTTTTTATTCCAGATTTTGATGAACCGTGTCGCCACCCTGACGGACCCGAACGGCGGCCGGTTCGAGGGAATTATCGACTCGGAGTGGGTCACGGGCCACCACCTCATGGTCAACGACATTACGGTGAGAGGCGTTTGCCGTGCATCCGTTTTTTTCCTCCTCTTTTCGCACGGCTACCGTTTGTTTGCAGTTCGATTCCCATCCCCTCTCCTCCTCTTTGTTTACGGGAGGCGTCTAATGCTCATACGAAAAACGGGGTGTTTTGACCGGTATGCTGGCCGAATAACAGTCGACGCGAAGTGAGCCATGCGCCACCACCTGATTATTATGGTAAGAGGTTCGGGCGTTCGACTTGCCCCCCCCCCCCCCCCCCCCCCCCCCCCCCCGCCCCCCCTCCCTCCCGTATCTCCCATTCGTGTGCCGCGTAGTCGGCCCAAAGATTTTGAGATTTACAAGATGTAACATGTTGGGACCTATCTTCTCCATAGTATGATGATATATTTTTTTATCGCGATCTATCCGGTGGCGTGCTTACTGTGCTGCCGAGCCTTGTCGTTGCGATTAACTTGCGAATCCGTCTCCCTGGCGCATACTGACCGTCGAACGTCCCGGCTTTTCCTTGTAGCACCGCCACCATGTATTTTTGCCGTTCGACACCCCGTCCGCCTTTCACGTATTGGACGGCACGCGTTCGTTGTTAGTGTTACATTCGCGGTATTTCGCCTGAAAAAGGGCATGGGGTGGAGGGAGGTCGGTGTTCTTGTTAGACTTATATACTGCGAATAGTTGGATCTGAACTATATAAAACATGTTGTTTGATCTGTTTGTTTTGCCGCTCGACCCCTCCCCCCCACGCCCCCCCCCCCCCCTCTCCGCCTTTCGCATTGAAGTGCACGCGTTCATTGCTGGTACTACGTACGCGGAATTTTGCGTGGAAATGGGCATGGGGTGGGAGGAGGACGGTTTTCTTGTCAGAAATTATATGCTCGAGATTGATCTAAATGATCTAGACCATCCTTCGTGATCTGTGCGTTTTGCCGTTAGACCCTCGCCCCCCCTCGACTCGATTCGGGACGGTTTCGTTCGTGACGGATGCCCACGTTTCGTGATAGATGGACCTCTGCTACGGCGGCAGATGTTTACCAATGTTTTCGTGAGGTGTTCCTTGTTTGAGGTGTATTCCTTATCATGCTCCAAAAAAAAAACCGATATCTAAAGAAAAGTCAAAAGTTCTACCCGGTCGAAACAAAGCAAGCTCTTACGGCCCAGTTACACAAGGGCCATCCCACAAGGTAGGGGTGCTCAGCACCAGAAAGTCCCTGAGGTACTCACATGAGGAGCTCAATATCTCACCCGATAGATACTACATGACTTCGAAGGCATTTTCGTTCGCACAACCTGACCAAGCTTCTGTGCCTTAGTCCTAAAACAAATGTGTGCTCGTGAAATTACTTAACCAATGACTAATCGGCAGTTCCTCGCTTGACGAGCTCGATCGGACAACATGTACATTATTAGTTAATCCAACAACTGCAACTCCTACTGTGTGCGGGATGACTCATCATGTCTTCATGTAATAGAGTGTCAGTATAGCTGGCAATAGATTCGGTAAGATAGCCCGCAGAGTCATGGTCTATTGGACCACAAGAAGGTTCTCTTTCACGGGATATTCTGAGTGAAGCGGATAACCCGTAGAATCTAGTTAGTTTGTACCACAAGAGCGTTCTCGGAAATGGAACGTTCCTCCTCTGGACATGATAGGTAAAAGTAAGCGCGTTAGGCGCTCATGGGAATATAGAACATCTAGGAGAACGTTCTTTGTACGTTCCATAGGTAAAGGTCCGGAAGAGAGCACAGTGGCAATGCTGGGGTGAAGCGAACTCTGTGAGCTTCACGCCACCCCCGTGCTCTCACTCCTCCTTCTCCTTCTCCTCCTCCTCCTTCTACTTTCCTGTCTCCTCGAGCTTGTTATAGCTCAACGCCAATAATGAGAAATCTATAAAGAACCGGAGCTGTCTCCAAGCGAAGCTGATACCCCTGCGTCCTTTCCCTCCCACCTTCCGGCACCACGACACCTTCACATTCACCTCAAAATCAACGTTCGAAGGCTTTATTCGTTCGCACAACCCGATCAATGAGCTTCTATGCCCTCGTCCTGAAACAAGATGTACTCGTGAAATTAGTTGACCAATGACTAACCGGTAGTTCCTCACCTGAGGAGCTCGATCGGACAACATGTACATTATTAGTTAATCCAACAACTGCAACCCCTAACGTGTGCGGAATGACTCATCATGTCTTAATAACCCCAAAAAAACAGGTACGTTATTAGTTAATCCAACAACTGCAACCCCTTCCATGGGGTGGCTCATCATGTCTTAATAACCCCAAAACATCAGGTGCATTACTAGTTAATCCAACAACTGCAACCCCTAACGTGTGCGGGAAGGCTCATCACGTCTTTTAAAAACCTCAAAAACAACTTTCGAAGAGACATGTGATTCGTTCGCTCAACCCGATGAACACGCTTCTATGCCTTCGTCCTAAAACAAGATATACTCGTGAAACTAGTTGACTAATGACTAACCGGTAGTTCCTCACTTGAGCAGCTCGATCGGACAGCAGGTGCATTATCAGTTAATCCAACAACTGCAACCCCTACCGAGCCATCCCGCGGTACGGGTGCAATAGAAAGTCCCTGAACTCTCCTGGGTGACTTCCTCCAGTGGGGAACTATCGGACAGGTGCATTATTAGTTAATTCAACGACTGCAACCCCTACCGAGCCATCCCACGGTATGGGTGCAATAGAAAGTCCCTGAACTCTCCTGGGTGACTTCCTCAAGTGGGGAACTATCGGACAGGTGCATTATTAGTTAATTCAACGACTGCATCCCCTACCGAGCCATCCCACGGTAGGGGTGCAATAGAAAGTCCCTGAACTCTCCTGGGTGACATCCTCAAGTAGGGAACTATCGGACAGGTGCATTATTAGTTAATTCAACGACTGCAACCCCTACCGAGCCATCCCACGGTAGGGGTGCAATAGAAAGTCCCTGAACTCTCCTGGGTGACTTCCCCAAGTGGGGAACTATCGGACAGGTGCATTATTAGTTAATTCAACGACTGCAACCCCTACCGAGCCATCCCACGGTAGGGGTGCAATAGAAAGTCCCTGAACTCTCCTGGGTGACATCCTCAAGTAGGGAACTATCGGACAGGTGCATTATTAGTCAATTCAACGACTGCAACCCCTACCGAGCCATCCCACGGTAGGGGTGCAATAGAAAGTCCCTGAACTCTCCTGGGTGACTTCCTCAAGTGGGGAACTATCGGACAGGTGCATTATTAGTTAATTCAACGACTGCAACCCCTACCGAGCCATCCCACGGTAGGGGTGCAATAGAAAGTCCCTGAACTCTCCTGGGTGACATCCTCAAGTGGGGAACTATCGGACAGGTGCATTATTAGTCAATTCAACGACGGCAACCCCTACCGAGCCATCCCACGGTATGGGTGCATTTTCCTCAGCTCAAGGACTTTCTATTTCTAATGCACCCCTACCGTTGGATGGCTCGGTAGGGGTTGCAGTCGTTGAATTAACTAATAATGCACATGTCCGATAGTAAACTATCGGACAGGTGCATTATTAGTTAATTCAACGAAGTGGGAAACTATCGGACAGGTGCATTATTAGTTAATTCAACGACTGCAACCCCTACCGAGCCATCCAACGGTAGGGGTGCATTAGAAATAGAAAGTCCCTGAGCTCTCCTGACATAAGGAGCTCAATATCTCACCGAAAAAATTACTTCGAAGGCATTCGTTCGCACAACCCGATCAATAAGCTTCTATGCCTTAGTCCTAAAACAATACCTGGTATGTACTCGTGAAACTACTCGACTAATGACTAGCCGCTGCCCTGTGTAACGCATTCACTAGGTCCAAAAGATATAGGAGCAAGAGAATATTGTGGCAGGAACAGGAAGAATACCACTTAGTTCCTCACTCGAGGGAGCTCAATCGGACAAACTCACGCTACTAGTTAATCCAACAACTGCAACCTCTGTCGTTATTAGTTAATCTAACCACTGCAACCCCTGCCATGGGGTGACTCAGGACGAAATAGAAGCAACAATGCGCAAAAAGAAAATGATTTTGTCACGACGATTTTGGCTTTTGAGAACGAGCCCCGTCGTTCAGATTCTTTTTCTCGTTTTTTTTTTTTTCCGACGAAAATGCGATGCCATTACCCTTTGTAGAAGCCGCGATGATGGCAGATGTACAGGGTGGAGTTGCGACCTCTCGCGCGGGCCTTGTTTGTATAGTTGTGAAACAGGCAGGTTGTCGCCTTAAGACGGGAGCTTGCCGGCATATTGTCCCCTTAAGGTGGGAGTTTGATATGATCCTATCGCTACGATAGAGGGAAAATATTCTGGCCAAAATGTTTTCTGAACGCCTTTGGCTTCTTAACCGAAAATGGTGGGAATATCACTGTTTTTTGGCGAAATGGTCGTTTTATGTTGCTTGGGCCACGGGTTTGTTCATAGGATTGCACTTTCAGTTTGCTCAAAAGTGGGTTCTGGGCGAGGTGCAGAGCTCCTCAAGCCACCGCCCTCTGAAGGCAATAATTTGGCCTCAAAAAGGGCTTCCAGCGGTGGCGTTAAAGGAAAATCGTGAGAATAATACTGATTTTCGGCCGAATGATCGGTTTTCGATTTTTTGCTTGTTCCACGGGTTTGTCCATCGGATTGCACTTCCAGTTTGATCAAAAGTTTTTTTTTGGTTGGGTAGCGTGTAGAGGTCTTTCAGCCACCAACCACCCTCAGAAGGCGAAAAAAAAATTGCCCTTTAGTCAGTGTAGCATCGGTCAAACACTGTTTTCTTCTTTTCTAAGCCCGACGTCTTTATTATTTAGTGACGGATGGACACCTCGGCAAGACGAATGGCACGGGATGATGCAGTTGCAACCCTCGTAGTTCTTCCTCGGGTGTTTTGTTTCGCACGAACAAGATGATTTGCTCCTTTTCGCGGCCACCTACAGCATGGGGGCGCTCCTTTTCTTTGGACGGGTGAAGCCGCCCCACCAAACTAGCTGGCCGACCGTCAACTCTGTGTTTTTGTGTGTACTGTATTTGCTTTGGACCTGTCGTGCATCAAGCCAGTAAATCACAGGCAATCCATAGCCGACTAATGCCACGGCCGAGGTCCAACTCGCTTGATGAGCTCCATATCTCACCCAGGATTCGAACTCGGTTGAACGTGGTTCGCTGCGCCGGAGGAACTGTCGCATGGATGGGGCTAGGTGTACAACTTATATTTTATTTATGTTTTAGTTTAGGACGTATAAATGGGCCGCCCAAGATGTTGCGTAGTTTTGCACAGTTAAGGAGTCAATCACTTCAAAAAATAATATTTACCCCTCCCGCCCCCCCAAAAAAAAACTACTTTTAACCTATGCAGGGGCTAGCGTCAACTTGTTTACTGTGTGTCTTCCCCCACAAGGGCAGAAAGATGTTAGCAATTGCAAACATCCATCAGCAGAAGTCATTAGCAAGAGCTACCCCATCCCCTACGAACCCCCCCCCCCCCCCCCCCCCCCCCTGCCCGCCCGCCCGCTGCCCTCTTCTCCCGGTTGCCTACACTGCCCGTGACGCGTGCCACTGAAAACGTCGCACTTTTGGTCGGAACACGTTTTCGAAATGATGGGGCTGAATTGGCCCAGAATCGAGTGGGAATTTCGCTTTCATGAAGTCAAAGTTGATTCTCGCTGAACGCTTGCTTGCTTGTGTCACATGATTTGTTCGCCGGTTGACACTTTTTTTTTTTTTTTTTTACTTTTTCCCAAATCGGTCCTTGGGAGAGCTATAGACCCCCTTTCTAAGTAAACAGCCCCTGAAACGAAATTGATGCACCTTTAGCGTAGCGTTCGTCTCTAGACGACGACCCAACGCCTTTCTTCCCGGACACGGCACGTGTCCACCAACACCCGTACCCGCACCTCTGATTACAATCCCCACCCCGACCCGCACTCCCACCCCCACCCGCACTCGCACCCCAACACCACCGCCAACCGCAACCATCACCACCATGACGCCCACTCCTATCCCCCCCGCCCACCAGCAACCAACCTCTACCCCATCCCTACCTTCACCTTCACCCTACCAACCCCCCCCCCCCCAGGTGTTCAATGTTTGGCATGTACAGATGATGGGAAACCCCCCAATCCCCCCGTTCCTACCCCCGCTCTCACCCCCAGCGCCGACCCTCACTCCCACCTCGACCGCCCACCGCCACCCTGTGATGGATGGGTGTCACGCACAGTTGGTGGAGATACGCCGACTAAGACCCCCCCCCCCCCCCCCCCCCCCCCCCAATCCCCACCCACACCCCCATCCCCACCCGTACCTCAACCCCCACTCCCGCTCTATCCCCCACCCTCACCTCCACCCCGTGATGGATGGATGACAGGTACCTGTGATGGAATTTCTTCAACCTCACCTCACCCCGGCCGGAACCATACCTCGTCCGCCACTACCCCCACCCCCACCCCCATCCCCATGGGTACCCTTGCGATGGATTGATGGCAGCGACGGGCGATGGGTCCACCTCGACCCCGACCCCCCTCCCATCCCCTTTCGCCGCTCCAGCCGCTCTCACTCCCCAAACCGAACATCGCGGTTCCTCGCGTACCCCAACCCCTACGTGGGATGGATAAAAGAACGGGTGGATAGATAACGGTACGGACGGGACGATGACGATGGAGTTGCCTCCTCAAAGATCCCCACCCCTATCCCCAGTCCCCTCCGTAACCCCACCCTCCAACTCTACCCCGTGACGGGAGGAAGTTACCGACAATGGAGTATCCCGCGCCCCGATCCCCCACTGCCGGCCCCACCCCCATCCACAAACACCCCAACCATCACCCAAACCCCTATTCCCTCATCTACCCCAAACCGAAGCCCAACCCCGTTTTCAGCCCCCATCCTGTGATTGGATGGATGTCAGGTACAAGCGATGGATTTTTCCCCCACCCCGATCCCCGCTCTTACCCCGAGCTCCACACCCCCACCCCAACATCCACCTCAACACACACCACAAGATGTTGTTGAGTGCACCCCCACTCCCAACTCAACCTTGACCCCCATCTGCACGCCCGAACTCCGCGTTCTTGACCGCCAGCGTCCACCCGGGCATGGATGGATGTCAGATACAGACAATGGAATTCCACCGCCCGCACCCCCGCTCCCACTCCCATTCCCCACCCCATCTTACCCGACTCTATCCCCCGCCTTGCCTCTAACCCACAACCCGGCTCTATCCCCGACCTCGGCTCTGGCCCCCCACCCCTTTTACCCCCGACACATGCTACGATAAATGGGTGAGCCTTAATTTTATGTAGGTTTTATCACTTGGGGAGCTCGGTGCTTCACCCGTAGGCTTAGTTTTGGACAGGCTGAGAAGGCAACCCAATGGATATGAACATGAACATGAACATGAACATGAACATGGTGAGGGTACAAGGCGTTTTGCAAAGTTGAAGAGCAAGACGGCCTTTCTTCGGACGATTGTGGGTTAAGGGTCCCTGGTCTAGTCACAAACAAAAACGCCCGAAAGTGCTACCTACTTTATCGCAGCACCCATCCCCCTACCCCCGGATCTATTTCCCACCTCGCCTCTAACCGCGACCCCCACCTTAGCTCCAACCACGACTCTAACCTCCACCTTGACGCTATCCTCCCCCCTGACTCCCACCCTCACCCCGACTCCACCTCCACCACAACCCCAACCCTCACGCCCATCTCGTCTCTGTCCCCCACCTCGAGTCGAACCCCCACCACGACTCTAGCACCTAGCTCGGTTTTAATCCCCACCCCCAGCGCAATCCTAGCCCCCATTTCAACTCTACCCCCCTCCACCACCCTATTCGTAACCCCCACCTCCACGCCCCCCTCTCCGCCAACCACCACCCTGTCAAGAATGAATGGCGGGTACAGACGGTGGAGGCTCCCCCATTTCGACCCCTACCCCAACCCCAACCCACACCCCACGCCGAGCCTAACCTCATGCCCTGAACCTAGCCCTTACCTCCACCCCTCGCCAACCCTACCCTCCACCGTGACTCTAACCCCTACGTCAGCTCTAACCCTCGCCCCGACCGTAACTCCCACTCCGACACTTATCCCCACCTCCACCCCGATGCTTACCCCCATCCCGACTCTAACCCCCATCCCCAACCAAACCCTAACCCCCCACTACCACCCCTAACCCCAACCCTATTCCATATCCCGCACTCAACCCCCACCTCGGTTGCAAACCCCACTCCTACCCTAACCCCCACTCCGACCCTACCTCCGTACCCCTCCCGGACCCACACGACTCTTACACCCACCCGACACTAACCCCCCCGCCACCACCCCAACCCCAGCGCCCACCTCTGCGCTCTAGTCTCCACCCCGAACGCTAACCTGCGCCTCGGCTCTAACATCCACCCCGACCTTCGCCGGCACCCGACCCTAGCCCGCACCCCGACGCTATCCCCCACCTCGGCTCTAACCCATACCTCGACCCCGACCCCCACCCCCACCCTTTCCCCCACCCCGCGCCCAACCCCATACCCCCGGCTCTAGCCCTCATCCCAACCACTCCCTAACCCTAACACCCCCGCCCCCTCCCGGGTGTGGTGGACTCATGGCAGGTGGAAACGATGGAATTTTCCGTCACGAGGGTTCGGCTGACCGGCGACATCCCCATGTTCGACCACGGCCGCGTAAAAGAGGCGTGCGAGTCTGGGGGAGACCCTATGGCGTGCGAGATGGTTCGACTGGGTTACAAGTTTCCGATTGGGGGCCTCGACCCATGAGCACGGCTGCGTTGCCTGGTGTGATTTTGGTCTTGGTTTGGTTTCTTTAGTTTATAGGTTTGGTTTTGTTGTTGTTTTTTCGACGTGTGCTACGATAGAGGTAGCAGCTTTCGTGTGTGTGTTTTTTTTGTGTGAATGATGGGGCCCTTTGACCCAAAAATCGTCGGAAAAAAAATAAATAATGGGCCATTTTTGGTTGTGCATTATTCTCGTCGTGTACCTCGGCCATGGGCGTTTTTCATCCGGTCTATAGTAGGAAGTCTTGGTTTTCTCCGAATCAGTTTTTTGGGGGAGGTCTTAAGCTCCCGAATCGAGGAAACCTCAGAAAAAAAAAGTGGTGCGCGCCTCTATCGTAACACGCGTCTTTGGTCCGTGTTGTTTGGTTGGTTTGGTTTGGTTTAGATGCAGATATTTTGCTGGTTTGAACGTTGTTTTTTGTGTTTTTTTGTCGGGCTGGTTTAGCTTTGGAATGGGTTCGTTCCGCCTGACGAGGGGGACTGGGAATGTCCACCCTTCGCACTGGCCATGATCTACATCATCGACCGTAGATCCTGTACCTGGCTGTATGATGTGTTGTACAGGATCTGCACCTAAAGATCACAGATCGACCCCAGGAAACATGTTCTAGATCTTGCCGACGGTACGGCTCCCACCCGGTAACGTGAGCTCGACCTCCCACAGGTCTTCCCTGAAATACCTACAAGCTTGAATATGGATTGGTGTTCAGTCGGACGTGCGGAATGTCGCGGTGTTGTTGGTAGTGGTGATGTTGACGGCGGAGTGACGATGACACGGAGTAGGAAGGGGGGGGGGGGGTGCGACGGGGTGCCAACTTGGTTTTTTCACAGCTTACCGATATTATGGCGTCCGCCGTTGTCGCAAGCCATTAGATTACCCGTTACGTTGTCGTCAGTGTTCCGCCTTGCAGAAAAATATCCGACACCAGCTTGATCGTGAAGAACATTCATGGGCGCAAGCTCGCAGTATTTGGTCTTACGTTCGGGTGGTTTACATAAAATTGGAAACATCACCGTCTTCGCCAGATCGGCATGTCTGAAGCGTTTAGAATTGAAGTGAAGCGCAAGACACGGACAGTAGGCCCTACGTATTGGTTTGGCGGTGGGGGGAGGGGGGAAGAGCCACGACGCCAACCTTTGTACATACGTTTCGGAATGCGAGTGTGGGAGCGTGGTCGCGCTGGAGTTTGATTGTTTTTGTGTTTCTTGTGGAACTGTGGTCCCTTCGCAGGTTTTCTCTCTCTTCGATGGAGGTGTGGAGACACAAGGAGGAGGGTTGTGCGCGTAATGTGGACAGTGGAGCACCAAAGAGTGTGTAGTCTTGGTGGTAGGACACGGCAGTTGATCTTCTTGGTGGTGATTGACTGTTGAGGATCTGATGTGGTGTGTGAACGTTTAGATCTGAAGACAACTGTAGTAGGGGTTTCTACGTATCCTCTTCTGGATTCTGATGTGGGGATTCGGGGATGAAGTTAAGATCGCTTGTTTTTTTGGGTTCGGAGCTGATACAACAACTTCTCTCTCCTTTCCTAGCACCTGAATGGCGCTGACCAGCCCCCCTCAGGCCAAGGGGGGATACTCTTTGGTCAGTAGACCTTGCCTAGCTTAGGCGTGTCTATACAGTAACCACACTCTCGAGGGTCAACGATGAGGGAACACCTCAGAGTCTGCCTCGATGAGCCACGATGATGTTGAAGGATTGGAGTGATAACGAGGCGGTACGATCTAGGGAATACGGACTGGTATCCACATCACCCCCCGCCCCCGCCCCCCCCCCTTTTTCAGACGTGCAAACGTGCGCGTCTTGTAAGAGGTGTCCACTTAGGATGAGTCAGGCTGTTGTAAAATTGCCGAAGCTACATTCCCGTTACAACGAGGCACATTAAGGATACCGAAGTTGTAGATCGGTTGTAGATCCTTCCCCTGTAGGTAATCGTGTGCGTTTTGCAGACAGTGCACCTGGTAGATCGTTGGTTGACATGCGTCCCGCAGACCCCCACATATATCAGGCAATACGCAGGCAGATTTTTTTAATTGCCAGTGCCTAGTGAATCCGTGTCTAAGGATGTAGGTAATGAGAAGGTGGATTCTTCATTTGCCAGCGATATGAGAAGCCTGTGTCCATGGATGCCAATGAAGACCGCCCCGATCACGCAAGGAGCAGCACTCGTGATCATAATAAACATGAAGAATGGCACGCCCGTGCTTTATCTTCGACGCCAGTCGTGGGACTGTGGTCCCTTTGCAGGTTTTCTCTCTCTTCGATGGAGGTGTGGAGGCACACCGCGGTGGGTTGTGTGCGTGACCGCACTCTCGAGGGTCAACGATGAGGGAACACGTCGGAGTCTGCCTCGGGAACACCTCAGAGTCTGCCTCGGGAACACCTCAGAGTCTGCCGCGGGAACACCTCAGAGTCTGCCTCGGGAACACCTCAGAGTCTGCCTCGGGAACACCACAGAGTCTGCCTCGGGAACACCTCAGAGTCTGCCTCGGGAACACCACAGAGTCTGCCGTGAGGAGCCAGGATGATCTTGAAGGATTATAGCGATAAGGAGGCGGTATAATGTAGGGAATAGGGACTGGTATCCACATTCTGTTCAATCAGGCTCTACCATTGATTCTATGCATACACTCCACCACCATACTAAATGTTTGGTGTCTTTATATATACTTTTCTCGACAAAATCTTCGATCTCACAGCTGGAGTGTATTTTAATTTTTATAATATAGACTATATATTAATGTGTGTATATGTTTTAAACGGTCTTCGGAAGAATTTTGTCTACCCCATACACCGTTGTTTTGGTTGCTACATATGCCGGCGGCTGCTGTTGCTGTTCTGTTGCTGATGCCGTGCCGTTTGAATCTGTTTCGATGATTTTTTTTCGAGTGTTCCTGGGCTTTCGAAGCGGCATGAAGAGTGTGTACACATCCTGTACCGTCATTTGATGCATGCGTGCGCCGGACGCGGGGCTACTACTGTACTGTTGTAGAGGTAGCGCTTTTTTTGGGCAAAACGATTTCTGCGTGACGAGGTCCCTTAACCCGAAGTCAAAATCGTCGAAAAATGCTCTTTTTGGTTGGTCAACATGATTCGATTTTGTGTGTTGCATGGCCAGGTCATGGGTATGTTCATCGGGTTGCACTTTAGGTTTTTATAAAAAAAAAACTGAAAAAGGTCAGCTGTGAGTACGACCACCGATTGAATGGTTGAAGCTCAACTTTGCGAGCTGCGTGGGCTGCATCTATGTTTCACAAATATTATACAGTAGTTCCACAATTTTTAACGGAAGGTCGTTCGCGCGTGTTGTATGTTTGATCCTCATGAACGATGTAGGTCGGTGACGCCTCCCCTAGATGTTTTCAGAGGTTCAACAGGACAATATTCCAAAATATAGGTTTATGTATTTATGGTTCGCCTTTGGGAGCGAGGAGCGAGGAGAGTCAGACAAACGGTAGAAAACCGACCGTGTGCCCCCCGGCTATTATTGCCGTTGTGCCGCTGCTGGACGTGCAGGCTGTTCGTTTTCGATCAGTGAGTGAGTGAGTGAGTGCCAGCGCGTATTCGAAACGGCGTGGAGAGTTTCTGCTCACCGTGAACAAAAGCCAACCGTTGGGGGCGACCAATGCCACGATACGGGGGTGGGGGGGGGGGGGGGGGCGTGTCCCTTTTTATGGTTCTATTTTTTCGGCGGCCCGGAGTCACTCGCGCGAGTGACACCCCCCCGCCTGTTCCCAAGCGGTCTTAGGGGTTCCTTGGTGCTATCACTTCGTGTATTTACTAATCTAGCGACATTAACCTGCAATCAATAGTTAGCCACACGCTGCACCAAGCAGATCGTGCAAAGTCGTTTCGTAAGCAGTGAGGTGCAGAGTCGTCGCTCGTGCACGTGAAAAGCCCCCACCGCAGCCTTGATCGGGTATTGTGCTGGCCCTGGTTCGTTTGCGGATGGCTAGCTGCCGTGCTGTTTTGAAGTTTTTTCCATTCGAATCCGAAGTGGGATGTTGGGCCACGCTGCGCCCAAACAATCGCCTATCTATTATTGGCATTTTGCCGGTGAGGTACATGATCACTTGTGCGAGTGGCGCAGACACGGGAGCGAAGATAGAGGTACCCCCCCCCCCCCCCCCCCCCCCCCCCCCTCCCCCCCCCCCGTGCGGTAGCATTGGACGCCTTCTACGATAGAGATCTATCACGTTTCGTCTGAAATGGTCTCTGAATGACGATGGGGATCCTTAACCCAAAACCGTCGGAAATCGACCATTTTTTTTTTCTTGCGTGATTCTTGTTGTGTACCTAGGCCATCGGAGTTTCCACCATAAGTAGCAGTTTTGATTGTTTTGCTAATCAATTTTAGGGAGACGTCTCACGCGCCCAAAAGTGAGCAGCCCAAGAAAAAAAAAAGTGGTGTGCGCCTCTATCGTTGCCCGAGTCGTTGGTCCGTGCGCAGTCGTTTGGTGCGTGTATTTGTCGGAGGTAGCGCGTACTGCTGTTGTGACGTTTTATTCTCTGATGTGTTCGCATTGCCTGAAGCAGTTATTATAATGGTTTTGGGCGTTCGAAACGGCGTGGGGCAATGTGTGTGCTGTCATCGTACACTGCCGTTTGGCGCATACGAATGGCCTGCTGCCGCCAGGTTTCTGTTGTTTCGGTATCGTTTGTTTCATGGTCGACGGATCTGTGGGTTTCGCCCTTCGGCACTGCACAGCGTCTGTGGGCGCTATATTACTTGGAAATGCAGTGAGATATTATGTAAGCTCGTGCTGTAAGATACCTGGTATATTACGGGGGACCATAGTAAATAGGACCAAATATTGTTAGTCAAAGTAGGAAAATATATTGGTTTTTGTGTGTACCGTAGGTCCTATTTACTATGGTCCCCCGTAGTAGTATTTTGTTGTTTATAGGAAAAATTGCGTGTTCACTACAAACAAGTCGAATTTGTGTGATCAAGACGCTTGTATCAGAGGTAGTGGCCACAGTGTAAGAATCGTGCGGAAAGAACAGCGTATGCTGCAGAGGATATGGAAGCCTGCAGATTATTGCAGCAGTTGCACGAATGTTTTTCGTGACACACGTACTTGTAAGATAGAGATAGAGTAGGGTTACGCTTGCAAAATTACATGCGGGTTATGGGCATCGAAGGCAGTGCCCGGCTGCACCTGACGTCGACCTAACGAACCAAACCCCCAGTTGGGTGGTTGCTTTTTTTTTTTCGACCGATCGATGGGCGCGTGGGCCACGACAGGCGGTGCGGCGGTGCGCGGGCGCTTTTTTTTCGCCAGGAAAAATCCTGTCAAGAGTTGGCCCTAAATCGTGCAAGGTGCCTGTTTTTGCGCAAGCTATCCACACAAAGCTTACCCGGGTTGAGAAACGTACGCCCCGTAACGTGCCCTGGTCCGGCAATGTCAGCCTTCAACGTCCAAGTTGCAACGCAGACTGACTGGTCGCATAGCAACGCGGACCACAAACTTGGTGAGGATGAAAAATTCGTTTTGAGAACCTTTGATAGCCCGTTTGGACCAAACCGCGTTCCCACCACGGACGGGAGGCTCCTCCCATTGACGCGTGCTACGGTATAGAGGTATTAAGGTATACCGTTTTTTGGCTGAAATTTTTTTCTGAATGACGGGACTTCCTTAACCCCCAAACCGTCGGAAATGCCACGTGCTACGGTATAGAGGTATTAATGTATACCGTTTTTTGGCGGAAATGGTTTCTGAGTGACGGGGGCTCCTTAACCCAAAATCGTCGGAAATGCCGCGTGCTACGGTATTGAGGTATTGAGGTATACCGTTTTTTGGCTGAAATGGTTTCTGAATGACGGGGCTTCCTTAACCCAAAATCGTCGGAAATGCCGCGTGCCACGGTATTGAGGTAATAAGGTATACCGTTTTCTGGCTTAAGCGGTTTCTGAATGACCGGGGCTTCCTAACTGCCAGATGGGATTTTTCACCCGTTGACGGCTTTATTTTTTTCCGCTCAAATAATTTTTTTTGGGGTAGGTATGTCTTAAGCTCCGAAATTGAGGAACACAGCCTCAGAAAAAAATAGGTGGTGCACCTCAGCCGTAGCACGCGTCGATCCTGATGTAATATACTTAACGCTTGCATGCCATTTGGGTTCTGTCCAGCGTGTTGCAATGCATATTTATGATACGTGTGCTATAATACGATGTAGAGGTAGAACTTGTCGGGTGGGATATATCCCGGGTGGAAAATTTCCTTTAACCGACAAGTTTCCGAAAGCTAAATCTTCTTGGGTTTTTCGAAACAATGTCTTGTTGTACACTTCTGGGTCACACGAGGACTTCTCATTGGCTTGGACTCCTATTTGTTTAGCCCTCAATGTTTCAGAGGTTTAGGCATAGAGCTCCTCGTGTGACGAGTGGCATCATGTGACGAGTGTCTGAAAAAACAAGGTGCCACTCTACCGTGGCACGCGTGAGTGGCACATCACATCACGGGGGGATAGTTGATCGGGATACACGTTAGTTCTTCCTTCAAGCATGGCTCGAGCGGGTTAGCCGTGGAGTGTTTCATTGTCGGAGAACCCCACAAAAAAAATTCCAGCGGCGACCGTGGTGTGGCAGGGGTGTACAATCGGGCGCGCTCTCGGGTTAGCGCCTCCGTTTTCTGTGTAATGTAAGGCGACCGAGGAATTCGATTTTGGGGGGGGGTAGTAGGTAGTAGTCGGCAAATAACGTCTCGACCGCGCCCAGCGAGTTCAGGCATATCCTATTACGTTCGCGGGTGAGCTTATGGGCGGTTCGTTTGTTTTGAGATATATTATTTTCGTGCTAACTAAGTGTATTCCTTCTTCTTGGGGACTTCATGCCAACTACGCCACGAGATGTACTGGTACGTACGTCCCGCGTGCTGCGATAGCGGTAAGCACTTTTCTTTTGAAAAAAATCTGAACTACGTATCTCCTTAACCCCTTTACAGCTGGAACCCCTTTTTGGGGACAAAATCACTTGGAATTAGTATAGGGAGGGGTTTGGGGGCTCTAAAGGGGTTAACCCAAAATCGTCGGAAACAGGTTACTATTTTGGTTCATGAATCTCGTTGTGTACTCTAGGCCATGGGGGGTTTTCATCCGGTGGTGGCAGTTTTAGCTATCTCCAAAAAAAATCAGGTTTTTGGGAGAGGTCTTAAGCTCCAAAAATTGAGAAACCTCAGGGAAAAAAGTGGTGCACACCTCTGTCGTAGCACGTGTAATATATTACCAAGCCCACACCCTTTTATTGGGCGCCAAGTTGGGCGGGGGGGTTCTAAACCCAAGTGTAAGTATAAATATGATAAAACATACGTCATTTTCTCGATTCGCACATAAATCAGAACTCTCCCTTCTCCTATCTATCCTTTTGACATTTATTTATTTCTAGAATTATGGCACCGTGTACTCTTTTGTGTGCTCCCCCGGTTTCGTGATAATCCGCGCGAAACAAAGCTGACTGCTAGATTAGGGGGTTAGGTCATTCTTAACGAACGAGAAGACATGCCAGGATTCGTAAAAAAACACGGGATTTGCTTGTGCTCGAAAACGTGACTTTTCATCGTTTAGAAATGTCACAAATCGTTTTTATTTTTAGGCGGGAAAGAAAGGTGATGCTTAGCATATCTCGGGAGCGACCTATCTATGGCGAGGACCGTGGAAGTGTGCTACTTGTATGGCGGACGTGCACCCTTGTGCTTTGTGAAGACCCTCACTTGAGGTCTCTGTTCCTCCACTGAAACCTGATTTTTAAACAAACTGAAAGTGATTTCTTTTTTAACAAAACCAAACCGGTTGTCTTTGTACAAAGATATAATCATTTGGCGAGAAGCAAGCATGGCCTTCCGACGATCTTTGATTATGGAGCCGCGTCAGCCACAAAGAAACATCGTCAAAAAGTGCTTCCTCTATCGTAGCACGCGTCTGTCGTATGTATGGTGCACGCTAACACGAAAAAGGGAGAAAGAAGAACCGCCATATATCTTCTCATTAGTTTCAAAGATTAACAGTGCTTACCCAAATGTTGGGCTGTTTGTGTGATTGCTCTGCTTGGGACCATTGAAAAGTGACACAGAAAACGTGAGGGGCGATCCTTCATGTCCGTCTAAGAAGAACAAACGGCAGTATTGCGGGGTCGTGTTGGTAAACACACTTTGAAAGTGGTACCGCGGGTGTGTGTTAGTAGCGATTAGCCCGACTGTCGTATGAACGCGACGAGGATGTTTCAAGTACTACGGCAGGGCCACTTGCGGTCCGTAGAGGTAATGGATCAACAACCAAAAGGACAATGGAACATTAATTTAGTACAAGTTCGACGCCTGTGTCTTTTTTCTGTTTTTAAAAGTACCGTGTATACTTACATACCCAGTTTTTTTTGCGTTGGGGTTTAGACAGTTTCTTTGGGCCTCCTCACCGGAGATCAGGTGGTGCTTTTCTCTCGGGCGTTCAGTGGTAGAAACTTCATGTACCCGACTTCACCTAGGCAGTCGTTGTTGGATGAGTTTCTCACAAGAATCGAGACAAGGAATAATAGTACAAACAACCTCAATCAACTTGGCATGACGCATGCTCTACGGCTAAACATATACCACGGGCAGTTGTACTGGTCGTCCTTCGGGTACGGATCATTCAGCTACTTCGTGGAAGCGTTTGGGCTATTTCGTGTTGGTACTAACCTCAATCAACTCGGCATGACGCACGCTCTACGGCGCTAAACACAATTCACGGGCAGTGGTGCTGGTCGTCCTTCGGATAAGTATAGTTTCGCTCCTTCGTGAAAGCCTTTGGGCTACTACTTCGTGCTGGTACTGCATTCATGTACCGACGATCGACCAAAAAACCTCTTCTCGAAACTTGCTCGTGCGTACGGAATTCCGAACAGAAAATGACTGATCTCGTGGTTTCGCACGTTCTTCTCGATTCAAATAATACGTACCTCGTGCTGTAGGCCGATCGCTCGATCTCAAAGGTTTATGGTTCTGATTCGATAGTCTTCCATGTTACTAAGCACTGACGTAAACTTTGCCGTACAGCAGTGTCTAGTAAACTTGAAAACACCAATACGTAGTCTGCTATTATTGGCTACCAGGTATTTCTCAACAGGCCCCCCTAGACGGCAGTTGGGTCTGCAAATTTTGCTAGGTGTTATCGCATCCAAACATGAGCGCTACTTGGAACACCAACTGCCGTGGTATTCCCTTAACGTCGAATATTGGGCGTCGACATTTCTTGCACCCTGTGTGCTCTCCTGCCCAAACCATCCTGTCCACTGAGAAGAATGAAGGCTCTCCCTTCGCGAAATATTTTTGTTGCCCCAACCCCACTACTAGAGGGCTTGTTTAACTCAATTGAAGGCAGGTGAGCGAGAGGTTTCGGCTGTGTACTGCAAACGTTTCCCTGAAACACATACCGTCAGTCGAGCTGTATACGCTACCCACTGAAGAGTGTCAAGTGCGTCGTGACCGTTTCCCTCATAGAACGTAACCGCAGGCTAGGGGTTGAAAAACCTATCGTGCCACACTGACTTGGTCGGGAATTTATCAACATGGATACAGATATGCCAGGTAGGAGTACGGCCGGGTATCTGAACACGCGGTTCGTTTTCAAGGTTTGATAACTGCCCATGCTGCTGAAGATCCCTCACGGTTTATCCCTGAACATTATTCGCCGGAAACGGGTTACTTGGTCTGGCGTTCGCACCCGTACACGCCAGGCAAGCTCATACGACCAACCGATGGCACCGAATTGGTTGAAGATACTTTGCTTAACGCAGCAAGCAGTCGTTAAACAAGCGGGTACATATGTATTTTTTTTTTCTCAGATTCCTACTACATGCGTTCGTTTGTGACCTTGCGCCCTCCATTCTTGAGGCTATAAGAACCGCCGAAATGCAACAAAAAAGTGAAACTGAACCACTTGATTTCGCGGGAGTTCAACAGCAGAAAGTCGTATACTCAAATATAGACTATATTTCTTCCCCCAGGGTACATCAAAAACTTATACGCATCGGACCCCTCGTTCATGATGTAACCTTCGGCCTCAAACGCCGCAATCTTTGATTGAGTGAACATAACACATTCGGTGGTCTCAACACAGCTGAACCTAACTGTGCGACAAACTTATCTCTAGCCAAGAACCGGCATTACCGCGGCCGCAGGAGGTGACGACGTTCTCAAGCCAGGTGTGAGGAAAGCCAGCCAGCGCTCGCCGGCCTTCCCTCTCCCGGCCGGCCTTTGTACGAGGTGCATTCTTGGATTGTCGAGCCACCGTTGGGAACAAACATTCCAGGAAAAAGCGCCGAGCCTAACACTGATGAAGACATCAGCCCGCCACGTGGCAACTGGTGAAGCCTAAGAGCGGCCAGTGACCCGTCCCGGATCCTGTCAGGTGCTCGACGACCGAGAAACATATGCTTTCCCTTCGTCGAACTCAAGAAGTGCAGGGAGTAGCGACTATTCACATCAAAACGGCAGCGACTCCACAATCCATGAAAGAAATACTCCAGTAATCCGAGGACGGAGAACTCCAGCCAAACGAGTTTTAGCAATCTCGTGCACAAGCTCAAGAAGATAGAGTGCGCCACTGCGGCGGAAACGAGATGAGTCCTGTAGCCAGGGCTTCTGGAGTTATGTTTGGTCAAGACCGTAACGGCCACAGCGAACGCTACGGAAAACAGCACGGCAGACGTCGACCGCGTGATGAACGCAGTTTTAACAACGCTAGCTAGCCCCCCCACGGCCCCTAAACCTAGAACACATTCTACCATAGTAGATTCGAACCAGCAGTCAGTAGGGCATGGAAAGTGTCGAGCCGAGCTAGGTTTCTCCTCCAGCCCATCTCCGACAGATGCTTTGAGCGCCACGCAATCGCCACAGCTACCACCTCCAATGCAACATTTCACTGCCAGAAGCCAATATTCCACGTTGGTCAGTCCGTGCTTCGTTAGGGTCACGGTTGGGAAGAGGATTACCAGTGTGGTGTTCGTGGCGCCTACGGTGCACGATATCGCTGCCGTTGGCCCCACTTATTCTGCTTTGTGCATTACCAAATTCCCTGGAACGAGAGATTGGGAAACATCTACCAGCGCGGGTGTGATTCTCAGGGAAGCCCCCACCACCGCAACACGGCCGAAGTTAACTGACCTACGCGTGGGTAAGAAATTTCCCGAAACAGGACACTTGATTATGCTCTTGATCTCTTGGTGGGGGCTGGATACAACCACTCGGTGGCACGGAGTTGAGGGAGGTCCCGTTCTCCTTTCTGACGGCCAACCTTTCTGCTCGTGGTGTATCGACGGCAATCGTATGGTTAAGACCTTCGGTACTCATGTTATCCAACTTATCGACGTTTTCCCCATGCATGGCGTGCATGAGACCACACACTTACGTTGACTCCGCCCACATCCGTATCGTTGCCATTTGTGATGTGGCATGGGCAAGGGCATTCCCGACGTTCGACCTGGCTTCGTGATTTGACGCGTGGCGGACATGTTTCCCACCGTATCTTCCACTGTTTCTTGCCCCTTAGGCCTTCCTACCATATATCACTGAGGATGTCGGTAGAGATCAACAAGGCCGGGGAAGGGTGTCGGGCATCCTATGTCCACTCCTGCCGTGCTTGACGAGGACAGAAGCCTGTCGCGCAAATGGAAGAGGCTGTCGCTGGCCATTTACCTCCGCTTTGGTTAACACTGACCAGACGCGGCGTCGGTTGGTTGGAAACGCACGAAGATAGGGCATGGACAGACGAAGGATACGCAAAACGAGCCAACAAGATGTGCGAATTCAACCGTGGGAGTTGATACAGAACTAATGTGCACGAGGACGCAAATACAAAATGCGGTTTCCCTGACATGGGCTCCGAGATCATTTGACACATATTTCAATGTAAAAAAAAATGAATGTTTCCCACAAAATATTTGATGCGACCCATGGTGATCCATGGCAGACCATAGGAAACCCGCGGGCGACTCATGGGTGATCAGTATGTGACCATGTGCGGGCTATAAACATAATCACGCGAGAGACCCATGGACACGCAGGAGCAACGCACTGGCGACCTACGTGCGATCCACGTGCGATCCATTCGGGAGTACGATAAAGTCATAGGTTACCCAAGAGTAGCACACGATCTATTACAATACGGTGAATGGGCAACCCATTGGCTACTGCCACGAAGTAATGGGCGACCCATGGTCGACCTAGAGACGAAATATTTGTGCCATGAACTTATAGGCGACCGACGGTTGACAGACCGGTGATCCATGGACAACCAAGCCCGAAGTACCATACACTCATATGGTTGGCCCGATCGCGATCTACGGCTGGCCTACGGGTGATCCACGGGTTGTTCATGGGCAACCCATGAAGAACTGGTGGGTGAGTAGTCATCGACCTGTGCGGACGACGAAATACTCACAGGTGACTCATAGGTAATTCATGCGTACCCACGGGCGACCCATGGGTATCCCACAGATGTCCCGATGGTGACCCATGGGCGGCCCACGGGTGACCCACGAGTGGTTCGTGCGCGATCCATGGGTGAACTATGGGTGATCCGTGCGCGACCCAGATGTAATCCACGTGTGATTCGCAGGCTTCTCATGGGGTGGCCTAAGTAATCTTTGGGCGACCCAACGCTTGGTCTTCAGTGACTCACGGACAACCTAAGGCAAACTCACAGGACCCACGGACGACTGGTTGACAATGGATTGGGCTCTCACGGGTATCCGTTCACAACGCATGGGCAACCCACAGGTATAGCAGCGGTGGCCCAAGTATGGTACCGCGGAACCGATTGGGTCACCCGTTGTTGCCCAACGTCACGGGAATCGTGAACATTGCCACCACCCTACGGGTCGCCCACGGGTCACCCATGAACCTCTCTTGTCGTAGGCTTTACCACATAGCTGAACTACTATCTAAAATAAAGGAAGATCGTGGCATATTGCAGCACGCGCTTTCTACCGTGGTCCACCAAAGTTTGAGAATAAAAGCATAAAGGCATCGGGTTCAAGCCGTGAAGGTATTAATATGGTTCGTGTTCGAGTCTGGCGTTGGGGGTGAGGTTCACCTTCGGCTTTCGCTTTAGGGTTAGGGTCCAAGGCAGCGCTTTTGGAAGTTTTGAACCAGCCTTTCTCGACAGGTTATGCTGGACCCACACATAGGCCACAAAGCAAACTCCCTGTTTGCCGCAATTTTTCCGGATAAAACACCCCGACAGTGTGTGCAAGACGGCCCTACTCTTGCATGCTCACGAGAAATCGGTCTATGTCGCCAGTGTTTCACCCACTCTTCGACGGTGGCATTCCGCAGGCGCCTTGTATTTCCACGCAGAAGATAATAGGCTGAACTCGGCGAAACACAACAGCAACCGCTATTCGCAGATAGAGGCTAGACGAAAGCTATGGCAGCGATACTCCGTTATCGTTTTGACGCTCCCCACACGAGGATCTCCACACCTATTGAAAGCTCTTCCCGACGAACATCCTCATGGCGTAGGTATGCGACCAAACGTGTTGCAACACAACAACGAAGTTCTGGCGAGTCTCGGATAAGGAAACCCTTTTTTTAGAACACGTTTCAGTGAGAGAAAAAACTCTCGTCTTGTCGCAGGCGTCGTCAACAGCGATGGCTCGTGGGCCACAGCCGCCCATGGACCGCCCATGGGTGACGCGTGTTTCACTCAAGGTTAACTCATTTCATCGGCCCCTTACTACTTCGCAGGTCTAGTCCATGAGTCGCCCATTGATCACGCTTGGGTCGCCCGTGTCGGTCGCGCTTAGTCCACAGGTGGGGGGTCCATGCCTCTCCGGTGTGAGTGTGGCACGCCCCCGCACGTCATTGCACGCATGTCACGTGTACTCAATGTTCTCTTCCGTTCCTGAACCACGAATTTTGAGCGTTAATGACGATAGCCTAGGTATCTAATGAGCATTGAGGAAACCACAGACGGTGCTCAGCGATCGAGGTGCGTCCAGACACATTTTTTCAACAGAGGTGTACAGTTTTCTGTCCGAACCTCGTCACGTGAGGAGCTTTAAACCCCACACCCAAGAACCGTTTTTAAGTGCGCTGAACGTGTATCCCGAAGGACAGACGAAATTGACCAGGTGCACGAAAACCTAGGTTGTCAACGCAATGGTCTTCAATTTAGGAGCTCCATCGTTCGGACCGTGTTACGGCCAAAATCGGGTACCTCTATCGTAGCAAGGGTCCAAAGCCATGTCTTAGGCATCTTATGAGTACTAATGAATAACATAAACGAGGTTCCAACGATACAGGAAAGGGACTCAGCTCGGGCGATCCACTAGAGTAGGACAAGTGTTCGTCATGGTATGTTTCCCTTATCAGAGCACGCCTCCGTTGTTGCACCTATGGGTCGTCTGTAGATCACCCGTGGGTGTCCCGTGGATCGCCCGAGAGCTTAAGGCGCTACACCAGGTGTGTTGTCCATGGCTCACCTGTAGGTCGCCTTTGGTTTGTTGGGTGCATGGCCCGTGGATCACTTGTCGGTTTTGCGTAGACCACCCGTGGGTTACCCATGAGTCACCGGTAGTCTACTGGTGAATGACCTATGGGTCACCAGTGAGATCACACGGCTCACCCAAGGACATGTGGCCCAGACCATGAGCCCCTCGTGGGTCATTCGCTAGTTGCTGAATGGTCGCTCGTGGTTTGTACTTCCCCATGAGACACCCGCGGACTACCGAAGAGTCGCCCTCTGGCCACCTATTAGTTTGAAATTCTGCTCCAGAGATCGTTCATAGGTCACCGGTAGGTTGCTTATGGTTCATATTTTGTGGGTCAGCGTAAGAGGCCATAGACCGCGAGTGGGCGACCCGTATATCGAGACCATGAGTCGCCTAGGTCACCTATAGGTCTCGCATGCACTTTTAGTACCACCCTAAAATTCACCCATGGGTCACTCATTGGTCACCCGTCGGTCACCAGTGTTGTTCATTTTTGGACATGTTGTACATATCGTTGGATACAATTTTATTTTGTGTACCCATAGTGTGGATAACACGAAGATTGATTTCACGTACTGACGAATCGCTGACACCAAGTTCGTTATGGTAGAGAGCTCGTCGTAAACAATGAAGAAATATAACTATTGCCGGAACTTTGTTAACGCCAAGATTTTCAGCTGTGGGTCCATTGATACCATTAGGCAATAACCATAGCTTCGATGGGGGTGGTCCGTCTCTTTTCGTCCTTTTTCCATCGACACCGTAGTGGACGAGTCGTCGTCACCACTACTGCTACCGCCGCAGTTGCCATGCGAAGACCATGCAGCCCCACTGGGACTGCGCATTGTTCCAGCGGCTTAGTGCCAACAACGCGAGTGGCTACTCTCGCAACGCGAGTGGCTCTCGTACATCTTGACAATTGAATACTCTGGTCGTTTTCGGTTTCGCACGGTGAACCGCCACGCCGACAGGTGTTACGACGAGCCAACAGAGAGCTAAAACAGGTCGTTTTCGTGTGAGATACAGACCTACTTGCGCGAGGGACCCAACGCCAGCAGATAAATCGGGTGTGCCTCCATTACCTTAGTTCAAGTATGGCACCTGATAATGGCACACAAGGGTGGCTAGGGATGCCCAAGTACACGCTTGGTGCGACCCCGACGAACGTGTAACCG
Organism: Undaria pinnatifida; assembly: GCA_012845835.1. Classification (NCBI taxonomy): domain Eukaryota; class Phaeophyceae; order Laminariales; family Alariaceae; genus Undaria; species Undaria pinnatifida. Next base: position 4,080,677 of record JABAKD010000023.1, on the reverse strand, counting down.
GAAAACGAGTTCGAACGTTTTCCTGTTGACGCGAGCTACGTACGACAGGCAGACCTAGCACGTTGAGGCAAAACACTTTATGGGCGAGGCCGACGGGGCTCTCTTCACGCAAAATGAAACACTTCCAGCTTTTCTATTGGCATTCATTGCTCATCGTGTCACCGTAGGTGTGGGCATGGTTGATTTTGGTATTTCCTTACAGTCAGATTTTTTTCGAGGTAGGCTATTATTACGTACAGCTCCTCCGGTGAGGACTCGCAAAACTTTGTAGAGTTACCTCTATCGTACATGCATTATAGCATCCACGTGTTTCTCAACTCTGGTGTCGATCAGCATAGAAGCTATAGGGCCGGGTAATCTCAAACGTCGCGCCCAGAATGGCCATGCCTTCATCGACCGTGAGTCTCAAACGTAACCCATGCCCCGCAAGGGTTTACAGAGTCCGCAACATTGAGTCGGCCAACGCTAGGAGCGCACTGGTGATCTTCGTGCGCCGTATCCAGTAATCACCAATAATAGTAACCCCGTTTGCATACAGAGCGATGTAACGCTCGACCGAGGCTACGGTAGGGGGGGTACCCCCGTTTTCACTGGTGTGTTTGAGCCACTCGCACGAGTAGCTCTGTACCCTACGGATGAAGATGGTTTAGGCACTTGGTTTGGCGCAGCTTAGATCACCTTTGCATTATTACATTGCGGATTGATTTCGTCAACGTAAAAGATAAAGAAAACGTAAGATTGGATTGGAACAGAGGGGTTACTTGCGCGAGTGACCCCTAGCCACTGAAATAAAAGGTCCAAAAGGGGACCCCCCTACCGTAGCCTGGGTCGCTCGTCGTTCTCCGTTGCACTCTGATTGGTGAGCTAAATGGTGATTGTACTGCATGCTGTATTCACAAGCCACAGTCAGATTTACAGCACTACATGAAACCAACGATCACATATCGCCAAAAGGCCGACAGCAGTATGGGCGTTCGGCATGCATTACAAGAGGCACACGGTGTGTAGACGAGTACTGTTAATATCAACGTCAATGCAGTAATCTGAACCCGCATGCTGCAACGTCCAGGAAACCCAACCTTTCCAGTGATCGCGTCGTGGAATTGACGCCCCTCGTTTGTTGACGAACTCCTGCCTTTCTCATTTGGGAAACAAACAAACACAGGTATGACGTGGTCACATGTGACATAAGGCACGATCGCACCACGCCAAGTAAAACTGGGGCTACAAAAGCACGCGATTGGCCTAAAGAGCGTCGTACGTGTTTCTAAGGTAGGCACACCTGTACAGGGCTACTATGCCTCGGTTTCACATGTTTTAGGTTTCTTAATTCTTGGCTTGATCATCTGCTTGCCTACAGAGTGGCATATTTTTGCACAATGTTTTGCTCACCACGTCCGTCCTTCCTTCTGTATCATTACACCATATGTTTCTCTCTTGCCGCATATATTTCTCACTGTGCGACGATCATTGGATCTTGGCCTACCGGATACCGAATACTGGTGGGTGAAACCGGAATGTTAACTGACACCCGCGAGAAAAAATGACGAGAAAGCTGGGCATAGCTTGTGTAGTTGGGTGCGTTTGGATAATCGCAGGGCTCGTGGCATGCGTCTAGATGACCGCGGGTTGTACCCGTTTTTTACTGAAAGCGGAACAATTGCCTAGGAACGTTCAAGCAAAACCCCCCAAATACCCCCCCCTACGATTACCGCTCGCAGTGTGTAGCCAAAAAGTTTATATTTGGTATCATAGCGACCCCCATGACCAGTTGAAGAGGGTGAAATCTGGCCAAAACAAATTTACCTGTGTCGATCTGTCTGTAGTAGAAGCCAACCCGTATCGACCTATGACCGGTCTTCTGCACTACGATTTTTTTGCGTAGAAGTTCATGAAAGCTTCCGAAAGCTTCCGTGGAAGATTTTCACCGCTTCCATTTGATCTTCCATAGCTTTCACGAAAGCTTCCACGAAAGCCATGGAAAATTCCACACGGTAGTGTTGGAAACTTCCGTGAACGGTTCCGTGGAAGCTTGGCGCGTGCTACGATAGAAGTAGCAGTTTTCGTCTGAAATGGTTTCTTAACGAATGGGGCTCCTTAACCCAAAATCTTCGGAAATACGACATTATATTTTCACAGTTCTCGTTGTGTACCTACGCCATGGGATAGTTCATCCGGTACCAGTTTTAATTTTTTTTTTACCCGGTTTTTGAGAGAGTTCTTAAACTCCGAAATCGAGTACCTCAAAAACAAAAGTGGTGCAGCACGCGTTGCTTTCACGGAAGCAATGCAAGCTTCCGTGAAAGCTTCCGTGAAAGCTTTAACGAAAGACAAACTCCGGAAGCTTCCACGGAAGCTTCCACGAAAATAGTGGAGATCGCCGTGGAAGCCACTTCCATGGAAGCTTCCTCAACCTCCAACGAAGCTTCCACTAAAGCGTCCATGGAAGCTTCCACCAAAGCTACCATGCAAGCTTCCACGAAGGCTTCAACGAAAACTTCCACGAAAGCTTCAACGGAGGCTTCCACCAAAACTTCCACGAAAGCGTTCGTGGAAGCTTTTTCCTCGGAAGTTTAAGTTTCAATTCCATGGAAGCTTCCACGGTAGCTTACATGGAAACAGTGGAAGCTGCGTGGAAGCCAGTTTCATTGAAGCTTCCACAACTTCCGTGGAAGCTTCCACAACTTCCATGAAGGCTTTCACAGCTTCCATGGAAGCTTCCACAAAAGCATCCATGAAATCGTCCACGATAGCTTCAACGAGAGCTTCAACAAAAGCTTCTACGAAAGCTTCCACGATAGCTACACTGGAAGCTTCCACGAAATCTTCAACGAAAGCTTCCACGAAAGATCCCACGAAAGATTCCACAGAAGATTCCATGAACGAATCAACGACAGCTTCTACGGAAGCTTCCAAAAACGCTTCCACGAACCCTTCCACGAAATAGCTTCCACGAAAGATTTTCCACGGAAGTTTAGGTTTTACTTCCATGGAAGCTTTTGTGGAAGCTTCCACGGCTATAGTGGAAGCCTCCATGGAAGCCAATTCCATTGAAGCTTCTACAACGTCCATGAAAGCTTTCACAAGTTCCATGTTAGCTTTCACAATTTCTATGCAAGCTTGTACTAAAGCATCAATTTGAAGCTTCCACGAAAGCTTCCATGGAAGCTTCCACGATTGCTTCAACGAAAACGTCCACGATTTCTTCCACGAAAGTTTCAACGAAAGCTACCATAGAATCTTCCACGAAATCTTCCATGGACGCTTCCACGAAAGCTTCCATAGAAGCTTCCACGAAATCTTCCATGAACACTTCCAGGAAGGCTTACAATACAACTTCCACGAAAGCTTCCACGAAAGCTTCCATGAAAGCTTCCACAGAAGCGTCCACGATCGGTTCCACGAAAGCTTCCATGGACGCTTCCACGATAACTTCAACGAGAGCTTCAACGAGAGCTTCCACGAAAGCGTCCACGAAAGAAACCATGGACGCTTCCACGAAATCTTCAACAAACGCTTCCACGAAAGCTACCACGGAAGCTTCCACGAACGCGTTAACGAAACTTCCACGATATAGCTTCCACGAAAGAATTTCGTGGATGGTATTTCCACTGAAGTTTACGTTTAACTTCCATGGAAGCTTTTGTGGAAGTTTGCAAGTATACAGTGCAAGCTGCCGTGAAAGCCACTTCCATTGAAATTTCCGCAACGTCCATGAAACCTTTCACGACTTCCATGGAAGCTTCTACGAAAGCATCCATCGAAGCTTCCACGAAGCTTCCATGGAAGCTTCCGCGATTGCTTCAACAAAAACGTCCACGATTGCTTCCACGAAAGTTTCAAAGAAAGCTACGATAGAATCTTCGACGAAATCTTCTATGGACGCTTCCAGGAACTCTTCAACGAAAGCTTCCACGAAAGCTACGATGGAAGCTTCCACCAAATCTTCCATAGACGCTTCCACGAAAGCTTCAACGAGAGCTTCCACGAAAACTTCCATGAAAGCTTCCACGATAAAACTTCCACGAAATCTTCCATGGACGCTTCCACGAAAGCTTCCACGATAAAGCTTCAACGAAAGATATTCGTGGAAGCGTTCGTGGATCTATTTCCACGGGAGTTTACATTTTACTTCCACGGAAGCTTTCGTGGAAAATTCCACGGATATGGTGGAAAATTCCGCGGAAGCCACTTCAATTGAAGCGTACACAACTTCCATGAAAGATTTCTCAACTTCCATGGGAGCTTCCACAAAAAATTGCAATAAAGCTTACATGAAAGCTTCAACGAAAGCTTCCACGAAAGCTTCCACGAAAGCTTCCACGAAAATAGTGGAGATCGCCGTGGAAGCCACTTCCATGGAAGCTTCCTCAACCTCCAACGAAGCTTCCACTAAAGCGTCCATGGAAGCTTTCACCAAAGCTACCATGCAAGCTTCCACGAAGGCTTCAACGAAAACTTCCACGAAAGCTTCAACGGAGGCTTCCACCAAAACTTCCACGAAAGCGTTCGTGGAAGCTTTTTCCTCGGAAGTTTAAGTTTCAATTCCATGGAAGCTTCCACGGTAGCTTACATGGAAACAGTGGAAGCTGCGTGGAAGCCAGTTTCATTGAAGCTTCCACAACTTCCGTGGAAGCTTCCACAACTTCCATGAAGGCTTTCACAGCTTCCATGGAAGCTTCCACAAAAGCATCCATGAAATCGTCCACGATAGCTTCAACGAGAGCTTCAACAAAAGCTTCTACGAAAGCTTCCACGATAGCTACACTGGAAGCTTCCACGAAATCTTCAACGAAAGCTTCCACGAAAGATCCCACGAAAGATTCCACAGAAGATTCCATGAACGAATCAACGACAGCTTCTACGGAAGCTTCCAAAAACGCTTCCACGAACCCTTCCACGAAATAGCTTCCACGAAAGATTTTCCACGGAAGTTTAGGTTTTACTTCCATGGAAGCTTTTGTGGAAGCTTCCACGGCTATAGTGGAAGCCTCCATGGAAGCCAATTCCATTGAAGCTTCTACAACGTCCATGAAAGCTTTCACAAGTTCCATGTTAGCTTTCACAATTTCTATGCAAGCTTGTACTAAAGCATCAATTTGAAGCTTCCACGAAAGCTTCCATGGAAGCTTCCACGATTGCTTCAACGAAAACGTCCACGATTTCTTCCACGAAAGTTTCAACGAAAGCTACCATAGAATCTTCCACGAAATCTTCCATGGACGCTTCCACGAAAGCTTCCATAGAAGCTTCCACGAAATCTTCCATGAACACTTCCAGGAAGGCTTACAATACAACTTCCACGAAAGCTTCCACGAAAGCTTCCATGAAAGCTTCCACAGAAGCGTCCACGATCGGTTCCACGAAAGCTTCCATGGACGCTTCCACGATAACTTCAACGAGAGCTTCAACGAGAGCTTCCACGAAAGCGTCCACGAAAGAAACCATGGACGCTTCCACGAAATCTTCAACAAACGCTTCCACGAAAGCTACCACGGAAGCTTCCACGAACGCGTTAACGAAACTTCCACGATATAGCTTCCACGAAAGAATTTCGTGGATGGTATTTCCACTGAAGTTTACGTTTAACTTCCATGGAAGCTTTTGTGGAAGTTTGCAAGTATACAGTGCAAGCTGCCGTGAAAGCCACTTCCATTGAAATTTCCACAACGTCCATGAAACCTTTCACGACTTCCATGGAAGCTTCTACGAAAGCATCCATCGAAGCTTCCACGAAGCTTCCATGGAAGCTTCCGCGATTGCTTCAACAAAAACGTCCACGATTGCTTCCACGAAAGTTTCAAAGAAAGCTACGATAGAATCTTAGACGAAATCTTCTATGGACGCTTCCAGGAACTCTTCAACGAAAGCTTCCACGAAAGCTACGATGGAAGCTTCCACCAAATCTTCCATAGACGCTTCCACGAAAGCTTCAACGAGAGCTTCCACGAAAACTTCCATGAAAGCTTCCACGATAAAACTTCCACGAAATCTTCCATGGACGCTTCCACGAAAGCTTCCACGATAAAGCTTCAACGAAAGATATTCGTGGAAGCGTTCGTGGATCTATTTCCACGGGAGTTTACATTTTACTTCCACGGAAGCTTTCGTGGAAAATTCCACGGATATGGCGGAAAATTCCGCGGAAGCCACTTCAATTGAAGCGTACACAACTTCCATGAAAGATTTCTCAACTTCCATGGGAGCTTCCACAAAAAATTGCAATAAAGCTTACATGAAAGCTTCAACGGAAGCTTCCACGGAAGCTTCCACGAAAGCTTCCACGAAAGCGATTCGTTGAAGCTTTCGTGGAAGCTATTTCCACCGAAGTTTACCTTTTAATTCCATGGAAGCCTCCGTAGCTTCCACGGAAGCCCAGCGGCCTCCACGACAGCTTCCACGGAAAGCTATTTCCATGGAAGTTTTCGTTGAAGTAATGATCATTCAATAAGAATTAACACATCCATGAAAGCTGTTTACGTTTTACTTCCATGTCATGTTGTCATGGAAGTGAAAGGAAACCTCCGTGGAAGTAGCTTCCACGAATGCTTCCACGGACTCTTCCGCGAAGCCTGTTTTCATGGGAGCTTTCACGTTTTAGTCCACGAAAGCTTCATCAGTGTTTCGACGGCAACCTGCATGAAACCTTCTACCGAAGTTTCTTCCATGGAGGTTTGGACGGAAGCTCGTGCAAGTTTTCTTTCACGGAAGCTACTTCCATGAAAACTACTTTCAAGAGCGTTTGCACGAGAGCTTCCATGAAACGTTCCATGAACTTCACGCGGAAGCAGCTTCGGATGCTTCCGTCGAACCTGCCGTTGAATTTTGGGCACAATTGACGGAAATGGGTCCATATCTTTTTTTCGCGGAAGCTTCATGGTAGCAGCTTCCATGGACGTCTCTGTGGTAGTCGTGGTTACCGTACCTCATCCTTTATCGCCATCCTTAAGGAAGGAAGGCCCTTCAACCGAAGCTTCCGCAAACCGCCGTTGTTGGCCTACGCCCATGGAGGAAGTACGATGAATTTCCCGAGCGCACTCCCGTGTTGCCAAGTACCAAACACGCGCACCCACCGCTCAACCCGCATGTCTCTACACGGCAAGAAGTACCAAACACGCACCCACGGCCCGGCGCGCATGTCCTCTCACATCAACGTTCGCAACGGTTGTGCTGAATGGAATGCAGCCTAAACCGACCAAGCACGGTAGGGCGACGCCGTGCTTGAAGTCCCCGCAACCAAGGTACCTGTGGACAAGGGAATAAACTTAGCACCTACCGCTCCGTATGCAAAGAGGAAGGCGCCGTATTTGGTCGCAACATAAAACGTACTTTCTACAAGATTCTCCTTCAGAGGAACGGTGACGCATGAGCCTGATGCTTTTTCATTTTGCACCCCCACGCGTTCGCTCGTATCCTAACGTTAGAGTATCCGCCAGACCTTTGCCATCTCGGCAGCTGACCGCACTTATGACCTATAGACTGCTGCAATTTAATATTATCGAGTGTATCGGAAATGGCGGTACTGCTGTGTAGGGACGGCACAGATAATTTTTGTCGATGCTGCTGTTGTAGCCTGCGACTGTTCCGCGCAGATAAGTTCACCGAAGCTAGAGTAGCTGCGACGTTAATGTGCCCGGCGTATTGTAAGCTTTCGGGTGCAGCTTTAAAGTGCTGTATGTTGTTGTGCCAAGCACATGTGATGCGCGTACAACAGTCCACCATTTACTACTACTAACAACAACATGCTGTGCTGTAACCAGCAAAAGAAAAAATCTACCCCCACCAACATCAAGCAGTCTTCAGCAGCAGCATTATCCTGCGCACTGCTGGTGGTGTGTAATATTAAAAAACAATAGCGCACACGTAGCGTGTAGAAAAATTAAACACGGCAGTGATAACCGTCGGAAATTGGTTCAAATTTTAAAGCCCCCCCCGCGTTTTTTCCATGATTGAAGTATTTTTACACACACATATTTAAATCCGTACGCTGTGAGTGCGACCAGATTGAACGTATTTCCGGATTTTTTTAAAATACCCCGTCCGATGGGTAGTCGGCCATGCGCCACAATTTGCTGGTACATTTTGATGTGTGCGAATGCTGTTTAGGTACTCTCGAAGTTGCAGCTGTGTCGGGTGATTCAGGTGATCGTGTGAGCGAGACTACACCTCGCGCGGCCGCAACAACTCGAGGGGCGCAAATCCAGACCGCCGCACAATACAGAACCACAGCAAAGAACTGGAAACCCTCCCACGGCCTGCGTACTAAGTATGTTAGACAAACTGCAGCATCAGCCTTTTGGTGTACCGGCGTTTTCTTGTGGAAAGCAAACAAAAAAACACATCGGAACAATACAAACCATGCGACTTCGCGTAATGACAAAACCGAAGAGCTGTAACAGACACAACGCAAGCATCCCAGGCAGAAGCAACTGGGACAACAGAGCGAGCCGCGGGCGTATGAATTTCATCCTCGGAAGATATTTGCTCCGACGAGTACCGTTAGAGTCGGCCGAGGTTGGGATTTGCCCGAAGACACAATTCTTCCAGTCAGTGGCGCACTGACAGGCTGCCGGCTGCTGCGATGCATCTTGCACGAGCGACATTATCCAACAAACACGAATCGAACTGGATTTCGGCCTCAGCATACCTAGAGATACATACTTACCGACCGCGGGTGGCAAAGCTCTGCCCAGGGTCCTTTAGTTGATGCCCCACGAAGGGGCGGGAGTGCTTTTCTGCACGCTGCACTCTGCTCTCTCTGCAGGCAGCCGCAGAAGTTCGAGGCAGACAGAGTTACTTGCGAGTGGTCATGCAAAAGGTCAAGGTTGATAGGTCTGACGTATACTTGAGAAACAAATGCAAGGTGCACCTTGTCCAACTCTATCTAAAACGTCAGCTGTTGCACAGAAGGACAGTAGCTGTGACCGAACCTGCTACGAAAGTCCAACTGTGGGGTTGAATACTACACGAAAAGCCCACCAGCAGGCACGGAAGTCAAATCATATGAAAGGCCCGCCAGCAGGCAACAAACTATAAAAGGCCCGCCAGCAGACACGGAGGCCATACCGGCCAGCCGCATCGAGTTAGTACGTAGTTCAATCTTGTCTGGTGAGGATATTTCATATTTAATGTGCTCGATCGTGTGAGTTATGTGGGGCTCTCCGTAAATAGGTGAAGTTACTGCACGGACAAAACCTCTGTGTTTTTCAGCGTCGAAGTTGGCATTATAGGATGCATCAAAGCTCACACACCCCCGTCTGCCACCGACGCCGCCATACCAAAAACAAGGGTGGAATACCGAGGACAACGGAAACGTGATGCTGCACAGACTTTTTTCCAAAACCTTCATAGAAGACCTCGTTGGAAGATAACCCCGCGCCGCTTCTCTCGTCAAAACGGAACAGAAGGATATTGTTGTCGCGTATTCTCCACACAGCAGCGCCCAAATGTATTTCTATCAGACGCGACAGCTTCCATTAAAGCTTCCGTGAAGGAAAAAAAAAATCTACGAAAGCTTCCGTGAAAGCAATACTTGAGCGTGAAAGTTTCGGTGAAAGCTTCCGGTAACGTAATTTTCGTCCACACAAGCTTCAGTAAAAGCTTTCGTGGAAGATTCCGCGAAAGCTTCCGCGGAAGCATTTGTGAGAGTTGTTTTATTGCAACTTCCACGAAAGTTTTCACGGAAGCTTTCACGGAAGCTTCCATCGAAGAAACTTCCATGGAAGCTGCCAAGAAAGATTCTACCGAAGCGGCTCCCACGTAAGCATCCGTGAAAGCTTCACAAAAGCTTCCATGAAAGCTTCCACGAAAGCTTCAATGGAAGCGATGATGGAAGCTTTCATGAACTTCCACCGAAAATGCAGACAATGCAGGTGGTCCAGAGGGACACAGAGTTTAGCCGAAGGCAAGCAGTTCTACTAACGGCGACGTGCAGTATATGTCAAGATCAAGGCTCTACGGTAGGGCGGTACCCCCAATTTTCACTCCCGGGTCAAAGCCAAAAAAAAGGTATAGTACTAGAGGTACACCCTTTTTTGGCTTTTTTAGTACCCTTTTTTGGCTTTGATCCGGGAGTGAAAATTGGCGGGGCACCCCCTTACCGTAGCCTTGATCTAAAAAGGTATACCCTTTTTTGGCTTTGGCCCGGGGAATCATCCTACGGTAGGGGTTGCACTTTCTGCACCAAAAAGTCCCTGGGCGATTGAGTTCCTTACGATTGAATTCCTCGTGTGACGAACTGCCGGTCAATGAAGTATTTTCACGGGTACTATATTTTTTGGACTATGGCATAGAAGCTTGGTCGGGTTTTGCGAACGAATGCCTTCGAAGTCATTTATCGGGTGAGATATTGAGTTCCTCATGCGAGGAGCTCAGGGACTTTCGGGTGCAACCCCTACCGTTGGATTACACCGGGAGTGAAAATTGAGGGTACCCCCCTACCGTAGCCTTGATCTAAAAAGGCATACCCTTTTTTGGCTTTGGCCTGGGAGTGAAAATTGAGGGTACCCCCCTACCGTAGCCTTGATCTTGAGTAATACATGACGGAGGACAATAGTAATTAGGATCCACAACATGCACCAAAATACAATTTTTCACTATTCACCCAACATTGCCAAGTTCCGATTGCTATCTTCATGCGTCATACTACGACGGAAGCTTCATTTTAGAAGATGTTGCGTTATCACATCTCAGTAGCACTAAACAACCACTACCCATCCACCCCCACTTCGAGAGCAGCTCTTACCATCCATTCACAAACCACCGAACCCAAGACCAACGAAATCAGTCGTGTCCATGGTGGGCCCAACAACGACCCATCCTAGCCCTCCCGAATCCAACGTCAACGGAAGCCGTTTGTGTTCATCGTGCTATCAGTGCAAACAACGCCAACCCAACTCACACACTCCAGCTACCCGAGCCCTACGGCAACGAAAGTAGTTGAACTTATCGTGCCGTTGACGGACCCCTCTTTGCACCAACCCCACATATACCACTCCAGCCCGCTCACCATGTGGCATCGTACTCAACCGTGAACCCAGTTTCAACCCGACCAAACCCAGCTCCCAATAAATCAGTTGTGCGAATCGTGTAATTTCTGCACCTGAACGCAACCCTAATCCAACCCTACGCCAACGATAAATACCTAATCGTAGACTGACTCCCGATTTCACTTTTATATGTTTCTGGTGGAGGCATGAATTGCGTCAGCTGTGATATATGCGTGTACCACCTTTGGTTTGTTTGTGTTTTTCCCTGGGGTATTCCTCAGCTCCAGAGTGTCTGGACCCTGTCCTGTGACCACGGACGGACTTGACTATGCGAGTTCATGTGAGAACAACCTAATTGCACACGTGTGAAGAAAGCCGTTGCAGGTCATCCAAGGACGTATACATGTGCGCTTACGGACGCACAACGTGCATGGATACTTCGAAAAAAAGGGATTCCCAGCAAAACATAGTCTACGTCAGCCTCATACTCGAGGAAGCGTTTGGCTATGTATCTTGTTACACGTGTGCTTGTTACAGGTTGTCAGCGTAAAAAAAAACTATACTTGTAGACGCGCTTGACTGTTCGCTTAAAGGTGGCCACGGCACTGTCCTAGTGTATTGTTTCCTGACTGATAACAAAACGGAAAAACTCGTGTGCTGCCAGAGCTACAATTATGAAGCACACACCAGTATTTTCCTGCAAGCTGTACAATGGGTATACACTCTCGTCGTTGGGACCGCCGCTGAATCTGAGTGCTCCGGACGGTGATGCACAGGCCAGGTATAACATGTACTTGTGTGGTCGCGACATTTAGCTGCGGTGGCGCTACAGAGAGACTCAACACTCAACACCCAGGCACCCAACCACCCGCTCTCCCGCCCGTCCGTCCGCTAACCCTCCAAGCCACGCACTCAACCCAGCCAAACTGACATCAACGAAAGTAGTCGTGTTGTTCGTGTCAGTAGTGGGCCCAGCCTGGGTTCAACCCAACCTGACCCAACCCAACAGCATCAAATGTGTTGCGTTCATCGTGTCATGTAGTGGACCCACCCCAACCGCGGCCCACCTCAACACCAGCGAACTCGGTTGTTTTATCATGTGCTTTGTGGACCCAGCCCGACCCCGCCTCACCCAATCCCGCCCCAATCACGCCAACCTAACACCACGAAACCCAAACCAACTTAATCCAATGAGCCATACCCGACCCCGAGCTAACCCAACCCAAATGGAAGTAGTTGTAATCGTTGGGCCACTAGTGGGACCGAACCACAACACGCAACAAGCATGTGCCAAAATTTTATAATCCAAAAAGGATTCAATATTTCAAGAATAGGTACCGAAGCCCCCTGAGCACGGGTCTGGGGAGCTAGCGTCAGACGGTGATGGTTTCTACGTGCTGAACGCGACGCGATCGCCCTTCGATCGGGCTTTGTTGCAAGGCCGATGAACGCGGCCACACAGGCTCCGATCATCATGCGAACAACGACTGCAACCAACGCGCTCATTTTTTCGCGGCCGCCAGGTCTGCGACGGCAACGGTAAAAACAGTGAAAATGCGGATGACGAACACAATGCAGCCGTTTTCCAGGCGTGCCGTTGCCAGGTCGAAAATGCGTCGTGACAGCCGGCATACCACTGACTCCCGGCCTCCTCGCCAGAATGGTTGGTGTCTCTGCCCGCCCCCTCGCGGGAATGGTTAGGGTCACTCCCCGCCTCGTCACGGGAACGGTCGGCAGGATTGTCTTCGCATTGACTGAACGGGTCACCTGGCCATGAATGAAAACAGGGATGTTTATTGCCATGTGCCTGACCTACACACGATGGATGGTTACCCCATTTCGGCCGAACCATTCGTGACTGATTGGGGTTCTCAACTGAGAAACTGCAGTCAATATCGTTGAGTTTCCATTCGTATGCGAGTTTTGGTAAGTATTCGTTGTACGCATTGTATCGTTTCATACTCCTATTGCTGGTAGTAGACCTAGGAATTACTCATCGAGGCGGACCGAGTTGAAGTTCTTTGCTGACAAGAGAGGGTTCGGTTAGCTGCAGAGCTCACTAATTAATGAGCAGGTTGGGTCCAGTCCTATCGTGCCGTTCCGCAAATGAAAAGGCAAGAGTAGCGAATGCCGCCAAGATACCGACTTTAGCGATACTACGTGAATGACGACCATGATGACGACCATGATCAACGAAATAGGGACCGCATGAGTCGTACATCGGAGCAGCAGGTATCCGCTTCACTCCACGTTCCCCGGCAGTAAACGATACGCTCCGTACGGTTCTCCTTAAACCCATGACTTAAGGCTTCGGCAGGGGATACCATTTTGTTGACTGCCGACTTTGGGCCGCAGTCGCGGATGACTGCGTACCTCACTGAAAACACTATTCCGACCATCGACGCATGCTACGATAGAGGTGCTGCACCACTTCTATTTTTTAATACTACCCCTCACTTTAAGAGGAGATTAAAACCGCTCGACCAAAAAACCGATGTGTTGGAGAAAAAATAAAACTACTCCCTCGGGTGGATGGAAAACTCCCACGGCCTGGGTACACAACAACGAGTATCGCCTAGAACGAACGGCCAGTTTCCTACCATTTGGGGTTAAGGAGCCCCCGTCATTCAGACAAAAAAATCAGACGAAAAGCACTAGTTCTATCGTAGCACGCGTCTATTTATTTGGCCCGGCGTAACTAAGTGTGTTGTGGCGGTGATATTTTTCGTATAATTTTTTCCATGAAACTAAACAGCAAAGGATCAGGGGGGGTTGCTCGCGCGAGTGTGCCCGACCTACGGTAAAGCGAACCGGCTGCCCGAGAAATGACTCACTTGCCGTAGCATCGGTCCCGAGGATGACAACAACAGCACGGGCGACCCGATGGACCCCACGGGTTCGTCATGTTGGGTCTTAACAATTGGACAGTCATAGAACATACCCGGTCGCCCCGGTGGCGTATCAGGTTATCCTCGAGCCTGGTATAGGTCAGTTTCGTGAGTTCGAGCCCCGCCGAGTGCATACTCGAATAAATTCGTTGGGACTTTTTCTTGTGGACAAATTGACTAGCGAAAAGCGCGAGAGCGTGAGTTAGCAACACTCGATGAAGAATCGACGAGCAGTGGGATTGCTGAACCCTATGCGCGATAAAAATTGAAGGCAAGAACCGGGGAGGAGAAGGGATGACACCTGTGACCACGGCTTGTCCAGAAGCTGGAAAGTGAAGTGTGCAAAAAAAAAAAAAAAAAAAAAAAAAAAAGAACAGACCAATATTCAAACCGCAAAGATAATTCTCAATCTGGGTCGGATTGGTCGTCATCAGTCGATTGATCCCATCAGTCGTAAGGGCTTCGGGTCTGCATTTGCCAGGGAGGTCATGTTCGGCATTGATCCTTGTATATTACCCTAACGTCATGAGAAAATAAAGAGCAGTTGAGTAGTCAGATATGGACATTAAACGGGCCGACTCGTACATACATGTTTCCGTTAAGAGTGGCAAGTGGTTTCTGGAGGCCTGAAAAATCCACATTATTCGCTCTCATGACACTGACGAGTGCCCCAAGAGCCTTGCTTACCATTGACCCCTGGTATCCCCCCTACGGTACGATATATAAGATAGGCCTCCAAGTACTTATGATTCGGCATGGAAGCGTTTATAAGCGTAACATTTAGGAGAAAACAGAAGACGTCACTCCTTGAAGTACCCTTAAGGCACACTGTCGTGCTGTCGATAACACAACCAAGCTTCGCGAGCGCCTGCCGCACCACGGTTCGCTCGTCCTGCTCGCAGTCGCAGCCGACGGTGCTCCCATGAATTATGGGGTGTCCAAGCTCCGCCTATACCGACGGCGGAGAAAATCGACGGCGAAGAAAAAGAAACAAACAATGTTTTGACTAGTGCAGCTTGTCAAAGGTCTTCAACAGTGATCATGGCGAGAGGAATATCTTGCAGCAGGCGTACACGTGGACGGACGCAGCAAGCTGCAGCAAGAGCAGAATCCAAGCACCAGTTGGTTTGCTTGCCATAGCATGGTAGAATGCCGGGTGTTTTTCTTAGTCGACAGAAGAAACCGAGTGGAGGTGCCAAGGAGGCCAAGCTATTGGCATCCGGTGATGAGATACTGTATTGATCGGTGCCAGAAGGGAAAACCCTGCATGTTCGGCAATGGACGCAGACACCGAGAAGAGGTGTGTGCACAGAAGAGGGAAGCATGTGGGCATCCGATACGCAAGAGTGGGGACTTACACCGCGCTACGTAACCGGACTGTCCCCGCTAATAATCTAAGACACACGCTACGTAGTACGCTGGCGGTGCACAACTCGGGCTTTTGGACGCCTGTATGGAGGAGCTCCATACCTCAGACCCAGGCTAATGTAGGGGGGTTATGTCGACGTTTTTTGCGGTGGCGCTCGGGGTCACTCCCGCGGGTAACCCCGCTCTGTTCTTTTTCGGTGTTCTTGCGTTTCTTCCTGTTTTGAATTGGAGTCATACCACGGTAGGGGATGCAGTTGTATGATTGCGCCAAAACGTCCCTGGGCGATTGAGTTCCTCGTGTGAGGAACTGCCGGTCAATGAAGTAATTTCACGAGTACATTTTATTTTAGGACTAAGGCGTAGAAGCTTAGTCGGGATGTATGTGCGACCGAATGCCTTCGAAGTCATTTTTCGGGTGAGATATTGCGTTCCTCATGTGAGGAGCTCAGGGACGTTCGGCTGCAACCTTACCGTGGGATGGCTCATTGACGAAACCAACAATCCACAAAGGAATGTAATCTACGCCGCGATAAAAATATCGCGCGGAGTGTTTTTTTCCGCGAAGAACTGAGTCACTCCCGCGAGTGGCTCAAGCGCGATAGGGAAGAAGGGAGTACCCCACCCCTCCTACCGTAGCCTTGGACCTCAAAAAAAAGAGAAAATTCGAATGCGAATGCGAATGCGAATGCGAATGCGAATGCGAATGTGAATGCGAATGCGAATGCGAATGCGAATGCGAATGCGAATGCGCAAACCCCAACGATACGGGAGAACGAAAAATGTTGCCAACAACGACGGCATTGCCACAACCAACCTTTGGGTTAAGGGGTCTCTTTAGCCGGAAACTAATTCGGACAAAACCTCCTTCCTCTCTCGTAGCAGGCTTCCTTCCGCAAGCCACCCGGTGGGTCCTAATATTTGGCATTTAGTACTTCTGACTTCTGCCGGCTCCCCAGCTGTGGCAATGCCTTTTTGAGATAATCCAAAACCAGTTCATCATCTAAGCCAAGCATTTTCGGCCAGATTTCTCTTTTAGTCTTGGAATGGTCAAGGTTTGGGTGAAGTGGCAGTATTCTACATTGGCCTGAGCCTACTAAACCAAATGGACAACCCCACCAAGGTATACGTGATGGCCGGAACATATTGGGTTGGCGTAGTCTGAATCAGAAACAACCAAGGGGGGCGTGATAGACAGGCGAAATGGTGGAGAGCCCCCATCGAAAATATTATCAACGGGCTCGTACCTCATTTGGTGTCGCCAGTTCAAGGCGCTGTTGAGGATGAACTGCGCATTTCACCCAACCTGACCACAGAGCACCTGGCCAGTCTTTTGAGACGTCTAGCATCATCGACGCCACGAATCTCAGCGCAGCCCACACTCTCTGGTTCTCAAGGGCGCCGACCATCCTGACAGAGAGCATCCTCTCCGCATTGCTGTAGTCCATTCTGACCGCATACAGCGGGTCAGCACGCCTCGCTATTCGAGGATTCTTGAACACAACACCAGACCTCCAGCACAGGGCCTTCTCCGCTTCGCCGATTACGTGGCACCGCGCGATCAGGCGTTCCACAAGTCCACGAGGGGCCCCCGCGAAGTCGAAATCCCCGTTCACGGTAACCTCTCGTGCCCCGTGCACCTCCAGCTTCTCGACAAGGGTGTTAAACTCAGCCGCCTCATAATCACCCATTTGTTGGGGTAAACATCTCCACACGAGCATGTCGCGCTGCCACTTTGCAGGTTGCCTACTGCGGTTGACAAAAGCATCAAGAGTGCGGCGGCCAGTTGCTGGATGGCAGGGTTGGCCAGGAGAAACCGCCATGCTGAGTGGGAAAGCCACTCCAAGCTTGATGAGGACATGAAACAGGGCGTTCTCAAATCGCACGGTCTCCGTAGATGACTGCGGAGCGTGTGTGCGGGAAGCTTGTTCCCAAAAATGCCGCGTCAAGTTGGGGCTGAGAACGCCTTTTGTGACGAGGTTGTTCTTCCATGTTCGTAACAGGTGCGCCTCGAAACTTTTTCTTGGGTGCATGTGGTCGACGACGGGGTTGAGCACCTTGGAGAGTAGCGCCACGTCAAGGAATATTCCGTCGCTACCATCTACGCGAAGAAGTTGGCCGGCGAACTCGCTGGGCAAGACGACGCGAGGGGCACATGGTTAAAATGCATTGCGTCCGCTGTGATCAGACAATGGCGACCCCGGTATGTAACGTGCCCCTCCAAATTGGCGCCGACGTTACGTAACCTGCTTCCAGCGGTAATGGCTTGAAGAATCGGTCGGCAGGCGGGACATGAACTCATGTTTCTCTAGTTTATGTGTTGTAAATACCATGCGTTACATCGCATTGCCACATTTTAAGGCATTTCTGTTGCTAGTTACAGGGTGTGTCCGCGGCCAGTGCTAGTGCCGTTGGTACTCTGAATCAACCGTGACCACAAGCATCTGTTTCCACTCCCCTCTCGTTTACGCTCCGTGATTCACACGTGATGAAATGACTTTCAATTCCTACGTACCTTGTAGGCACTACATCCGACTTCATGTGGCCCGCCGATCGACCTTGAACACTGTAAAACTTGATTGCCAAGAACGTAAAATGCTACGCGTCCATTTTGGTAAACGTTCGCAACAGTAACAGATGTGTCACACCAGTGGAGACGAACAAATGGACGCGCGAAGTAAAAATCGGACGCATGACGCTACGGTGAAGTGTGCAACGCATTATTCAAGTGACGCGTGCTACACGAAAGAGATGTTGTACCACGTTTTTTACTGAGGTTCCCTCAATCAGGGAGCTTAAGACCTCTCTCCCAAGATTTTGATTTGGAGAAAACTAAAACCGCTACCGGATGAACAGATCCCATTGCCTACCTAGGTACTGAACGAAAACCACGCTGAAAATTGCTTTTTTCCCGACGATTTTGGGTTAAGAAAGCCCCGTCGGTCAGAAAACATTTCATGCGAAAAGCGATACCTCCATCGTAGCAAGCGTCAAGTAAGTGCGCGCTTCGAATGTGGGGCCCATGCTCCACACAAGACCAGGTCGTCGAGAAACGGTGCACGCGATAACCCCCAACGAAACCCCCCAAGGCCAAGGTACACGTCATTAATACGAGGGTTAGTTTCTAGTTACAGAGGCTAGTAAGGAGGGATACATTTTGGCCATAATGCCTTACTCCCCGAGGCGTACGCAACGGTGGAGTCTGTACACGGTGAGAAAGGTTTGACGTGCACACAAAACTAGCAGCATTCTGGGTGCGTCTGACAACGTCTCCGCGTTCACGGCAGACGGCAACTCGCAAGTACGCGCCTCCCCACCATAACATTTAAGCAGGCATACGAGCAAACGTTTGGGCATACATGATTTGGGTCGGGAAATAGAATTGGCAAAGGCCAGCGGTCAATTCCAAAACACGTCAACCCTATTTGTCGAAAGCAGATTACGTATTTCGGAGATGGATGCGGTCGATGACATGATGGATTTCCCGGGCAAACACGGCGTTTAACACCGTCTTCCGATTATCACCGCCGTCTTCCGGCTGACACCGTCAATTAATATGCCCTACCGGACGCAAATAAATCCTTCGCCTCACCTTATCAAGAGTGCACCCTCCGTCGGGGTTTGGGACTACTGCTGTCCCCGCTGCCGACAGCACCCTCCGTCGGGGTTTGGGACTACTGCTGTCCCCGCTGCCGACAGCAGCTGGCCGCATTTGGTCAACTCTTGCAAGGTTGCAATCCACTGCCGGGTTCAGAAGCCATTCTCAATGTACAGACCTTATGGAATATAGTCGCAGACTGCCGACCTATAAGGCACTTGGAGATGTTCTCGGGCAGCCTTTAGCGGTGACTCCTTGCCTCTCAGGGCGTCCGTCATAACCAAGGCGAGTTCCCACGAAAGTGGTACACATACCGTAGAGTTTACTTGGGCGGAAATCGCATCAACCAGCTCCGCCACCAGAACTTTGCCATCTCGTCAGCTGACCGTGGTTATTTCACCCAACACGTTGACCCTCGAGAGATGGCTTGGGTTCCACCTGTTCAAGCCGCGGCTGTCCAAGCCGCGGCTGTTGTGCCATTGGCTAAGAAGCTCATCCACGCGGGCTTCGACAGTCTTGACCGTGTCAGCGATTCTGTCGAAGCATCTGTCGCACTTGTTGGAGACTAAAATAACCGTGGAGTCGGGCGCGCGAAGATGAAGCGCATACAGCCACTACATCACATCCTTTTGGACGACCTGACGTGGCGGGCGCCAGAGACAACACGCGGTCAATGTATTGCACATGTGCGAAAGTATCGTGTCAAAACCCGACGGTTACGCGCATGCCATCATCGAGACGAGTGCACATCACTCAAGCGTTCGTGTGATCTCGGGGGAGAGAGGAGAAGTCATGTGGCCACTAGGTTAGTTCAGAGTACTTCGGCTGTGCAAGACTGAACGGTTTGCACGATCTAAAACAGCATCAATCATGGTAGAAAGGTTGCGCGAACAAGGCATGTCCTACGGTAGAGGTGCACAGCAACGGTTGTATGATCACCCCGCTTGAGGCGTTCAATACCGACACTCAATGACCCGGTCTTGATCAAACCGAAAGGGCAATCCGATGAACATACCCGTGTCCGCGGCGTACAAAGCAACCATTCCCCACAACAAATAAAGAAGCCCGAATGATGCTTGGTTCAGGAGCCGCGTGATCGAGACGCGTAAAGCCCGAGACGAGCTACCCCTGTTGTGTTACGCGACACGAGGGTGTGCTGTCGGCGGGCATAACATGCGAGTACCATAGCAGAAGATGCCCCTAGCGTGCGTCTGATGAATCCTCTACGTCAATCGTGTGACATTGTGGCTGGGTTTCTACATGGTTTCCGGGGTCAAAATGTTGTTTCAAGACTACCCCAACCCTGGCGTTTGGGTCCACAGTGATGTTGATACGAGAGAACGCTGTAGGGAGAGATTCATGCTCCGCAAAAATACTCGATGAAAGTAAACAGAGCTGCATCAAATCCCATTAGAGCGTACCGACACCCACCTTATCAAGGTCTTCGTCGGCCATTCCTCTGAACTTCCGAACGTCCGTCACAAGCAGATAAAGGGCCCGCCGGGTGAGGAATATCTGGTGCATTCCGGCGTAGTGGGCTTGTCCGGCACAGTCGTAAAACACGACCCTCACGTCCTTCAGCGCGTGCCGTCGCAGTTCGATGCCGATGGTGCTGACGTCATCTGGAGTGCCCTCCGTGGCCGTTGCTTCGCCGCTAACTATGCTGTTTATCAAGCTGCGGGGAACAGCAAGGGTGCCCAAACATTCCGTCTTCAATTGTTCAGAAAATGGGTACAGAATGCTGGGAATGAATGCTGGGGTTCTACGTGGACTTCATGCTCGTTATCCTCGAGTTGTTTATCTATTGGTGCTGGCACCCACGCTGCACATTGTCGAATGGGCCACTTATTGCCACGCAACAATGACGTGTACGACGTTGCGCTGGTACCTGAGAACCGCTCGAAGGGCGAGTTGGTGGGTGGGGGCAGTGTTATCGCACCGTGTAGAAGGAACAACAACAACAACAACTCGCGTATTGACGTGTTTTTACTCCTTGCTTGCCGGACTACCTCAAACGTCATCACATGCAGAAGGAGTCCAAGAAGGGTCAGTGTCATGTCGGTGGAGGTTCGCGTGTGGCGGACAAACACCACGGTGCCCAAATGCAGGCGAATTATAACGGTTCGTCGACGTTAACCATCGCGTGGGCGACACAGCTGCAATCGCCATGATCGTAAAGGGGTCCGGCAACGATGTGTGCAAGTTCATGCATTTTCGCTATGTTGACAAGCCGGCAACGATGTGTGCAAGTTCATGCATTTTCGCTAGGTTGACAAGCCGTGCTAGGTTGCCATCCGAGTTGACCAGGTACTGGCTTTGATGTGCCACCTCATGTATGCATTATCGGTATTGTGTGGGCAACATGTCAAGCAGGCGGACCAAAGTGCGGTATCATCCTAGCCCGGTCATACCATACATTGGTACATGAAAGTTAAATGTTTCGAACTGATCACCCATGCATTTTTTCAATCCATGTCTACGTCGTCTTAGACCAGCGTCCCGTTCAGAAAGTGGCGAAACGATTAAGGTTTTCCTACTGTGCTGGAAACGTCACCTGGTCTTTCCTGCCTGTGAAGCACCCACCAAGACCACCTTGAGGAGATTCGTCTTCCGAATGTCAACGCCGGCGTTCGTGGTTGCATGCAAATCTCGGAGGCACGTCTGGACGGCCGAAAACGCCTCTTTTTCCACACCTTACGGTGGCGTTACCCACGGATTTCCCTTCGGGATAAGCTTGGATCTGACTCTCACGCCGACATCTGTGCGCATCGAGCTCGCCTTGAAACGCCCCTCTAACATATGAACATGTTCCACCGCGGGTTGAACATCTCCAAGACCTGATCCGAAAAATCAATCGAGTCGAGGGCATCGACGGCAGACACATGATAATACATGATACGACGTACGGTGAACAGATTTGTCGTTGATCTTGGACTCCTCATGCGACCCGACCAATGACCAACCCGACCTTGTACGGTGAGGAAATCAAAAGTGCACAACCCCAAGCAGAAAGCATAAAGCCAAGGTTCATAAGCAGCAAAACCGAGGATACGAACACACCGCTTGTAGTCGTGCAGTAACGACGTCATGTAGTCCACTCCAGTCGCAAAAACGTGTGGCATGGGCGTCAACCCAACCGTTGCCGGAATGGACGCTATTCTGGTCAGTGGCGATATTCTACCGCTTGCGAAGGAATGCGAACATCGTGCCTGCTACAGGCGTTATATATGCCGGCAAACCGACAAACACGTTGATCTGGAGGGGGGGAAATTTCCAAACGTAGAGAACTCACTCGTCAGCTGGTTGTTGCTCAGGTTGACATACTTCAACTTCGTCTTCGTGAGCGTCGGAGGAATCGAACCTGAAGGCACGACGACAGAATGCACCGTATCGGTGCGTCGTCTAGTGTCTGATGAACAGGTGCAACATAGCTCCCGTTCTCGGCGCTATTCAGGTAGATATTAGCCAATCAGCTATTCCGCAAGGCAACACGCTTAAAACAAACAGAGCCGGGCACGTTCTTTGATTAGGAAACACACGTCTTGTATCGAACGTGAGGGAACCGCTTGCTTGGTCGTGACGATGCCTGATCCTTGTGTTTTTCCCTAGGATTACTCCGTTTTACTCTGTCTTTGCGACTTCCTGCCCTTAACTCCGCATTTAGATTATCGATGCTTGCATGACACAAGACGCCAAGAAGAGGAGGCAGGCAGGTATCGAAGACATCGAGATCAAGCATATAAAGATGTTTCTCCTCCGACTACATCGGGTCGAATCATGATCCCCAGAATCACGTAGGAGAAGGAAGCTACCAAATAAATCGCAGCGCCCGAAAGAAAGTAAATATACCTGGTAAATCACAGTGTTACACGATCTGGACAATTACACTATACTTGTCCCCGCCTACCTCTGCATTGGGCTATTTAGTAATTCCGTGTTCCTTCAAGGCAAGTCCCGACAGCAAACGATCTGAGCGAACACGCCCCGTCGATGTAAAGGTACGAAAACAACACGAAGGATATGCACGAGTTCTCGCACGGTGATAATCTCCACCCGGACTCTGGCCAACGACGGCTCGAATATACCGCTAACAAAAACAGCAAAATGTTCGCCATGTACGCGCCTGCTAACTGGTTGTCCATAAAGTTGGCATCCTCCAAAAGCCGACATGTCGCCAAGCGTGGAAGGGAGCGCCCCTGCATGCGGTACAACACCACGCGCTGCTAACGTTTGAACGGAAATACACTTTGTTTGCAGAGTGCAGAAGCATGCTGCCGTAGTGGTACACCAAGTCTTCATTAGACTATGAATTTGTAGAGCTCATGGCCCCACAGCTAATCTCGCTTGTCATCATGTGAGATCGAGAACTGTTCATCATGCCCATCATCGCCGGGAGCCCAGACGGATTGAAAACTCCACCCGAAAAGGGCACAGGTGAATACACCAAAGAAATAGCGGTTTTGGGCATAGACAATCATGTTACGACACTAATGGCACATTTTCGCCTAGCAATCATCTCTGCCTGAGAAGGCCCATGAACTGTTAACCTACTAGTTGTCGTTGGACTGTCTTGTGGAGAGACACGGACAAGAAACTTCCAACCGAGAGCAAACAGCGTCCCTCTCGGTGCGTATTCCGAGTTGCCATTTAGACAGGTAGAGAGGAACAATCACTATTTTTTCTACCCTTCGCTTCATGAGTTAGCTGCCCAACGAAAACGTGACTTTGAGCAAGCAGAAAGTTGTGTCCGATGGGCGCACCCATGGCCAAGTTATACAAAACAAAAATCGTATTGCAACGCAACAGGAACAATCGGACAATTTATCGTGATAGGGAGCTTTTTTAGGGCATATTTATTCTGAACGGCAAGGCTCTTTGTCCCAAAACCGTCCGAACGTTCTTCTGGCTTTTCGATACGAACAGTTTGTTTCCCCGGCGACCATGGTTTTCTTTCTCGGATTGCTCATTCAGGACAGCGGCCCTTGACGCGTGCTGCGATATTTAGAGGTATACCGTTTTTTGGCTGAAGTTGTTTCTGAATGACGGAGGGCTCTCGTTGACCCAAAATCGTCGGAAATGCCGCGTGCTACGGTATAGAGGTATTAAGGTATACCGTTTTTTGGCGAAAATGGTTTCTGAATGACGGGGCTTCCTTAACCCAAAACCGTCGGAAATGCCGCGTGCTACGGTATAGAGGTATTAAGGTATACCGTTTTTTGGCTCAAATGGTTTCTGAATGACGGGTCTCGTTAACCCAAAATCGTCGGAAATGCCGCGTGCTACGGTATAGAGGTATTAAGGTATACCGTTTTTTGGCGGAAATGGTTTCTGAATGACGGGGCTCCTTAACCCAAAATCGTCGGAAATATGCCATTTTTGTTTTGCATGATTCTCGTTGCGTACCTAGCTAGCTAGGCCATGGGATTTTTCATCCTGTTGTAGCAGCTTTGTATTTTTTTTTTTTAAAGCAGTTGTTGGGAGAGGTCTTAAGCTCCCAAAATTGAGGAAGCCTCAGAAAAAAAAAATGTGGTGCACCTCTATCTGTCTATCGTAGTACGCGCCGGCGAATCATTTTTTTTTTTCTTCGGGTGCAGTGTAGAACTTCTCCAGTTGTTGGGATTAACCAATAACGCAACGATCCGATTGAGCTCCTCAAGTGAGTAACTACCCGTTCGTCATTATCAGTCAAGCAATTTCACGTGTACATACATTCGTTTACGGCTACCCGGCATAGATGCTTTTCATTCGGGTTGTTGTGCGAACGAACGCCTTCGAAATCATTTTTCGGGTGAGATATTGAGCTCCTTCCTCAGGTTAGGAGCTCAGGAAATTTGTGCCGCACCCCAGAAGACGATTGGTGCACCGCTCTTATGGCGGGCGTGTACCCCTCCCGCCGCCCCCCCCCCCCCCCCCCCCCCCCGGCACTTGCATCCAGAACACTTACCATCGAAATGCCCGCGACACGTACACAAACCGGAACGGAAAAAATACAATACAACAGAGATCGAAGGCGATGGACGGTGGTGTGCACGTGGGAGTTCGAGTCAAGCACAACGCGCGTAGGCAGGAAGCATTCTTGTTGCGATAGGGATGGCGCGTTTTCGCCCAGCAACCATCACTGACTGAGAAGGCTCTTGGTCTGTTAACCTACCAGTTTGTCTGTCAACTTACCAGTTGTCATCAGACGGCCATGTGGGGAGACACGGACAAGAAAGCTCCGACGTTGCAAACGGCCGTAATTACGGTGCGTACTTATCGAGTGTCTTACGGTTGCAGCGGTAGAGGTGCAGATTGTTTTTTTCTCACCTTGATACTTGGGGAGCAACTTTCTTCTCATTCTAAAGCAGACCTAAAGCAAGCAGTAAGTTCCATCCGATGGAGACGACCCTACATGACTAAGGCATACAACAAATAAATGTATAGTCTATAGATCGCATCACAAAAAATGGCGACGGCACGATGTTCACATTGAGAATATGTGAAGTATATTGATTTTGAATGGCTGGGCTCCTACTAAACGTAAACTCGTGTCCGACTGTTTCTTGTTGTGTTGCAGTACCAGCCGTTGACGCGTGCTACGATAGAAATGCACCACTTTTTTCTTAATACACTACCCCTCACTTTAGGGCCTTAAGACATGTCCTTCTTAGTAAAAAAACTGATTTGGAGTAAAACAAAACTGCCACCTGATGAACAATACCTGTGGCTTAGGTGTACAAAGAGAATCATGCAAGGCAATAACCTATTTCAGACTATTTTGGGTTAGGACGGGTGACAATGGAAGGCCAATTGTTTGAAATTCCCGAAGATCCCAGCCAAAAAAATCCTGAACGGTGGCCTATGGACCCAATATTTACTTGAATTATTTTTTGAAACTTTCCAGAATTCCGGGAAAAAACGATTTCTCGCGGCAATCTTAGCCAACATCCGCCTGAGAATTTCTCCAGCAGATCTTGGATTAGATGCTGCGCGACAGTGCTATATCGCCTACTACTAATGCTCTATCTACCAGATAGCAACGAGTAGCAGCATTAGAACAGCATTCGAAGAATCGGATGACGAAGGCAGAGGCACCGTGTTTCACGCCAAAAATACCGTCAGCAAGTCTCTCCACGATCAGATACACAGACAGTCGGTCTGCGAGCCTCGGATCTAGATACTCTACCATGCGTGGTGTATGTAGCAGAAGAAGCTGGCTTAGTGCGCGTCTCTCAGTGGCTACGTAGAGAACATGCAGCATGCATGGCCAACCCCTTGCGGGACCTGAATGTTTGCTTGAGCCAAAACAATAAGAAACGCACTCGAGACAGAGGTCTCTTCGTGGCCAGCCTAGAGGGTCAGTCTGCGTGGGCTCGGATTCATCTGAACGAAAAAATATGAAGCTCGGTGAATCGGATTCACGCAGGAAACGGCAGAAGTAAGTAGTCGTCCGATGTTAGCCTATATCAAACTCTTTGCATTACCTTACACTCTACACACACGCGTAGACTATGTGTTGTGTGGTAGCGATTTTTACTCTCTATCGAATACTGAATCAAACGAGTCGAAGTGCCGCCCTGCCCTACCCGGAGCATGGGTGCCGGCAATTCCGGCAACCATGCAGAGCCCTTGCACATATATAGGTATAATAATTCGCGTCTGGCATTATTTTATGAAAATATTTTCAGGACGTCAGCTGTGAGTTCGACGAATTTCGGGTCAATGCTCACCTCTACAACAAGCTGCGTTGTTGGTACTAGTAGTTTATACTGCTGTGTGGGTGAGTTTTTCATTGGGAGGGTCCTATTCTAAATATATATGGGTATATATTAAAAAAATGAAAATACACTCTCTAGCTGTGAGATCGAATATTCTGCCGCAACTCATCTTTGCAAGCTGTGTGTGATACTCCGATCGCGCTTGTTACGGGTTGTTGTGTCCCTCATTAAGGATATAGGTCTGTGACTCCCCTTGCAACTACAGTGTAGCTATCAGGGTCAGCAGTGTGATGTTAGTCAGTCTGTGCGCGCGGAAACTATAAAACCTGTTTCTGAGAGGGACAAAATCTGACAGCTGTTGAAGGAAATGCATCCGTTTATCAAGTGTATCCTGTAAGTCGAATAACCGGTGAGGAGAAGGCGGGATTTTCAAGGGCGTGAAGGCCTGGGTTTGATCAAAAGGGAGCGTGGGAGGGGGGGGGGGGGGAGGGGACAAGCGGGGCAGCTCAATTTGTGCGTCGAAACTATAAATCCTTCAAGGGGATAAATCTAACGGTTTTGGAAAAAAAATGCACCAAGTTTATCATGGGGGGGGGGGGGGGGGCGGGGGCGGGGCGGGCGGGGCAGCTCAATCTGTGCGTGGAAACCATACATTACTTTAAGGGGATAAATGTGACGATTTTGGAAAGAATGCACCAGTTTTTCTCGTACATCCTGTAAGTCGTACAACCAGTGAGTAGAGGGCGGAGTGTTCGAGGGGGTGGGAGTAGGGTGGGGGGGTGGGGAGGTGGGGGGTGGGGGAGGGGGGTGGGGGAAGGTGGGGGAGAAGGTGGGGGGGGGAGGGGGGAGGGAGGAAGGGCTTTAGGTGGCATATATGTAGGGGCTTGCTATACGTGTGGTGCTAGGTCTAGGCGATAGTGCGGGTGGTGGGGAAGGGGGGGGCGTTGGTGGCGGGGGCGGGGAGGGTGGGAAGCAGCGGCATGGATGGCTCTAGAAAGACAATGAGGTGATATCCAGTGCGTGGAAGTGTTTATTACTCTGGCGGATTTCGATACTAGGTGGGGCGTTTGAGCAAGGGAGAGCGACAAAAAAAAAAAAGGGGGGGGGGGGGGGGGGGGGGGGGAGGGATATATGTTTTGTTGTTCTCCATTATAATAGTTAGTTTTTTTGTTTTTTTTCCTCCAGCAGATGGGGCAAAATAAAGCTTTAGCTCATCACACTTCCACGTATTTTCATACGCGTCGTGTGTCGATTTAACTCAGTTGCTTTCGCAACCCAACGCTAGCTGGCGCACCCTTCGGATCCCACTGTAGGGATAGCGTGAGCTGTCCCTATCGGTGGTCTTCGTTACTACCCCGGCAGCGCAAGCTACACAGTACTGTAGTTGTATACGGATGCGTGTGTATGTCGACCCGGCCTGTCCCCTGAGGGTCAGGTTCGGTGGAGATAGCCACCCGGAATGCCATCTTTTCGGGTAGTGTGGGACTTGCGCAAGCTCACCCACTAACAAAACCCCTGGCCATGGGAGATGGCCTTCCGCCAGACTTGGTCCAGTTACGGTCTACCCTACCCATTCGGGCGTTGGTCCTCGAAATGTTTAGTGTTGGTATTGTTACACTAGGTGGGGAATTTTGAGCTAGATCTGAGACATCATATCTATTTTGTAAACTTATTACTCTAGCTTCCATTTTACTGCTCTATCGTATGTATGGTAGGTGGTTTATTCAGTTTTTCTCCGCTTTAATATCGGGAGGAGTACGAATACAGAGTATCACTAGTCATATATGTTAGTATTTATTCAGCATTTGTCGTATGTGCCATTCGCCGGCACCCATGCGGAGCCCTTGTACGTATAGATGTAATAATTCGCGTCACGCATTATTTGTCGTATAGTACGTGTTCTTTCGAATGCAGGCCTCTGAGCGAATGACTTATTGCAAGATATGATAGGTCTCCCTCTGGACGCCGTACGCCAGCAGCAAGTATGTGTCCCGCTCCTGCACTGGGCATCGGGCTGTCTGAAATACAAAACGGGTTGCACCTGTAACACAACTGATTTTGGTAAGCGGCCGACGCCGAAGATACGCGTTAAGGTGTCGAGGCACGCAGAGACGGTCGTGATCGGACCGTGGAGAATTCCACAACCCTGCGTGAACCGAACCGCTTGTCATGCTGATGACTTGGCCTAGTTTCTTCCCGCTGCTTCAAGGACCACCCTCTGCCGCGTTCATGGCATCGGGGTATGGTGGCAATAGGTTGACGAGCGTCCGTGGCAGTGTCTGGCCTGGTTGGCCCGGTACGGCCAGCATCCTATCTTCTAGCAGATGGTAGCTTGTGTGTTAGGCGTGTTCGTTGTAGTTGGTCACAGGTAGTGGTTGCTTGTGAGAGTATTTCAAGATACGCACCAGGCATTCTTCATGGAAAATATTATCGACTTTTAGGACGAAAACGTAAAAATATAGGCTATGTAGTCTGTATGATTTCCCGTCAATTTT
The DNA here is from genome assembly GCA_012845835.1 of Undaria pinnatifida. Taxonomy (NCBI): domain Eukaryota; class Phaeophyceae; order Laminariales; family Alariaceae; genus Undaria; species Undaria pinnatifida. Next base: position 4,051,646 of record JABAKD010000023.1, on the reverse strand, counting down.
TATTTGATTGCGGTGGTGTGTTTGCGGGTTGGCTCGCTAGGTGTAGTTGTGTGTTTTTTCTCTAGTGTTCCCGTGATGTGGCGCCGCTGTGGTGTGACATTTTTGCTGCGCATTTCGCTGGGATGTTGTTCTCGAATTCAACACTTACTTGTTTACAACAGAAAAACAAACGATCACGGAGAATATCCGAAAAATGCTTTTGTTAAATGGAGAGTTTCGACGTCTGTCTATCGCAGACGGCTGTACATCTTAATGAATGCACGGAATGTATATTAATCGACTGACTGAGAGGTTAGGCAGTGAAGTCACTGAAAATGTAGCCCGATACGTATACTCGCAAAGCGGAGCCATTATGCAGGCTTGCTCGATTGCGCAGGAACTCAAGTGCGTACTATTACATTCAATACGTGCGCATTTGGGCTCGAACCATGTGTCGATTCCGCCAGCCAAGTCTCCACCACGAGCACCTTACCAACAAGCCCTGCCAGACTAAATCACGCAAAGCCGCTGATCCAACGGACTAGGTTTGCAGTCGAGAACCGATTAACATTCTATATTACAGGAAGCATCACGGCAAATCGCACCGTTCAATAAACGATACGGTGCTGGCCTACAGTAGTTGAGGTAGCGAGCGGTTTGCACAACTAAACAAGGTTGAACACGACGCCCATTCTCAGAGGAAAGGGCACTCTCAACAAATGCTAGGGGCGTTACATTGCTTTCAAGCCTGATAATTCAGCGAACGCTGGGGGGGGGGTGTAATAGCGATTACTTTCATACTGATAAGCAGCTCCATTTGGCGCGAATAAAACGGCGTTCCGTTCATCTGGTTTTGACTCTAGAGTTTAGAACTCGACCATTTTGCGAGATAGCTTCAAAAAGACACACGGAGGAGCGGCAAGATGACCATCATCAGACTAGCAAAAAGTTTCTTCCAGCGAAATTGATTCCGAAGATGACGCGGGGAGTGGGAAATATTGAAGAATACACGTAGCAACTGTTCACCAACGGGCGATTAGCAATTATTGGCCCAGCGTTGCACGCAAAGTACGGAAACAATTGTTCACACCCGACCAGAGTTTTGTTACCCATGTCAGATGGTAGGATATCGCGCATAAGGAGACACGGGCTTGGACCAGAAGGCTAGCACGACTCATGCCTTCAAACGTCGGTGGTAGTATCCGTTGGCTTCGCTAAGGCCTTCACGTCGGAAAGGTAACCAAACAACAGCATTAGACTATCGGTATTGCTCTGGCGGCGCGATGTATGAGAAAGAAAAACTGATAGCACGGGGGTAGGGTGCACATCTTGTAGGGGCGAGAAGGAGCACGCGCGAAGTATCGACACCCTCCACCGTGGAGGGGTAGTTAATTCCTGTTGTCGGAAAAGCCGTTGTTTTTTTGTTATTCTTTGCTCGTCCCGTGTACAGCTTTTTTTGCCTTTTTTTTTTCTCCTTCTCCGGCCCTAGTAGACGTAACTCAGGTCCACGGTCGTTAAGCCGGCCATTTTCCCCCCTCCCCACTACAGTGCGTGCCTTCATTATTTATCGCGTATGTTCGCAAAACCAGATGCAGCGCAGGTGCAAGTTGAGGTGTGTACCCAAGCTTTGGGATCGGCCCATAGGTCTGGCACGCGCCTGCGAGGATCCATTGCAAACCCATCAGTCATGTGGGCACCTGGGAGTCGTTCTGCGGTAGGTAACCCCCCCAACTTTTTTTTAACGAGAAATGGCTGGTCTTAAAACTAGCTCCCCGGCCGTACCTCCCGAAATACGGTGCCCCTTGCCACCCTGACGTCATGGTTCGATAGTCCTTTGCAAACAAGAAACACATGGAGAGACATGTTTTCTTGACAGCGCCCTTCCTCGTGTCGATCAGCCATGAAACGTTCGTTAAAAGAAAATCGCTGGTTTTGGGGGGGGGGGGGGGGGGGGGGGGCTATTGTAGAATCAGTCCTGGTACAACCCACGACTCGATGTTCCAGCTCCGTCTGCCTACGGTTCTCCCCTGTCTGAAACAAACGACAGAATGTTACGGCGTACATTTGCCAAGCAAGATTATGCTCAGCAGACAACCGTCGCCTTATCTCGACATCATCGCACCCTTTAAACCAAGCGGGGAACACTTTTAATGGCCCCCAGTACAATTGCCTGTCCGAGAGCACCCGCATACCCATACATTTACGTCTTCCTGGAACGGTAGTGCGCATGGGATCCAACTTATTTCCTTCGAGGAATGCCAGTCGTCCGCGTGTCCTCGGCATGAAGATACTGTGAACAGAAGATGACCATGCTACCCGAATCAGACCGTCCAAACCAGCCCAAATCAAAACAAAACAAAACAAAACAAAACAACACAAACCAAACCAAACCAAACCAAACCAAACCAAACCAAACCAAACCAACCCAAACCAAACCAAACCAAACCGAACCAAACCGAACCAAACCGGACCAAACCGAACCAAACCAAACCAAACCAAACCAAACATAACGTAACGTAATCAAACCAATCAAACACAGAATCATGATCGCGACGTTCCCTTTTCGATCGATTTCCCCAACGTAAGCAGTACACGAGGGAAATTACGACCTGATTGCGACCTCTACATCGGGAACTTAAAGTCAAGGTCGACCATCGCGCATGCCATCGGATCTTCCCCGGTCTGGCAGGCCTTGCTCACACGCTTGTGGTCCAACAGCGGGATGTCGCCCGTCAGCCGAACCCTGGTCACAGAAAACTCCATCGCCTCTACCTGCCACACATCCGTCACGAAAGGTGTCATTCGATCGACTACACGAACGGTATCTCGATCCGCCTCAAGAAGCACCGACCCAGGTACAGCAGTTGTGTCGCGAATGTTACGGGTTCGTCTAGAAAGATAGATGTCGATCCCTCACGAAAGTTATAATCGGTCATTTGCAAAATGGGCAATCTGTCCGTAACGAAAGATGTCTCGATCGGTTACGAGACGTACGTACGTACGTGTCGATTCGCTACGAAAAGGTGTCTCGAGATCCCGTCACGAATAATAAAGGTGTGTCCACCCGTCGGGAAAAGGTGCGTCTCGAGATCCCGTCACGAACAAAGGTGTGTCGACCCGTCGGGAAAGGGTTTCAACAGAGTTTCACGAAAGGTTTCGGGTCTGTTTCACGAAAGCACCTACCACCGAAAATGAAACGCCCCTAAGAGCCCGGGGTCGGGAACACAAAACCGAGCTCGACCATCTCGCACGCCATGGGGTCTTCCCCAGACTGGCAGGCTTCCTTCACCCTCTTGTGATCGAACAGCGGGATGCCCCCCGTGAGTCTGACCCTCGTGACAGAAAATTCCATCGTCTCTACCTGCAATCCATCGTCCACACATCAAAACCCATCAAGCGTGGTACATGGATCTGTCATGGAAGGCGTCGGCCGGTCACGACTAGACTCTGAGGTCTATATATTTGCCGGGATATTTTTATGATATTAATAATAGCGTGTAGATATAAAAAAAAGAAAGGAAATATCACAGGAATTAAGTTCTTCTTCGCGCGCGTCCATTGGGGCAAAGAAAGGCAGGATGTCACCCCGTTAATCGCACCCTCGTCACAGAAAGCGCATCATGCCTACCTGAGCATTGACCGTTGGATTAATGGCGTGAAGCGGGTGAACCCGTCACACGAAAGGAATCGATCCGCCGCGAAAGGCCGGGATTCGTCGCGAAAAGTGTCGGGGATTTTGGGACAATGTAATAGGAGGTCATCTGCGATCGTCATTCTGTCGTCTCTATTGCGACCAAAGGCATTTATCAAGAGGCTACCAGGGTCTGTAGCACGCAGCTATCAATGAATCGATTCATCACGAAGGGTGTCGATCGATCGCTGAACGGTATGTTTCCGGGTACATGCAACCGCGTGGGAGTTGCACCACTGGTTTTCCTGAGGCGCTTCACATGAGTAGCTCCATACCTCGCCCCCAAAAAGTGATTTTTAAGCAAACGAAACGTGCCAACCCGGGCAAAAACAAAACTACCCCATGACCTAGGTATACACAACCTAACCACTGCAAAACAAGACTGGCATTTGGACGATTTTGGGTCAAAGGAGACCCGTCACTTACTTTCCGAAATAATGTAGAGCACAATCAGTGCTAAGCTCTATCAAATAATGTAGAGCACAATCAGTGCTAAGCTCTATGCTAGCACGCACGTCTCCGTCACAAAATACACGCTTCGGGGATTTCGGCTCAGGACAAATTGGAGAAGGGGACCAAGGCTACGGTAGGGGTTTTGACGCGCGCTACGGTAGATGGGTAGCACTTTTCGTCTGAAACGATATCTGAATGACGGGGCCCCTTAAACCCAAAGTCGTCAATAACCGAGGCTTTTTTTCTTGTGTGGCATGATTCTCGCTGTATACCTACTAATAGTACGCCATGAATGAGGTTTTTTTACCCGGTAGCGTTTCATATTTTTCTCCTGAATCTGTTTTTTTTTTGGGGGGGGGGGTGAGGGGGTTAAGAAGGACATGTCTTAAGCTCCCAGAGTGAAGAAACTCGGGAAAAAAAGTGGTCGAGTTGTTCTACGTACGGTACCCCCCCCCCCCTCCGACGCATGCTACGATAGAGGCATCGCTTTTCGTCTGAAAATGGTTTCCCCCTTAACCCAAAATCGTCGAAAATAAGACTTTTTTTTTGTATTTGCATAATTCTGTTCTTTCATCCGGTAGTAACGGTTTATTTTTACTCCAGAATCAGTTTTTGGGGTTAAGACAGGTTTTAAGCTCTCAAGTTGAGGGGTAGTATTAAGAAAAAAAAGTGGTGCACTTTTTTTTTTCGTAGCACACGTTCCCCAACTTTTCTTCAACGAAAAATCGCCGGTTTTGAAACCGGCTCCCGGCCGTACCTCCTGAAATACGGTGCCCCTTGCTACCCCTATTTCGTCGTTCGATGGCACTCCTTTGCCGCCAATATAACATATTGGAGACTATTTTTCAATGGCGGCCTTCCTTTGCCGCCAATAACACATATTGGAGACTATTTTTCAATGGCGGCCTTCCCCCTGTCGAGCAGCCACGAAACGTTCGTTAAAGAATATCGCTGGTTTTGGGGGGGGGGCATATCGTAGAATCAGTCGGTGCGCCTCAATTGTAGCACGCGTCTATTTCACAACCGGGTTTGAGCCCGATCGCACGTGCCACTCTGCCCTCCAACGGGCAAAACGACGCGGGGCAATCGTTTGGCGCAGACATATATCTAGCATTCCATTCAATCGTGGATCCATGTCGCACGGTTTACGTGGCAGCGTGAAAACTTTCGATCGCTAAGGGGCCGGGGGGGGGGGGGGGTAGGGGGCGGGTAGGGGGGGGGATCACTCGCACGAGTGACCCCAACGCATGCTACGATCGATGTAGAGGTAACACGATTTGCCTCTATTTTTTTTTAATTAACCCAAAATCGTCGAAAAACGGCCATTTTTGATTTATTGCAGGATTCTCGCCGTGTGCCTACGCCTTGGGATATTTCTCCAAATCGATTTTTTTTGGGTTAAGAAAGGTCTTAAGCTCCCAAATCGAGAAAACCCCAGAAGAAAAATATATATATATGCGCACGTCTATATCGTAGCACCCGTCCCACGAAAAAAAAACCCAAAAGAAAAAAGGTCTCTCTCGAAAGTAACCGCCTTGCCGTAACGTGGGTGGGAAGCGGAACATACTTCGATTATCACAATCAAAACTTTACACTCCTCCCGTACCACACCATATTATTCACGAAAGGAGGTGTCGACCCGCGTCGAAAGCTACTGATGACTGATTCTACGATAGCGCCCCCGTCAAACCCGCGGTTTTCTTTAACGAACGTTTCAGGGCTGCTCGACATGAGGAAGGATGCTGTTGAACGAAAAGTATCCACATTTTTTCTTGTGTGCGAAGGTCTATCGATCGATCGATGACGTCGGGGTGTCGAGGGACACCGTGTTTCAGGAGATACGACCTGGAGCTGGTTTTGAAACCGGCAATTTGGTTAAAGAAAAGGTTGAGGGGGGGGTACCATAGAACGACTCTGAAACCTCTTCACGAAAGGTACAATTCCTTCGCTAGAGGTATTATTTTTGCCACGAAAGGTGTCATTCCGCCGAGAAAGGCGTCATGACTTCCTCGAGGAAGGCATTGAACCCCATAGCAAGATACCGATCCATCAACGAAAGGGTCGCACAAGGTATCATTCCGTCACGAAAGGTGTCAATTCGTCTCGAAAGGCGTGATTTTTCCGCAAGCAAAAGGTGTCGACCCCGCGTCGCGAAACCTGTCGAGGATCAGCACGACTCAATACGAGCTGTCGTCTCCACTACAAGGAATAAAAATGTACGCAACGGGTACGTGGCATCAAACGTAGATTATTGTCTTCACGTGTCGTATCCCTCCACCAATATAACAAGCCATGTTCGGAAGGTCCAGCAAAAATTGTCGGGTCATGAAAATAGATTACCGCCACCACCACCACGAGAGGGGGCGGGGGGGGGTGAACGGCGAACGCGCACTGACTGGCAGTGTGACAGAAACGCGTGGCCGAACCTCTCACCGCGATTTCGTTAACCATGAGGTGGTGGCCCATGACCCACTCCGAGTCGATTTTTCCGGTGAACTGGTCGGCCTTAGGGTCGGTGAGGGTGGCGATACGGTTCATCACAACCTGCAGCAGACCACGGGCAGAAGAACTTCACGCAAAATACTGGGAGCAAACTCGCCGCGAGGGGCAATAGTTGCAGGAAGAAACAGATGATTTCGTAGAAAACGAACCAACGGGATATGACGTGGAGTATCACTCTGCTTGAGAAGACGAGCATCGACCCGTGAATCGACCAAATCCACCGTTACGCATATGGAACATTTTTGTTCAAAACTAAACTAACGCAAATCGTGGGGAGCAAGTCTACAAGGCCAACTCCAACCCTACAAAAACATAAACAAACAAAAAAACATAACCCCCCCAAGACGTGTAACCCGGTTGAAGAAAGCCTGAATGCAAATGACGAACCTGCCTTGTACGGTGGCGGCATGGCTCAGCAAACCTTGACCAAAACCGAAAAACAACAAAATGCATAAATTCTCACCCCCATTGCGGTCATGGAGCCGTAGGCAAACCGGTCGTTTTTCCTCCCCCCTTCCCCCTTGGAGCTCTCGAAGCTAGGGAGAAACACCGTTCGTTCCGGCAGAGGGAACTCACGCCTGCAGAAACGACGACCGCACAGCAACAAAAAACAAGCAACGGCAGTAACCAGCGCAGCATCAATCAGCAGTACCCGCAAGAGCAGCCTCAAGAAGAGCAGAGTTGACGTGTCAGTGAATCGGAGCGAAAATATACATGACGCGTGCTACGATAAAGGTTCCACCGCTTTGTTTTCTGAGCCGCATCAGCTTGGGGAGCCTGTGAGACCTCTCTCTCGCGAAAAACTGATTTGGGGGAAAATCAAATCTATCTGCTACCGGATGAAACATCCCAAGGCCTAGGTGCACAGTAAGAATCACGAAAACAAAAAAATGGTCTATTTCCGACGATTTTGGGGTAAGGAGCCCGCCAAAAAACGGTATACCTTACTACCTCTATACCGTAGCACGTGGCATTTCCGACGGCTTTGGGCTAAGGAAGCCCCGTCATTCAGAAACAATTTCCGCCAAAAAGAGGTATACCTTAATACCTCTATAATATACCGTAGCACGCGGCATTTCCGACGGTTTTGGGCTAAGGAAGCCCCGTCATTCAGACACCATTTTAGCCAAAAAACGGTATACCTTACTACCTCTATACCGTAGCACGTGGCATTTCCGACGACTTTTGGGTTAAGGAAGCCCCGTCATTCAGAAACAATTTCAGCCAAAAAACGGTATACCTTACTACCTCTATACCGTAGCACGTGGCATTTCCGACGACTTTTGGGTTAAGGAGCCCCGTCATTCAGAATCCATTTCAGCCAAAAAATGGTATACCTCTATCGTAGCACGCGTCAATATATATATATATATATATATATATATATATCCAACGCCCCCTCTTTTCCGACCACCTACACGATCGCCTAGACCTAGCACCACGCGTATAACAAGCTGCTACATATCTTTGATCTCACAGCCGAAGTGTATTTGAATATTATTTGTGACCTAAACCTCCTAAAAATCCCCCCCCCCCCTCTTGCTCTCCCTTACTCAAACGCCCCACCAAATATCAAAATCCGCCACATTAATAAACACTTCACGCACAGGATATCACCTCATTATCTTTCGAGAGCCATCCATGCCGCTGTGTTTCCCCCCTCCCCCCCTCTCCAACGCCCCCTCTTTCCCGACCACCTGCACGATCGCCTAGACCTAGCACCACGCGTATAACAAGCTGCTACATATCTTTGATCTCACAGCCGAAGTGTATTTGAATATTATTTGTGACCTAAACCTCCTAAAAATCCCCCCCCCCCCTCTTGCTCTCCCTTACTCAAACGCCCCACCAAATATCAAAATCCGCCACATTAATAAACACTTCACGCACAGGATATCACTTCATTATCTTTCGAGAGCCATCCATGCCGCTGTGTTTTCCCCCCCCCCCCGCCCCCCCCCCCCCCGCCTCGAACGCCCCCTTCTTCCCCATCACCCGCACCTTCGCCTAGACCTAGCACCACACGTATAACAAACCCCTCACCTAAAGCCCTTCCCCCCCCCCCCCCCCCCCCCCCCCCCCCTCCCCCCCAAACCCATCCCAACCCCACCCCCTCGAACACTCCACCCTCTCTTTACTCACTGATTGTACGACTTACCCCAGGATATACATGATAAACTGATGTATTATTTCCAAAAATGTCACATTTATCCCCTCGAAATAATGTATAGTTTGCAGGCATATATTGAGCTGCCCCCCCCCCCCCCCCCCCCGCCCCCAATAATATACTGGTGCCAAAACCGTCAGATTTATCCCCTCGAAAGGATTTATAGCTTACATGCACAAATTGCCCCTTCCCCCCCCCCCCCCCCCCCCCGCCCCCCTCCAAACCCGCTCGCTTTTGATCAAAACCAGGCCCCCGCTTTCCCTTCACAGCTGTCAGATTTTGTCCCCCTCATAAACGGGTTTTATAGTTTCCGCGCACAGACTGACTAAAATCATCCTGTTGACCCTGATAGCTACACTGTAGCTGTAAGGGGAGTCGCCGACCTATATCCTTAATGAGGACACACAACTCGTAATGCGCGCGATCGGAGTATCACACACAGCTTGCAAAGATGAGTTTCGACGAAATCTTCGATCTCACGGCTGGAGTGTATTTTAATTTTTATAATATATATTGCGCGATCGGAGTATCACACACAGCTTGCAAAGATGAGTTTCGACGAAATCTTCGATCTCACAGCTGGAGTGTATTTTCATTTTTTATAATATATATTATATATATACATATACAGTAGGTGGCCCTATGTAGTGCGGGTATGTTCACGAAAATTTACCCGCACTGTACCGGGCACCCGCACTATATGAAACCCGGCCACTATAGAGGGGTCTATATTATGTCAAACGATTTCACCCGCACAATATCGAATACCCGCACTATATGACCCGCACTATTTAGGGCCACCTACTGTATACATATAGACTCTATTAAAATTTCCCAAAGATGACTATTAAACTCTAATGTATGCAGTCTAGTCGGTTAAACGATGTACTATATTTTGGTGAACGAAGGGGCGAGCTCCGCCGCCCCCCCCCCGACGCGATGTTGAAGAGCCACTGAAACCTTGGTGAAAGACGATGTGAAAACATCTGGGAAGAAAAAAAAAAGGCATGTATGTGGCGCTTGCGTTGTTGTTTGACTCGAAGCGAGAGGCCAAAAAAAAAACGTTTACTTCCTGTACCATCGAAACTTCGTGTCTGTCCCGTGGAAAACCGCACAGCGGCAACGATGAGACAGCCTCAGCAACAAACACACACAGTAGCATCGGTGGTATGACAGCTGTGATCAGGCCTGTGCTGTACAGCAGCGAGGTCAAGTTCTTCATTGGTTTTGGTTTCAGAGGTCGAAGTAAGTGCTATGATAGGGTCATTGCGCCGGTGTTTTTCTGGAGCTCCTCGATTAATTTCACGTGAACCAAAAGCGCGACGCCCTTTTGCGACAATTTGGGGTCAGGCAAGCCCGTCCTTCAGAAACAGGCAAAACAAAAAAAGAGAAATGCACGCTTAACCTCCAGTGGCGTAGCAAAGCGCCGGCGTCAGCACGGTGCCTGTCGCACGAGTGGCGCCGTGCTAAATTTTTGCCGGAGATTTTCAAAGTGTGTAATGTGCGTGTGGGTTTTTTTTTAATATAATTTCGCGATAGTCCGGGGTGGAAACACTTGTTGTTTGTTACACCGCACCAACAACGCTACTTTCTTCTTCTTGCTGAGGCCCGTTTTCAGTTCGTGTTTGAGCCATCTTGCGGTAGGCGTTGCAAGGTTTTGGGCCCCAATATTTTGTGGTCGGTTGAGCTGCCAGCTCAAGAGGGAAACTGCCAGCTGCTGGTCTGATACTTTCACAAGTAAGTATGTATGTAAATGTTTCAGGACTTTTAATAGCGCGTAGAAAAGACGATCGGGTTGCAAGAACAAATGTGTCTTCGAAGTCATTTTTCCGGTGAGAAGTCATTGAGCTCCTCCTGTTAGGAGCTCCGAAACTCCCGCGCGCCTCTCCTGCCGTGTGGGAGGACTCGTTTGGACACGTGCTTAGACGCGTGCTACGATAGAGGGGTGCACCACTTTTTTTCTTAATACTGCCCCTCAATTTGGGGGCTTGAGACTCCCCTCAAAAACTGATTATATACAGGGAAAAAATATAAACTGCTACACCGGATGGAAAAAATCCTCACGACAACAAGAATCATGCAAAAAACAAAAAGTGGTCTATTTCCAGCAAACTAGGGTTAAGAAGCCCCGTCATTCAGAAAATAAAAATAGAAAAGTCAAGAAATGCTACCTCCACCGTAGCATGCGTCGCCATGATAGATAGGTAGAACTTACCTAGCTAGAAAAATAAGAATGACGGCAGCTTGCGCTTCCGGGGTTGTAACGAAGACCACTGATAGGGACAGCTTACGCTATAATACCTACAATGGGACCCGAAGGGTGCGCCAGCTAGCGTTGGGCTGCGAAAGCAGCTGAGTTAAATCGACACACGACGCGTGTGAAAAAACGTGGAAGTGTGGTGAGCTAAAGCTTTATTTTTCCCCATCATCCGCCGGAGGATAAAAAAAAAAAAAAAAAAATGACGGTGTTCCTTAATCCAACATCGTCAGGGTGTCATTCTTTGTTTCGCAACATCATGTCCTTTAGCATATTCCTAGCCCGCGGTATGTCTCATACGCGTGCACTCTCGTTTTTTTTCTTTCTCAAAACCAACGGTTGGGTTGTGATATATTAATCTTCTCAAGCGAAGGGAAAAATATCAGAAAAAAATAGGTGTGCACCTCCAACGTGGCGTGCAGGGTTTCCCAAATGCAGGCAGGCTACGGTAAGGTTGGCCCCAACTTTTCTTCCGGGCCTGCTTCCTTCCTCGCATTAGCAAACCCTACACCTCCCCCAGGCACAAAAGCCACTTGCAAGGGACGATTTGACCCAGGCTGCGCCGTGGGGGGGGTCACTTTGGCTGCGCCTGTGTCTGTAGTGTCTTGGGGGTTATTCGCTCAATCCCCCCCCCCCCCCCCCCCCTCCCTGTCCCTTTGCGTCAATTTTTTTGCATTTCCGCGTACTATTTTAACTGTGCGGTGTAAATCTGCAATGGAATGGTGAGCTACGCTGCACCAAACGAAGCAAGTGCGTTCGAAGCCAATTGGTTCTCGAGGGGACAGAGTCGCCCGTGCGAGTGCGGTCAAAACACGGCGGGGTACCCCCCCTAACGCAGCGTGCGGGTCAGTCTAATTCTTCGGTAGGCGGGGGGATTCCCTTTCGGGGCTTTTGTTTGCAGTGGCCTCGTGGTAACTCGCGCGAGTGGACGGGTGCTACGATACAGGTGCACCCCTTTTTTTCTGAGGTTCCTCGGTTTGGGAGCTATAAAGACACCTCTCAAAACCTGATTTTGGAGAAAAAAAAAAAATGTTGCCACGGAATGAAAAATCCCATGGCCTACTGTAAAGAGTACACAACAAGAACCACTGCAGAAAAAAAAAGTGGTCTATTCCCAACGAATTTGGGTCAAGGAGCCCACCGTCATTCAGAAAAAAAAAAATGGACAAAAAATGCATGCCTCTATATCGTAGCGTGCGTCAGTGACCCCCCCCCCTCCCCCTGTTCCATGATGCGGCCATAGGGTTTCGGGCGGCTTAAATATAATTCGATATGAATCCCCGATCATGGGATGGTAAGCCGCGCTGCGCCGAACAAATCGCCTGACTTGTTTTTGTCGCGGCGTGAGGTCCAGAGTCCCTCGCGTGCGAATGGTGAAGGCCCCGGTGGCACCAGTGAATCTCGGAGGTACCCCCGCTACCGTAGCCTTGCTGGTCATTTAGTATAGTTCACCGATCCTTACCACAAGACACTATATTATCTAGTAAAGCTACGCTAAGGGGGGTCCCTTTTTTGCAGCGGACCGGGGTCGCTCTCGTGAGTCAACCCCGCTGTTTGTTGCGGTGTGTCTTGAAAAGTCTTTCGAGCCGTTTAACTGTTCGGGTTCGTAACCCGCAAGGGAATGGTCGGCGCTACGCTGCAAAAAATAAATAGAGAATATATCTAAAAGTGGTTTTGTCGATATGACGTACAGGGTCAGAGAGGTCAGAGTCACGGGTGCGAGTAGCTCAAACCCGGCAGTAAAATGGAGGGTATTTGCATGTGTTTTAACATTCCCCCCTGGTAGTGTAGCCTAGCGTGTAGTCTTGGTCGAACGTGCAGCCTAATCGATGAACCCAGGTGTCAAGGGCACGGGCTGGCTCGCGGAAACAGTAGTCACGTTATCCGGAGAGCCATCGAGCTAGGGAGAGAGGAGCAGAGTAGAGTTTTGATGTGCGGCCTGTGGGGCTTCTCAACCCCCGCCACGTGGTGACCCCAATCGTGAGAGATTGGAGGCCACCTACAATTTTATTATTGTTTAGACTCGGGGAACAAACCTGGCTCCGCCGCATCTCCGAAGATGCGTTACGGTTTTCCAAACCACAAATGAATATCCCTATCAGGCTTTGATACAGGCACAAACCAACACAGCCCGATGAAAATTTCACTGGTCTGGCCTAGATACACACAACGATGAATGAACCAATGACCAAGAACGGCGTAATTCCGAGAACGATAGGGCGAAGGAGTTCCGTCACACTCAGCAGACCAGTTCGTCCATAACGTGTTGCTGCCTCTTTTGCGGCTAACGTACATCCCGTGCGGTAGAGCAAAGTGGGATGCTTTACATAAATCGGAGTATCACACACAGCTTGCAAAGATGAGTTTCGACAAAATATTCGATCTCACAGCTGGAGTGTATTTTTATTTTTATACTATTAAAGATCAACCACATGAAAAAAAAATCACTGGCCCCCGGTCTGGATACACAACGAGTAATAAAAAAAACACAAGAACATGACAAAAATGTTTTTCGGTGGCGTTCGGGTGAGGGAGCTCCGCCCTTCAGGAAACCGGTTCGGCTATAAATCTTGCTGCCGGCTCTGTTGTGGCACGCTTCTCATGCGCTAGCTAAAGTGGATACTACACTAAAACTACAGCTCCCTCGGGATGAAACAAATCACTGGCCCGGCCTAGATACACAACGGTTATTAAACGAAGAAAAGAAAGACGTAAAATTTCGACGGCGTTTTGGATGAAGGAGAGTCTCCCCGCCATTCAGCACACCGGTTCGGTCGTACAGTGGTGCTCTGGGCTCTATCGTGGCAAGCGTTTCGCGCGGTAGAGAGGAAATACGCGGGTACCTCTGACCGTGGCTACGGTCTGGGGGGGGGGCGTCACTCTTGGGGCCCTTGTTTTGGTGCCGCTCGTGATCTGTCGCGCGAGTGACATTCCTCTTCCTTGGTGGAGTCTCCAGCGACAGTGTACACGATATAAAGGTGCACGAAACCTGTTGCCTGCGAATCCTTCCTTTTTGAGGAGCTCTATACTCCACCCAGGCGTTGTTCAATGAAAAAAACATAATGTGCGATCCAATGGCCTAGCTTATGGCTTAGGAACAAACAAACACCGTTTGTGTTGAAAAACGTAGTATGGCACTGCCAGCGATTTTCGGATAAGGATCCAAGTCGCTCAGAAAACACATTCATTCGCCAAAAACAAGCATATCTTAGTACCTCTACGTATCAACGCGTGCTACGATAGAAGCATCAAGGGGTATCACTTTTCGTCTGAAATTTTTTTTCTGGAGATGACGGGGCTCCATAACCCAAAAATCGCCGAAAATAGCGGTGATTTTTTTGTTCATGATTCTCGTTGTATACCTTAGGCCCAACGGATTTTTTCGTCCACGATAAAGCAGGTTTTTTTCTCTCCAAGTCTGCATTTGGGTTAAGGAGTCATCCCGCGGTAGGAGTTGCAGTGGTTGGATTAACTAATGATGCACCTTGTCCGATTTAGCTCCTCACGTGATGAACTATCGGTTAGCCATTAATCAAGCCATTTCACGAGTACATATTATTGTTTAAGGACTACTAAGGCATAGGCAACGCTTGGTCGGGTTGTGCGAACGAATCACATGCCTTCGAAAGTTGTTTTTTGGAGTTATTAAGACATATGATGAGTTATCCAGCACACGGTGGCGGGGTTGCAGTTGTTGGAATGACGTATAGCGTACCTGTTGTCCGATTGAGCTCCCTCGTGTGAGGAACTACCCGTGTTAGTCGTTAGTGAAGTAATTTCACGAGTACACATTGTTTCAGGACTACTAAGGCCTATAGAAGCTGCTTGTTGGTCGGGTTGTGCGAACGAATCATGCCTTCGAAATCATTGTTCCGGGTGAGATATTGAGCCCCTCGTGTGAGGACCTCAGGGACTTTCTAATGCACCCCTACCCCACTGTGGGATGGCTCCGTTCGATTTTTTTCATCCACAGTAAATCATCTATTACGGAGATGCATTGTTAACAGGGGTAAATGCCTTATCGTCACAACATATTGTTGCAAAAAAATCACCGGAAATTCCTCATAATTTTCGCAATATCTCGGCCAGAGAACATCATTTTTTTTTTTTTTTCCTTCTCCGTGAGTGACCGTAAGGCCTACCTATCTATACGAACAATCATAGCTAATCGTTTACCGTTATCGACGAAACATTGACAGAGTTATGACCCCATAGGCATTAAATGACCCCTGCTGGCAATGGGTATTGTTAAGATACGGCCTCGAAAGGCCTGTAGGTATCCGAATTTGAGATCATTTGGATGGGTTTCGTATGATAAGGTTGGCGGTTTATATTCGGGGAAGTTTGGAATTAGATCGGAGGCACGCGCCTCCGATCTCAGAAGCTATCCCGGGCTCTGGTGGAAACGAATAAAGCTACATCTCTACGAAGGAACGGAAGTGAGTACTCTCCGAGGACCTGCTCAATTGGCAGACCTGCAGGGGGCACTCTGTGTCCCCCACCTTTAATTTAACATGTGGCGTCGACGGCAGGACAAAGTAGTATTAATAGTTATCTCGTCAAGTCTGCATTTGACGCGTGCTACGATAGAGGTAGCACTGTTTTCTTGCCTGAAACGATTTCTGAATGGCGGGGCTCACACCTTAACCCAAAATCGCCCGAATTTTAGGCGAGATTTTTGCTGTAAAATTCTCGTTGTACACCCTAGGCCATGGGATTTTTCATCCGGTAGTAGCAGCAGCTTTTTTTTTCTCTCTCTCTCCAAATCAGCTTTTCCCCGGGGCGGGGAGGTCTTAAGCTCCCAAACTCGAGGAAATCTCACATAAGAAAAAGGCGTGCACCACTACTACCGTGGCGTGTGTCATTTTCGAGAACTAAATGACGAGCGCTACAATAGAGGTGCACAATGTTTTTTCTTAATACTACCCCTCAATTTGCGAGCTTAAAGACCCCTCCGAAAAACTGGTTTAGAGAAAAACTATAATCTGCAACCCAGGATGTAAACTTCCATGGCCTAGGTATACAACAAGAATCAGAGGCAAACGAAACCACCTATACGTATAATACGTTCGACGATTTTTTGGGGTTAACGGAGCCCCGTCTCTTTCAGAAATCACGTTTCAGATGAAAATTTCTGCCTCCATTGTATCGTAGCACGCGTCTCAAGACGTGCCTTAACCTCCTGAAGCGAGGAACGTCAGCAAAAAAAAAGTGGCGCACCTCTATATCTATCGTAGCACGCGTCTATCGTAGCACGCGTCAAGAGCGTACGCGTGCTGGTTAAGTTTGCAATACGAATCCGCAGCGCAATCGGTTCGATGAGATGCGCGAAGCAAAATCTCGCGTAAAAAAAAGTCGTTGCTTCAGAAGCAGATAGAGAGTCATTCGGGCTCGCGGCTCAAACCCAGCAATGGCACGTGATATGATATAGAGACAGCACTTTTTCGTCCGCGAAACGATTTCTGAATGACGGGGCTCCTTAATGAACCAAAACCTCGTCGGATATAGGCAAAAAAAAACAAAAAATGTGATTATCGTTGTATACCTAGACAAGATGGGATTTTTCATCCGGTAGCAGCTTTACTTTTTTTTCACCAATCAATCAGTGTTTGGGAGAGGTCTTAAGCTCCGAAAGTCAGGAACCTTGAAGATAAAAGTGGTGCTGCACCTCTATCGTCACTCGCGTCCAAGTAACAAAAAAAAGGGGACACCCCCCTTACCGACGCCTTCGCTCCCTCCAACCGCAGGCTTGGTGACATCGCCAGTTGTTAACCGTGCGCCAAAAGACAGATTTAACCGCTGTTGTTGTTGGCGAACGCTACGGGCAATTCGAGAGAGCTCTATACTATTGCATGGCGAGGTCAAAACAAACGAGATAACCATCCAATCTTAGGTAAGCGTCGGATGCATGCTACGATAGAGATGCACCACGTTTTTTTTTCTGAGGTGTTCCTCAATTCGGGAGCTTGAGACCACCTCTCCGAAAAAAAACTGATTCGGAGGAAAGTATATACTCGTACACTGCTATATATACTTGATGAAATATCCCATCCATGCTGGCCTAGGTACACAACGAGAATCAAGAGAAGGAGAAAAAAATGACATATTCCCGACGATTTTGGGTCAAGGAGCTCCGGTCATTCAGAAACCATTTCCGCCAAAAAACGGTATACCTCTATCGTGTAGCATGGGTCATTTTGAAGATTTTCGGTTAAATTCATTCAACCAGTTTGAGTGAGGGCTAGACGGGGGACCCTCCTTCTTCTTCTGCGGGTGTCGAGGAGGTTCCTGTGATGACCGGTCTTGGTAAGAACTGGGGACATGCAAGTAAAATCGTGTGTGCGCCTCGCCCGACTCCGGTATCGGCAGGCACTTCTTCGGACACTATGGCAAGGTAGAGAGGTGCACCCTTTTTTTGCTGGGTCTCCTCGCTTGAGGAGGTCGATGCCATTCTTGACACCAAGAAAAAGGGTGATTTTGAGTGAAAACGAAGTGTGATCCGATAAAACCAACCCATGGCTTGGTACGCAAAGTAGAAAGGATGATGAGGATGATGATGGTGGTGATGATGATGATGGTGATGGTGGTGGTGATGATGATGATGATGATGATGATGATGATGATGATGATGATGATGATGATGATGATGATGATGATGATGATGATGGTGATGATGATGATGGTGGTGATGATGATGATGATGATGATGATGACGACGATGATGATGAGGATGATGATGATGATGATGATGGTGATGGTGATGATGATGATGATGGTGACGATGATGATGATGATGATGATGATGACGATGATGATGATGATTATCATGATGATGATTATGATGATGATGATGATGATGATGATGATGGTGATAATGATGATGGTGATGATGATGATAATGATGATGATGACGATGATGATGATCATCATCATGATCATCATCATCATCATGATGGTGGTGATGACGACGATGATGATGATGATGATGATGATGATGATGATGATGATGATGACGATGATGAAGATTAAAGAACCCACGTTCCGTCATATTTCAGGAAATTTTAAAGTTAAAATAGCCAAAAAAAGACTAAAATACCTCTGTCGTACAACGCGTGCTGATACCTCACCCTAAAACTCATTTTGAACAAACTAAGAGAGTGAAACCCGATTACCAACCCCATAATCTACATACGTGTTTAGACATATTCACAGCGCAAAACAAGAATGGGTGAGATTCCGACGATTTGGGGTCAAATTAAGGAGCCGCGTCTTGAAGAAACACGTTTTGCCAACAAAAAGAAAACAAATCGCGGCAATGTCATGATGAGACTTGAAAAATGTACCTCTACCTTTGAACGCTTCATGAATGGCGGTCACTCACTTGGGCAGGTCGGTGTCGACGTGGAACCACACGTCCGGACGGGCGAGGACGACCGCATCGTAGCGGATGCCGGTCTCCATGGCGTGCTGCACCAGTAGGCTCCACGAGGTAGACATTGACCAGTAAGCTCGAAACACGTTGCTGTACGGCGAAACATTGAACGTAGTAACCGAAAACCCATGTTGTTTCATGCACAGGCGCAAAACGAGAGCGAAAAAGGTGTTGAAAACGGTCACGCGAACGAGAGGGAGAACGAGAGAAAGAAACTAGAATCAATGATAAGAAAACGACAAACGAACCAGGACACATGTATAATAAGCGCTCGCGAGATACAAAAAGGGTAGGGTTGCCATGAGGCTTTTTATCTGCCAATCCCTTCTCCATGGCGTGCTGCATCAGTACCCTTGGCAACAACCGTAAACGTTGGCCGCGCTTGAAACACGTTTGCAACAGAAAAAAGCGCGAACCCCGAACATCCATGCCCATGATGTCTTACTTACACCGAAAGCTATGAACGAAAAACGCGGCAACGAAACCGAAACCCGAAGAGAAAGCGGGTCTCCACTGCGTGCTGATCAAGGCTACGGTAGGGGTGTACCCCCAATTTTCATTCCCGGGCAAAGCCAAAAAAGGGTATAGCACTAGAGGTATACCCTTTTTTGGCTTCGTTATACCCTTTTTTCGCTTTGACCCGGGAGTGAAATTCGGGGGTACCCCTCTACCGTAGCCTTGATGAGAGAGAGGTATACCCTTTTTTGGCTTTCTTTGACCCGGGAGTGAAAATCGGGAGTACCCCCCTACCGTAGCCTTGATCAGAGATAGGTATACCCTTTTTTGGCTTTTACCCGGGAATAAAAATCGGGGGTACCCCCCTACCGTAGCCTTGATCATATAGAGAGGTATACCCTTTTTTGGCTTTGACCCGGGAGGGAAATTCGGGGGTACCCCCCTACCGTAGCCTTGATCATATAGAGAGGTATACCCTTTTTTGGCTTTGACCCGGGAGTGAAAACCGGGGGTAACCCCCTACCGTAGCCTTTATCAGAGAGAGGTATACCCTTTTTTGTCTTTTACCCGGGAGTGAAAATCGGGGGTACCCCCCTACCGTAGCCTTGATCATATATAGAGGTATACCCTTTGTTGGCTGACCCGGGAGTGAAAAATGAGGGTACCCGCCTACCGTAGCCTTGATCATATAGAGAGGTATACCCTTCTTTGGCTTTGACCCGGGAGCGAAAGTTGGGGGTACCCCCCTACCGTAGCCTTGATCTAAGAGGTATACCCTTTTTGGGCTTTGACCTGGAAGTGAAAATCAGGGGCAACCCCCTACCGTAGCCTTGATCTAAAGAGGTATACCCTTTTTTGGCTTTGACCCGGGAGTGAAAATCGGGGGTACCCCCCTACCGTAGCCTTGAGAGTTATCATACGGCAGGGGCTACAGTTTTTGGGGGCAAGACGCGTCCTGCGATAGAGGTGCGCCACTTTTTTTCTGAGGTTTCCTCGATTTTGGGAGCTTAAGAGACCTCTCGAAGGCAAAAACTACTGCTTTTGGAGAAAAAATATCTGCTACACCGGGTGAAAAATCCCATGGCCTCGAGGTACGCAACGAGAATCATGCAAAAAACATTAATGTGGCGTATTTCCCGACGATTTTGGGTTAAGGAGCTCCGCCATTCAGAAATCGTTTCAGACGAAAAGTGCTACCTCTATCGTATGTAGTACGCGTCAAAAACGTTTACGTGATAGGTACTACTACGTGCAATATACATTCGTGGTAGTCTTTCTTGGGTTGGCAAGCGGTACTGCATACTGTCGGGTTTTTTCAGGCGCGAGTAGTGAGACGTATGCACCAGTATGGACCTGGCACACCGTCAGGCTGACTCTCGACTTCACTCCTATATGTTTCTGGCGGGAGCATGAACTGCGTCAGCTGTGATTTAGTCTATGCGTGTACCACCTTTGGCTTGTTTGTGTTTTTTCCCTGGGGTATATTCCTCAGCTCCTCCGGAGTGACTGGCGCCTGTCCTGTGACCACGGACTTGATTATGCGAGTTCACGTGAGAACGACAACGAGCCATTTGACTTTCCTACAGTGTGGAGCTATCCGCTGGTACGATGACCACGTTGTTTTTCGGACTAGCACCAACGAATGTCTTTTGGTGTTATCATGGGATGCGTGCTACGACAGAGGTGTGCACCACTTGTTTTTTTTCTGAGGTTCCTGAAATTTTGAGAGCTTGAGACCTCTCTCTCTCTCTCCCAAAAACGGATTTGGAGACAAAAAAAAACTGCTCCATCTACTACCGGGTGAAAAAATCGCACGGCCTAGGCACACACGAAGAGGACCATGGAAAACATAAATGTGGCGTGTTTTCCCACGATTTTGGGTTTGGCAGCCCCGTCATTCGGAAAATATTTTAGCCAAAAAAAGGTATACCTCTATCGTAGCACTTGTCCACTGCAAAAAGAGGTGGCCTGACCCCTGTAAATTACAGACTTGGCCGTGACCTTTCTATTCTACGACGTGCCTGACGGTGACCAGCTACGTACCTGATGAGGGAGTGGATTTCGTTTTCTTTGTAATTCCAGTGGTATCGCGTCATCGAGAGAGGGTCAGGCCAGGTCCGATCGAACAAGTCCTGATCTGTCACAGATGACCTTAAACAAACAGTAGAAAGAAAAATTTGGCCGATCGGTTGACGACGACGGGCAAGGGGATGGGGGGGGGGGGGGGGGGGGGGCAACTTCACAACGCGGTGTAATGCACGAGATTGAGGCAAAAAAAGTCGCAAACTGGGATAATCAGAAATCGTGCCCTTTCCTGTGCGTCCCAGTCACGGACAGAGGATCTGGGCACGTCCGATCGAACAAGGCCTGACCGGCCACCGATGGGCACACGCACGCAGCGATACATAATTTTGTTCGATTGGTGGACGACGCGGTGGGGGGCGTCAGTTAGAGAGGAAACCTCAGCCACACGGCAAAGCTAGGATATTGAATACAACATGGGGACTTGAAACAGCATTCTTATACACTGTGGCAATTCTAGTGGCGCCCCGCCATCGAGGGGGAGTCAGGCCAGGTCCGATCGAGCAAGTCCTGATAGGTCACCGATTACCTTAGGCGTGCGGGAACAGAAACGTTAGACCGATGGGATAACGGAGAGGCGGGAGTTCATACAGGGAACACACACACTCGCAGAAGGCAAGGGGTAGTGTGAGAGAATCGCGCGATGAGTTAGATGGACCCATCGAAATACGAAAAAATGATTTCCCATATTTCGTGTGGGGCTGACCAGGTTCGATCGAAATTAGCTCGGTCGGTGACAACACACATCGGCTAGCCGACCAGACACCGGCGGAAGAACTCAAGACCCAGGCCAGGACAACGGCAAAACAGGCAATCGCGACCAAGTTGTCGGCTTCAGAAATATCTAAGTGTAGCTCTACAGGATGTGTGAATGTGCGACACCATTAGACCAACGCACACATACACGTGTGTTGCACACAAAATTAAGCAAATCTGAGAAGGTTTCCTACGTTTCGCGAGGATCTGGCAAAAGTCCTATCAAATTGTCTTTGCAGAGGGCACCGATGTCCTTACGGAAACAGCACACGAGGTAAGTCAACTATTTCGACGGTGTACCAGAGCAGCGAACAATCAGAGTCTAGTCAGTTGGCGGGAGGTCACAGCGGCGGGGACCAACACGGATCACTTCGTCGGTAGTGGCCACACAGCACGAAGCGTATACGCGTAGAACAATTAGGTCAGGAAGGGGACGAAGGAACCCAGGCGCATCATGTTTTTGGGCGGCCCGGCTGTAACAAGGAACGGAACCAAGCGCAAGTGCATCGCACCCGAAGTAACCGTCAAACCGTCAATCACGACATAGGGGAAGTGTTCAAACAGGTCGCCGTACATTGCGCTGCACCACAAAATATACGCTTAATTCTGATGTGGACTCAAATTTGCTCGTGGGGGAGGGCGTAGTGTTTCAGCAGGCTATAGTGGGCTGCATGTACGGCCCCTCGGCGTGGGGTAGTTCTACGGCGTCTTCGTCTCCCCTGAATAATCATGTGTAGGCGATACGAAAACTACTGGTCCAGATGTGTTTATTGGCGAGGACAGGGTTGCCCTCCTCCGTATCCGAAGTCTTCCGGAGCAGGAGATCAGGATCAGGGCTGCTCCCAATTTCACTACCGGTCTGAGCTATCATACTACCATACTCGCGCGAGCGACTCTCTAGACCTCGCTGAGAAAAAACACGTTTGGCGATTATTATTTTAGCTAACCACCCCTTTTCGTGTTAGTGTCGAGAATGTTAAAACAGCAGAGCAAAAGCCTGCGACCGCGTAAGGAACAAGAGGGTTAGTCGCACGAGCGGCACCAAGCCACTGAAAAAAAAGTGGCCCAAAGGGGGTAATCCACCCCCCCTAACGTGGCCTTGGTCATGGGTACAACTGATACGAGCAGCACGTGCGGATGGGACCGAGCCCACAACCCCCCGTTCTCGACGTACGCCATCGTCACCCAGTCGCGTTATCGACTCTCAGAAACGAACTACTTCCAAATTCTTAGTTGCACGCAAACCCTAATCCCCTCCGCCGTAGCCTTCGTCCTGGTCAAGTGTAGCCAGATGCAACAACCGGCACAGCGGTCGAGCCTTCCCCGTACGGTCTCATCCTCAGGAAAGGACTCAAGCAATACCACGTGCATGCGTGCGAACACCTCGTGTGAGTCGCTGCTCAATCGACAGCAAAATTCCTTTGCCATAATGAGCTGCTACCACCGCAGAGATACAATGAGGAGGCCGGAGAGCGGGGGTGGTGGGGGCGGGGGCTAACCTTGTTGCGTTGAGAGCGCGGAAATCGTTCTTGAAGTCGTCGTACTGTATCCCCATCTCGCCCGCCCGACGGTTGTTCACCTGCGGGGCCAGAACCCGGAAATACAAGCGTGGGAAGTTCTTGATATATTTTCTCAAGGAATGACGTGGGCAATAACTGCTCAGACGAGATACCGAAAAAAACAACGTTGTTAAGGAAAGACCTGGTATGAAACAACATCGATTTTTTGAAGAAAATACCCACGATGAAGTCTAGCCGTCGCTGTTGCTCTCGCATCATCCCGTCGCCCCAGTGTCTGGCCCGTGTCCGCATAACAATATCCAAGACGTCTCAGGTCAAGTGGAACCTTTCAGGGAGCACATGACATGATAGCGCACCCTTTATACATAACAAGCTTGTGGCGCAGACTGGACCCACCTCGACGAGGTGGTAAGTGTGCACAAAAACGTCCACCTCCATCCCACTGCCACGCATGACTCCCAGCAGCCGCTTCTCGATGCTCGGCAAAGTCCAGCGAAGAGACCTCGTCAGCCCAAAGAAGCACACCGCGACCCTCCGAGGCTCCGCACGAGGGGTAGGGGGAGGAGTAGGCGGAGGCGCGCCATCGCTACGAGAGTCCTTCGGGTTGTCGGTTTCTCCCACGAGGCCCCTCACCCCCGCCTGGCCAGTGCTGAACGACCAACTTTTCAGGGTGATCAACACGGCTGCGGTTGACAGCAGGGAGAAGAGGCCAGCGAAACATTCTCGCCTTTGCCGTGCCCTTGTCTTTCTGGAGGAGCTAGTCGGAGTGGTCTTCATGTAGGTGCGAGATGTAGGTGCACTTGTAGGTGTAGATATGATACTGGTTGGTGGTTGGTAAAGGTGGCTGCTGTAGGTATGGGTGGTACAAGAGTAGGTGGTAGATGGTAGTTGGTAGTTGCTGTTATAGCCTGGAACGGTGGCAGGTAGCGGCTGTTGCAGCCTGCAGCGGCGTCTGCAGCTGTATCCTGGCGTGGGCGGTAGGCGCTAAAATGTTAGCTGGAAGCTGGCAGCCGACGGCTGGTAGCTGGTAGCTGGTAGCGGACGTAGCCTCCAGTGGTATCTTGCAGCCGTAGCCTGCGTCGGTATCCTGAACTGTATCTTGTACGTGTTGCCTGTAGCGGTTGTTGCAACAGGCACTAACTAGTCCCTGTTGAAAACTTGTTTGTCACCGGGACACGAGGACCCCAGCGCCTCCCAGGATCTGATGGAGGGGGAGAAGGCGGGCCTACGGTGTCCCACTTCAAGGCTACGTGGTCGGGTGCGCCTTACCTCTCCCACACCGTACAGAGCAAGGTGCATACACTGTAGGTTGTCGTTGTAAGCGACTGGAATGTCCGTTACACCACCTCCATGGACGTAAATACAGGACCTCTGCGGGCATCAGAATGAGCGTCAAGTCGTTCTTATATTTCCGACCACAGTCTTTGGATATGCATCTTTACGAGTATTGGATCTATTGGATCTAGAAAGATCCAGTCCTGCAAAATATCGGAACCAAACTGCAAACATGCAACGCTCTCTAGAAAACGGGATACATGCATGGAATACTCCTACATTAATTTATTGTGTTGTGACCATTCGTGACGTAAATACAGGACCTCTGCGGGCATCAGTATGATCACCAAGTCATCCTTACATTTCCGACCACAGTGTTTGGATATATATGCATCTGTACGAGTATTGGATCTATTGGATCTAGAAAGAGCCAGTCCTGCAAAATATCGGAACCAAACTGCAAACATGCAACGCTCTCTAGAAACGGAATACATACATGGAGTACTCCTACATTAATTTATCGTGTTGTGCCCATTCGTGACGTAAATACAGGACCTCTGCGGGCATCAGTATGATCACCAAGTCGTCCTTACATTTCCGACCACAGTGTTTGGATATGCATCTTTACGGGTATTGGATCTATTGGATCTAGAAAGAGCCAGTCCTGCAAAAGAACCGAACCAAACTCCAAGCATGCAACGCTCTCTAGGAAACGGGATACATACATGGAATACTCCTATTCTCTATATTAATTTATTGTCTGTGGTGACCATTACTTTTAGACTATATTTTCAGCTCTAAACTCGTAGGAGGTTTTACCCCTCGGCGACCTTCAGACAAGCCGTGGTCACAGGTGTCTTTCCTTCTTTCCCCCGGCACGTGCCTTTCTTACCTTTATCGCGCATTGGGTTCAGCATTCAAACTTTTTAAGTGTTTATTTATGCTGCGTGTCGATTTTCATCAAATATGTGTCCCAGAATTTACTGTGACCCATATCTAATAGACGCAGCGCGCCGCCCGGCGGGCACCGCCGCAGAAAAACTGGCATAGCACATCAAAGAAGCACGGCTTCTGTGCAGCAACACAGAGTTGTATAGAGTGGCAAATGCGCATGAGCACAGCATCAGCAGAGCAGTAGAACATCGCTCGCACACGGTCGATTAGACAGCTTGCTGGATAGAGGCGAGGAGAACGACAAAAATGCTGGGCGAGTGGCAGTACGGAACGCACCGTACTGCATACGCACTAACTTGGGAAAAATAAAAAATCCAATCCATCTTTGACACGCCAACATACAGTCGTTGAGAGAGCCGCCTACACCACATTATGTTAACAGACGATACATATATTTCCTGTTCACCTGCTTCCATTGTATATGCCCTGGGCGAGGGCATGTGCAGGGGAAATATATAACGACCCTCCACGTCGCTAAAAGGCAGCGGGTGCGTGGGAGCATGCAACATACCTTGGCGGGTGCTGTTGGCCACGCTTCAGACGGTCATATCGTCAACAAGCTCGACGCAAAGCACGGGAAGCTGAGGTATTGTGAGGACCGCGCGCATATTCGGAGGCACGTGCTGCGGTAGAGGTATACCTTTTTTTGGCGAAAATGGTTTCTGAATGACGGGGCTCCTAAACCCAAAATCGTCGGGAAAAAAATATATAACAGGCTATATGTTTTATTATGGTTCTCCTTGTTAGTGTATCTACGATGGCCCGGCGATTTTTCGTCCGGTCTAGCGGCTTTATTTTCTCTTTAAATCGGTTTTGGGCGAGAGGTGTCGAGCTCTCAAGTGGAGGAACCTCAAAGAACAAAAGTGGTGCGCCTCTATATCGTCGCACGGGTCTGAAACCACTTTCAACTGTTTCAGCGACCGCCCCTCCCCCCCGAACGTGCTTTGATCGGCGCATTTGTGAAGTATGTTCCCCGTCGAGTTCCAGCCTCTCGATCGCTTTCGACCGCCCACCACTTCGCACGACGAAGAAGGAGTTCAAACCCACGAAAAGTACAGGTCGAGATGGGTTGGAAACAGGGAACGGAACACGGCTGCCCACTTGAAGCGAACGGGAAACCGTGCGATGTATATATATATATATATATTTCGTTCTCAAAAAAACGCGTGCTAGGATTATAGAAGCCTCAGCTTTTTTATTGTCGAAAGTATTCCTGTGTGGACGATGCTCCTCTACAGAGGAGGCTGCCCATCACGCGTTGGGATGCTCTTTGTTTTACTTCCGATGCGTGCTACGATAGAGGTATCAAGGTATACCTTTTTTTGGCGATGCGTGCTACGATAGAATCATTAAGCTATACCTCTTTCTGGCTAAAATGGTTTCTGATCGAAGGGGCTCCGTAACCAAAAACCGTCAAAAAAACGCCATTTTTTGCGTTACTTTCGTCGAAAGCCCAGGCCATGGGGTTGTTTATCCGGTTTACCTAACAGTTTCTTCTTTTTTCTTGCCCAAATCAGTTTTTGGTCGCGGGAGAGATCTTAAGCTTCAAAATTGAGGAACTTCAGGGAAAAAGAGGTGCACCTCTATCGTAGCACGCGCGTCTTGTTTTTTTTCACGGTCTTAGATGCGATGGGCCGTTGAGATATTCAGCGGGGTGTGCGTTCGGTTTTGCTCGAAAGTCAGTGGGAGGGGGGGGGGGCGAGGTTAGAGAGGAGCCACATCCAACGGTATGGGATTGCAGCAGAAAGTTTCTGAGCTCTTCTCTTAACAGGAGGGGCTCAATCTCTCACCCGGAACGTCCCGCAGACTGATTCTCTACGTTACCCCCCCCCCAAAAAAAACAGCGAGCTTCTTTAACGACCGTTTCATGTCTGCTTCACACGAGGAACAGGATGCTACGCGAAAAAACATCTGCCACATACATTCTTTGGTTGCAAAGGACTATCGGACACGATGGCGTCGGGGTGGCAAGAGGGGCACCGTATTTCAGGAGATACGCGCGCGTCGGGAGCTGGGTTTTTTTAAACCCCGGCGATTTCGTTGAAGAAAAAAATGGGGTGGGGCTACCGTAGAACGACTCCACGCAAGAGGCATTCGCTCGAGCAAGACCAAAGCCAACCTTTCCATGTGCTCTTCCCGAAACAAAATGCACTCTCTCTCGAGAAAATCTTCACCAGACCAATGATACGGTAAAGAAAGGGGGGTGGGTCCCTTTTTGTGGCTCGGGATCACTCACCCGAGTGACCCCGCTGTTCCTCAGCGCGCCGTCAAGTGCTTTCGCGTGCTGTTCGACTTGACGAGATATGAATCCCCCAACGAGATGGCTAGCTACGCCGCGCCGAACAAATCGCCTAAAACGTGTTTTGTTTTTCGGTGAGATGCAGGGTCACCCGTGCGAGCGGCTCAGACCCGGGGTAGTGCAAGAAGGGGGGGTACGATACTACAATATCGTAGCCTTGATCTCCACACTAGACGCGTGCTACGATAGAGGGTGCAGCCCTTTTTTTTCCGGCGTTTCGCGATTTGGGGAGCTTGAGTCCACCCCCCCCAAAAAAAAACTGACTTGGAGAAAAATGAACTGCTAGATAGACCGGATACAAAAACAAAAACCATGGCCTAGGTGCACAGCGAGAATCAAGCCAAAACAAAACGGCCGATTTCCAACGATTTTGGGTTAAGGAGCTCCCCGTCATTCAGAAACTATGTTCGCCAAAAAACGGTATACCTTAATACGTCTATTGTAGAACTTGTCACTAACCGATATAGTTCCACGATGGTGGAGCTCACCCGGTCAGACACATTTGGTCCCAACCCGTGCTGCAGCGTCTACCGTGAACCTGCAGGTGAGCTGAATCAGACATCTCTCTCCTAATTCGAGAAGCCGCGGAAAATGTAGGTGCTACCTCTGTCGTGTAGCAGCATGCTCTCCGCTTGCGACGTTTCCCGAATCGTTCCCGTCGCTGATTTCTGATCCCCCACCGTCCACCATCCCCAATCGTAATCAATCGAATGCGCTCTTTTAGCCCAATAATCCCGACTCTGTGCCCGTCTTTACCGCGTGGCTGCCACGTTGCTCTACAATCCCACCCCGACGTTGACCCTCATTTTTCCGCCATCCCGCATGTATGTCATGATGATCGGGTCCGGCTTGCCCCCTTTGGGGGCTTTTAGGGCGCGTTCTACGGTGATGATATTAGATGTAGCACTTTTTTTGGCGACGAAACACACCTTTTTTTTCCCCCGAATTTGTGACGCCGCTCCACTCTACTACAAACCCAAAATCGTCGGAATTTCACATCCTCCATCCATTCTTGTTTTTTTGCATATTTTTGATGAAAATTTTTCTTTTTTTCTTGTGCCTAGGCCAGTCAGTCCAAGGGGCTGGCAAAACCGGTGGCACTGGCCAGCTTACTCAAGGGGTTACGAGCCTCGAAACAAGAAAAGGTGTACCTTTTTCCGTGGCGCGTGATGCGTGCTACGATACGGGAGGGTGCAGACG
Source organism: Undaria pinnatifida (assembly GCA_012845835.1). Taxonomy (NCBI): domain Eukaryota; class Phaeophyceae; order Laminariales; family Alariaceae; genus Undaria; species Undaria pinnatifida. The sequence continues at coordinate 4,022,623 of JABAKD010000023.1, read as the reverse complement.
CTCGCTGCGATAGAGGTATACCTCTTTTTGGCTTGAATGGTGTTTCTGAACGCTGGGGCTCCTTGACCCAAAATCGTCGAAAACAGGCCATGTTTTTGCGTGATTCTCGTTGTGTACCCTAGACCATACATAGGATGGTTCATCCGGTATGTAAGCAGTTATGTTTCTGGTCCAGATCAGTTTTTGGGTTAGGTCTTAAGCTCCCAAATTAAGGAACCTCGAAAAAAAAAAAAAGTGATGCAGACGCGATAGGGGTGCACCGCTTTTTTTTCTGCGAGGTTCCTCAATTTGGGAGCTCAATACCTAACCTGAAAACTGATCTGGACCAAAAAGTTAAAAATGCTACCTACCGGAAGAAACTCCTATGTCCTAGGTACACAACGAGAATCGTGCAAAACACAAGTATCCAGATTTCCGACGATTTATATCTTTTTAAGGAGCCCCATCGTTCAGAAACCATTTCAGATGAAAAGTGTTACCTCTATGGTAGCACGCATCACCGTGTCTTAGGGAGGGGGGGAGGGGGGACGTCGAAAAATGGTGACGGTGGCAAAACGGTTGCCCGAACGATCCAGAGGCATATAGTGGCACGTTTCGGCGCAACAGTGTGTTGTTGTTGTTCCTGAACGACATGTGGCTCCTTGACCCAAAACCGTCAAAAATTCTCGTTCTTTTTGTTTTCACGGTTTGTAGGATATTTTTTGTGTGCCTGCAGTACTTAGGCTATTGTGCCACAGCTTCGGAGCTAAAGACCTCCCCTGGAAAAATGAAAAGAGTAAGACTGGTGCCGGATGAATAATCCGACGGCGAGAATCGTGCAAAAACATGGCCAATTTTCGACGATTTTGGGTTAACCCCGTTCTAAAGAGGGGGGTGCCCCCCCTATCGTAGCGTTGGTGTCCTCACATGAGGAGCTCAATCGGAAAGGTACATTATTAACCAATCCAACAACTGCATCCCCTACCGTCCGACGCTTTTGGGCTTAGGAGCCCGCCCCCGTCATTTCAAAAGCACTTATTTCAGCCGAGAACGAGCTACACGCCTATAGATCGTAGCACGTGCCACCTACCGTAGCCTTGATAAAGAGCTTTCGTCAATGAGGCGATACCTGCCCGATAGAGAAACAGGGCGGTACCCCCCCCCGCCCCCCCCCATAACGTTAGCCTTAGTCTATGCTAGAGAGTGCACCATTTCGTGTCTCTAGAGCATCTCTGCGCATACCACACGAAAAACACTCTCTCTTGAGCGAACTGATAGTGCAATCCGATGAACAAACGACGCGTGCTACGAGAGAGGTGCACAACTTTTGTGCTGTGTGAGGTTCCTCATTTTTAGGAACTTATAACCTCTCCTCGACCAAACAACAAAATTTGTTGGAGAAAAAAAAAAATGCCACG